>CM034155.1:162768904-163968904 GCA_019776745.2 Taxus chinensis | reverse complement strand
TGTTATCTTGACATTATTTCTTAGTGGCGTTAGAATTCACTCCGATTTTGAGATAAACATGTGTGGCATAAAGACTTATAGATCTGGAACCATAATGTGCATCAACTTATGCACTTTTGCTAAATAATTATGTTGTAGTTGGTAGATGGGACGATGTAAATTATGTTATAATAATGATGAGAGATACAGAATGAAAAAGGATCCACAGTGCAGTTGGATTGAGTTCCAAAACAGGGTTAACATATTGTAGTAGATGACACATCACACCTACAAACACTTGACATCTAAACCTTGGAGACATCGTCTAAGTAGATCAAGGAAGCGGGGTATGTGCCTGGGATAAAATTCGTGCTTCTTGATATTTTACGGGAGTATAGAGAACACATGCTTTGCTACCATGGTGAAAAATCGGCCATATCTTTTGGAATTATCAATATTCCACTTGGCGCAACCACTCGAGTTATCGAGAATCTCTGCATGTGTGGTGACTACCACACTGCCAGAAAAATAATTTCTAAGATTATTAGGCAAGAAATTGTTGTGATAGGTGTTATCTGCTTCTACTGTTTCATAGATGGTTCTTGTTCTTGAGAGGATTATTGGAGATTTTGGGTTTAAACCTCTGTTAGAAAAAAATCTTAATCTACTTTTGTTAACTCCTCCATCTTTGGGTTGGGGAATGTTCTCATTTGTCGGAATATGTTGTGTGGATATCAGTAAAATTTAAAATGTTATAAGTACAATGAAAATTGCAAATACATAGCATGTAATACAAGGATGGGAGCTAGGAAATAATCTCAATTTCTCTCTTGAAGATGTGGATTTGAATGAAAAAAAAAAATCTTATGTGTTTGTTTTGGAAGGATTAACATTCTCGGAAAGGTCACAAATACAACTGGTTTCATGTTGTATACAAGAAGATTGATAAGGTCAGTCCATTTTCTGAATTGGACAAGAGTCAATGAATTTATATTCTCAAGAACACATACAAATATCACCTGCTCTTCTTGCATACATGCCTGTGCATATTTATTCTATTTTTAAGAGCAGATATATGTCTTGCAATTTTGATCATAAGTATTCCTGTCATGTTTCATTTCTAATATTTTATCATCAACTTTTATGGTGCCTGGTCTCACACCTAGCATGACACCGAATTGGATTGGTTTGAAGTTTGAAGGTCACAACAACACTGTGCTGATGAGAGCTGGTATGGAATAGGATGAAGCTCAAGTAGAGGAACAGTCAATATGGATTATCAAGGGAGGAAATTGTCTACTTTTACCATCAGAATTAGACTGCATGTAACGGTTCCCATTATAGCCAAACACAATGTCATAATTCTCCAGAAAATAGGGAAAACAAACATCATAAGAGAACGAATTGAATCTAAAGTTGTAAGTAGTAGATATGAAAAAGTAGAGTATTACAAAATAAAACATGGGCTGAATTGATTAAATCCAATGAGAGATCTATTGCAGAAAGTATGACTACTGATCAGAAATGGGCTGTTGGAATAATGAAATGGTATTAAATACTGCATGTGGCTAATCCTAAACATAATGTCTTAAACTAGAGTTCTCCAAAATCCCTAAGCAATAACTAAATTGTTTGACATAAAATATGAAAGAAAAACTTCTTAACACAAGAAAATAGTAAACCATTAACAAGGAACAACATCAATTACCTAATCTGACCATAATCCATTATGAGACAATTACTTTGGAGGTAGGGAGGGGCAAAGTATCGGTGATCGACATATAGCTCAGTAGAACAAACTGATCTAGGATAGAGCTCCAGTTGGAAAATCATCAATGTTTACTTCCAACACTAAAAAATAATAATCTTCAACATGGCAAAAATTCATGCACAAAACAAAACAACGGCATGGATGTCAGAAGTTGCAGCAGGGCAACATCATGAAGAACCCAACCACCACCTTGTTACGATCAAACATCATGGAAAAGGGATTTCAAGCCATCTTTTCTTTACAAAAACATATCTTGAAATCTATCTGCTATTCTAAATATCTAATAAACGTGGTTTCAAACACTAGAAAGGATTCAATTTTCAAATTAAGCACTTGAGTAAGTCTTTGACAAATAGATACTTCATTCAAAATAATAACTCAACCAAATCAAAAAAAAAAATGAACCTGGCAAAAACCCACCTTGCTAGAGAGAAATTATTGTTCACTCCATCTTAATCCCCTTCAGTTTCAAATCCATACGATACAGTTGTAGCTGACCTCTCTGCAACACAAAATAAAAACATGTTTCATGACTTTCTGCCTCTCTTTCTTTGGATGGGACCCTTCCCATATGCTCGAAGTCTTGACCGGCTGACACCAGGAGCTTTCTTTTGGCGTCGCCTCCTCTTTTTAGATTTGCTTTCCACTTCACCATTTGTTTCTTTTGAATGGTTAGAAACCTGGCCGTTCAAACTTCGAGCATGATCATGCTCGCCTTTACCTTTCCTGTTAACCTTCATTGTTTCCTTTGCAAAGCTGGGTTTACCATCATGCAAAGCTACTCTTTTCCTCTTCTTTTGACTGAATTTATTGTACTTAGAAGGCTTCCATTCTTCAGTTCGATACGGAGCTAACTTCTTCAGTGAAACATACTGATTCAATTCCTTGTCATCTGTTGATAAAATCTCTTCAGTTCTTAAGCCATAGGTATTTGATGGAACCTCCCTATACTTAAAACGAGTAGGAAGATCTCCTATCATGTCCTCATAATCCAATTTATAATATTCTTCAAGTTGCTTGTCAAATGACATCTTCTCTCAGAGAGAAATTCTCATTTTCTGCCTTTTCTTATTTTTTGAAATATCCTCAAAAGCATCAGCATACCCTCGAACTTCATTTTCTTCTTCTTCTTCCTCCTCCTCTTCCTCTTCCTCTTCCTCCTCTTCTTCCTCTTCCTCTTCCTCTTCTTCTTCTTCTTTGCCCCTAACAATAGCCTCCTCTGAATTCCAGTTAGAATTTTCATCAACTGCACCTTCAGGATTCAATTTCTTATGTTTCTTGACATTCTCCCTTGCTGCAGCAAAACCTCCTTTCGATTCTCTTCCATCCCAACCTTTTGAAAGACCTAAAAGATCATCTTCTGCATCAAAATCTGGTTTTTCCAAATCATATTCATCATACCCTTCAAAGTTTTCATCTGCATCTAGAGACCCATAGTATTTGTCTCCAAAAGCCTCTCTCATCTTCCCATCATACTCATCCGGATCAAAGTCCTCATCCAGATCCTCTTCGTCCAATACCTTAACCTGATCATCCTTTATCCCCGCAACTTGCCTGATCTTCTCAAGCTTCTCCATAATCTCCTTCTTCTTGATATTCTTCAAATGCTTCAACTCTTCCTTCCTCTCAAATTCAGCATGAACCAGCCTATCCTTCTTCTTCTCCCTCTGCTGCTTCCTCACATTCGGCTTCTTCCTCACAGTTCCCTCAGTAAACCTGGCATGTCCCAACACCTGATCACCTGCACCCTCCTCGAACCTAAAATTATAACCAGCCTCAAACCTCTCCTGCTTCTCCAATTCCTCCTCATCCTCGGAAATCCCCACATCCCCATACCCCAAACTCCCCTTCTCCTCCCTCTCAATCCACCCTTTAGTCAACAAATAGCTCTTCAAAAACCTCTCATTGTCGTCTAAATCATCATCCTTGCCAAAATAATCCTCCAGCCTCCGCGCAATATCTGCGTCCTTAGCCCGCTGCTCAGCCTCCTTAACAGCCTCATGTTCCTCCTGTTTTTCACGCTTAAGCTCCTCTGCACTCTTCTTTTTCACTGTAAGCAAACCTCCATCATCGCTGTCATCATCATCCTCGACACCCATCAAAAAAGCCCTCTTTAGCTCATCTTGCTCCTCGGCATAGCTCATAGACGTAGAACTCCCCTTTTTTTCGGGTTTTTAAGGTTCGTTCCTCGTCATCAAATTCAGGCCCATTTTCCAATAAATGCTGAGCCACAACATCTTTCAAATACATTACCTTTTTCTTCTTACCTACTTCATTTTTCTTCTCTTCCATCTCTTCATCGTCATCGTCATAAAGCTTCACATCTTTCTCGTAAATTAATGGGTCCTTCCTTTTTACCTTGGCTAGGGTTTCATAAAACTGCAGATCTGTTTTCGCTGGAATATACCCATCTTCGTCTTCTTCTTCTTCGTCTTCAGAGGATTCATCATCATCAGAAGCACCAGCTAAACCCTTTTTTTTCAGCTCTTGCAATCTGTGAAGGGCCTCGCGATCCTTGTTGTGGGCAAATCTCTGTGCATACGCTTTATTCACCTTGATCTCTGTGAAACCTTTCTCCTCGCCATCGGAGTCTCCAAACAGGTCCATCTTTCCTCCCTTCGAAATCAAAAAAGCTCGGTGCACAGGAAGATTTCTGTTTTAAAATTTCTCTTCGAAATAGGGATTATGGGTTGAAAGCTATCTGCAAATCAGAATTTGTGAACCGTTTTTTCTCTGTAAATTCAATTAAGCATTTGAAAAAATTGTATCTGCGAGTTATACTGCTAATAAGATCTGCTGACAGCAAGTACTGGCACGGACGGCGGAGATTAATCGGTCGACGAATAAATCTCTGCAATTCACTGCGGATGGCAGACGGCATTAAATTTTCGCATAAAATCTCGACCAATTCCTAAACGCCCTAAACAGGGGAATTATGCACCCTCTCACTCCAGACGTCAGCTCCATTTTCATGCCCGCCAACAAAGACACAACTCGTGCCTCTGATACAGAATTGCAGGGCCCAAATTTCCAAATCTAAAACAAAATAAAAAATTTCCAAATCCAAAACATTACAAAAATAGTTAAGTGAGGAAAAGGATCGAAGACATATTTTCCCTGAACGCGTTATGTATGTATCAGTATAGTCGCAGGGAGCTTAGGGAAACTCGTGGATTATGAATTTAATTCCACCTTAACCAAGTCTTAAACAGTTACACTCTCGACGTGGCACGGTCCACGTAGGACGACGAAC
This sequence comes from Taxus chinensis, assembly GCA_019776745.2. Taxonomy (NCBI): domain Eukaryota; kingdom Viridiplantae; phylum Streptophyta; class Pinopsida; order Cupressales; family Taxaceae; genus Taxus; species Taxus chinensis. Next base: position 163,963,901 of record CM034155.1, on the reverse strand, counting down.
ATCAAAACCAGACGGCAAAAGATTTTCTCCCTAATTAGGTGGTTGACGTGGACTGGTTAGGTTGTACGGTTGAGTATGACGACGGCAATATTTAATTTTTGCGCAGGATTTGGACGGCAACTTCCAATCACCGTTTCCCTCCTTCACTAATTTCAAACGGAAATAAAGTTCAGAAAGTCTACGGTGTACATTAGCGAGGTTTGAATAATTAAAAACCATTGCTTTTACGTATTGTATTGTGGAGTTTGGGGTTTCGAACTCGCGACGTACCTACTACTTATTGCTGCCCGTTGCCTAAAAAGTTCATTTTCTTTGCACATGGCTTTCATGGACTTAAAAAAGGGCGGTGATTGAAGGCGGTTACAGTTTCGATGGGGTTAGTTGCGGATGGAGCTTCATCTGAACCTGCCAGCTCCTCTTACCAAGGCTCACGTGGACTTCTTACCCTTAGGTGAGAGGTAAACTTCGTGGTTGAGAAAAGTTTTTATTAATTGAAGGCACCCCCACATTTACCATATTTGCTCAGCTCATTTAACCTAAATTTCACCTAGGCTTTGACTATTTCCATGACTTCAAATGGCACAGTTTAGCTAACCCCACCTCTATTTCGCCACATGTTCAAATCAGAAATTATTAAAAAAATTATTTGTGTTTTTTTTTTCTAATTGGATAGTTTTGACCTTAGCAAAATGGGAGGTGAATTTTTGCTATTTATCTTGCACCAAGATACATAGAAATGGCGACGACTATTCTCTCGATATAATGTACTATCTAACATGCATGCTCCCATGAAAAACATGCATGTTCATATATGGGTGAGTCCTGCGGCCAGTTGTCACATCATAGGCAGATTTTTTTTAATATATGAGTTCGACAATGTATAGTTGTAGTTGTTTGGCTACAGTTTAGTTGGTAAGACAGTACCTTAGCGAATAGGAGGTCATAGGGTCAAATCCCAAATTTTTGCAGCTAAACATGTGTTTTTCAACCAAAAAAAACCTAAACAAAAACTAAGTATAAAGGCGCGACATGTATGCAGGAGATGAGTGGATGTCATTTTTATAGGCATAGGTGCATTCTATCTGGAGAATAGCCTTCACCCATAGAAATATATAAATATACATGTTCACCAAATTTATGATTTAGAATATTTTTTCCTTCATAAATATTGTGTATTAAATACATGTACTTTGAACTTGTGACTTTTTTTAATTAGAATAAGAATTTACAATTAAATTATATGGTAGCAAATGAAAGTGATTGAAATGTGATATAGATATGTAGATAGATTGAATTTGAAACATGCACTCATTAGGTGTACATAATTTTACGTTTAGTTTTCAAGGACGGAACCGTTCTATTCCATCAAATTCATTTGGGACACGATACTAACTTCATACCCAATTATTTGGTATCTCGTGAGATTTATATCTTAGTGGATGGTTAGGTAATATCATGTATACCATCCTACAACTCATTAAACTACAACCCGTTAGATATCAAATACATATTTTTAAAAATAAAAAAATTGACATATATATTATGATAGATATTTATGAGACCCACATTTCTTACCTCATCCCCAATTATTTGGTATCTCGTGAGATTTATATCTTAGTGGATGGTTAGGTAACATCATTTATACCATCCTACAACGCATTAAACTACAACCCGTTTGATATCAAATATATATTTTTAAAAATAAAAAATTGACATATATATAATATCATAGATATTTATGAAACCCACATTTCTTAACTCAAATATTATAAATTACTCTATATAAATATAATTTGAAATCTTATATAAATAATTAACAAATTAATTTATTTTGTAATAATGGATTATGAGATTTGGTTGCAAAACTATATCAAAAAATTTGTTCCACAATTTAGTATAAAAGCATTGAATCTCTCATGTGTTCAATCTCTTGCATGAAATAACCATTGAAATAGGGCTTTCTTTGTTTAAGGAATATTCGACCAAGGCTTCCAAAAGAAATTAAGTGGAAGCATTTTAAGAATGTGCATTGGGATTTGAGTTCCAAAGGTACATATTTGCATGAGTTGGGCTCATTATTCCATATTTATGACTATGATGTACACCCATGCACATAACGGATCAATAGAAAAAGTTTAAGTAGTAAGTGCCTCACTCCTTGTGTGTTTGAATTATCGAGGTAACGCTTTTCCTATTTTTTCAACATGGAAACCAAAACTTGTTCGTGTTAAATAGGTATCATGTGCTCTCTCTTTATCCCTATGTAACCCCCAAAAAAACATGTCCGGTTATGTGATTTGTTTATGATGTATGCATTGCCCCATTAGACAATTTCAAATCTGAAATAATGGCATGATTACGCCAAAAGGCGTGTTCTAAGTTAGAAAGCCTGGGCCCTTCTGACCGTAGGTACTGACATGGATGGCGGAGATTAATCGGTCGATGAATACGGCCTCATGGGATCCACTGGATGGATCATGGAGTCATGGAGGAACGCGGATACCGAAAGCGGTTGCGTGATAAGCGTAGCAGTCAGTGGCTCAGTTTCCTTGTAAAGGAGGTTTCCGTCTGACATGTAGCGCGCTGAGTTGATGATGGATTTGACAACCTGCTGATTGCTACCTAGTACCATCGTTTACCTTGAAACTGTCATACCGCTTGTTCGAAGCACACATCGCCCATCCAGAAGAAACACGGAAAGAAGCCAAATAAGGCAGATTTTTGCAAGACTTAAATGTGTTAGCGGAGTATGTACTATGAGGAAGCTCATAAAATATTGCCCACATTTTGAGAATCAACTAGACAATTTATTTTTGGAAGTACAGAGACATGCTGCGAGGGATAATATCAGTGCAACGTTGTTTTTTGGATAGTTTCAGCAATAAGTTCGTTGTAGTTCTCAAAAGGTTGCTCTTGGGCTGCATCGTGTGGTTAAAGATTGGAAATATCTATGTGTGAAGAAGGCTTAAATGCATCAGTAAAGCTTATAGTTTCTCCTTAGACCGGATGCACATGAAGTTAATAAAAGCTATTCAGGGATAACTAAATTATTTTAGTTATCAGGTTTTATGGGTTTAAAACATTAAAGTTGATATTTGTATGTAGCTTCTGATTTTTCATACAAATCTACTCCAGTGATAACTCAAATAGGAGTTTAGGCGAGTTCTTTGGGTCCTGCATGTAATGGGCGAGCAAAACAATGTCATGCTTTTTTGAAGAGGCTTTCATATGCCGATACTGCATGTGTGAAATTTCAGACTCTAACTTTATTATCACAAGGGCATTTAAGGAGCATTGGATCTTTGCCTGTGGGCAGATGATTTGAGGGTTTATGATGAATATCGAGTCCTGACTTTGAAAACCGCCCATACATTTGTTAGATGCAGTTTATCAAAGAACCCTTGTGCTTCTGGTGCTTACGGAGTAAGTTGCTGTTGCTTCTTGATTTCAGATACTTTATGCCAGTTATTTTCTCTATTAAATTGTCTATTATTCTAATGTACTATTGGGTAAAGCCTAATCTAACTTTGAAATATTTCTTTGTTTATATATCTCTTGTTTCCCAACTTTTAGCTCTTCCTTCTTTGATGATTCAATGTATCTAATAAATATAGCTTTTACAATGTTTATGAAAACCAATGTTTACTCGAATTTGTTTTGTATGTGGTTTTGTGCTTCTTTCAGGTGGTTATTTGACTTGTTTTCTGTTATGTTTTTATATTTAATTACTGAAACATTGCTATATTGAGTTCGGCCTTGTAAATGCAAGTTGTCGCTATCCACACCCTGCTCTGTTTTTAATGGAAAAAAAGCCTCTCCAGATATATTTACGCCGAATGGAAAAAAGCCTCTCCAGACAAATCAACACACACTATGCATTGGTCGACGATGTACGACTGGTTATCAGCCTTCCACATGGCAGGAAAGAGATATGAAATGTGCACTGGAGCAATGTACAAGTGCCCTCTCCTCCATCACCCATCATGCATGACAGGAACAAGACATTTAGATTGTTCAAAATGTATGGTCTTCCCTGCTCTATATGGTCGCATCTTCTGTGTGAACAGACCATGGTACATGGCGTTTTAATTTGATTTGCGAAAAGGCACTCTTTAATCTTTAATACCTTGCTGGAGCGGATGAGCTCATTATTTCAAACACAGAGCAAAGATGTAAACCTTGTGGAATGTTACCTGTGCTGGAGCAGATGAGCCCACGAGTAGCTCTGTCGTGACATGATGAAACCCACTTCAAGTTTTGGAAGAAACAAATTTTATGTGTTTAAATATGATTTGTGGGAAAGGTTTTTTTTGTGGGCTTGTGGATTTTTTGTTACACGCCTCTGATGTTTTCCTCGTCCGATGGGTGCAGGGGTCAATTTAATTGCAGGTGTTTTCCTTTCACCAATCTTGGATTTGTGAGTTTAAGATGGTGAATTTTGTTTTTCCCTAATGATAAAATTTCAAGACGTCTATTTCTAGAAAAGAAAAACACAAAACCCATTGTGGTTTTACAAATAGAATCCTGGTCTGTCATGGATTGGATTAAAGCAGGAGCAAAACATTTTTTGATAGAGGTCATGGATTGGATCAAGATCCATCCCTGTTGATTTAAATTTTCTTTTTCGCCATATGGGTTTTATTATTATTGCAAGGGAGTATGTGGGTTTTTACTATATTTCAGAGGAAGTGATTGTTGTGATTCAAACAGATTGAGCTTGATGCTTTCCTGAGGGCCTTTGAGGCTTTTGGATGCCATATGTTGCCCACAAGAGCACCTGAATTAACTACATTGCGTGCAGAGCACCTGCATTAACTCAAGATCCACTAAATCATTATCCTTGATAAGGTTATTGAAATTATCTGTTATTCTTTTAACTATTTGGGTATCTTGTTTTTTTCTTTGGCAGTTATGACTTAGATTGAGTATATAAGTGTATCAGGCTCACACCCTCCATCATTTGTTGAAGACTCTGTGAAAAGGTTGGATATAATTCAAAATGCAATGAAGAGTTTCATATTTAGCATTTCATGTTCTCAACTATTTCTAATGTTGGGCACTTTCATATATGTCTTGAATTTTGCAGGTATGGAAAGATCTTCTCCTGCAGGCTCTTTGGAAGGCGTACTGTCATGTCTGCAAATCCAAGCTTCAATAGATATATCTTACAAAATGAAGGAAGGTTGTTCAGAGCAGGCTATCCACAATCTTTTAGAGACTTGGAATGGTAGGGAAGAAAGGATTTATTTCCATTCATGGCGACCTTCACAGGAAAATTCATGGTATTGTTGTAAATCTAATGACTTCAAAGAAGGTGAAAAACAATTTTATCACAGATATTCAGATCATTCTACAAAAGACAATGAGTACATGGAAATATAGGCAGATGTTCTTTGAGGTTGAATGTAAAAAACCAAGAAAACTACATTTAATTTTCCTTCTTTCCATTTTATGGACATACGAATAGGAAGGGAATCATAATAACTTTACAATCTAGAGTTTTAGAGTTGCAACAAGTTCTTTCTGTATATGTGATTTTGTTTGATTGGTTGGTGACACTAATCATGTAGACACCATGCAGCTAGAAATCAACTTGATGGCAAATCAACTTCTGGGTATTTAAACAGAAGATGAAATAAATGAAATGGCTCCCATATTTTGTGCTTTCGTTGGAGGAATTATATCCTTACCAATAAAGATACCAAGGTTTGCATATTTAAAAGCAATGAAGGTTATAACTCTTCTCACATTCTTCTAATTGAACTCGAAGGCCTCTATTATAGAATTCACTATCACCTATTTTCTTTAACTAATATTGTGTTAGCCTACTGGATTATTAGGCAAGGAGGGATTTGATAGGCAAGATATGTAAAATAATTGACAAGAGGAGATGTAGTCCTGATGGAGTAAAACATAATTATTTTCTGAAAAGGATTCTTGATGGAGACAATCTTTCACAAGAAATCGCTGTCATTTTCATTATTTCTCTACTGTTTGCTGGTCATGAAACTACAGACAAGACCATGTCGTTTGCCATATATTTTCTTACACAATGTCCTGAAGCTATGGAGAAGTTCAGGGTAAGAAACGAATTTTCCTTTACATACATTCGAATATACTTCTCAGAGTAGTCAGTCAAGTCACTACAAATGATAGACAACGATATTACATAAACCTGCACTAGCTAGGCAATTAAGAGTAATTAAGACAATTCCTTGTCAAAATATTAGTAAGTTCACCTCTCCTTACAAATTGAGATACATAAAAAAAAATTAAAAAGTAGATAACTCTGTTTGAGTTTATGAACATTGATCCAGTCCAAAAAATAGAAACTAACATAATATCGGAGTAAGAATGTCAAGTCATAAGGCACATCAATAACAAAAGACATGTAACAGTTTTCAAACCATGTGGGGTCAAGCCATGTAAGACCACTAGCATCAAGTATTTACATGTTTATGGGCTGTAGGAGCAACATTGTCTTCATTCCCTTGCACATTTCCAACGTAAGATATCAGTGCCAATCCAAAGTAATCCAACACCTCTCCTTTACCAACACTTCCACCAGTATGTTAATGAACAACCTTAGCTTAAAATTGAAAAGTGTATCTTGTGACTGAGTATTCTTGCTCACAATATAATGAAAAAAATCTATTAAGCTGAGGGACTAAATTCGTCTATCCACCTCTGATGAAATAAATATATGCTTCCCTCACAAAGTTATGAAGAATTTCAACTTCTTTTACCTGTCGCTTCCCCACCTCAGCATTATGGTTCTGCTGGACAAAAATGTATCAATTTATCTTGTTGGCGCCAGATTTTTTCAGTTCTTCAATGTTGTGCTACATTTTCTGAAAGGAAGCTCTTAGAATAGAAACTAACAATATGAATTGTTTGTATGACATACATTTACTGCAGCTTTTGTGCATAGATTTAATCCTCCTAGATCATTGACTCTAGTAAAATAGCATATGGCTTTTCCTGCAATTGCCGTGACACCATAGAGGTCTACAAGATGAACCAAAATATAATTAATTGTCCACTCCTATCTCGTTAATCCATCTTTCATAAAAAACCATCATGATTCTTTAGATTTAACTACAAAATATTTTCAATACTGATTATTTATTATTTCTTACTCCAAATGTAGCACTCCTTTGTGAATTCCCTATTTTTACACCTTGAAATGGTTTGGATAACCATTGTATATGTAATTTATCAATCATAAGATATCTATTAATTGGTTATATATTATGATTTAACCTCGAACCATTATTTTGTGTACTTGTTTACAGGCTAATATGACATAATTTAAATGCATATTTTAGGTATTTTTATTCATATTAAATTGGAATATGTACATCTTGGTTTAGGATAATTTTTTGAAAGTAAATAAATAGATATCTCCATGAACAATATCCATTAGACGGGACAACTCTATACTTAATACTTGAATGTAAATATTATTTTTCTCTCTCTAATTCTTAGAATATCTTGCTGATTATGTTATTTTTTTAAAGAGAAATATATATAATATCCAACTCTTCCTCCTTTAGATTCTTATCATTACTTTTTCAGAAGATAAAATTAATTTTTATTTTGATCCGACAACATTCAGGAAGTCACATCACTCTTAAACACTGATTTGGTAAAGTTGTCTCTACAATACGTAAATAAGCAAGAGACACCACAGAGTATGGCAAGACAATTCATCATAAAACCATTGACCATATAACATTCACCATCATTGGATAACAACTGGAAGTAGTTTTCCAATCATGTATTTCATAGTTTGTGTCACTTTTGTTAATATCATAAGTCTACATTAAAATTAAAGTCTTTAGGATACTTATAAGTATTAATGCCAAATTGTCTTTTTGTTATTGTTGTATTTTCATGCTATTTTAAAAAATACTATGAAGAAAGTAATTAAAATATTACTTTCTTTCTCTGAAATATTATATCTTTTCAGCCGCAATGTTATTAATCTAAGGAATGTCTATATCGAATGCCCTTAAAAATAAATCTAAAATGTGTCTTGAGTCTGTAAACCTTAAATTTTTCACATTAAACTTGTCCTATTAAGAAAGATAACAACGTTCAGGATGAGGATAAATCTAAAATATCTATAACTCGCAAATCCTAAAATTTCATTATGTAGAAAGGCATTTGCACATGTGTAACACTCCACCCCTTCTCATAGCTGACGAGACATGGACGTGCGAGATGAATCGATCGACAAAGTGTGGACTCACATCTATCCTTCACGTGTCAAGCAATGGTTCATCAATTAAATCTTCTCGAACTAAGAAAAAAAACATTTTTTTACATTTGCCTGCTTGATTTTTTTTTCTTGAATTCATCAGTTAAGGGTTTTGTTGCAAATGTGGAGGCCACCGTGGGTTCTTTGTGTTGCAACTTCTCAACTACTTGTTGCGACAATGACACTAATAGCGGCGACAGCGTGAAATCCACAAACACTGACCATTGGGTGGGTGTATTCATTTGAACGGGTCCTAGCCATTGCACTCTGTGCACGAACTCATGAGCTTACACATTAACTTTCTTGAACGACAAGTTCTTTTCTTGTGCAACCAATGACGACAATGCCCATCCTTTTACTACTCTGCATCATCACCAAGTGTGCAAGTCTTCATATGTTCCTGCGACACATATATGCATTGGGCCAACATCGGTGTCTGCGTTTTGATTATATGGACGCATCCAAGATATCATTGGTTTCCTTACCTATCACCTCAAATCCTGTGTAAAATCAATTCCTATACTCGCCAACATGTCCCACATGAATCTTGATTCAAATCTATTATTTTCCATATCATGTTGGTGCCTCCATATAAGCTCTAACAGTTGGAGCCATATTTTGTTGGTACCGTTCTTGAATCTTCTATTTATAAAGAGTTGCATTGTATGTGTTCATCTCCACATCAATTAATCAACCCATGTAAGAGGTCATTTTTCTCATATACAAGTCCATTCATAGTGATTCATTTTCATTCTAAATCTTTGTCAAAAAATTATTTGTGATTTTTAATATGTTTTAGTTTCATGTAAATTGGCGGTCGAAGTATAGTTTAGTTTTAGTCTTATTTTTATAGCTTCATAGACTCAAATAGGTGATCTTAGTTTTATTGATATTTTATCATCTTCTTAATGTAAAAATATATGTGTGTGTGTCAAAACTATTATTTAATAATAGCTTGTAGCTATATTAGATAAGTTTCTCACATTTGTTATTGAGTCAAAGTCAATGCATGTCTTATAAAGTTTAAATGTTAAATATAGAGTCGTCAATGTTGATATTTTGTCAACCAGCTAGTCATGCATTCCATAAATTTGTGGGTTGAAACATGTCTTGTAAATGGTACTATTGGCTCTATCATCGACATTGTTGATGAAAATTTGTTATGTCTACCTACTTTTCCTTTATTTATCAACGTCAAATTTGAGCGGTACATGGGGTCCAATGGGATTCCAACAACCCTTCTCGTGTTCCAATTCCACCAAATTCTAGAGGGAGAGTTCTCTCCTTATCTTCCCTGCATAAAATTTCCTCAACACCTCTTCTGCAGTCAAGCATACAAGAGAAATCCAAACTTCATTCCTTGTCCTTAACACTCCCCCCTTAGTCCATAATGACCCTTCCCTTTCAAACTACTCCACTTCTTCTTCAATCCAGAAATTTTCTAGTGCTCCAATTTTCACCACTTCGTAGTTTTTCATTTTCCTGCTCGATATATCATAATGTTTTGTTGTCCTTCTCAATTTCCTTTCCCGCCAATATTATGCTTTCGGCGTTGACATCGCACACCTCACATGCGATTGCTAGTCAAATAAACAAGAGCCAACCATAAAACCCTGGGTGCGTAATAATGTTTACGCTTTATCGTCAATGGAGAAAACCTCTGCGAAATGCTATCCTCCACAAACCCTAACGGCCATCCATCAAAAGCATAACCGAAGGTTTTTCTTTGTTTTTGGTTTGGGTAAGATGTTGTAGTTGTGAGTTTCCTACTATACTAGCAATCGCACGCAAGCAAGCAGCGTAATGTGAACGCCAAAAGGGATCGGGTGGAGGAGTGAAGAGTGGAGGTGTGAATGATTGAATTTGAAGGAAATAGATTTGTTAGTGGAATTTGGCAAACAATAACTCGGATGGGGATAGATAGATAAAACAAAAAAATGAGACGGGAAGCTTGCAGATGAGGAAGCTTGCAAATGTTTGTTGTAACCATATCGCCAAGTGTGTAAAATTATCTTGATTTAGAATTCAAAAAGTTCTGTGTATTTTTTTAATATAAGAAACAATTAAATTAATTCACAAATTTGAATGGAGAAGGTGTATAGGAAGCTTGCATATGGTTGACCGCGTCAGACATAACCACATTGGTGTCCACAATAAGAGATGACCAAGTGGACGAATGTACAAAGTCTCCTTGACCGCCACATGTAGACAGGGAAGCTTGTTTCCCTTGTCTATCATTGTATTTAGCTCGTCTTGAACCTTCATTCTTGAAAGCGATAGACATGAATTAATTCCCCACCAAGTACAATGAAAATCATAAATTAGAGAGGGATGCAAAAAGTATGTTGTATTGTACCCAAAGAGCATAGAATGCATCATTCTCATCAACTCTATCATGTAAGTCAAATGTGGGCAGAAATCAACATAGAGAGAAAAATTGTTCAAATGAAATAGTTTGTTAGCATTGCTTGCACTTCAAATGCATGGCTTTTCATCAGAGCTAAATATTTTTCCAAGTGTTGGTGTTAAATATTAATATACAACACATACAAATATTAATATAACTTGTTTATAAATGTATATAAAAATGAGCAACATTTTAAATTCTAAAACAAAATAAGTGTGATTGAATCTGAATCTTGTACAAGTTAACAACACATAATTCTTATGCTTATTACTACCAATAATTGAAGGGTTCCCATTAATTCACATGTAGCAAGATCTCGACATCATACGTTACTACTTAGTTTTTCTTAAGATTTACACCTTGGTGGATGGCTAAAAGGCACTTATTATAGTTCCATACACAATTTGAACTACAAACCATGCCACAGATTTTGGTGGCTAGCCTCATTTTGCAATGCAAAATCATGGTCGGCTATTCATAACAGACACAGTAAATGCACTCTAGCTATGTTGCTTTTTTTTTAATAATATAGGTGTGTACATACACTAACCATGTAAACATCATACCTTGTAAAGCGTTAATTGCCTAAGTTTGTAGCTTGATCTCGTAACACATCAACGTGATAAATAAGAAGACATGTCCTAGCATTTGATGGATGCATTTAATGTTTTTAGCATGAATAAATATGTGGACATGTCTTTTGCTAAGCTACAACAAGTGTTGTTTATCGTGGGATAGGTTCCACAATGAAACGATCCAGAAAATGTGTTTAGATGATATGGAGATTGGATTCAGACTCCAATAGAGTCTTATAATTTTTAAGTGTTCAAAAATAGGATCACCTCAAAGCTTTCTCCATGGTATCGTTACATGCAAAGGCAAACCCAAATCAAACAAAGGCAAAAAATTATATGAATTTTATACCCACAAGTTGTCATATAACCATACAACATAGTTGAATGTTTTCTAATAAAAAGTAAAGTCCATTTCTACAAGTTTATGGCTTACTATTATGAAGGAATTCTTGGCTTTGACCATACAACCGTAAATTCTATTTTGGTCAAGGTAGAATAAATTTTTGTAGGCCCCATGATAATCACTGTGTTGGCTCATATTCCACTTTGAATGCCCCATGATGGCCATATTTTTGTTTCTCCGCAAGTGTAATCTTCAGCAGATCACGTGATTGAAGCCAGTCAAAGCCAACATTCCTTCATAATGGTAAGCCATAAACTTGTAGAAATGAAGTTTGCTTTCTTATCAAAAAACATTCAACTATGTTGTATGGTTGTATGGTTGTATGGTTGTATGGTTGTAAGATGTATTATTTCTAAGGAGTGGCTTATCAGTACAAGATGCATATAATTTGTTGTCTTTGTTTGATTTGGGTTCGCCTTTGCAAGAATTATTTGTGGATCGTTTCACTGTGGAACCAATCCCATGATAAACAACACTTATTGCAACTTGGAAGAAGAGATGTTCGCATATTTATTCATGTCAAAAACATTGAATACATACATTGAATCATAGGACATGTCTTCTTATTTAGCACATTGATGTGTTACTAGACGAAGTTTTAGACTTCGGCAACCAATGCTTTACAAGCTATGATGGTTGAATGTTTACTGCATATACAAACCAATATTATTTGAAGAAAAATATGACAACAAAGCTAGAGTGCATTTACCGTGCCCGTTATGAATATCCAACCATAATATTGCATAGCAAAATGATGCCACCCACTAGAATTTGTGGCATGGATTGTAGTTTGAAATGTGTATGATAGTGTAATAGGTGTTTTTTAGCCATCCAGAAAGGTGTAAAACTTAAGAACAACTAAGTAGTAAGGTACGAAGTCGAGATCTTGGTACAGGTGAATTAATTGGAACCCTTCAATTATTGGTAGTAATAAACATAAGAATTATGTGTTGTTAACTTATACAAGATATAGATTCAATCACACTTGTTTTTTATTAGAATTTAAAATGTTGGTTATTTTTATATACATTTACAAACAAGTTATATAAATATATGTATGTATTGTAGATTACTATTTAACACACTATTGCATGTGCTCTTTTCTCAAATGAAGGGTTCCTCAATTAGTGTTCATTGACACACAGTTGATAAAGACCCATCCACATGAGATATTCACGTAATATCGATATTGTTTGATGAAAGTGGGGTAGATGGACTATAATAATGCCTTTTTAAAATGAAGTGCAGCGTTTACCACAAAAGCTCTTCATACTATTTTTCATTCATTCAAGACTAACACACACTTTACATATTGAAGATGCACGCCTAGAGATTTCTCCCTCAGTGTAACACGTGAAGATAGATCCTTTATATGCAAAGAAGCATGAATCTCACTATGTTGACAAGTGGAATGGCTCCACAAAACCCTATGTATGCAAAGTTTTATCTAAAACAAAATATTCCAAAAACTCGACAAACAAAAATCCCAATGTTCACAACATATTTAAACATTGTTTTATGGCATGCTCATTGTGCTAGAACCTTGCAACAATAATGAACGGTTGTTAACAACAGTTCTAGCAGTCAAAAATAGATAAATACTCTTATCATCGTTCATGTTGGTTATTGTTGGAAAAATGGGCATTTCCAAGTGGGGGCTTTTCCAGGTAGTCCTAGGCACTTCACTGTGTAATGTCCCCTTTCTAACGCCTAAGACCTAAGGGCCAATTTGAGTCCAAGCCTTGGTCATACCCAAGGGGCTTTGGAAATTCGCAAACTAGTTGGGTATGACATATCTAGTACACAACTTGTTATAATTATTCATTGACATAAGCAAATAAAAAGGTGTTATTGGACTGACAAGCTGCAAATGGATCAGACGTCTGCAAGACATTGGCAAACAAGGTACTAATGTTCTAAATTAATGCATACAAGGTTACTTTTGGACAATGACAACTTACTAAAATGGATATGAAATCAAAATACTTTTATTTTATCGACCCTTCCACGGAGACGAAGTGACTAGGGTTTATCCGGGCAACTTCTGCCTTGGAGAAGTTATATAAGGAGTTGGGGAAAAAAGGCTAAGGAATATTTGGCATACATGATTATGGGTTTGCCTTTATGTGCAAGCATGTTGTTTGTGGATCGTTTCAGCTTGTGGAGTGAAATCCCACAGGAACCCTAGCTTTGATGGTGAGAGATCCATCCCTGGCTAGCAGGGCATTCTTCGGTAGTGAGAGATCTACCCTAGCTTGTCATTTTAGAGTTGTTTTCAAGGATGTTTTATAGAGATATTTTCAGAGGTTTCAGATGAAGGGTTTTGAGGGTTTTGGGGGCATTTGGGGAAGATAATCAGAGGGTTTTCAGATCAGATTTACAGCATGCCATCTGGGCTATGCTTAGCATCAAGTGGAATGGCATCTTCATCAATTTCCAATCCTATGCCATGCAAAGTGACTTGTATCTGGAATATTGAAGCCTTTATTTGGAGGGTTTCCAGTTGGCCATTTTCAGATTTGAAGGTTGAAATATCATCTCCTATATTTTAAAATGTTGTTTCCAAAGTCTCATAATTTTTGCACTTGTATTTAGAGAGTTACAAATTTTAGAAGTTTTCCAGCTGTCTAGGGCACGCTATAATTTTCTGGCAGCATTTTATCATCTAAAAATTTCCAAAAACAATTTTCTTATGTTCTTTATAATATTAGCAAGCTCTCTTTAACGGTTCGAAGTAATTCGGATGGATATTTTGGGAGATACTCTTATTATCGTTCAGTTTGATAGCCCTAACTGTAAAAATCTGCAAAAATCAGTGTTTTATTTTGCTGTAATTTTCCAATATGGGGTGCACTTTTCCAGTGGTAGTCCCACAAGGGATATTTCACATTGTCACTTTAGCCCCACTTACTAAACACATTTCACGATTATACGCAACTTGGAAATTCACAAACATTTTTACAACTATACACAACTGTAATTATTTACGCAAATATTTATTATTGTCAGGCTGCAAACAGATCAGAGTATGCAAACATTGCAAACAAAGACGGGTTAAATTAATGCATACAAGTTACAACAACGAAATTATTAAAATGATATGAAATCAAAATAAAATTTTGACAGTATGAGACGAAGGTGGATCCGCAGCACACCTGGAGGCATGAAATGGAGGCAGTGATATCTGTTTGATTTGGGTTCACCTTTCCAAGCATTTTTGTGGATTGTTTCACTGTGGAACCAATCCCATGATAAACAACACTTGTTGCAACTTAGAAGAAGAGATGTCCACATATTTATTCATGCCAAAAATATTGAATGCGTATATTGAATCCTAGGACATGTCTTCTTATTTAGCACGTTGATGTGTTACTAGACCAGGTTTTAGACTTCAACAATTAATGTTTTACAAGGTATGATGGTTGAATGTTTACTACATGTACAAACCAACATTATTTGAAGAAAAATATGACAACAAAGCTAGAGTGCATTTATTGTGCCCATTATGAATAACCGACTATAATTTTGAATAGCAAAATGACGCCACCCACCAGAATTTGTGGCATGGGTTGTAGTTCGAAATGTGTATGGTAGTGTAATAGGTGTTTTTTAGCTATCCACCAAGGTGTAAATCTTAAGAACAACTAAGTAGCAAGGTACGATTTCAAGATCTTGCTACAGGTGAATTAATTAGAACCCTTCAATTATTGGTAGTAATAAACATAAGAATTATGTGTTGTTAACTTGTACAAGATATAGATTCAATCACACTTATTTTTTGTTAGAATTAAAAATGTTGGTTATTATTATATCCATCTGTAAACAAGTTATATTAATATATGTATGCATTGTATATTACTATTTAACACACTATTGCATGTGCTCTTTTCTCAAATGAAGGGTTCCTCAATTAATGTTCATTGACACACAATTAATAAAGAGCCATCCACATGAGATATTCACGTAATATCGATATTGTTCGATGAAAGTGTGGTTGATGGACTATAATAATGCCTTTTTAAAATGAAGTGTAGCATTTACCACAAAAGCTCGTCATGTTATTTTTCATTCGTTCAAGACTAACACACACTTTACATATTGAAGATGCACGCTTAGAGATATCTCCCTAAGTGTAACACGTGAAGATAGATCTTTTATATGCAGAGAAGCACGAATCTCACTATGTTGACAAGTGGAATGGCTCCACAAAATCCTATGCATGTAAAGTTTTATCTAAAACGAAATATTCCAAAAACCCGACAAATAAAAATCCCAATGTTCAAAACATATTTAAACATTGTTTTATGGCATGTTCATTATGCTAGAACCTTGCAACAACAATGAACGGTTGTTAACAACAGTTCTAGTGTTTGAAAATAGATAAATACTCTTTATCATCATTCATGCTAGTTATTGTTGGAAATGTGGGCATTTCTAAGTGGGGGCTTTTCCACGCAGTATTGGGCACTTCATTGCCACTCGAGCCCCACTTACTAAACACATTTCACGAGTATACGCAACTCAGAAATTTGAAAACATCTTTTACAACTATACGCAACTGCAATTATTTACGTAAATATTTATTACTATCAGGCTGCAAATGGATCAGGCTCTGCAAACATTACAAACAAGGACGGGTTGAATTAATGCATATAAGTTACAACAATGCAATTATTAAAACGATATGAAATCAAAATAAAAGTTTGACAGTATGAGACGAAGGTGGATCCGCAGCACACCTAGAGGCATAAAATGGAGACAGAGATATTTGTGTGATTAACACCAAACACAGACCCACTCAGAAAAATAAACCGGATAACATATATTTAAAAAGTGAAATACATATCAAAATAACATTTTTCTAAATGCACAATGTGATAGCCGGTAGCAAAACTGGCCAACGAGGCACCCTTCACTTAGTAGACAAAATACCTTTAAAACCCATGATTTCCACAAGGATTTCCAACAACAGGAATGGTGGTAATGGGGCGAGCCATTTGGCAGGATGGTTTGAGAACCTTGGAAAGGTCGACGGGATCATTGGGAGCTAGAATCCATTCAAAGTGATGTAGTAGTGTGGCAACGACGACTTGCATAGTGGCGAGTCCTAGGGGTTAAATTTGATGGTTGTTTAGACGTTTTTCGTGATTTTAGATGTAAAGTACTTGCAAATATTTTATATGGCCGTCACATGTGACTTGCATATTCAAAATGTGCCCGTCAATTTGCATATACATTCATATATAAATTATATTAGTATATATTAAGCATTTTTAATTAAATATGAAATAATCGTTTATAAATAGTGTATAAATACTATTATTTTGTATTTTTGACCGGAAACATTAAAAATTTATTGTCCCCTGAAAATTGTCTGACAGGCATAAGTGATCGTCAAATTTAACCCCTAACGAGGCCCAAAGATTTTTCGTCAAGTTATCTAGACTACACACATGATTCTCTTGTAGTTTTTGCCAACACACAACATACAGATGTCAAACACCAGGCAAAATGCAGATAGAACAACACACCAAGATGTAAATGGAAAACATGGAACATAAAAAGAAAAATCTCTCTCTATAACTGCATGAAAGTGGAGGAGCAGAAAAGTATGTGATTCACACCTAAGCAACAAACATGAAAACCCTTCATGGATGCACAAAAATCCAGGGAAAACAAGTCAGCATGCCTAGCTTTTCAGTGGACACACTCAATCATGCATGTTCAAGGTGCCCCAATCATCCCTTAGATCACCACAACACCATTTTTGTGGGAAACTTGCACATGCAGATTTCCAATAAACAGTTATCTTACAGATCTAGTTAAAGTATGGAAGAACCAATGCTTGATAGAAACCCTATACAATGTGTAAGATACCAAGTTTTGTCCATTTTCCACCATGACTCCACATATGCACGAGTGCCCCTCATTTTGTTACTACTTTGCGAGAAATGACAATGGCGGTAGAAACAATTACATTTTCTTCTATGTGCCCACTTGCAACACCAGAAAAAACATAACCCACGTACAGTTTAGGGTTTTATTTGCAAAAATCTAGGAAAAAATGCATCTTTAAAAACTTTATACAACCTACAAGCTTCACATTTTCTTGTCTCTTCCCATATGTCATTTTTATCTTTGGAGATATGACACCAATCAAGCCTCTGCGACTCCCCCCTTCTGATGCACAGACCATTTAGACATCTCAGCCGAAGAACCAAACAACCATGCCAAAATTACTACAAAAAACTAAGTGTCTTATGACATGACAACCAACATTAAGATGTACCTCATCGCCACATTCACTGCAAAGGCCGTCATGTCAATAATGCTCATCACTACAGATTTTGTGGCCAAATCATTCTGGGTTTTATGTTTTTTAGGTCGTCGATCTCTCTGCCATTGTCAGCCACATAAGTCTCATTTTAACCTAAAGCACACCTTTCGTCATAACAAGAAAGCTATACACTCCCCAATCTTTTTCAAATATTTACTTTTATGAAAGACAAGAAAATATTGTTAAGACATTTTACACTAATAAATTTGTATTTATCGACTTTCTATAAGTATTTATGGATGTTATTGTAAGTTAGCTGATAGTTTATATACTATAGAAAGAACCCCTTCCAAATTGGTTGGAAACTTGTCTTGTGCTGGTAACTCTTACATCAGAAAAAAACTTCCAGATAAAATATCTTACATTTTTCATTTAAACAACAACCTTCAAGTGTCCAATATGATCAGCTCACATGTGTTAGCATGTTACCCGCTTATGCTAAAATTGAAGTATTATGTGGTGTTGAGGGGGGGTGTGTTGGCAGTGGCCTTGATTGTCACTCTCATGTTGGTGCAAAAGAGGTGTTGGTGACAATGTTGAGCCTTTTTGTATTTATTTATGTGTTCAAAAGGGTTACAATTTGAAACCTCCATAGGTTTGTGAATATGGATGATTTGTTTAGGGTTTGTTATATGTGTAGGCTTAAATGGAATTGTAATAAAAGGGACTTGTACTAAAACATGCTTCAACGATTTACAGAGTTGCTGAGAGATACCGACTATCAACAAATCTTCAAAAAATCTATTTGTCAACTTCTCTAATTTCGTGTCACTACAAACGAGAAGGATTTCTATAGAGGAAGGTGTAATCAACTAGATGCTCGATGTGTATACAACAAACCCATAAATGTTGAGCGAGATTTTCAATTTTCCAACCAATGTAAAATTGTTAAGTTTCCCTACTGTTAAGGACGAGGGTGTCCCTAGTTTAAAACTCAATTTAAACAATAGCTAGAGGGTTTTGACCCTTTTAATGGTGTTGTATATGATCATTCAAGTTTAGATCGCGCCAATTCAATAAAAATTTAGTTACTCGATTTCTCCCAATCCATAACAATCCATGGTCTTTACAATAAGAGAAGGCATCATCTAAGAATTCATGAAAAAATCAGGAGGGAGTTGATGAGATTTTATTTCCTTTGACAAGTAATGGAAACCTCTTGCAAAATAACAACCACTTTATGTTGTCTCAACAGGTAAACAACATTTGTTTATACTTGTTTTTGTAAACACTCAAATTTGGCAATTTACCCTTCAACGTTGTTGGTTTTGATAATGTACTCTTATTGAGACAAACACACTTTTTTAATCCCTTCTCATTACATACTGAGATCTCTTGTCTAACTTGTTCATTGATATACACTGATAAGTTAACAAATACTGAGAATTACATGCATAAAATCCATAGACAAACTCTGCATGACATGATGCAACCTTTAGTTTTCATATTTTTCATCCATGTTCATAAATTTCCACTTTGGTCGAATTGTGGAATCCGGTCATGGCCGACTTGTACAATTCTGGACCGACATATGCTCCATCTGATCTTTCAATTTCATATTCTTCATTAGGTCATTTAATCCCTTTGGGTCAGCCTTCTCATTTTTACCTTCAAAACCCTATATAGGCAAGTTAAATTCGCCTCGTTTGCTAACCTAGCATTGTCATGAACTCTTATTGCAAAATTTAACACTAAAGACACCAAGGTTCCCTAAATCTTGCCAAAGCTCATGCACAACCATTAGGGCAGCAATCACTACAAGTCTAAAGCATTCTAAAAAGTAATGGAATCAAATTCCCCCATTTGCAAGCACTCAAACATCCCCACTTCAAGTCTTAGGAAGAGTCAAAGTCAATTCAAGCATTGAAAATGAGGTTCCAATTTCCAAATCTAGTTGCATCCATTCAAATATCACATGGTAGGTGGAGAATGACGTGTGGTTTGAGGCCTCTTCAAAGTAGTGTCGACATACAAGGATTGCATTTCAACCAACTAATGTTTATTTTACAGGGTTTCATACCCATGGCTAGGATTTGAGATCTTATTCAAAATATTTAGATGGTTTCGCAACATGAACAACAATAAGGTTTTGATAGCGATAGACATTTCTAGGCAGACAAAAATATCCGGAAGTTATAGAGCATGTCTAAAATCATATAGTACTTGTAAAATTATATGGACAGTCTTGATGTGGAACGATCTTGCACCATGTCACTTTCCAGATAAAATTCCAAAAATGAAGCACCTTCATGTTCAAATTTCCTGGTCACTGCACTCTGTACACCCAGAACTTCCCAGATCCATCTATACTTAGCTAAATACACTCGTCCCCTCATGTTTTTTAGCTTATAACATATCATATACATTAGTTGTAAGAATTAATGCATTGTTTCAATATTGCATAATTAATATTAAAATTTAATTCATCATAATAACCTCATGTAGTTCCCCTTAACATCCTTTTAATGTTATCAACTCATTAATCTATTATAATCTAATAAGGTTGTAAAAAATTTGGTAATCCCGACTTGTGAATCGATTTTTGAATCAACCCTAGTTCTCTTAGGGTTTCACTTGATAACATTAGTGGTTGCATCTTTTGCTATTGCATATGCTTATTTCATACCCCCTTTTGGCATAGCAATCAGCTTCACAATCATCCCATTAAGCATATTGAGATTTCTCCTCCTACTTGGAAGCATTGTAGTTTCATGGCCTTTTCTCTATTGTATATTGTTATCAATCCATCTATGTTTACCTTACTAATGAGATACCATTACATGAAATTTAAACTAATAGTCAACATTCTTATGATTACAGCCATAATGAGGATAATATTGTGGATCACAAACAAATGGAACGTGTATCTCACTTCCATGTACAACTTCGTAAGAACCCTCATCATATTGAGCCTATTATCAAAATCCTTCTTATTGTTAATCTTGCTCGTGATGAAAAATTTAGTGAAGAATCCATTTTTGAGAGGTCCCAACCCTCTTCCACTTTACCAACATCTACTACTCCTACATCTATGGTGCCTACATCCTTAGGGGCACCTCATATTTCTGTGGACAATGCCTCTATGCCTATTCATATAACCATTGTTGTTATTATACATCCTCTATGCAATCATAATGGTTTGCATGCTTCTTCATCTAGCGCACAGTCTCTTGAAACCCTTGTTCATACACTACAAGCTCAAATCTTACAATTACAACAACATGCATCTACTTCTCCTCATATTATGGATTTTACTTGGTTGTTTCACAACCCATTTGCACCCAATGCGGCTTCTTATCCTCTACCTCTTGGTTCTTTTTCTCCTAAATTCCCTATCTATGATGGCAAAGATGACCCCACAAGACATTTTATATTATTGTATGTTGCTTGCATTGATTATGCATCTTACGACATCTTACTTATCAATTTTTTTCCTTATAATTCTTAAATTTTTTGCATTACAATGGTTTATGATCTCCCCGCATACTTTGTGTGCTCTTTTACTACTTTGGCGAATCAATTTTTGGCACAATTCTCTATCAACATTAGGGATAAAGGTTTCTTATGCATGAATGTCTAAGATGCAATAAGGATCTAACAAACCTATCAAGGATCATGTCTTACAATACAAGACCATGCTTGCTAAGATGATCAATATCTTGGGTGATAATGAACTACAAAATATCTTCACACAAAGTTTGTTTCCTCCTTTGCAAGAATTGGTCATCTTTAAAAAATTACACTCATTTGATCGTATACTTCACACACTCAAAGAGCACGAAGCTAAGTTGTTACATATGAACAAACTTGAGTAAGTTGCTAGCACTCCTAATACATATAATGCCAAGTTTCCAAAAAAATCTACATTCAGAGGCAAGACTAGTGATGTTAATGCCACTTTTAAGGACATTGTCAAAGTTATTGCTCGACCTACTAAACTGCAATTACAACACACATGATGGTAATTTACACGCTTACCTTATTCCCACCACGTCGTATTAAACAATTACTTGAGTGTAGTCTCACATCTCTCCCTCTATTGTTTGAGGTTGATGCGAGAAATCCTCAAAGTAATAGTTTTGATGCTAATGTTTACTGCAATTATCATATATGTATCAATCACCTCACTGATTGGTGTATCAAACTTTGTCATGTCATTCAAAATCTTATTTAATACAATGTGGTTGAATGGGATAAGCCCACTGAATCTACTAATCCCAGGTCAATGACAATGCTAAATTGAAAATCTTTAATGATCCACTTCCTAAGCATAACAATGACAAATCTACTTCAGAAGTGCACAATACTTATCATGTGGTTTCATCGTCGCCCTCTTATGATCACCATTTTGATGCAATGATTGGCACTTTCACTCACATGTCATCTCCTACACTCATTATCACTTTTGATTACTCTAATGTAGATGACATGATTTTTTCCGATAATTTGTACATTCGTGTGCTATTAATCAAGTACCTACGCGTGGTGTTTTGGTTGATCCACACAACAAGGACAATGTTTAGTCTCTGATGCTATTCCATTCTCTTGGCATCTCTATAGAGAAAATTATACTTAATTCTAGTCCTTGATATCAATGCATTACTCTACCCTTCACATTTGGTTATGTTACTACACTGGTTTCATTCTTGGTTGTTGTCACTTTTAGCTTTGGTGCATTACATTTAGTTTTCCCTTGGCTACATGCTCTTAGGGATATTACATTGACCCTTCATTAATGTTTTGTGTTTATTGATAATCAACATGTTGTCACTATTCAAGGTATTCCCTTTGAGGCTCCTTCTCCTAGCTTGCCTAGTCATCTTCTGTAAGTTCCCTCCCTACCCCTAATGCATTTATGGATAGGTATTTGGTTTTACACATTTCCTATAGCATCTTTATTCCTCCCAGGTCTTCTAATAGGCCTTTGGTTATATACACTATCTCTAGGAATTCTATCCCTCCCAGGTCTCCTAATAGGCCGTTGGTTGCACACATTTCCTCTTATGTCTCTAATCCCCTCACGTCTCTAGATAGGCGTTCTACTTCATACAATGTCTCTAGTGGCTCTCATGGGATCCCATGTCACTCCTCTAGTGCACATGTTATCTCTCTAGTTTCTCACAAGTCTTCTAGTGCACGTGGTATGTCTAGGAGTACTCGCTCTTCTAGTCCTCTGCATAGGTCTTCTAATTCACACACTCCTCATGGATTTGCTTCACCCAATTCTTCTCTCGGGCCTTCTTTGGCTTACATCACTACTACTATACCACTTGATTTTGAGTCACATTCTTCGATAATTACTTCACCTCTTCAGGAGGTTATCATTGGGTAGCTCAATGATACCCCTCTCCATGTTAATAGCTAAACATTCAAAAATACAAAAAACATTGGCATAGTTACAAAATACAAAAACATTCATATATTTATAAAAATAATAAAACATCATTGTGAATGGGGTATACCATTTGAGGACCTCGTATCCTTCTAGAAGATGCCTATTAGTAGGCACTAATGGCAGAGGGTAATATGTCGTGAGAATGACAAGATGAAACATGAGGTAAGGGAAAATTTATGTATGGTAAGATACAAAATTGATGTAGAGGATGTCTTGTGTTAGAGGGAGAGGATAACACTTTTCCATGTTATAGAGATGCGTAGAGAGGAAGAGGAAATTCTTCTAGGAAAGAAGGATACTTTGGACGTGGAAGAAAGCATGGATTTAGGAGCACATGTTTAAAGTGGAGACTGGGGGCATATAACTCTTCAGTGCCGACCCACACAAAATTATGGCCAAACAAAGAACAATAATGTGAGCTCCAATATTGCATATGAATAAGAGAGTGTTGCATTAGAAAATTATGGAGGGAAAACAAAGATGGGATAATCACTAATGATGAAGTAAATTTTTTTGGACCTAATTAATGAATAAGTTTTCCTAGTTCAAAGGAACAATTTGTTTAGTACTACATGTACGATAGGAAGAAACATTTATAATTTGACAATGGATAGTGGTGGCACCAATAACTTGAAAGCAGAAGTGATGGTGGATAAATCAGGATTTTAGAAGATTTTGTAGACTAATCTCTACAAAGTTTCTTATAGTGACACTGTTTGCATACTATTGATTTTAACTTTACTCGCGTTATCTCTTTGCACTTGTTTTATTATACATGCATTATTACTAATATTGATACTATTTATATTGTTGTTATTGTTGTCCTTATTGCACACCATGGTTTTCACCATACAAATCCCGTTATAGATTTGGGATCCTATTATCGGTGGCCACCATTACATCCTTCCATGCAGTTTTACACATGCTACCAAACTTATTAAACATGGTTACACATTTATTCTTTTGAGTTGCATTCTCAAATGATTTATCACACGTGCCTCTAAAGAGGGGGCATTCATCCATGTATATTTTACACCTACAACAGACATTGAAAAAAAATTAGGCTAAGATACAGGTATACACAGGTTAAAATTACTTATAAACACCATCAAATAAGAAAATTCAAAAAATTATGCATGAGTTAAATAATGTACAACTTGGTTAGGATTGTATGGATGGTTTTGAATTCTTCACATGGTTTTTCCCGGGGGAAATTACATCAACTTTCTCAATAGATTCAGACTTTCACCTTCAAGTACAATTTCTTGATACAACTCTAGATCCATTTCACTCCATTTAGATTAGTTATAGGGTCACAAAGTACTTCACTCCTTCACCAAGGCACTCAATTTTAGTTACAATTTCAAGGATCTTGGGGGCATGGGTCTCCTCTCTCCATAAACATTTTAATACATTATAGTTTTTATTCAGTTTTGTGGCACATGAGAAGGGTATGGGGGCACTCATTCTCTTTTATACTATGTGTCCTTATTTACATAATTGGTCCTAGATCCATTTGTAGTGGTGTGGTCTATGGGGTTACAAAAGGTATCAAAGTGGATAAGTTCTTCGTAGGAAGTCCTTGCTTTCCTCTTACATTCATATGGGAAGATATCGAAGTTGTTGAATGACTTTGATACACAGACTTCTTCCTTCATGAGGTGTTTTTATATCTTGTTCTTCTTCTCTTTATCTTCTCCATTTCCTTGTTGGGTTACATGTACCTAACACTTCGGTTTGTCTTTGGCACAATTGGGGATTAATCATGCCCAATCCTTCAGCAAGCTTGACAATCTAAATATTCAATTGCAAGCAAAGAACGAGAGTTTCTCCCTCTGCAAAATAAACAATTTAATTCCTTCCACATTTTACATTTCTTTATTTCACTCTATCACAATGTAAATTTTACATATTACATTTTACAATTGAGTTAAAGTTAAATTTTATACTATGGACATTGACTACACTTTTTGTTGCAGGTTTCATCGTGGAGCATGCCAACACCAACATAATGGGACACTACAAAACAAACTTTGAGAGAAGATAAAGCGTGTCTACACATTTGTGTATATTTTCATTTAAACATGCAATTTTTATTTCATACTTAAAAGGGGGACACGTAAACACTCAAATTTGGTAATTTACCCTTTGACATTGTTGGTTCTGATAATACATTCTTGCTAAGACAAACACACTCTTTCTATCCTGGCTCAGTACATCCAGGGGTATTTTAAACTTGTTTATTCATACACATTGATATGTTGACAAATTTTGAGAGTTAAATTCATAAAATCCATAGACAAACTCCACCTGATAGGATGCAACCTTCAATTTTCATGTTTTTCATCCTTGTTTAGAAATTTCCACTTTGGTCAACTTGTGGAATCTGGTCCTAACCGAGTTCTATGGTTTTGTACCGATATATCTGTATATAGTCAAAAATTGCACCGTTAATTTCCTTCATTGTATGCACCACTCTTCAAAATTATATTAAATCAAAACAAATCATTTAACACATCATTCAAAATTCATACATCCCTTATCCTAAGTCTAAATCCCCCACAATATTTACTCCGTGTAAATATTCTCCCATAATCTCATTAAATCATTTTACAACTGTAAAATCCCATTTTACCCCTCTCAAAACAACCCAAACCATTTGGAGACTAAATTAAATAAAGAAGAAACCAAATCAATAACTTTTTAACCATTTCATACCCTTCCTAACCTCTACACCTCGTTCCCAACCTTCTCTTGATCATTTACTCGAATCCCAAAACAAAGAAACCCTTATTAGAAGTGGTTTCAACCACTTTTCTAGTTGTTTCCCCAAAAAAGGTGGATTGCTGACGATTCAACCGAATCACCAACAATTATAAATAACACCTTTGTGCTCTCTCTTAGGGATCTTCAATCTCGAATCTTAGGTCTGATTTTTGATCCTACACCTCGTTTCTTGACATTACAATATCCAAGACATCTCCAGGCATAATCAAGCATCGACATCAATCCTTTTCAAGTGCATTTATGGTCATTCCATCACCTGGCCTCTTAGGAACGTGACAAGACAATTTGTCAACTTAGATCCTTCTCGTTGAAGATTTGAGACATATTTTAACTCTCCATCACTTCAAAGGTATTCCTACATCTCTCTTCATAATTTTCAAGCCATCATAATATTTTTAAGCAATCAAAAACATCATTGTAGATCTTCAATTATCATTTTTATCAAAACTGTCAAAATTCACAGCAATCGCCAATGATTCACCTTAATCGATAGTGATTCCTGTCAAAATTGCCCTTTTATCAATTTATCAGCTTTCTATCATTTTTTATCAAATCCTCTGGATTTAACATGTTGTTTCCAAGTATAGATCTATGTTAGATGGCATTTCCTATCCATTCACATCCGATTACAAGCATTTACAACCTTCCTATAGTCCAACACCCCTTTTTTCTGGGAGTAGTACAATATCTTACACGAGTTTACACTTTGCACAATTTGATTTGTTGTTGATGAACGAGACATTAAGGATCATATCGAATTCCTCCATTATATCCAACAAGATACTGATGACTTCTAGTATGATTAATTCGAGCACGTTTAGATCACATCTACACTTGCTTGGGCCACCTTTGAAGCCGCACAGGACCTCCCCTTCAACCTTGAATTCTAGAGTTATGCATATGTTTATCGTTTATCTATTGTTATCCATTGTTATCGTTATCTCTATCAATTCACTTAATTGTTACAAAACGAGAAGTCCCTTTAGATTCCTAGAAGCGGCCTTTACCGAGCAAATCATTTATCCATTTGTCTAATCCTTTTTGTTTAGTGTATTTGATCGCATATTGCTTTACAGGACAGGTGGACTTGCACACTCATTCGGACTCAGTAGCTTAAACAAACATCAACATCAACATTCATCTCCGTGGGTATCGGTAAATCCCGTCGTCTTCTAAGGTCAGTTTTGTTTTTGTTATTTCCCTTCTTTAATTTAAAATAGAAAAGAAAAAACTTCTCTGAACAATATCCCCCATATGATCTTTCAATTTCATATTCTTCGTTGGGTCATTTAATCCCTCTGGGATGTCCTTTTCATGATAATTTACCTTTAGAACCTTATATAAGCAAGTTAAACTCACCTCATTTACTAACCTAGCACAACATAACATTCTCATGAACTCCTATTGCAAAATCTTGCACTAAAGACACCCAAGGCTCCCTAAATCTTACCAAAGCTCATGCACAACCATTAGGACAACAACAATTGAGACTTGTAAACATTGATAGTGAGGATATATGAAGCATCAAATAAGAGTGTCTACACAAACCCTATAAAGAACTCATTGAATCCTGAATAATTTAACATCACAAAAATTAAAGGCCATTCAATGCAATCGTGCACTTTTTCAAAATCCAGGTTGAGAAAAACGATTCATTGTAAGGCCCAAGCCCACTCCATGACTTCCCTAATAGTAATGAGATGATCTAAAATGTATCAACCTCTAATAAATCCAATTTTCTCTAGTATGACAAGAGAGGGAAGAAGGTGGGGGATGAAAAGAACCAAGGATTTGGTGAGGATTTTATAAAATACATTCAATAGAGTGATCAAGAGATAATTGATAATTATCTCATTGTTACCAAACTAAGGTATGAATTTTATGTTTGCTTTGCTACTTATAAAGGTTTTGTTATTTAGAGATTGTATGTAGACTTGTATAATATTTGGACCCAAAAATTGCCATGTAGCTTTATAGAATTCATAAGGAAACCCATCAACTCTAGGCGTTTTCTCATTAGCCACGCATTGCAATGTTACATGAAGATCCTCAAGAAATAGAGGGGTGTCACATTGAATTTTAGTTGTGGGTGTAAGCTTTTAAGGAATAATATCAAGGCATTATCGTAAAATAACATGTATTTTCTCTATCAATTTTCGAGTTTAGAAGAAAAGCTTATAATGCTCTATAAATGTCGATATAATTTTAAGAATACTTGTAATCATGTAATGGGCCATGTGTAAAGCTTTAGTCATCTCATGATCTAGCTTGACATAAAGGGATTTGAAAAAATCTATAGAAGCTCTATTTCCCACCTTGAGTCAATGTATCCGGGCATAGATTTTATCCCCTCTAGAAGCATAATTGTCACTGAGTTTGGGCTTATTCTTACGCTTTATAACCATGGATTTAAAATGAGAATAAAAGGAATCAAATCTAAGAAGACTCGAAACCATTTTGGCATTATTTATTTAGAGCACAATCCGCTTGTCTAAAAACTTGAGCCACGTATTTGCCGAAGTGGTAGAGGAAGGTGTCAATGTGGCCGATGGGTTCATTCCATCACTCAATGTAGATAACAACATAGGGATGATGTGGAGCTAAGTTCCACACTCTAATAATGAGACAGATTATCCCTTCATGGGTCAACAACAAGGTATTCAGATAAAATTGATTCTTTAGCACTTTAAATTGGGCTCCACGCTACGTCATCTGAAAACTAATAGGGTTATGACTAGCTATCGCATGTGTTCCATGAGATGTGAATGCTAGATGATATATGTTATTTGATCTAGAGGTATAATTATTACTTTTGTACTTGATGTTGATAAGGGGTTCGATTGATGTTGTAATTGTAGAAATATAGTTGATCCACTTAATTTGAAGGTTGTTTCTGCATTTCAAACTTGTTATAAATTCATACATGATTACATGTGATACCGTTTTCGATAGTTAATTAATTTTATAGTTGATGTTGTTAGTTGTGCATCGGTTGTTCAGTTGGTGTTTTGTTGGAAAAACATTTATTATACAATTGATAATGTGTGTGATTGATAGTTGTAGTGTAGGACTTTAGTTGAAACATTACATTGAAATGTTGTATGTGTACTTTTAATTATGTTATGATGTTTTTTAGTTGATGTTGATAAAGGGTATGATTGATTTTGGTTGTATAAAAATATAGATGAACCACTTCATTTAAATAGTGCAAACATGAGGTCTAACCTTTAGAACAATTCAATATGAAAAAAATGATATAATTTACAAAGCTTTGGATGGATACAAGAGTGCTAGACAGATAATCTTAAGCCTAGCACATAGTCGTAAATTAGTCATAGCCCTTTGAATTCAAGTATAGCTTAAAATCAAAGGAGAACACCATACCCTTGTGAATCAATGTTTCTAAACAGCATTCAAACAAAACTAAGCCTATGATGTATCTAAACTCTTTTAATATTATAAAACCACAGACTCGTCTACATTGATAAAGTGGAAAGTAGTGCCCAGGAGGTGTGTTGGCTATATAGTGACCTCAAGAGTTATCTTATGTTGAAAGTGAAACACCTATCTAAACACCAAAAATTGCATCCATTAAAATAGGCTTCCATAGAAAATAATGAAAGTAGAGCATGCAATGGTATACTTTAGCCACGCGAGCACTCCAATGCCAAATCATTGATCGCAAATGATCACATTCATAGAAGTATGAGTTGCAAGAAGAGGCTATTGAAAGCATTCACAAAACTGTGACACCAGTGGAAAAAAAACCAAGTTCATCCTTATCCAGCCTCCCCCATACACATGGTTGAGATCAAGAAAAATTTATTGGCTTTGCTAACTGGTAAAAAGTAACAAATTAAATTTAAAAATCACCTAAATTTACTATATTGTCCAATCTTACTATATTTCACCAGAGACAAAGCTAGAAAGGACTATAAGAGGGGAAATGATTAAGTGTTTTTGTTGCAGATTGGAATTTACTAATATGGACTATGTGATATAATGAGATAACAAACTACAAAATAAACCAGTCACAGTATAATAAGGGAAACAAAGGCATTGAATTCTATTGACATGCCCATGTGTTTTACATGAGAAGCTGAGAGGGTTGTGCAAGGTTCTATCCTGGCCTCTCAGAAAGAAGTAGGAGATGGCTCAAGTTCCATGAGACTCATGATCCCCTGAATCTTTATTATTTACAGCATGGGTTGCTTCTTCTTCTAAATAAAATTTGAGCTTAAAATTATATAGAAATTTAATTACACAATACATACATAAATACCAGAGCCTGTAACGTTGTCAAGTAGTTAAGTCAATGTATAATAAAACCTTCAGTGCCATTCTACTTCTTATTGTCAAGAACATGCCTAAATTTGAAAAACCATCACATTTGAGAGGGCTCAATGCTTTCATACAGTTTGTTTTTTAGCCAAAGGGCAGTTGTGTAGGGCAAGCCCTCAAGGCCAAGTGGAGTGAGTGGCAGAGTTGCTCACTCCACTTGGCCCCAAGTTGTCCCCACTGCAAATGGGGAGAATTCATACCAAAAGAGGCATTTAGTGTCCGTGGCTGAGTGGAGCCAAGGACACTAAGTGAGATCCCTGGATGCGATTTCGGTTGGGTTGGGGTGGTATTGGTGGAGCCTAGATGAGGGATGACTCCATTGGGCTTGAACTCTGGGTCGAGAGTAGACTCGAAGACTGCGATAGCCACTGAGGTGGCCTGTATAAATATTGGCACTCTGCCAGATCAAATAATCAGGAAAAAACTTTTGCTAAAGTGTAAAAGAAGAGGAGGACCACACCCAAGGGCAGGAAAGGCATGCTTTTATATAATTTTCTTCAGATATCTTACAACAGAATAGATATGGATGCACTACGAACAAATAATTCAACTACAACATCATACATATATGCCTTTGGCAAAAGTCTCCTGATGTATCATCAAGCACAGGGGCAAGGAAGCATTGGATAAAGTTACATAGAGAGTGTTTCCACTGAAACCAATAAACTGCATTACCGGCCTTACAAGAAAACTATATTACAACTAGAAAAGGAGGAAATTTTTCTGAACTACTCAAAATTCAGCTTGCATCAGCTTCTGCTCATCATGACAATTCAAGTGAGCAGCTTTGTGACAGATATGTCAAGCCTTGACTATGAAATATGTTGCGTTTGTCACTTTCTAGACCCTGAGCCACTTACTGTACAAAGATTCATGGAAAACATGAATCTTGGCTTCCTCCAAATCAATCTGTAAGCCAAGGGAAAGCCTAAGTGGACATGATATTTACAATGCTTATTTCTTCAATGTTTGTGCTGAGAACTTTGTCTCACTGGAATGCCAATACCCAAGGTTGCATTCTTTTGGGTTCCTTCCTTATGAGTTGTCTTAAAACTACTACTGCAAGGATCAACATCCACCAACATTTGTACAACCTCTCTCATGTTGGGCCGTACTACTGGGACTTTGTATGTACAATGCACCGGAATTTTCAGGACTTGGATCATTTGTTCCTCAAATGATTTGGAAATCCTTGAATCAAGAACCTCAAAAGCATATTGTTGTGAACACATTTTCTGTAAAATCTAGTAAACAATATCCTTGCTATCACCAAATGCAGGCTCAATTGGTTGTTTTCCAGTTACAAGCTCCAATAAAACCACCACAAAACTATAGACGTTACTCTTCTCCGTGACATTACAGGAATATGCATATTCTGCAGGTGAAATGGATGCTAGTATCATACCATTTGAGATGATATTCTTGTCTAAAAATATGACACTTCTAAGCCTGAAGGTTAAAATTAAGTATAAAAGCTATTAAAATGTTCACAAGGAACAAAGATTTTCATATTGTCTTATTTGATTTAATATGTGTTGGGAGTGTGAATCTTGACTACTTTGATTTCCAAAGATATGGCTATGTGGAAGCCTATGCAAAAGACCTTATAACCATTTTGGACGAGTTGGGTGTGGAAAACTATATGTTTGTAGGCCACTCTCTATCTGCCATGGTCGGCTGCATGGCTTCCATCAAGAGACCTTCTTTGTTCACCAAATTGGTGTTGTTTGGAGAATTCCCAAGGTAAAACAAGAAAAAAACAATGCTCCCCTCCCCTTTATCCAATTTTTGTTTAATTTGCTTGCCCATATCATGGCTAATGTGGCTTAAAGGCTCACTACCTCCTCAAGCTCCTCTAGTAACCTCTGGCCCAAAATTAGAGTATATCAGAACTACTAATATCACCAACAACTCTATACATTTTAGAATTGGCTTTCACCCAAATCAAAAGAAGTGGTTTAATTCTAATATGCATATATAAAAGCAATGTTATAAATCATAATTGAGATGGAGATTTCTAACATCTTGGCATGCAGGACTTATCAAAGTGTATCCATATATGTACTTAGATGACTATCTATATTGGTATTGTTATATAAATTCTCAACACTGAATTTGCAGACCAAGATGGTGTTTGGGACAATGAAGCTTGTCCATGCAGAACAGGTGCGGAATGTATGATATTACAATGCTGAAGTTATGAGTTTAGTGATGATCCAAGTGACATTAATATAAGAAACATACAGTGGGAGGATGGCCAGATTGCTAGACTGAGACACTCGGCTATACCTAAATTGAAACCTACCCTGTACCAAATCACACTATTTTTAGAAACTGACATGAAGCAAAATTTATTAAAAAAAGAAAAACGACCCACCAAATCTGTGACCTCCAAAACTCAAAATAAAACCATATTCAGGCCAGAGATGAGCACATTAAATTTCAGACCAAGATTCAGATAGAAAACAAGGGCAGTTAAGGCGCTTACCTAGATCGATTGACTGATAATCCGACACAGTAAGCAAATGCAACGGCTGAGAGAGTGAAAGAAGCAGTGAAAGAAGCAGAGGATTGGTAAGAGTAAAAGCTTTCCCTCTCCCAACGAAATGTAGTGGACACCTTCTTCTCCTGTCTGAAATAGATCAGACGAAGGCACATAGAAACTTACCTCGGCTGAAGAAAATACCGAGTTGGGTACATTTTCCTCACTTCATTTGTGCAATTTTCTGAGTGCAGTCGGCGAAGAATAATTACCAAACACTTTTCAAACCCTAACTTTCCTCAATATCAAAACAGGTGTGAAAACATTGTTGGTCGTTGCCTCATGTGACCCTGTCCAAATTAAAAAAACACAGAACAAACTTCAAAAGTCCCAACAACACTTGCTCTGCTAGCACGAACACCAAGCCAGTTTAGAAAACCCCGCTTAATTGTTTTCAGGATTTTATTAGCTAACATGCCCCGCGGTCATATGGGTGTCTGCGCCTGTCAAAATCTACTTGAATTAATCAATGAAAGATAAGAAAATTCTATGCGCAGAAAAATACGGTTTTAGGGGAGTTTTACAGGCAGTTCTAGAGTCAATTTTTGGTGGAAGTCTGACAATTTTTGGTGGTTTTATACCCATATGAGGAAAGTTCACGTTTTTGACAGAAGGATCCGAAAATGGACCAAAAACGAAAACTCCGGCGGATATGCGAAATGAGGGGTTTTTATAAGAGTCTTCAGGGTGGAAAAAATTGCATGCAAAAGTGAAAACGACGTGCAATCAACAGTCAAATTTAATCCCTTTGGAAAAATTTCTAAAAGGCTGTCAAATTTAGCATCGCAGCAGAAATGTCCAGAGGTCCTCTACCATAGGGGGAACACCTTCGGCGTAATAAGAAAACACGCCACTTTTTTAGAAGGTGACCGAAAAATTACCAATGATGTCAAAGGTGAACATTTGTTTCCTAAAAATCATCACATGATCAAGCCTTTTGGGACATCTCAAAAATTGGATCATGTAAACAAAGGTTGTATAGTAAAGGATCACTACATGAATAAGGGTTACGACAATTCCCAATGGGTTTTAAACCATAACCATGCTTCATGCTCCCTAACAAACCAATCCATGGGTAACACTCTTTCTTTATCATTGGGATGTTCAACCATATTAAAATCACCATAAACTGGTAAGAAAACTAGAGGTTGTTTATCAACCAATTCCATAACTCTATTATTTTGGTACCATCATTGGAGGCATAAATGTTAAGAAATCCAAAAAAGAATCCATTAATTTCTAGTATGACCCAAACTACTTGATTTAAAGGATCTACCAGTTTAGTAACAATTTAAGGATTCGATATTAGGGAAACAGAAATACCATCACAACCTCTTTCCTCACTTATATAGAGTATATAAATGCGTGAAACCTAAAATAATGCAACTTAGAATGGTTTAGAGAAGGAAATATGTAATCTTAATTTCTTACAAACAAACCATATGAAGATTCTCAATCATTTGAAAAATAAAATGCAAAGAGAATTTTCGTGAGGACTCTATCAGTCCTCTTACATTCCGTGAGATGAATTTCATGCAGGAAAATAATTTATTTTGAGTTCCGCTTGACCATCCTACAATTTTGTATCAAGATCAATAAAGAAAAATAGTTAGATAAAAGAGGAAAATAATGTGACTCAAATTTATTGATGAGAATGGAGTGGCGTTTAGCCCCATTATCTCACCTTAGTGACTTATATCCATCATGTGTAGGACTACCCTAGTGTCACATGGGTTGATAAATTTTCACAACAGTTCTAATCTCACTAAAAAGATGTTGAGAATTAATAATTTGGCACTACTTGGTGAAGATTGGAC
Organism: Taxus chinensis; assembly: GCA_019776745.2. Lineage (NCBI taxonomy): Eukaryota > Viridiplantae > Streptophyta > Pinopsida > Cupressales > Taxaceae > Taxus > Taxus chinensis. The sequence goes on along the minus strand of CM034155.1, from coordinate 163,929,034 downwards.
TTGGGGAGCTGAAGTGTAAACACTGGGATTTTTTGTAGGTAAATGCGAATAAGACATAGGTTGAACAAAAAGGATATGGGTTGACATGTGTAATGGTTTTTTTATCATGAAATCCTTCCTATTAACCACATACATCCAACCATCACTTGGAGAAGAAAATTTGACTTATCAGTTGTAATGGTCCTTGAGAAGGCTTAAATGGGGTAGAATGGGACAATAACATATACAAGGTCAGGGGCTTGAGATGTGAAAGTGTTTGGAAATTTAAAGTAGGTACCCTTTTGGGAAAAGTGAGTAGAGTCCACATGGATTTCAATGTTCTTGTGTAAATCTTTAGTGAGTTCAACCTCAACAAAAATCCTCTTGTTTGGGAAAGAAGAATAAAAGCAGTCAACATATTGGAAAATAACTTAGATAATGGACTTGATAATTTATGGTATAAAAGAACATAGATGAATTAGAAGACCTGATAACTCAAACTAGATAGGTATTTTGAGGGAAAATTAGTTTGAGACCTTACAATCTAGAGTCCGAGCGGATATAAAAAGGAGTGTGCTTCACAAGAACTTATAACTCAACTTAAGAAGCATAACTTGAATTTGTGAGGGACATTTAAGAGAAAACCCATTGGTGAGATTCCCAATACTTGAGACAAATATACCATTATATTCCTAATAGTGCTTAATCTAGGTTTATAGGAAGCTTTTGGAGGGGATGTAACAAAAAAAAAAGTAATAAAACCGTTATTCAGATACCATCTAATAACGTGTTCAACAACATCATAATTCATCACAACAATTAATTACTCATTACCTTGTTGTAAACACTGGGAAATAAATTCCTCACATGTTTGGGAACTATTGTCTCCACCTTTTGTGACAAAAGTTATAACCGACTAGTCAAGAGCCATATAAATAGGCATAAATGTTAAGAAAGCCAAAAAAGAAGCTATTAATTTCCATTATAACCCAAAATGTTTGAGTTAAAGGATATAGCCATGTAGTAATAATTTAAGGATTAAAACTCAGGGAAATGGAAATACCAAAACTAGCTCTTCCCTTAGTATACAAAATATAGAAATGTGTGAAACTTAAAACAATGTAACTTAAAATGGTTTGGAGAAGGAAGACTGTAATCTTAATTTATTACAACGTCAAGATTCTCGATCGTTAAAAAATAGAATGCAAAGAGAATTTTTGTGAGGACTCTATTAGTCCTCTCACATTCCATGGGATGAATTTCATGCAAGGAAATCCATTATTTTGAGTTCATGTAGACACTAAATAGTGCACTTTGGGTAATTATCTACTACTATTCATATGATTCCTAAGTAAGAAAAATACTAATTAACCCATGTCTTTGGCCACCTTTCTTTGCTTTATGTTACCACTTTTGGACTTGCATCCTTACTTGCTTAGTCTACCTTTTTATACTTTGCCATTTATCATCCTAGACACCAACACCCAGCCAAGAGCCTTCGTCCCCTCTGGGCACCTCTATCCCCTTTGTACTTTGCTCACACTTTTTCGGTCCTCTCTAGTCATTTAAGCATCTTATCTTTTTTGTATTAAGACTTTTCAGGGTTAATTGCAACATTGAAGCAAAGGAATCATATAAATATAAAGTTATGTGATCATAATAAAGGACCAAGCACTAAGAATTAGCTATCACCACCTAAGGTTGCATCCATCAAGCATTTAAGATCTCCATTGCATCCATCTAGCACCATCCAAGGGATACAAGGGGGGTTATTCTGCATACACTTCATAGGAGGGAAGTTCATTCTATTCCATGCACACATCTATTACAATTCTTTGCATCTAGCTTACTTGCTCGCTATTAAGTGTGACAAGTACAAGAGCCACCTAGGGCACGATTCCACACACAAACACATAGAACTACATTGGGTCTGAGATGTAGTGCAACGCTCAATCGTAAGTTCACCATTGTGATAACTGAGGACAATCTGAACCCTCATTTTGCATCTTTCTTTTTTAGGATTTGATGTCTTATTGAGGGTTTTGCAGGTTTATACTTCATTGCAAGTTTCTAGTGACCTCGGTGATCATAGTGCGACCACCTAGTGACCAAAGAAAAACAATAGCGAATAACTTGCGACACCTCAGAGGAGGTTCTTCGAGCTTTTCCGCAGACCTGGGTGCCTAGAATCAAGTCTAGGGAACCTGCAGGCACCCCTGTCCCTCTCCAGACACCCCAGTCTAACCTGTTCTTCTAGATCTGCATTTCTTTGGGGTTTTTTGTGATGCTCATGCTTCTCACACCTTTTACAACTCTCTACAGTTCAGAATTAATTGCAAATTAGCTAAGTACCTTTTTCTCCTCCTTATAATTATGGATTCATAATTTATTGCTTAGTTGTTTGGGTGTAATTTATGTACTTAATTTTTATTCATTTACTACAATCTTGCATTTAGATTAAGCATATAAATTCACATTTTAGCTTAATTAGTTCCCCTTGACCATCCTACAATTTTGTATTAGGATCAACAGAGAAAAACTGTTAGATAAAAGAGGAAACTAATGTGACTCAAAGTCATTGACGAAAATGGAGTGGTGTTAAGCCCCATTATCTCCCCTCGGTGACCTATATTCATCACATGGTGGAATACACGAGTGTCACATGGGTTTCAAAATCGTCATTGTAGTCCCAACCTCACTAAAAGGACATTGGCAATTAAAATTTTGGCTCCACTTGGGTGAAGATTGGACCTGAGGAACTGGAGTAGAAAGACTAGGAATTTTCTCAGGTAAATGTAGATGATACATGGGTTGAAAAAAAAGGATTTAGGTTAACATACGTAATGGTTTTTTTCACCATGGAAGCCTTCATGTTAACCACAGAAGTCCGTTCATCACTTAGAGAAGAAAATTTTGACTTAGTTTGTTGTAATGGTCCCTTAAATGGCTTGGAATGGGATAGATTGGGACATTAACGTATCTATAGGTTAGGGGCTTGAGACATGAAAGTGTTTTACAAGTTAAAGTAGGTAAAATTTTGGGAAAAGTGAGTAGAGTCCATTTGGATGTCAATGTGCTCTTTTAAATCCTTAGTGTATTTAACCTCTACAAAAATTCTATTTTTGGGCAAGTAGAATAAATGTGGTCAACTTATTGGTAGATAACCTAGACAATGGGATTAATAATTTATAGTATAAAAGACCATAGATGAATCATAAGACCTGATAACTCGACCTAAATAAGGATTTTGAGGGAAAATTGGTTCGAGACCTTACAATCTGGAATCCAAGTGGAAAGAATGAGGATATCGTGCTTCACAAGATTCGACAACTCAACTTAAGAAGCAAAGTGTGGAACTGTGAGGCATATTTGAAAGGAAAAAACCCTTGGTAAGGTGATTAATACATGAGATAAAGATATTAGATTCATAATGGTACTTAATCTAGGTTTGGAGGAAGCTTTTGGAGGGGATAGACAAATAAAATAAACAATAAAATAGTTATTATGATACCATATAATAACTTGTTCAACAACATCATAATTCATCACAACATCAGGAGTGGAATTAGACTTATTACCTCATTGTAAACATTGGGCAAAAATTTCCTCACATGTATGGGAGCCATCCTCTTTGCCTTCTGTAACAAAAGTTACAATTGGTTGGATGAGAGTCATATAAATAGGATTTAATCCTTCCAAAGCATAGAATGCATGTTGATATTTACCATGACAAGATATGGGCAGTCTCATGAAAACAAATTGAACTAGCCAAAGGAGAAGCCAACAATGTAGACATGAGTGACAACATGCAAACCCTACTAGAGCCAAATGTTTTCAATCAAAAAATAGTTTTATTTTTAAAATAACATTATAATCTTTATTGAGAAGTGCCACGAAATAGACACCTTGGAAATTATTCCCACTATCCCCCTAGTAGGTCTTACCATTAAACTTATACAACAAAATTGAAAATGAAAATAAAATCTATTATTGAGACAATGATTTGATAACAAGGTAATGCTCGTAATTTGTAAGTTAATTTAATAGAAAAGGAATTAAATCTAATTGCAGAGTAACTACTGTGATGAATGATGTACAAATGCTAATATAAAATGAAGACATAAGCAAACAAGCATATAAACGTGAAACCCTAAGCAAGAGAGGGAGATAAAGAGACTTAGCTGATTTCTGAGGAAAGAAGTGATCTGGGTATGTGAACTGTTGAAACAGACTAAGAAGAGTGTCATCAATGCTTGTTGGAGGTTCTGAGACTTGGGAATGTGTCATACAGGAGTGCCCATATGAGGATAGGAGTTCCTGAGGCGCTAGTGTCTATTATGGGCACTGGTGTCTATGCGAATGATCCAGATCTAGTCTCTTCCGTGCAAGAGGAGCTTTACTGCTAGTCTTTGTTTTTCACTCTGGTTTCACTCCTTGATCGTTGAATGTACCTGTAATATACAAAACAAGTCATCTACCTGCACATGTCCACAAACAACATCAAATCTAATAAAAAAGATGCAAAATGTGGATTCAGACTAACCCTGATGATCACCCAAAGAGTGATCTTATGACCAAACTTTATGCACTACATCTTAGTCTCCATTTATCTTTTGTGTGAGAGTGTGTATAATGATGCCCTAGGATGCCCTTGTGCAAGTTTCACAATGATAGCAGGATAGATCTAGAATGTAGCAGATGTATAGAATGTGTGAGATGAAATAGAATAGACTTCCCCTCCTATGTTGTGTATGTAGAGGTGATGCAACCCTTGTCCCTTGAATGCATGCACTAGATGGATGCTTTGGAGTGTTTTTGTGTCTTTGGATGAAAAATTAGGTGATAGTGTGTAACGCTTAGTGATGTAGACACAAAATCACACACTTACTACTATTTACTATACCACCAAGTATGTTGTTTTACATATGGATCTTGCGTAAGAAAAGTATTCACTGATGGCCCACTGTCTAGTCTATTTGTTTGTCTTACTTGTTTCTATTGTTTTACCTTTCACACTTGTCACTCATACACCCAGTTTTGGTCAGATCACAGGGATCCAAGTCAGTCAGTCTCCACTCATTTGTCATCATTTATCTCTGGACACTAACGCCCATGAATGGACACTAGTGCCCAGGCACTCTTGTCCATCCTGGGTGCCCATGTCCTCTTTATGTTTTGATCTTATTTTTGACACTCGAGGTGGGTCTTTTTCAGTTTTTCCATTCATATCCCGAGGTATTAGTCGGCATGTCGGGTCATTAGTGTTGAAATTCAAGCAAGAGATCCCTATATAAACACAACATACATACCATTATAATGGTGGACAATTCTTATCAAGGGCTATCTATCTACATATCTCAAGGGACTGCATTTGGGCACATTACTCTACATACACACTGCATAGGAAGGGGAGTTCATTCTATTCCATCCACACATTTACATTTTATCTAGCTACTTCATGTTATCTTGGTGTCATTGGTGTGAGGGCAACCTAGGAGCACTATTGCACACACAATCACATAGAACTACATTGGGTTTGAGATGTAGTGCAACGCTCAGTCGTAAGTTCACTAGTTGACAGCTGAAGAAAGTCTGACCCCTCATTTTGCATCTTTCTTTTTTAGGATTTGATGTCTTTTGAGGGTTTTGTAGGAGGCTATTTGTGTGCAGGTTTACATGTACCTTGGCGATCTAGGTGTGACCTACAGGTGACTAAAGGAGAACAAGTGCAAAACCCTAGTGACAATATCAAAACTAGGTTCCGACCCTTTCTGCAGACTCCAATGCCCCTAGAGAGATCTTGGGCACCCGCAGGCACCCTTGTCATTTCTCAGGCGCCTGTGTCCAGGCATTTCTACCTCCTCTGCATTTTTCTAAGGTTCGTTACAATAATCTGTGCTTCTGTTCCATCATATTCTCCAGTTTAGAAATACTTCAGGATAAGTGAAAGTGAGGTAAGTACCCTATCTCTTGCATTTTCTTGTACATTCAAATCAAATAAAATTTCCTAGCACTTGTATTTCATTGTACATCAGTTGTAACATATCTTTGCATTCAGATTTTATTAAGTCATTTTGGCGAACCCGATGCTTAGAACTCCTTTCCCTAGGATCCACTAAAACCCTAATGGCTAAGAATAACTCTCCTCCTCCTAGGCTAGCCATGCCTCATGTGAGCATTAATCTTATTTATGATGAAACAACCATAGCTGAACTTAGTGCTCTATATCGCAACATTATTCTTCCAGATGATACTCAAAGGCAATTGTTAGCTCATGAATATAATGTTCCTACTAGCTTTGATCATTCTACTATTAGCATTTTATCTGACCTGACAAGCTTCTCTGGTTGTAGACCTTGTTATTCAGTTAACCGCACTCCACCTTCTTCCATTTCTACTGAGACTTTAGATGATGTTATTCTCATTTTTATGCTTAGTCTTGATGATGATGCTTTAGCTAAAAAATGATGAAAATAAACATGTGCATGATGTTGTTTCTCATACTAGTCAGGATGATTCTATAGTTGCATCTCATACTCCTTCCATTTCTGAAAATGTTTCTAATAATGCATCGCATACTAGTTCTCCTCCTCCTTCATTATATGTTGATGATACACTTAATGAAATCCTTGCATCTAAATCTTTGTCTGATATTGATGATACACATACTAGTAATGATTCTACTTCTTTGCATACTGTTGAATGTAAATTTTCTACTCCATTTTCATCTTCTTCTGAGATTGTATCTAGTAACATGCATGATTCATCTCCTTCTATTACTTCATCTCTTAATAACGCGTCCAATGCTAGTCCTACTACTTCTACTGACACTCCATGTTCTTCACCGCCCATTACTTCTTCAACACCTATATCTAGTGTGCCCTTGGCAACAACTTCTTCTACTTCTCTTGACATCCCTATGATCACTCATAATGGAAAGATACAACTGCTCAATACACCATCTACATCTCCTACTATTCCATCACAAGATATCTTATCACTCATGCATGTTGTTGGTCAATTACAATCTTAGGTCCAATCTCTCATGCTTGAAAGCAAAGCCTATTATGCTTCTATCGATAACAATTCTTTACATGGAAACCCTATTTCGAAAAATATTCACAATTCAACATTCCCTAAAGATTTCATTATGCCTACATTTTCATGCTTTGATGGTACTAGAAATCCATATTTACATCTTAAGCATTATTGTCTACCTATGGCTTCTTATTCTAATGATCGTTTATTGCTAAAAGCTTTTCGACATAGTCTTATTGGTGACACTTTACAATGGTACACACACCTACCCTTTGGATCTATTAATATATATTGTGAGATGGAAGAGGCCTTCCTTCAATGCTTTATACTTAACAATGGCCCTAGAGTCACATATGATCGTTTACTTGGCTTACATCAAGGCAAGATAGAGCCCATTATTGATTACATTTTATGTTTCAATGCTTGCATGCATCAATTAGTTTTTTAGCCCATTGAATTAGAAAAGCAATTCATCTTTTGTCGTGACTTGATTCTTACTTTAAAACAATGCTTGCAATATGATACATGCGAATCATTCACACTCTTATGCTATAAGGTCGTCGATTTAGAACAAGATCTCATTGTTGCACATATTATACAACCTCCTACTATTGCTACTACTGTTGTATCATCTAGTTCTTCTCCACTTCCATCTGTTCCACCTCACAAACAAGTTCAGTATTCTCAATTACATAAGCATCCTTCATCTCCTCCACTACGTCGGGCTCCACCTCAGACTTTTGCATCTCCTTCACAGGAGCCATTACACTTTTCTCATCACGCTAGACCTTATGATGTGTTGCGTGCCTTGCTTGACAAACATTTGATTCACTTACCTTTTAATCAACATCATCCACCTCATCACTTGCAACAAAAGTGTGATCTAACTTATTGCAACTATCATCGTATCAATGGCCATCATGATAATGTCTATTGCGCCCTTCATGATAGATTACAACAATTAGAAGATAAGGGTGTCATTTCCTTTGGCCCTCACTCTCATGAGCGGTCTATGTCTCCACTTCCATGCAAGTGTGTTGTTACTCTAGTTGACTTATCTCCTTCATCTAGTTCTAAGGTCATTATTCATCCACCACCACAAGTTGTTGTTCATGCGCGCTCTCCATCTCATTCATCCACTGCTACACCATCTCATCCATTGTGTAATGCTACTACTACACATTGGCTTCCTAAGCCGTCAGTATCTGCACTTCCCACCACTGCATCACCCACCACTGACACCATATAATATGGAATTAAATTCGGTTCATACACTCATGTTGCTTACTCCCCACATACTTCTACCGCTCCATGCCCGCTTGGTCTTTGGTAGGTGATTTTATCACCTTACCCCCTGATGACGCACTCGTGTTCTTACGGTTCGTACATGAATGTTGAGGGATCTATTACAATAAAAACCTCACTCCATTTTTATGCCACACACTTCATGGATCTATCTATCTAATGCACACTATCCAATCATTTCCTGATGACACACTCTTGCTTTACGGTTCATTCTTGATTGTTGAGGGGTCTTATATAAATGAACCTTATCATCTACACATTGTGAGGGCATCATTATTCTTCCCCCCTCTCTTCATCATACTAACACATGCTCAAGTACACATTTATGATAATCTCATTCATATAATCTCTTACATCATTCATGTCACCTTCATACATAGCATTCATCACATTCATCATACATACACATCATATTTTCACATTACCAATCGCACACATTTCATCATTTATATATCTATATATCACATTATTATCACATCACTATTATCATTATCTAATTATGACATCAATTTAACTTCTTCATTGCAAATCAAAACAACAAAATAAATCAACATCACGAAAAATCACATCACACATCAGATATAACGACAATAATCAACACATCATAAATCAAAATACGAGTCCCGATCATCACATCATCACATTAATAAACAAAAAATACAACGAACATATGCGAGGTATCAATAGTCCATACTATATATATATCATTTATCATTCATAATCATAGTTACAAAAATCTCAAATGACAACACTGGGGGTAACCTCCCCATACATCACTACATCAATACATCATATCTCATTTTAATTAAGTTAATCTAACTAGGAACAACAATAAATAAATAGTAAATAAATGTAATAAATAAATATAGAAAGTGACCCAAGTAACTAAGGTAGATGAAAATAGAAACCCTAATGTGCAAGAAGGGTTGGAAGGAGCTTAGCTGATTTGGAGGTTGATCTAGACTATGTCATAAAATGAACTAAATATTCTAGGAATGAGGAAATGAATACATGCAGAGGTCTAAAAAGGATTTCAGATCTGAGAAATCTAAAGGACTGGGGTGCCTGGGAGAGGATCAGGGTGCCTGTGGGTGCCCTAGTCTAAGTTTTGGGTGCCCTGGTCTGTGTAGGAGGTCTAAAAACCAACTCTGGAGGGTCAGAAGATGATTTGAATCCTTCGCTTCTCTATCACATGTAATTCACTCTCTGTGTCAGATGTCACCAATGATCAATATGAAAGAAAGACCTGTAAAACCCCAAAACAAGCATCAAACCCTAAAAAAAAAATGCAAATGAAGGGGTCAGATTGTCCTCAGTGACCACAATGGTGGACTTACTAACTGAGTGTTACACTACATCTCAGACCTGATGTAGTTCTATGTGAGTGTGTGTGATCATGCCCTAGGTTGCTCTTGTGCCAGTCACACTTTGTGAAAGTAGCGAGCAATAACTATGTGTAGAAAAATGTAATAGAATGGTGGATGGAATAAAATAAACTTCCCTCCTATGCTTGTGTGATGCAGATGAACCAACCTTGTGCCTTGTGATGGAGCTAGATGGATGCAAATGAGCTTTATATGGATGCAACCTTAGATGATGATAGTAGTGCCTAGTGCTTGGTCCCTCATTATGGTCTCATAACTTTATATTTATATGGTTCTCTTGTTCTAATTTTGTAATTAACCCCGAAAAGGCTGACCACCAAAAATATAAGAAGCTCAAATGGCTAGAAAGTGCCCAAAAAGTGGTGGGAAAGTGTAAAAAGGATCAGGGCACCCCGACTAGGACTAGGGCACCTGTCAGGGTGCCCCAGTACTAGCCTAGGCACCCCAGTCAAAGGTAAAATGATGAAAAAATGACAAAAACAGACTGGGCATGTATGTGGTGAAGAGTCGGCAATGATGACAAAAAAGTAAAGTAAAATGGCCAAAAGACAGGGTTAATTAGTACTTTCTTCACTCAAAAACCATATGAATAGTAGTATGAGACTAGGACTAAATAATGTCCAAAGTGCATGATTTTGTGTCTACATTTTCCCCCACTTTATGTTGGTGAGCAGAAATCTTGGTAACATAAAGTAGATAGAGATGCGTACCTGATAATCCATGTAGAGTGATGTAGAAACACTGAAGGACTAGAAAAAGCATGGAATGACAAAAATATGATGGAGCATGGAAACTAAAGATGCAAAAGTGCAAAAAAGTGATGAGAGTGAACCTAGGGTGGAAATGCATGTGTAGTTTTTGATGTGTGTAATGTACCTGCATGGTTAGTATGGTGTGTGTGCTACCACAAAATGTTGTTGTTGTTGCCCCCATTTTTTGTAGTTTTTGTTGACTGACCCCCATTTGTTTCTCATATACGGTTGGACCTGCAAGGAGAAGATGATCAAGTAGTCAAATGCGCATGTATATATGTGTAAAAACACATGTAAAAGATGCATGTATATATATGTAAAACATGTAAATGTAAAGTATAAATGAGTGTAAAATGGAACATGTGCACCTGATCCATGATGAGAGAAAGGGTGTAGAAAGAGGATATCCTATCCTGGGTTTTTTGGGTGATCTGACGCCATAGGCTGAAGAAGTGTAGGGAGGAATTATGTTGTATCCTCCAACCTGTAACTGCTTCCCTGAATATGTGTGAAGAGATCTTTGTACTACCTAGTTTTTTGGGTGATCCGATGCCACTGGCTGAAGTAGTGTAGAGAGGAATTCTGTTGTATCCTCTAACCTGTAACTACTCCCCAGAATGCTAAGGACAACCATGTCCTGTAAAATCCATTGTGTATGGGGTTCATAGACTGGTCTGAACCCACTCATTGTATAAACCCACAATGCCAAGGGTGGAAAGTGCACTAAACTGAACCAGTGTAGAAGCATTGTGTAGAATGTAAAAACCCCAAATGATGCCCCCCTCTTTGGGGGCACATGCGACGTCACTGATAGGAGAATGTGGCCCCAAAAGAGGACCAACCACATGAACTCTATAACTCTTCCTGCAGGGGGAAGGTAATGCGCTTGGTAGAAACCAAGGCACACAAACAAGAAGGCTAGCCAAAGACAAGTGTTAGTATGAACAAGCATGCATGTATAAGACAATGTGTAATCTACACAAACAATGTATAAGCTACCAAGAAAAGTAGTAATGTAAACATGCAAGAAGACAAAGTAGACCACAAAAGTGGGTTGCAAACATGGGACATCACTCACGATGTCGCAAGACACACAAGGCCATCATGGTTGCATACAACAAACAAGTGTGCACACCAAACAAAGGGCAAGGCCCACATACAAAAACAAACAATAACATAAAATGTAACAAACAAGTATGGAAGAAAATATCCCTGCATAACAAATGTTACACATGAAGCACCCATTAGCATGTTAGAAAAATAACCAGTATGTCAAAAGCATGTATAACCAAGTAATGTAAAGTGCTAAGTACAAAATGAAACAATAGCACCTGTGAGAGACGAATGTGGATGCCCCCAGTGACCAATGTAGGAAGGGTAGAAGGTGAGCATCTGTGTTGCATGAAAAATACTTGTATCTGTGATCACAACTAAAAAAAGGCATGAACGTGCATGTGTGTATGGTATAGATAAATGACATACAAGAGATCTAACTAGCATGTGTAATAAAGAGACCATATACAAGAAAATGCAAGCAAGAGTAAAAGCAACCAAGATATGCAATATGTTGTGGATGGATGGAATGGAATGCAAGATGGATGATAGGAGCCGTGTGCCCCCCGAGTGAATGGAAATGTATGCAATGAGGTTCATTTGGTTTTCCCCCTCAGCAGTCAAGAATGAACCATAAACAAGAGTGTGTCATCAGGAAATGGTCGAAGTGTGTGTTGTGTCTAACGCGCATTGTGATGAATGTGTATGTGTATTGATGATATGTGACCTAGAAATGATGTGTGCATGAACCTTATAGCCAAAGTGTATATCATGAAAAGATGATCAAAGGAGTGATGATGTATCCTAAAGTGTATATCACTACAAGATGAATAGAGGGAGTGGTGATGTAGCCTAAAGCGTATACCACTACAAGATGAAGGAATAGGTGACCATTTAGCCTATAGCGTATGTCACTAACCTAGGAATGTCACATGATGAAAGGTTGAATGATGAACATGTAAGTATGATAAGGTCCATTTGATTTGTAAACCCTCAGCAGTTGAGTATGGACCGAGGAACTAAAGTGCATCATAGGGTAGTGAGTGCAATGTTCAGAAGATGATGTAGTATGTGTGATGATAATAGACAACCATGTGATGAGTAAATGTGTAATGTATGATGTATAAGTATGTAATGTAAGATGTGTATGTATATGTAACGAAATGTGAATATGTGTAGTTATATAGTAGTGTAAGATGTATGATGTAGTATGTAATGCTAGATCATAGACAATAGTATGAGTGTGACTGTATATGTGTATGATGAAGATAATATGATATATGTATGTAGATGATGTAATGTGATAGATGCGTAATGTGTAGAAATGATGTATAGACTAAATGTAGAGTGTATGTAAGATATGTAAATGTAAGACATATGATGACAAGATGTGAATAGATGTAATGTGTAGTACCTATTGTGCAGTGTGTGGGGTTCATGTGTAGTAATCCCTCAACAGTCAAGTGTGAACCGAAGCACAAGAGTGTGTCATCAAGTAATGACGACGCTAAAATGTGTGATGATTATGCCTATGTGAGGATATTGATGTATGTAAATGCAAAGATGAGAGATGTACTGATGCTAATATGATTGAGGGGGTGTGTGGATGTTATGCCCCCCAAGTGTGTAGGTAATGAATGAACTATCCAATGATAGTGAAGGATGAGGGTCCTCTATCCGATGCATGTGGACAAAAGCATATGACCATGGTCTAATAATGGTGGCATAGTAGACAAACATTGTTCCGGTGAATGAAGTCTATGTGCATGTGATGGATGAATATATGATGAATGTCATGGTGTAGAAAAATGTGTTGGTGATGGAGATCTACGTGATGCTGATTGTGAAGGTGATGGACACCCACATGGAATAAACTGAGGTGGTGATCTATGTTGAGATGTAGTAACTATCCTAGGAATGGGCCTATACCTATGTGTAGGACTAGCAGAGCGGTGAGGTCATGTAGATAATGTGTGAGTAGGTGAACTAGGAGTAGATTGTGCTTTGAGTAACATAGAATGTGATGTGCTAGATGATGTAGGTGGTGTGCTAATGACTATGTGAGGAGATGATGACCATGGAGTAGATGGAGGGACACCATCAATAGAAATAACTTGATTGTTATGAATGAATTTAAGTCACAAATGATTCATAGAGATGATAGATTGAGACCTGATGAATCCAATTGAGACCGAGAAGCATGTCGCACCCATCAACTATGTTTCCGAAGAGGAAAGGACAAGCATAGTAAGAGGACTAACTATAACGTGTAATTTGACGACACCAAATGGTTTGTTAAAAGGGTATTCAATTTGCGATTGAGGGTATCCAATAGCCTTAAGAAGTGAAATAGAACACATGCACTAATGGGCCATGATGGGTCAACCTTAGTATTATTGATGGAAACCAAACCGATAGATGCATTAATGTGTAAGTGATTAGATGTGAAATTTGCATGATAATCATGATTAGAGAAAGAGATGATTGGTGGTGAAGTGTCAGTATGTGCAACTAAAAATTCCAGAGCCCCTAATATAGGAGAAGGCACTGTGTGATATACATGATTAGCCAATGAGTCAGTTGTTTTTGTATCATGTTTGGGTAGAGGGTTATTAAATATTTTGAGCTTATGATTTTCATTGATAGGTGGAGATGTGGTAGATTCTGGAAGCTCAATTTGACCATTGTCAATCAAACCTTGAATGAGAAGTCGTAGGTGAAAGCAATGATCGGTAGAGTGTCCTACACATCGATGATAATCACAATGGGAGTTTTCATCAAAATTTTCCCTTTTGGTCGAGATGGATCAACTTGTAGAGGAGAAGGAAATGTAATAAGGTTACTATCGAGTAGTTGTGGTAACAAAATTCATGGAGGGATGTTGAACCTAGAAAATCTAGGCCTAAATGGTTGTGATTGAAGCTCCTTGGTAGTAGATACTACGTTGATGATGACCTTTGTATCGGAGGATTTTGTCGTAGATGGCTTGAATGTTGACTTTCCCTGAAATCGTGTAGAGGATGATGCTTGCTCTTGATACTTAAGCTTTCCTATAGCTAAAAGCTTGGTTTCATGAAGCTTAAGAGTATGAAAAATTTGATCAAATGAAGGAGAAGTCTCAAAAAGAACACTCTCCTGGAGAGGTGGCAAGAGACTTTGAATGAATAGATCTTGGAGTTCGGCATCTGCAAGTACATTAGACATCTTAACTAAGTTGTTTTTATAATGCAAGACATAGTTGGACAAGTGTTCGTTAGATCCTTGTTTAAGTTGTGCTAGTTGAGCATAAGAGATCTTAGAGCCAATGTTAATAGAGAAGTGAGCAAGAAAAGTATCAACCAAATGCGTGAAAGAGACTACTAAATGAACAGAGGTAGGTCATAAAACCAATGCATCACATAATCTTGCAAACTACGAGGAAAAAACTTAGCTAGTATAGGTGATCATCCACATAGTCAAGACATGCTACATGGAAAGCTCAAAGATGCTCTTGTGGGTCACCATGGCCTTTAAAAATGGGTAATTTGGGAGAGATGAAGTTAGGTGGCAATGGATAAGCGGATATAGCTGGCACGAAAGGGGTATGCAACAATGAAGTAGAATCTAAAGATGGTGATCCTCGAGAAGTAGTGAATTGGAGCTGGCGAATTTGATTTTGCAAATCCTGATATAAAGATGTTAAATCAAGAGTGTTCAAGGAAGAGCCAAGCTGCATATTAGGGGTGTCCGGGTGAGTGATGGGAGTGGTAGTTGTAATAATAGGAGCAGAAACATAAGTGGGTGGAGTGGAGACCATGGGAGCTGAAGATTGAGCAAGCACAGAGGTTGAAGCTTCACGAGTTTTCTTAGCAGTGATTAAAGCATGCAAGACATGAGGAAGATGAGTAGGATTTTCATGCAAAGCTTGTCAAAAGTTAGTAATGGTGTTGAGTTGATCTTGGTCAACATTGGTGTCTTCATCATAGGACTTATCACTACCAGATGCTTCTATTTCATGAAGAGGAACACAATATGGAATTATCCAAATGGTTATCAGTTAATAGCCATACAGAAGTAGTGGTATCATCCATTGACCTTTGGAAACCCTATGGGTAAATGGAGGAAGCTCACAATAGTGAAAAGACCCAAAACGGCCACTACGGCTGACATGCATAAGAAGACAAAAATGGAAGAAGGAAAGCAAATTTGAACGGTCAGGTTCACTAAAATGATTAACTAAAATGTGGAATTATTAAGTTAATCTAACTAGGAACAACAATAAATAACAATGAATAAATGTAGTAAATAAATATAGAAAGTGACCTGAGCAACAAGGTAGATGAAAATAGAAACCCTAATGTGCAAGAAGAGGGTTGGAAGTGACGTAACTAATTTAGAGGTTGATCTGGATTGTGTTGAAAATGAACTGAATATTTAGGAAGTAGAAATGACTCATGCAGGCCTATAAAAGGATAGATTTGAGCTGTGTATCTAGACTGGGGCACCTGGGAGAGGATCAAGGTGCATGTGGGCACCCTAGTCTGAGTTCTGGGCGCCCTGGTCTATGCAGGAGGTCCAAAAACTAACTTTGTAGGGGCGGACGATGATGTTAATCCTTCATTGTGTGTCACATATATTTCCCTCTATGTCGAATGTCATGAATGATCAATGATGAAAGAAAGACCTGCAAGACCCCAAAACAAGTATCAAACCCTAAAAAAGAAAAATGTAAAGGAAGGGGTCAGATTGTCCTCAGCGGCCACAATGGTGGACTTACTAACTGAGCGCTGCACTACATCTCAGACCTGATGTAGTTCTATGTGTGTGTGTGTGTGTGTGTGTGTGTGTGTGTGTGTGTGTGTGTGTGTGTGTGTGTGTGTGTGATCATGCCCTAGGTTGCTCTTGTGCCAGTCACACTTTGTGAAAGTAGCGAGAAATAACTATGTGTAGAAAATGTAATAGAATGGTGGATGGAATAGAATAAACTTCCCTCCTATGCAGTGTGATGCAGATGAACCATCCTTGTGCCTTTGTGATGGAGCTAGATGGATGCAAATGAGCTCTAGATGGATGCAACCTCAGATGATGATAGTAGTGCCTGTTGCTTGGTCCCCCATTATGGTCTCATAACTTATATGTTTATATGGTTCTCTTGTTCTAATTTTGTAATTAACCCTGAAAAGGCTGACCACCAAAAAGATAAGAAGATCAAATGGTTAGAAAGTGCCCAAAAAGTGGCTGGAAAGTGTAAAAAGGATCAGGGCGCCGAAAAGTACCCCAGTACTAGCCCAGATGCCCCAGTCAAGGCTAAAATGATGTAAAGTAATGAAAAATGACTTGGCATGTATGTGGTGAAGGTTGGGAATTACGACAGGAAGTAAATAAAAATGACCAAGAGACGGGGGTTAATTAGTACTTTCTTCACTCAAAAACCATATGAATAGTAGTATAAGACCAAGACTAAATAATGTCTAAGTGTGTGATTTTGTGTCTACATCTACTTGTCGACGCAATAATGTAAGCTCAATCAACTACTCTGTAAAACGACCCTAGCTCGTTGTGTCTCGACTACTATGCTAGGGGACCTCCATCCGCAACCTCTCTAGCTAGTTGTGTCTCCTCTCACGCCTCATCCCTCTCGCTCAGTAACACAGTACATGTCACCACCACTAGTGTCACTGGATCAAATAAATGAGCATGCTCACCCGCAATGGTGTCTGACCGCTCTAGCATGCCGCCACCTATGAGTACATCGATGGGCACATTTCGTGTCAATGTGCGGATAAATGTGTCCACAATCAATGACCAATACGCATCACCTGCATCCATCGATGAAAGCATTAGGCAATGGCAACAATTATACAACCAAATAATAAATCACAAGTACCACTATAGCAAATACTCGTGCTCTGCTATCACTGCTGCCACACTATCGGGGGCATGTCCTTACCCCTCTACTCCTCTACCCGGCGGTGCTCCTGCCGCATCCACAAAGACTGGAAAAAAACACCCACCGATGTGATGCCCACCATGCACGCTATGCCTCCATACACCCCGCGTCATCTACATCTATCGGCTCTATCGCCGCATTTGCCTCCTCCAGCCCAGGAGGTACTAGATGCGCTCCTATGGGCCCTGGTCTAGCTCCAGCCCTTCTCGGTGCCCTAATGACCCTCACCCATATATATGGCTCTAGGGCACATCCTAGGCCATATTAAACTGTCATAATATGCGCTCCACCTGAAATAACTCGGTCACCCTTGGAAACTGACCCTCTAGCCACATAGTATGTTGAATACATCGTACTTGTACTACATCCTCTAGCCATCCTCCATAGTTTTGGTATGGCCTCCATGTCATGACCTTTAGCCCAATATGATATAACATCGCTCTATAGGTATCTGTATCCATCTTCCTGTTGCGAACACCTATCCATCTCCCAAAAAATATATTTGGCCTCGCCCACTCTACAAGTGGTCCACCAATCGACCTTAATATCACAATATGCTTGTAGGCCCATACATGTAGCAATGTGGCAACTCCAATCCCAACCCCTTGTTCCTCCTACATAAATATGTATAGATTCTTATACAAGTGGGCCAATACACATCGTGCGCAAGCATATCTCGTCCCATCCTCCTCTATACAATGGAAAATATCTTGCATCTTATACAAGATGCCTACACCACCACCTTCGACTACAACTGAAGCAGCGATAACAACAACAATAAACTTTCGCAATTGCAGAACCCCTGACCTCAGTATAATATCCAGACTGATATGGATCTCAATATGAACTCGGGTCCCCATAAAGTACTGCCTAGCGGCCCTCATCTGTCTTTGAGCATCATCTACAACCATCACCTGAACCCTCTCACCAACAATAAGCAAGTGCAATATGCGATATACGTCCTCCAAAGTCACGATCATCTCGCCCGTTGGTAACCAAAATGTGTAAGTATCTACACACCACCTCTCGCACAAAGATGTGATCATAGGCATATTATGGGGCACATCCCCCATCCTTGTTATGTGCCGTAGACTGACACAGTCTAGAACATCCCACTCATCATCTGATAACCCCAACCCTAGCAATGTACTCAAATGACAACCACCATGAAACTATCTCGAATGGATATCCTTCTGCACAACACAAACTGAAAACAAACAACACATTAACATTTCATATATATGCAAATCCACCTACCAATAACATTAACAAGCATCAATTTTCACATTTACAGCATTCTAGGCTCAACCCTTGCCCTCTGGGTCGCCAACGCCTAGAAGAAGGACGCGGGTGCCCCAGAACAGGTCATTAGCGCCCATGGCTGGACTCTAGTGTCCCAAAGGTCGTTAGCGCCTTCTTTGCTCTTGCCCAGGTCTGAAACACCTAGAAAATCAAAAACAAAAATTTCACAAAATTTCACGAAAAACAACCCAATTCAACATAATTTTTGAAATAAATCACACTTACTAGCTCCATTGTCGTTCATGACACCACAGTTGCCGCCACCATCTCAAACCAACTCAATTGCGATGCTCTCACTTGAGGCATATTTACGCACCCAGAGCTCAAAATTACACTCGCGCAATAATCAAATGATTTGCCTATTCAATTTTTCATATTATTATTTATAGTAACTCTCAATTACCTACCGCGTTATCTTCATTATTTACACCTATCCTCTGAACTAATCAATATCGCACAGTGTCAATCATATATGGAGCATCCCTCCTCTGATTCTTGTCTAGTTTGCGTCATTCTCTTTAGAATTCCAACTACTATCATATCGTACACATTCCACAAACACTATATTCCTCCTTGACATCATTTCAACTCAGTATACACACACTTTTGTGATTCCTATCATACATTCAGTATTACCTCATTACAAGCTTACTTTCAGCTCAACGCTTGTTCTCATCATCACTCCTCCTTTCGCCGAAAGGGAGACATACAATTGGGGCATCCTATAATTCCCCTCGCACCATTACACAATCATTGTACATTTCTAACTCTCTCATTATCGAAAATTTTCTCACACATTACGCAATATTTCACACCACTTTCTTGCGATTCCTCCTAATGACCTAATCTGGGGGCAACAAGCGGAAAATCTCTCCATGAGAAATTAGAAACACAAATCTTTTACTATTTGAAATCACATCAAATAATCGACACAACACATTGTATTTATCCTGCCAGATGACCTAACATAGAAGCCATCTCATACACATTGTGGCGACACCCGTGGAGTGGGAGTAATGAGACATCATTGCCTTTCCTATATTGCTCCTATATGGGTTATTCACGTTTGATCGAAATAAATCAAAATGGATCCAAATGAACAAAATCCGGTCTTTGTCCGTCTGCAACGGCTAGACCTTTTGAGGATGTAGTTAAAGTTGGAGAGTAAAACTAGACCTCTCTCCCTACACTCTTCCTCTGGTGGCAAGACACCCAAATCCTCAGTTTTTCACACACACGAAATCGGGTTGGGAATTGATCACTCCTTACCCCAACACATCTCCATCAGCGACAAAATCAAAATCTCCAATCACTTAATATCGAAATCATCAATCTCGCTTAGTGCTCCTCATAACGGTCCCACGTCTCTCATTACGCCGCATGGATTGACATGTTGATCCATGGTTCACCACACTATATATTCTTATTCTGCACGTACTTCCACAACATGGCTTCTCTGGATTTTTCTCAAGTATGTTCCTTACTTCCTTTACACTATTTGAATTCATTTAAATAACATAAAGGGGGGCAAATGTAGACACAAAATCACGCACTTATTACTATTTACTATACCGCCAAGTATGTTCCATATGGATCTTGCGTAAGAAAAGTATTCACTGATGGCCCATTGTCTAGTCTGTTTGTTTCTATTGTTTTATCTTTCACACTTGTCACTCATACACCCAATTATGGTTAGATCACAAGGATCCCTGTCAGTCAGGCTCCACTCATTTGTCTCTGAATACTAGCGCCTAAGCGCTCTTGTCCATCTTGGGCGCCCGTGTCCTCTTTATGTTTTGATCTTATTTTTGACACTTAAGGTCGGTCTTTTCAGTTTTCCCACTCATATCTCAAGGTACTAGTTGGCATGTCGGGTCATTATTGTCGAAATTCAAGCAAGAGATCCATATATAAACACAACATACATACCATTATAATGGTGGACAATTCTTATCAAGGGCTATCTATCTACATATCTCAAGGGACTGCATTTGGGTGCATTACTCTGTATAGGAAGGAGATTTCATTCTATTCCATCCACACATTTGCATTTTATCTAGCTATTGCCCGCTGTCTTGATGTTATTGGCGCAAGGGCGACCTAGGAGTACTATTTGCACACACAAGCACATAGAACTACATTGGGTCTGAGATGTACTGCAACGCAGAGTCGTAAGTTCACTAGTTGATCGGTGAGGACATTCCGAACCCTCATTTTACATCTTTCATTTTTAGGATTTGATGTCTTTTTGAGGGTTTTGCAGGAGGATATTTGTGTGCAAGTTTACAGGTACCTCGGCAATCTAGGTGCGACCAAAGGCGAACAAGTAACGTGTAACATGCCATAAGAACTTAATCTAGATCAATACTTGACAAACACAAGTATAATAAAATAATGCAATTAAATAACTAATAAAAGCTCCCACATCAAAAGTAAGTGTCTAAAAAATATCGAATAATAGAAGTACACCACTTAAGAATTTTCACTCTCTAACATTTTTCTAAATTGAAGTTTTTTTTTAAAACATGTTACGTTTTATAAAAAGTCTTTGTTTTACAAGTATTATTAATGTGATGTAAAATAAATATCTTTTATTAGTATATTAATTTCTATTTCTACAAATGTACTATGACCAAAATTTAATGGTAATTCTAGCACAATACTAACTCTAATTCGAGCTTCAAATTATTGTTCTCTTTTGTTCCTACTAACAAAAGGATAAAATATTACTTTTTAATCTCATGAAATGCACTTGATAGTTTTATGTTTAGGAAGGAAACATAAAATTTGAAAAAGACAAATCATTGCTTTTTTTATCTCCTACACTGATTTGATAATTTTATGTTTAAGACATTAAATTTCATTCTTTATAGTTATAGAATTCAAATTTCATTAGGATTTGTTAGGTATGAAATTATGAAGAGTGTCTCCAATTCATTTGAAATCCAATCTTCACTAAATTTGTATAGAATTTAATTTTTATTAGTGTTTGTTGGGTTTGGAGCATTTAACAAAAAGTATCCAATTTGATCATAATATGATATATTATTATAAACACCTTTTTAATTCTATGGATGTTTTCCTTTTTTTAAGATATTATTGTGATCCTCATCCTCCCAAATTCCTCTTGTTCAAACCTATATAATGACTACAAATACTTTCATTTCACCATTCAATTTACTGTAAAATATGTGTTTTCTTTTAGTGTCCATAGCTTGAGTAGCTTCAAAAGGGAGGGCTGTAGCCTATTTAAATCTCTCAAAATCACCTTCTCACAAGTAACAATTTTATAACCTGAATGAATAATTCTATAATAATATATATAAAATTACAATCTAATATAAATTGTGATTTTCCACACATATACTCCTCTCTACCATTAACCTATAAACTTCATTATAGAAGTTTTTGTTGCAGCACATATTCATGCCACTTACCATATGCTAAAATTTGTAATTTAACTTTTACATATATAATTCAATAAACAGAAAAAACCCACATGCATATATATAAATATGAATATAATATGGCATGGGGGTAATTTGATCTCAAAGTGCAAACCTGACATAAGCACAAGATGATACAGTTAATCCAGACAAAAGGATTATATTAAGGATGGTAAGCCCTTCTCTCACATTTTCTGTTGGCAAAACTTCTTTCCATTTCCTTCGTCTCCAAACACTGGATTGATTGTAATCCCATCTCTCATATTTTCTGTTGGCCAAGCATCTTTTCCATTTCCTTTGATTGTAAACTCTCTCACATTTTCTGTTGGCAAAACAAGTTTCCATTTCTTTCATCTTCAAGCATTGGCTTGATTGTAATCCCTTCACTCACATTTTCTGTTGGTGAAGCATCTTTCCATTTCCTTCCATGTTCCACTCCTTTCCCACCTTCACCTATTCTCCCAGGTTTTCATTCTCAGGTTTCCTGAAAACAGTTCAATGTCATAACACCTCCATGGCATAACAAAATAAGGATTTCACAAATATAAAATCAACAGCATGGTCTAGCTTTCTGAAAACTCACGAAAAAACACTTTTTTAGAAACCGAAAATAAACCTGGTCCCTTCATTATCAGTGCAGGTCTGACATGGTGCACCTCACTATAGTGCAATCCTATGCAGATTGCTTCATTTAGCATCATGGTATCACCAATAACCTCTGCAAGAACATTGTCCTTATTTGAAATGATTGAGCTGGTTTGCGTGTCTCACAACAATTTGTCTTGCTACAATCTTGGAGATAAATGTGGTTGCGGTGTGGCAGTCAACACATACTCATGGTTTTTTATGACTAATAGTTGTTCCAGGGGCATGTTCAACAATCAAGATGCAGTTAACAACCACTCACTATGGTGGCAGAGGAATATTTCTTTTTATCTCCTCCTCCACATCATTCAGTACATGCCTTGAAACTGGAAAATAGTATGCTGTCTTCATCTCCCAAGACAAATTCTCCAACTTCGCATAGATTTCCTGTGGGTGTGATCTGTATCCTACATAAAAAAGCACGTGCCATTTGATGGCCATCAATCCAGCTACATCCAGGTATCTTCTGAATTCCTCTTTCTTTCATCAATCTCCTTACCATTTGAACCTCACCCCACCTGCCCACTTCTGCATAAATGTTTGACAGAAGAACATAAGTAGCAGCATTTTTGGGATCCAGCTCAAAAAGAAAAGTTGCCACGAATACCCCTAATCCTATATTTTTATGTGATCTGCATGCAGCAAGCAAACACGTCCACACAACCAACACAGGTTCAATTGGCATTTTAATGATTAAGTTTAAAGTTTCCTCCAGATATCCAGCACGGCCAAGAAGGTCAACCATGCACACATAATGATCAATTGTAGGTGTAATACAAAAAAGACCACTCATGCTATTGAAGTATTTACAACCCTCATCCACTAAACCCGCATGGCTGCATGCTAATAAGACACAAGTGAAGCTTGCATGATCAGGGTATGTTCCAGAACGCTTCATTAATTCAAAGAACTTGAGAGCATCCTTGCAAAAGCCATTTTGTGCATATCCTGCAATCATTGCAGTCCATGAGATCACATTTTTTTGGGGCATTTTGTCAAACACTTTGTGCGCATTATGTATGCTTCCACATTTTGCATACATATCTATCAATGCATTCACAACTACAACATCTAACAAAAATCCACATTCGATTATGCTTTGATGTATATCTATACCCTGTTCTAAAGCTCCCATTTTGGCGCAGGCTGGGAGGATGGTGGCAAAGGTTGAGGAATTTGGATTTATTCCTACTAATTGCATTTGCTTGAATGCCATCAGAGCCTTTTCAACAAAACCATTTTGTGCATATCCTGCAACCATGGCATTCCATGAAATGGCATCTGGTTGAGGAATTTCTTTAAAAAGTCTTAGGGCTTCCCCAAGAACACCACTTTGTGCATATCCTGCAATTATTGCAGTCCATGAAACCACATCTCTTTGAGGCATTTTGTCAAACAGCTCACGTGCCTTGAGTATGCTTCCACATTTTGCATACATATCTATCAGGGCATTCATGACTAGAACATCCTGCAGAAATCCAAATTCAATAATGCTTTGATGGATGTCCATACCCGTTTGTAAAGCTCCCATTTTGGCACAGCCTGGGAGTATGCTGGCAAAGGTTGTGGAGTTCGGCTTTAAACCTGCCAATTGCATTTGCTTAAATGCCTCCAGAGCCTTTCCAACAAACCCATTTTGTGAATATCCTGCAACCATAGCATTCCATGAGACCACATTTCTTTCAGGCATCTCTCTGAAAAGCAGTAAAACCTCGTCAAGCACACCATTTTGAGCATACCCTGCAATCATTGCATTCCAAGAGACCACATTTTTTTTAGACATTTTGTCAAATACTTCACGCGCCTTGAGTATATTTCCACATTTTGCATACATATCTACCAGGGCATTCGCAACAACAACATCTGACAAAAACCCACTTTCCATTATCCTTTGATGAATGTTCATACCCTGTTCCAAAGCTCTTATTTTGGCACAGGCAGGGAGTATGGTGGCAAAGGTGAACGGGTCGGGTTGGATACCTGTTCGCTGCATTTGATGAAACAGTGTCAGTGCCTGGTGAGGACAACCATGTCTTCTGTAAGCTACAAGGATGGTGTTCCATGAGGGTACGTCTCTTTCTGTAATATCATCAAACACTTTGCGAGCATCTACCAAACTGCCACACTTGACATACATGTTGATAAGGTAGTTTTGAAAAAATGTGTGTTTAGCAAATGCAAATCCCCTTTCGAGTGATTTGTTTACCTTGTGAAAGCACATTCTTGGAAATGCAGGTGTGCAGTGGTTGATGATACGGAGAAGAGTATATAAAGAGATCGCCTGTGGTTAGCAGAAAGTGTAGAGCCTCCTTCATTCTAATGAAACCCCTGTTTGGTGGCCATATTTCCCTCCTTTGAACTTCAAATGATCTTTTAAGTGTATCATGGACACCTCTATAGGATTTGTAACTTTAGGATGTAGACCACCATTTAGTTTTGTGGACGTAATTAAAACCATTTCATTTCATAAAAGAGAGTATTCCCACTGTCTAAATAGTTTAGGGACAATAAGTTAACCCGGGGATTTTTTAGATGAATGCTATCCCACTTGTTGAGAATAGAGAACTGATCTTCCATAACTCTCTTATGCAATAAAGAGCATTTTCAATGGGAGTCGGGACATAATCCAAATTTCCTTTTTAATATGCTTTAATTATGATATCATCATCTCTCTTAATTGATGGTTACTGATTTCCATCTTATGGTGGACATTCCCAAGGATAACTTTTCAAGGTCACCTAGGATTTTGAGGTTAAAGTCGCAGTTGTCGCTGATATATTAACTGAAAGTACTAGCTGATTACTAGAGTTTTGGTCTCAAAGTGGCACTTGCAACTGTAATTTTTCCTAAATATCCGATAATCCCCTGGCACCTTAAAAATGTATGCACATGTGACCGATCAAGGCAAAATGCTAATGCCATGTTTGCTTGGTTCCTTGGGGTTTTAACTCTTTCTAGTGGTGCCTTAGACACTTTATCTAATGTTTTGAATTTGTTATGTTCAATATGTCATTTTACAACTTCCAACTCAATTCTTAACCATTTCTAACTACTTTAAATTGTATATTTAGCCAATATAAGGAACCATCCTCTTTCAAAGGGTTGAAAAATTAAAGATTGTTTGAGAAATCTCTTGTTAAAGTTTTGAGTGTTTCTCCTCTATTCTTCTGGATCTTTTTTCCTCATTCACATGTTATTTAGGGTTTTGAGGAGTGAAGAGAGGATGACATACAATCACAACTATGACAAGTGAGATGGGTGTTAAGGAGAAGATCACAAAAGGTAGAGTTATTCTAGTTTGGATGGGTGATGAGACAGTTTGGGATACGACAAAGTATGCCGCTCGAGTCAGTATTGTACACACATTTGAGAAGATATGGGAGGCCACTACTGACCTACATGATGATAAATGGCGAGGATGATCTAGTGATGGAGACAACTGAGGACGATGATGTGGGTATACCACATGTTTTTTAGGCATGGTGGAAAGTGTATGGGCAATAAGAGCTCAACCAGAGATGAGGTAGCCACGAGAGGAGGATGAGGAGGTAGTACCCCTAAAGAGAGGGTGATGATAGACACAAGTGGGTAGATTGGATAGTGCGTTGGACGAGGAGGAGGATGCAACACCACTAAAGAGAGGGTGGCACTAGACATAGGTAGGTAGAGTGGATGTAAAAGATACACCATTTGATGGAGGGGGATTAAGAGAAGGGTGTAACAGACACACTAGAGATAGATGATAGAGAAGAGGTACAAAGAAGAGGGAAGGAGCCATTAGAAGCTTGTTTTGAGGTAGGCAAGGGAAACAAAGCATGACAGAGCTTAGGCCGAGACATAAAAGTGATTATAGACTTTTTGTTGGGGTCATTAGATGAGATTATTGTGGAGAGAGATCAATTTCTTCGAGAGAGGGAGATGATGGTAGCAGAGTAACTGCGATTGAGAGAGATTACAATAGATGGTGGGGGAGAAGGAACTTGACCGGGAGTAGATATGCAAACTAAAGAAGATGATGGAAGAGTGAGAGCATGACTAAGGGCATATATGTCAGTTGAAGGATGCAATGGCTTGCCCATGCCAAGACATAACATGAGAGGTTGGGAGAGCTGGGTATCACCATAGACTACTAAAAGTGTATGCCCCATATGTTGTTTAACCCTTAATTAAGTTTTAGGTCAATTTAATTAGGTTTTAGACTAGGTTAGAATTGATTACAAATCTTACAATAGAAATGGTGATTTATATTTGTAACTCATATTAGATAGAAATAATTAGCATACACCAATTAACTTGACATGCAATTGAAAGCACAAAATAGATGTATGAAGGCACTTAGCTGATTTTAGATGACTTCTGGAGAGATATGAGACTGAACCTGAATGACCTTTACAACTGGGACTGTGAATCAACCTGGGGTAGAACTATACCAAACTTCCAAGACCGTAACATATGGTCCTAACCCTGTTGTATGGTCTTGGACCTACTCTGAATAAGCTCATGTAACTTTCTAGGTTGGTTGTCTTCCTAGATTTGTCTGTCACTATCAAACCCTAGTTGTTGCACATTGCAATGAGGTTCTCTTAATCGATTGATCATCATCTCAAACCCTAGCAATGAATGAAGATAAATATAAAATATAGATTAGACGGGTTGTGGGCACCCCCCTGGACCACCGATGTTGGCACTACTTTGAAGAGGCCTTAAACAACACATCATTCTCTACCTAACATGTGATGTCTAGATAGATCAATCAGATTTGGCAATTATTTTGACCATGCTTTCTTTGACTTCGCTCTTGCTAAAATACTTGGAGAGAAGATGTTTGAGTGATTGTAGATGAGAGTTATCACTTTCTCAACCTGGTTTATAGCTCCAGACCTGATGTGGGTGTTGCCCTAATGACTTTAAATGTGATAGTATGAGATTTAGGGAGCTTTGGATGCCTTTTACAAGTGTGTAAAGTGAGTGCTCTAATGCATTTCCTTAGGAGTTCCAAGTTAACAAATGAGGTAATGTTTACTTGCTTATATAGGGTTCCATAGATGATTTATCTAAGAAAGGTTGACCCGGATGAAGTATACTACCCAAAGAAAGATGTCAATTTGAAAGCGCAGTTGGAAGACATGTCATTGCAAGACCGTACAAGTGGGTCAAGATCATATGTACGGTCCTGACCAATCTGTACAGTCCTGACTGGGAGTAGGAAATATGCCAAATGAAGTTTGGAGATGGTAAATTGACGTCTCTCTATTGATTTGTGCATTATATTCTCACAATGTGCTGCCATGTTAGTGTGCAAGGATAAACAAGCCAAATAATGGACCTCAGAAAGTGCTAAGCGGGAATGGAGAAGTTGTATTTATCATAGCAAGAGTGTATAGTCAAATCAAGGGTTTTCAAAGTGCAAACTACCAAATTTTAGTGTCTATAAAAATCTTGGTGATGTCATTTTCTTGGATGAGTGGTTCATGTTTGCACACATGTAGTGCAAGTGTGGGACCTCCTAGGAGTACGCTAGTATATCCGATAGGATCACACGTAGGGGAAAACACTTAGACCAACCTTGGGTAAGTATTATACCTTGATGTATTTTTATATCGTAATGTGATACATTGATCAATGCAAAAAAGATGTATTTTGGATGATAATGTATATATGAGTAGTTGATTTTGGTATTGGTGTATACGTCCCTTATATTTTAGTGGTGTAATTTGTGTATGATGCAGATGAATGTTGAATACATATTTTTTTATGGATTTTAACATTCTTTTTAAATAATTGCACATGCACAAATATTCTTCATGAGAAAGTAGGAATAATGTAGGGTGTATGGAAAAAACAGGATGGTATGAAACAAATATTATTAGTTTGCATTCCGTAAAGAAAGAAAACATGTATCATGAGATAAGAGATGAACTAAGACAATAAATTTGGAAAATATTTAGAAATCACCCTAAAACACACTAGCCCATTTTCTTATCAATATCCAGTGTGTATGTGTGTGGAAGTTAATTATTCCTTTTAGTGAGTATGTTAGGAAAAAAGATGAAGAGATAGTATCCACTGTGTATGATTGATTTAACACATGAGAGTGAAATGACAATGTATAGGATAAATGAAGAGTCAAACGTGATTGGATTTTTTTTAAAGGTTCTTGAGAGAAGAAGTGATGCTCCAATTTCGATACAATTTACTCATTGGGGTCAATGAGAAAAAATAAAATCCAATGATGAGCATAAAACACTATGAAAATAATTAGTCTTTCATATCTCCCAAAATAATCCACCTCATCATGCAAGAGATGGATCAAATGAAAGGTGATTATAAGGGGAACATTTTCTCCAAATTTTAGGCAATTTGGCTTGTTGAATCACCGGGAAAGTGCAAAAACATTTTTAACTACTCTGGGCACAAATTGAGTTTTTTGGCTGGGAAATTCTTTCTTGAATAAAAAATAAACTATGCTATGATAGCCCCCAGTTGATATCTCAAAAAAAGGCATTCTAGAGAGGAAAATATATGTAAAATTTGAAGGAGTGTTGACAATGGGATCTCCGAGAGTGAGCAAAACGAGTTTTTGATAAGCTAGGAAAAAAAATCATTTCCAATAGAAATATTATCATAGAGATAAAAAATAACCATTCCATAATATCCTATGAATGAAAGATCAAAATGAAGGCATTTTGAAGGAGAGTGGTTGTGTAAATTTTCAAGGTTTTTTGGCCCTGGAATCTTCCACCATGAGAAAAAAGAGTGTTCTTGGGGGCTTGGGTATGGAGCTGGTTTTCATGGCAAAATGGGAGGAGAAACAAAGTTTTCATTATGTTTCTCATGTAAATTTATCTAATTTTTTGTTATGGTTTTGGAGATAAAGTGTGAAGTTTAAACTTTCACTTAAGTGAAGATGGGGTTTGAGGTTTGCAAGTGAAAATCCAAAACTTTGCATTCTTCTCCTCCAAAATGTACTCTAATCATGTGAGCACACACTTTTTAAATGCATGGGACATTTCCAAAGTATGCCAATGCATGGGAGGAGTCAAAAATGTGCCCAAGGCCTTGGGGTTTGAACTAGAACACTCAAAACAAGCCAAATTCTATTTTGAAGTTACTTTTTAGTAAACTGAATGGCCCAATTAGGTGTAGGCACACTTATGAGTGTGGGGAAACATTACAATCCATGACAAATTTTCTTTTTGATTTCCCAAAATTTTGCCATGCTCCATAAGTGCACCCACATCACTTAAGTTGCTATCATCAGCAACTCAATGGAGAATGTAAGCTAGAAAAAATACACTACTAACAAGGAAGTAAAATACCAATAATCATACCTCCTCTTTCGCGTTCCGTAGCAAACCTCAGAATGGGCTAGGAAACTTGGATTGAGCCCCAATTGCGTGATATGTAGGTGCTTTTCTTCAAGATGGAGCAAGGCCTTCCTGCAACAACAATCCTCTTACTTTTCACTAGATGAGAAAAGAATTATGGACTTGGGGTGCTTCAGAATGAGGCTATTTGGGCATTAGGATGAGGCAGAAGGATGTTCTTTGCTCAAAGGATGCAAGAACTTAGATAGGGCATTCAAGCTTATTCTTCGTGTGTTTAGAGGAGAGGGGTAAGGTTGTATTTATATCCTGAGGGAGTGATTAACTTAGAGTAATTTAAGTAATCATGGTTTGAAAATGTGGGCAAGATTAGGTGAGTGGGGACCACGAAGAATGGGTGAGGATTTGATTTTGAATTTTTAATTCACAAGTGGAGGATTTTAGGTGAGTGGGGACCATGAAGAGTGGGTGAGGATTTGAATTTGAATTTTTAATTCAATAGTAGAAAAACATGGAGAATAATGACATGTGGTGAGGATTGGGTTATTTTTTGGATTTTGAAATGGATAATTAATCAAATTATATTTGATTAATTCGAAGCGTATTTTTGTGGGAAATGAGGAAGGGGAATTAATTGATTTAGGACAGATGTGAAATTAGGGTGTGTACATTTGCCCCTCTTTGGAAGGGTACTATGAAAGTAGTGTCCTTTCAAAGAAAGTAGACGAGATGGGGGAAGAATTCAATATACTTTTCTTAAGAAAAAAGTAGAGCGAATGTTTGTTGGGGAGAATAGAAAGTGGAGAGTGACGGATGTCATAGTATCCTCCAAGACAAAAATTTCATGAGAAGATGTGATTATGGATAGATGTGGTGATGCCCCCTCGAGAGGACTGACGAGAATGGAATATACGACAGAACTCTCGAAAAGAAGAGAAATTAATTCTGCAGAGAAGAGGATGATAATGGAGTGGAAGAGACTGGAATGACCGCACTATGCAAATGGAGAAAGGATTCAATCGACCTTGAATGGTAGGTGTGAGGGTGTGTGGGAAGGAGAAAAGGGAATGGATAGGATTGGGGGTTGATTATGAGAAGAGTAAGGGAGATAGGGGAGTGGGAAAAAGGAATGAAAGAGGTAAAAATAAGAGAGAGGGATGATAAGGGTAGAAGGGAATGATGAAGGAAAAACAAGGAGAAAATAGGAAAATGATAGAGTAGAGGGTGAAGGGATGTAATAGAGAGATGTGCTAAATGAAGGAAGTAACAGAGATAATAAAGAGAGATGCATGAAAGTGAAATAAATGATAGATCTGAGAAAAGTAGAAAATGGGGAAGGATAAATAAGAAGGAGAAGATGAGGTGGGAGTAGGGGGTGAAATCGACGAAAGTTGAAAGAGGACGAAAGAAGAAGTACAACGGAGAAAAAAAAAGAAACTATAAGGGGCGAGGAAAGTGTGAAAAAGAGTAAAGAAAAGAAGAGAAATAGATATAGAATGAACGAAAAGGTAGGGGTGGTAGAGAAAAGGAGAAGTGGTCAGAAGAAACGTGAAAATTAGGGGAGAGGAAAGGAAGATAAAGCGAATACAGGGAGAAGATTGAAGGAACCATGTCATTGCGAGGAAGACCAAGGCAAAGAATATGGAGCAGATCGTATGGAGATGCATGTGGAGGGTGGTATGATAAAAAAGACATGACAACACTGAAGATCCAAGTTATCGATGGGGAAGTAAGGAGGAAACGTGATTGAAAAAGGGGAAGAAGATGATACAGGGGAGAGGAAATAAGACGAGGGGTAGGAGAGAGAAGAGGATAACAAAGAAAATGATGTAGAAGGAAGGGAATACAAAAAGGGGATAATAAGTGGAAAGGGAACAATATAATGAATGTAAAGAGAAGAAAGAGGGGAGGAATGACATCGATTGGAAAAGACGTGGAGATGTATGAAATGGGGATATTAAGACTACGAGAAAATAGACAAAGGATGTATGATGAAGATAGTAAAGATATTGAAGAGGGCTAAGGGAAGATGGAGAGTTGGGTAAGAAGCGACAAGAAAGGGTGGGATTGAGGGAAAAGAATAAGAGAAAAGAGAATGGGGGATAGAAGAGGCAACGCCGATGAGGGGATGTTAGGGAAAGTCCACTAACAATGAGTGGTGAGGAAGGGTGAGAGAAAAAATGAAGAAAAGGAGAAAGATAACGAGGATTGGAAAGGGCAATGCCAACAAAGGAACGTTAGGGAAAGCCCCCTTACAATGAGTGGTGGGCTTAGAGGAGGGAAGGAATGAAGGGAAACTCTAGAAGGCCCAAGGGAGTGAATGAGGATTGATGATTTTTAGGGAAAGCCCACTTACAATTATTAGCGTGGGAATAGAATATGATGATGAAAGAATGATAGAGGAATGTTAACAATAATGGCGAACACGTGTGTGGGTAAAAATGTGGGGGGATTTGAGAAGATGAAGTGGAAAGAGTAAAGAAAATGGGAGGGATGAGTTGGGATTAGGTGAGAGTGAGGAGAGGATGCGGGTGATGAGGATGAACGAGGTGAGGATGAAGAAACAAGATGTGAAAAGAATGGGAAGAAATGGTATGAAGGATGATGGATCAAGAAGGGGAAAATGGGGGAAAAGAATGTGATTGTAGGTGGAAGAGATTAGACATATGTTGTAATAGGATATGTGGAGAAAGGATAATGGTAGGAGGAAAAAGTTGGTAGTAGGAGAGACCAGG
This sequence comes from Taxus chinensis, assembly GCA_019776745.2. NCBI lineage: Eukaryota > Viridiplantae > Streptophyta > Pinopsida > Cupressales > Taxaceae > Taxus > Taxus chinensis. Next base: position 163,896,140 of record CM034155.1, on the reverse strand, counting down.
GGGAAGAAGTGATCAACAAAGTGAACAAAGAACGAGGTGAGGAAGAAGTTCACGGTGACGAGTTAAGTGTAGGGAGGACCCTGACATAAGACTGTCATGTGACGGAAGTGGTTAAGTAAGATCGCCAAGAGAGCGAAACTAGAGATGACAAGTGGGCAAGCGATAAGTGGTGTTTGTGAGAATGGAAAAGGAGGTGAAAGGATGTGATAATGGGGAATGTTGAGAAAAATTGAAGGGTGAAGGGTGTGTAGTGATGGGGAAAGGCAAGGAGATAGATCATCCTTAAAAGGGACTCTTAAGTGAGATCACCATGCTGGGTGAGTGGTTAAGTAAGATTGCCAAGAAGAGGAGGGTGATAGTGGTGGTAAAAAGATGTGATGATGGAGAATGAAGAGGAAATATGGATGGTAAGAATGTAGAGTGATGGGCAAGTGTAAGATGACATGTCATGCTTAAGAGAATCTCTTAAGTAAGATCATCATGTTGCCAGAGAGGTTTCGTAAGATCACCTAACTGACAGGGAAGATATGCAAGGAGAAAGATAAAACTATATTGGGTACATGGGTGGAATGGTAGGTTGAAGAAGATGATCGTGACGAGAGGTAGGAGAAATCAGATGGGGGAAGGCCATAGGGTAGATCATCCTTAAGAGGAAGTCTTAAGTAAGATTTCCATGTGGCCGGAATGGTTAAGTAAGATTTCCAAGCTGAAGAAGAAGAATGATGATGATAGAGTTGGTGGGAATAGGGTATGACAAAAGGGACTGAAGGGGAATCCGCAAGTGAATTTTCTATACTATGAGAGCATGTAAGTAGGATGACCAAGCATAAGACGGATTTGGGGAAGGATGAGAAAAGAGTGAGTGAGGTATGCCTGAGTGGAATAGGATACGAGATGAGTTGATAACAAGAAAGAAAGGAAACAAAGAAGTGTAACCAGTGTTACCTGGGATGGGGGGACGGCGGGACGGAAAAAAATTTCTAAATTTTGGGGACAACGGGGGGACGGCTGATTAAAAAATATATAAATATTTAAAATAAAAAGATATAGTGACTAAATTATATAAATAAGCTGAAATAAAACCATTTGAGATTTAAATAAGGTGAAACTTGAACTCATAAACATCAAATACACTATAAAGTCTAATATCAATATGTTAATGTCATAAATTGAAAATTCATAATACATATTTGAATTTTGATTCTTGAATATGAGACAAGCTGAAATTTGAAATTTCATATAACCATTCTAAAATACGATTGATCAAGTGACAATAGCTAATATTCATATCATTAATCTCATAGCCAAATACACCAACAATTGTATATTGTCAATATTACAAAAAAAGAGGACAACTACAAGTATCAGCCTAAAAATCAGAATCTCCATCTGAAGCAATATCCATGAACTCCTCCTCGCTGGTACTAGTATCCTCGTCCTCAAAGGTAAGCCCAATCAATCCTCGCTGCACAGTGTTGTCCTCTTCAACCTGCCTCGGCTCCTCGGGATCTACATCCCACCATAATGTTGGAGTCTGTTTGTACTCAGGTGTCTTGCGATCTATTAGACGCAAAGCACTGTGTACAGCAACAAGCTTCTCCGCTCTCACAGAGGTAAGCCTATTCCTCTTAACAGAGTGTATCCAACTATACGTAGACCAGTTTCTCTCAGAGGCAGAGGAGCTAGAAACCTGGGAAAGGAGGCGAATGGCAAGTGGTTGCAGCAATCCTGGAAGCCCATACAGTCGCCACCAACTCACTGGTTTCTCCTATGCTAATGTTACCCTGTCTGTCTTTGCTGATGTTTTGTACCCATCGAGTTCAGTGAAGTCAAGCCACTCCATTCTGATCTGTGAAGCCTCTTGTGGACTGTACATTTTTTTAAAATCCTTCATAAGGCCCTTCTTCACCTCATCATCATCCAATGGGACAACTCTGCCTGGCCTCTGCACATACCATTTGGGATTTAGTGCATACGCAACCATATGAAGAGGAGTGTTCAACTTCTCCCATCTCTGCTGAATAATGGGCTGTATATGTTCATTATAGAACTCCAAAGTGGGGTCCCTCACCCGAATAGCTGACTTCATTTGCTCAAGCATGCTATCAATGCACTCGTAGATCTCACCAAGATTGGGGTTGTTAGAATCCCCATATTTGATGACACTAAAAACTGAAGCTATAATTGATATGATGTATTTCATATCAACCCAAAATGTTTCCCGCAACACCACTTCCTTCACTCTTTTCCCTTGATCTGTCTTGGACTCACACCACCTAGTCCAATCCTGTGTCATAATCATAATTTGCAGGGGCTCCTGCAACTCGGACATCCTCTCCAACAAAATAAAATAGGATGCAAAGCGGGTGTCAATTGGTTTCGAAAATTCCTTCTTCGAAAAATTTCGAAAAAGTGCCAATGATGTGTGGTGATTGCATATGAACTTCTGCACATCTCTAGCATCAGTAACTATCTGATTAACCCACTGAATCTTCCCTATGTCTTTCAATGCATTGTTCATGGCATGCACACAACATGGAGTCCAATAAATATGCCTATATTCCCGCTCCACTAGCTTGCCTGCTGCTCTGCACACATAAGCTGCATCTGTGATAACCTGTACAACATTTGAAGGTCCAACCTCCTCAATGGCATCCTTCAAAATCTGAAACTGAAACTCAGCATCTTTTCGCTTCCCAGCACAATCAATTGCTCTCAAGAATTACAGTCCATTTTTGCAAGAGACAATGATATTGATGAGAGGACAGTGTCTAATATCCGTCCACCCATCCATGATAATGCTGCATCCATGTGACACCCATGTCACCTTCATCTCCTCCATCAATACATTAACCTTGGAATAGTTTCTATCCAAGATTGTTGTCCTGAGTTTTGTGTCTCCAGGAGGCACATAACTTGTACCTACTTTTGTAACCTTAGCCATAGCCTCCTTGTAATAAGGAGAGCGAGCAACATTAAATGGAATCCCAGCAGCATAGAAAAATTTCCCAATAGCATCATCTGCCTCTTCCCTTGCCTTTGAATCAAACATGTCAATAACTGAATTTGGGGCTGCCCCCATGGCCTTTCTCTTCCCTCTGCTTTCCACTTCTGACACTTCAAAACTAGAACCAGCCAGACTATTAGTAAGTTTGCCAGTCCTATGAGTGCTCAATGGAGTAGTAGCCGTAGAACCACGAACTTCTGGCACATTGCCCGTGGTATTTCCATTGAAGATTCTCACCATCTCAGCTCTCTGCTCTAGTGAAAGACCCTTACAAGTGCCAACCCCCCTTCTTGTAAGATGCAACAAGTGTGCATTGGTCCTAGTGATACTACCATGCCAAGTCAGTGCACATATGTTGCACTTCCATACTTTGCTCCCCCCTCCAGACTTGGGGTTATCAATTATTTGGGCAAATTGTTGCAATGGCTTCTTCTTATCAAATGGTCCAATGGCAAATTTTGACAACATTTGAGAGGGGAAATTGGTAGCACTACCAGCTGAACTACCAGTTGCCATTGCCACTACATTTTGTGCCCCTTCTTCACTCTCCCCCATTGTGGCATCACCAACTCTTCCACGGCCACCTATCTCAACTTCCCGTTCAACCCTCTCCTGCTCTGATTCATGCTTTGATTCATACTCATACTCAGTCTCAGTAGAAGAACTCATGGTGATGATTGCTGCAATGAATTAAAAACAATATGATTGATTGATTATGTAATGAATTAATTAAAAAAAAAACGTAGCCATTTAAATTTTAAATTTTACAACCAAACCCTAGCCTCTAGGGCCTATGCAAGATGCATTTTTTTAAATCCCACAAACTATATGCATGATTGCATTATGAATGTAGATGCAAATGCTAAAAAACAACCCCTAAAAAATGCAAAAATAATATAAATTTTAAACTAGAAATAAAAATGTAATTAAAAAAAAAATGTAACCATTTACATTGTAGTTTGTATAACCAAACCCTATGCAATTGCAATATGCATTTTAAAAAATCCTACAAACTATATGGCATATGCATGATTACATTGTGAATGTAGATGCAAATGCTAAAAAACAGCCCCTAACAAATGCAAATATAATCTAGATTCTAAATTTTTTTTTAAAAAAACTTTAACATGTATTGTAAGCAAATAAAATTATAAATACCTCTTGCTCTTGCTCTTGCTCTTCCTCTTGCTCTTCCTCTTGCCCTTGCTCTCACTCTTGCTCTTCCTCTTGCTCTTGCTCTTGCTCTCACTCTTGCTCTTGCTCTTGCTTGGTGTGAATATGAAATGAGCCCATATTGTCAATTTATAACATAAAATAGCACTTTTAGGGTTAGGGTTAGGTTAGGAATGTCACTTTTATGTTATTAGACATATACAATAAAAAAAAGTTGTTTTAATCTATTAAAAGTATGTTTTTAAAAAAAAAAATGCGTAGAAGCCGCGGGGGACGACGGGGACGTTTGGATGTCCCCGGGAAGTTCCTGGGGATGTCCAGACGTCCCCGCCATCCCCCAGCCATCCCCAACATCTCCGGGACGTTTCTGTCCCTCTTCCGCCGTCCCCAGGGCGTTTTGCCCTCTCCCGCGAAAAAAGGAAACGTGGGGGAAACGTTTCCCCCACGTCCCCGCGTCCCCAGGGCGTCCGGGACGTCCCGGATGTGTAAAAAAGGGGGGGGGGACGCGTCCCCACGTAACACTGAGTGTAACATGAATGGGTGAAGGGATATATGTAGTGAAGGGCGAAGAGTGTGAGGGGAATCCTTAATTGGGATGCCCACGCGGTGAGAATAATAATGCGATAATGAGAAGTGGAAGAGGTGAAATGGGAAGATGTGTGCAGTGGTGAGTGTTGTTTGATGAGAGGGGAGGTGGTGAAGAAGCTTATACAGTGGGAAGATCTTAGGGAGAGGGTAAACCTCCACCGAGGATCCCATATAGAAGGGGTTATTAAGTAAGATTGTCAAGTGGGAAGCATAAGCGTGAAAGAAAAGAATACAAATGGGTGAGAGGGGACAAGAAGGGTGAGAAGGGTAATATGGGGGTAAGTGGCAGAAGAGTAAAAATGAGGAGCGAGGATGAATGGATCAAATACATGGTGAGCATGGTGGGGGAGGAGGAGCTGCTGGATAGTGAATGCTACTTGAGAAAGATCATCAAGTAGGATTGACAAACTTCAACGGTGATCAAGTAGGATTCCCAAACTGGGGAATGTATTAGTATGGGTGAACGGATGGGGTGCAAAGTAAGATGTTGATCATGCAAGAAGATACTCACATGAAAAAAAACATCTTAATTTTAATATAGCACATAACAGGTGCATCGTGATATAAAAGATCAGGATGACTAGACTGTAATATGTGTGATAACATAGACAGGGGCCATAAAAAATATTTGATGCCCTAGTACAATATGCAAATGGAAGAGAGCATAGACAGAGGCCATCAAGAAAGTACGATGCCCCAGTACGAAATGCAATCAGATAACATAAGAATATTAGAGAGAACAACAAGATACATAAAATCAAGATGCCCCCTGTAATATATCAAGATACAAGAAATCAATTAGTAATTTATAACTAATAATGCAACACAAGAACTAATAAACATGTCCCTAACGTGTTCCACTGTGAAGATTGATCGGATGTGCCCCCAAGCAGGGGTACAAGGACATAGTAAAGTAGTGGGTCATTGTCATCAAACAAGGAAACAATGAGAGCTGGATTTGCCCCAAGTGAGGATTCATGTGAGGAGAAATGTTTTGAATTCGGTAGTCATAAAGTGATTGGATTATCCGTTGGGGATAATAGTTCAAAGGTTGAATTGTGTTGGTATTTTTAGAGTTTTTGTGATTTTACAACATTTTTGTTTTTGTTTATGATATATATTTATATTTTCTAATGTTTTTTAGATTTTTGATAATTGTTTCTAATTTTTTTGATTTTTTTTTTGACGATTTTCAAATGTGTTCGAATTTTTGACGATTCTTTCTAATGTTTTTAGATTTTTGATGAGTGTTTCTAATGTTTTTAGATTTTTGACGAGTTGTTCTATTTTTTTTAGATTTTGGACGGTTGTTTCTAATGTTTTTGGGTTTTTGATGATTTTCAAATGTTTTTAGATTTTTTGATTTTTACACTGTTTTTGATTTTTGACGATTTTCACATTGTTTGTGGATTTTTACATTGTTATTGGCAATTTATGGACCAGAGTGCAAAATTATTTTTGAGAGGTGATAAACCAGGATATTATCCGTATGTATCGTGTTCCGTGTGGTAACTTATGCTCGGAATAACACAAAATTTCTTTCCATTGGCAGGATATGGTGGTGATGATATGATGAAAAGAAGTCCAACTCCATTCTTGACTCCACACAACTAGTAAGATGCATGGGCTCATCACTGAGAATCAAGAAGGATGCGGGAGGTAGATAATGGATATAGAGACAAATGCTAACAACAATCCCTTTAGGAAATCGTGAGTCCATTCTTCATAACGGTACTAAACTAGTTTCAAAAATGACTTTCACTTTATGAGTCACGTGCTAGACTTAGACAGTTATGTGGCCTGCTGATTGGTAAGATATGAGGTGAAGGGATAGTTCTCTCTTCACTTAGGCATCTAAATTAATCCTTTGGGGATTCTATAATTTGCAAGCACTGTAAGATTTTGTATTTTTCTTTTGAAATGACTCCCTATGTCTTGCCCCATGCTACTAGTGAGAAGCAAGGGCTCATCACCAAAGGCAAAACATAGGCGAGTGAATTCCCTTTCTGTCTTTTTTTTAATTTTTTTATTGTTTTGTTTTGTTTTGCAATATTTTCATGCTTTTATGAGAACGACCCTTTACGCTTTGCCCCATGCCACTTGTAAGAGGCAAGGGTTTATCACCGAAGACAAGACGTAGACAAGTAAGGGCACCTTCCTCTATTCCCAGTCTCACACTACCAGGAAGAATTGTGGGCTCAACACCAAAGACTATGAAGGATGAAAGATGTGACGATGAATTATTCATAAGTTATTGAATTGATGGTTTTTACAATAGTGCTTTGTATTTGAGGAGGAACATCTACCTCCAATCTCAACCCCACACGACTAGTAGGACGCGAGGGTTCAACACCGAAGACTGAGATGGGCGACCAAACGAAATGGGTAAAATTTTTTAGAGCTTTGTTATGAAAGAAAAAATGTCTTTGAAAGGAATATATTACCATCAGTAAGCTTCTTGGTATGACCATAAGTGAAAGCGACTGAAAATGGGAGATATTATAAGGAGTATGATACTCACAAACTTAATAGGATCTATATTAGCACCTATCTCATGATGATAAATATGAAGATGTGAATTTGATAAAGAAAATATCTGCCAATGGAAATGAATAAATTTAAATTATTCAGAGATAAACAAGACAAAAGGAACAATGTACACGTTGTTTCCCAGAATAGTGAACATCTCAAGGATAAAATTTATTTAAATGAATTGCATTCATTGGTTCATCAAGATCTTGACCATCGTCAGTGGCCAATTTATAGGCTCTAGAGCCAAATTTAGCTATAATTACATAGGGTCCTAACCAATTAGGCTCAAATTTTCCTTGTTTTTCTCGTTCTTTAGTGGTATTCTTTTGATTTTATTTTAAAATGAGGTCAGCAATTTCGAATTCTCTGGGTCTTACCTTTTTATGATGACTACGTTGCAGTTGGTTTTGATAGACTTGAAGATGATTGAGAGCATTAAGTCGTTTTTCATCGAGAAGCTCAAGCTCTTGAAGCTGTGACTGTCGGTATGCATCCTCATTAATCACATCTTTAAGGGAGATCCTCAAGGATGGGATTTCTATCTCAATAGGTAAAATGGCTTCACAACCATAAACAAGGGAAAAGGGGTGGCTCAGGTAGGCTTGCGGTAAGATGTACGGTAAGCCCAAAGAGGGGTAAATTTGAGTATGCCAATTACGTCCATGGGTATTGATAATCTTTTCCATGATGGATTTTAAGGTCTTATTGGTTGCTTCTGCTTGACTGTTACCCTGAGGGTAGTATGGAGTGGACCATTTAATTTTGATGTGAAAACGTTTGGCTAGGTCTTTTACATCCTGGTTTTTAAATGTTTTGCCATTATCTGCGACCAGAGCAGATGGAATACCAAATCGACAGATGAGATTATTAAAAATGAATTTCGATATTTGGCTACCAGTAACATAAGTGAGAGGCATAGCTTCCACCCATTTAGTGAAGTAATTCGTAGCAAGTATTAATGTAGTTTACAATGGAAAAATTATATCTCATGAATCCATGGACACCCTAAATAATACTATACCATAGGTCACCTTTGATGATGTAGTAAAGGGTTTGAAGAGTTTTCTCATCTACCTTGATAGCAAGGACGATTATGCCTAACATTGCATAGGGACTGTAGTTGAATTATTGTAGTTAGAGTGTGGTAGTGGATAAATGAGAAAGATTAATGTAAAATATTGATTTGTAGAAGAATAAATGACCTTGATGATTGAGTTGTTATCGACAAGAACACACTTAAATAGTTTCTCATCAATGGAGAAAATGATGAATAATGAGAGATCACATGACTCATATTTCCCTTGCGTTTGTAAATCATGACCAATGTTCTTGACCTAGTAATCATATAATGCAACAAATGACATGGGGGAAGATACGAAGTTTCCAAAAATGTAGAGAAATAATTGTGGTCTTGAGTAGATAATAGATTTCATGACCTTTATGAGTGATTCTTGATGTTGTGAGGATTGTTGTAAAAGATCATTTAAATTGTATTATAATATTGTGTTTAAGAGTCAAGATTGGTCACTAATGTGGATTGGGGTTTTGAGACAAGATGATGATAAGGTTAGGGTCTAAAATTGTAAGTTGTTGGGGATTTTGACATTGATTACATGTGATAATGTTAATAGACTCAATAAAACCTTGTGTTAAGGAATATGGTGTATTAAATCTTATGTGATTGGTTGATGATGTGTTAGAATGTGGAGAACAATGGGTTTTTGAAAATATCCAAGTTTTGATTTGGTGGAGCTACAAAATTATCAGCTTGGATTTATCCCTTATCAATTAAGTCATGAAAGATATTTCATAGTTGTCATCATTTTTATGTGTTATGTCCCATAGTGTAGTGATAAGTGCATCATTCACTTGATTGGTTCCACAAGGGTTTCGGTTAGTTAGAATTTCTTGGTTAAACCCTAGAAAGATAAATCATTTGAGCATCAAGCAATTTTCAAAGGAAAATGAACAAAGTTGTTGGTTAATGGGGGTGGAAGATGATGGTTGGGTGTTAGTTGGAGTGGGATTTGAGGGGGAAGCTTTATTAGTAAATGTAAGAATGCCCTGGTTAACTCATGAAGGGTTTTTTAGAAATCTTGAAAAGTCATTTTTCTTACCTAGCTTAACATCACCACTACTAACATGCATATCTTCAATTCAATTAACCATTAAAATATATTATTTGAAAATGTGGAGTTATTGGATTTGTAATTTATGGGATATGTATTTTGTAAAACTCTTTGTGAAATGATGTGTCAAATTAAGTTGTGGGATGAAAAATGTTAATTCATGGACACCCACCGTCCACTATACAACGTAGTTCATGATAGAATTATCTTTGAACTATTTTAAATTTTATGAATATGATAAGGTGATGATCTTAGAAAATTGATCGAGGAATACATTTTTTATTTTTTCAAAGGAATAATGATATGTTGTGGCAAGCTTGGGTACCAATCTAGTGCATTCCCTATTAATGAGAGGGGAAAGATTCTCAACATGAGTACATCATCACGACTTATGAGGTAACACACATAGTTGAACATACACAAATGGTTTTGAGGGTCCTCCCTCCATACTCTTAATTTTGTCAAATTTAGGCATTTCAAAGTGAGGAGGATAATGTCTCATAAGTACCATGGGATGAATTGGCTTATTGTAAAGCTACTTGTATGCCAATTTGAATGTTTCAATGCCAATTTGAATGTTTCAACCCCTTGTATTATAAATATAGGTTGTGTATTCAATCCATAATTTTTTTTATCAATTGTGGGAACATCATGGAAAGTAGTAGTGTGAAGGGCAATCATAAATTTTGAGAAAGAGATAAAAGTTATGTAGGTGATAGGATTAGAAAGAGGTATTGAGGAATGCATGTATGATATGGAGTAAGTGTCATCGTTGGAAATGGGTATTAAATAATATGTGGATAATGTTTGATATCACATGACCTAGTGGTTATGAAAATAGAGGAGTTTCATGAGATGTTTGTGGGATGTTGGTGCTAGTGGAGATGCTTGGAGAAATATATAAAATAATCAATAAGATGGAGAGCTTGATTTGACCTTCACACTTGGCAACACAACACTTGTACTTCAGATTTGCCTCATGGTCGATCGAAGATAACAATGTAAATGTCTTTTTTGATGGGTGTTCTACGAAATAAAGTAATTTGGTGCTTTCGCTTGATCTTCTTAGAGAGTGCACAAATATTCATGATAATTTAAGATGTGTTTATATTCATATGTGACTATTTATACAATTTCTTGCATAAGTGACCCAAAAGTACCATCTAAGTTGACTAAGCTAAGTTACTTGAACTCTCCTCCCATAACCAATGATATCTCTAGAGAAACAATCGTGTGTCCATGAGTGCCTTTCTTTTTAGTTCGACCATCTGCTTCTATATCATCATATATATATTTTAGAGAATTATGAAACCACCAAGGAGAAGAGGAAATAGGCGCCATGATATAATGTGAAGTCTCTCATCAGCGAGACGTGGTGATCACCACAATCGGTGCCAATGCCGTAAGTTCTGGATATGCAGTGCTTGCGAGGTGATCATTCCACATAGGATTTCCTGTCATGGTATCCAAGATCTCAGAATGCAAGCAAAGAAAGGACACTAACATGATATGAGAGGCTAGGAGGATCGATACCACCGTTACAATTGCTCGAGTTGGAGGGCACCGCTTCCTTGCAAGAACCCATCAATGAATATCAGAACTCGTTCAGGTGTGCAAATTGCTGATTGAGCACTCAATGGATGCCACAACCACAACGCATATATCCGACAAACAATTTTTACTGTAACATATATAACAAGTGTATAAAAAATTTCATCTTGCCGATTCTTGAGTGGATACCTGGTACCCCTCTGAAGGAAATGTAACTTTAGCAAGTAGATTGAACAACAATGCACATTTCCAACGCCTCAGTTATAATCATACAATGCCATCCACTGTCAATCTCAATCTCACAGCATTATGTAAAGAGGGTTGGTTGAAGGAGGCGCTACACATTCTGCTTACTACACACAATCCTTCCATAGACTCAAACACATATATTCAAGTATTACAGGCATGTATCGCCAAGACTTCGCTTTCACAAGTTAAACGAATCCACTCTCTAATCTCTCATACAGGATTTGGATTTGCTACACGCACAACTTTACAAAATAAGCTTAGCAACGTGTATGACAAGTGCGGGAGTTTGGTAGATGCTCGGAAAGTATTTGACGACACGACAGAACGAGATGTCTCCTCATGGAACACCATAATTGCAGCTTACAGAAGACATGGTTATCCTCACGAGGCATTGACACTGTTTCACCAAATGCAACGAACAGGTGTCCAACCCGATCAGTTCACCTTTGCTAGCATACTCCCAGCCTGTGCCAAAATAAGAGCTTTGGGTCAGGGATTGGGCATCCATCAAAGCATAATGGAAAGGGGAATTTCGTCAGATGTTGTAGTTGCAAATGCCCTGGTAGATATGTATGCACAATGTGGATGCATATACAAAGCACGTGAAGTGTTTGACAAAATGACTAGCAGAGATGTTGTCTCATGGAATGCCATGATTGCAGGATATGCACAAAATGGGTTTGGTGAGAAGGCCTGGGAAGTTTTTAAGCAAATGCAATTAGCAGGTTTAAAGCGAAACTCCACAACATTTTCCAGCATCCTCTCAGCCTGTGCTAAAATGGGGGCTTTTGGACAGTGTATGGGCATCCATCAAAGTGTTACCAAAAGCGGTTTTTTGTCAGATGTCATAGTTGCAAATGCCCTGATAGACATGTATGCAAAATGCGGAAGCATACACAAGTCACGTGAAGTGTTTGACAAAATGCCTCAAAGAGATGTCATCTCATGGAATATGATGATTGCAGGATATGCACAAAGTGGTGCTCTTGACAAGGCTTTAATGCTTTTCAAAGAAATACAACAGAGAGATGTGGTCTCATGGACTGCAATGATTGCAGGGTATGCACAAAATGGGTTTGGTGAAAAAGCCCTGGAAACTTTTAAGCAAATGCACTTGGCAGGAGTAAAGCCAGATTCCACAACCTTTGCCAGCATCCTCCCAGTATGTGCCAAAATGGGAGCTGTAGAACAGGGTATGGACATCCATCAAAACATAATTGAAAGCGGTTTTTTGTTAGATGTCATAGTTGCAAATTCCCTGATAGACATGTATGCAAAATGTGGAAGAATACTCAAGGCACGTGAACTGTTTGACAAAACACCTCAAAGAAATGTGATTTCATGGAATACCATGATTGGAGGATATGCACAAAATGGGTTTGTTGAAAAGGCCTTGGAAATTTTTAAGCAAATGCAATTGGTATGTGTACAACCAGTCTCCACAACCTTTGCCAGCATCCTCCCAGCCTGTGCCAAAATTGGAGGTTTAAAACAGGGTATAGACATCCATCAAAGCATAATTGAAAGTGGATTTTCTTCAGATGTTTTAGTTGAAAATGCCCTGATGGACATGTATGCAAAATGTGGAAGCATACCCAAGGCATGTAAACTGTTTGACAAAATGCCTCAAAGAGATGTCGTCTCATGGACTGCAATGATTGCAGGATACACACAAAATGGATTTGTTGATAAGGCCTCTGAAACTTTTAAGAAAATGCAATTGGTAGGTGTACAGCCAGTCTCCACAACCTTTGCCAGCATCCTCCCAGCCTGTGCCAAAATGGGAGGTTTAGAACAGGGTATGGGCATCCATCGTAGCATAATTGAAAGTGGATTTTTATCGGATGTCATTGTTGTGAATGCCCTGATAGACATGTATGCAAAATGTGGAAGCATATGTAAGGCACGAGAACTGTTTGAAAAAATGCCTCAAAGAGATGTCATCTCATGGAATGCTGTGCTTGCAGGATATGCGCAAAATGGCTTTTGTAAGGATGCTCTCAAACTCTTTGAACTAATGAAACACTCTAGAACATACCCTGACCATGTAAGCTTCACTTCTGTTTTAGTAGCATGCAGCCATGCAGGCTTAGTGGATGCAGGCTGTAAATACTTCAATGGCATGAGTGACTATAATTACATTACACCTACAAGCGATCATTATGTGTGCATGGTTGACCTACTTGGCCGTGCTGGCTATCTTGAGGAAACTTTAAACTTTATCATCAAAATGCCAATTAAACCTGTGATGGGTGCGTGGACGTGTTTGCTTGGTGTCTGCAGATCGCATAAGAATATAGGGTTAGGCGTATTTACAGCAGCTCTCCTTTTTGAGTTGGATCCTAAAAATCCTGCGACTTATGTTCTTTTGTCAAACTTCTATGCAGAAATGGGCAGGTGGGGTGAGGTTGAAATGGCAAGGAAATTAATGAAAGATAGAGGAATGAAAAAGAGACCTGGATGTAGTTGGGTTGAAGGCCAGAAAATGATACACGCTTTTTGTGTGTAGGCGACAGTTCACACCTAAAGATGGGATTTATGCAAATATGGAGAAATTGTCCTGGGAGATGAATGCAGCAGGTTATTTTCCAGATTCAAGACATGTATTGAATGATTTAAGGAGTAGGGAAAAGAACTACGACTCTGCCAGCATATTGAGAAGTTGGCAATCTCAATTGGATTATTAAACATGCCTCCTCAAACAACTATTAGAGTTGTCAAGAATCTTCAAGTATGTGTTGACTGCCAGACTGCAATCAAGTTTATTATGAAGATTGTTGCAAGTGAAATTGTTGTGAGAGACATGAACCAATTGCATAATTTCAAACAAGGATAATCAAGAATCTTCAAGTACGTGTTGACTGCCAGACTGCAACCAAGTTTATTTCCAAGATTGTTGCAAGTCAAATTGTTGTTAGAGACGCCAACCAATTGCGTCATTTCAAAAAAGGACAATCAAGAGTCTTAAATTACGTGTTGACTGCCAGACTGCAACCAAGTTTATTTCCAAAATTGTTGCAAGTCAAATTGTTGTGAAAGACGCCAACCAATTGCGACATTTCAAAAAAGGACAATCAAGAATCTTCAAGTACGTGTAGACTGCCAGACTGCAACCAAGGTTATTTCCAAGATTGCAGCAAACCAAATTGTTGCGAGAGACAATTTGGTTGTGGAGATTATTGGTGATGCTAAAGTGAAGCAATGTGTAAATACAAGCTTGCACCATGACAAGTTGTCAGACCAGCAGTCCAGCAGTCCAGCAGTGATAAAGAAGGGACTGGGTTTTATTTTCCGTTTCTATAAAGTGTTTTTTTCTGGGTGTTTAGAGATCTAAACCATTCTGCTGACTTCATAAAATCAGATGCATAGCATGCAATGTGCATCACTTCCTATATATACCAATGGGGTATTTGTTAAAGCGCTGTTTAAGGATACCATGGAGTTGGCATGATATTGAACTGTTTTCAGAACTACCGGACAATGGAAAACTGCAGAAGGAGATGAATGCTTGAAGGAAACGGCCAGATGCTTGGCCAACAAGAAAATGTGAGAGAAGGGTTTAAAATCAATCCAATGCTTAGAAATATAGGGGAGAGTGTTGTCTTATAGTTCTTTTTTTATTTTGAAAGATGCCACACACATACAAGATTTATTTACAGTTGTGCCCACATTGGATTTGAACCCAGATTTTTACGTTAATACAACCCTGATCACCTCGCTGCTTGCTGATAAACCACACGCGGGCAGTCTTATAGTTCTCAACTCCAATCTTTGTAATTTTTTTGTTGTCCTTTAGTCTGGGTTAATTGTATAATCTTGGGGCTATATCAAGCCTGCCATTGTTGCTTCACGTCCCTTTATGTTTGGGAAGTTGGGACTTTTTTTCAATTTAATTTGATCTCAATTATTTCATTCAAAAATAAATGATTAGAATTTTATATGCAGAGTAAAATTACAATTCTAATACATGAATGGTTTATGGGTTGATGCGGGAGAAGGGTAAAATTTGATTGTGTAGAATTAAAATCATAATTTATATTATATTGTAATTGCATGTAAATGGTATTAAATAATTGGCATAACAAGGTTTACAAATTGATAGTTATCAGAAAAGGTTTATTAAGAGAGAGTTTGGTAGACCATGGCATCTCCTCGTTAGCCTAATTGGGTTATGGGCAAAAAAGGGAAGCACAAGATTTGTAGTTAGGGTTGATTGTATAGAAAAAGGAAGTATTTGTAGTCTATCAATTTGAAACAAGAGAAATTCAGAATGACTAAGAGAACAATAATTTATTGGGAATATGATGGAAGACGTCCATAGAAGTGAGAGGAACATAGCAATTATATATTAAAACATGATTGAATTGGCTACTTTCTTCATGTACTGCAACCCCAATAGACACAGTGATATTGAATTCCATATGACAAGATATGAATAGAAGACATTTTTAATTAGTTGCATACCTAGCAAGTCCTAGTAATGATCAAATTCTACGTAGCCCAATTGAAGTATGATTACGAACCTCAACCACAACTTCATTAAGATTTTTTTATGAAGTATTGCACCCTGTTGGTCCGGTGCTCGGAACCTTTGGCTTAATGCCAAAATATGAGGGGAATTCATTAATGTTTTTTTAGTTTTTGTAAATTCATAATTTTCGGACTTTTGTGACTCATGTGGTTAATACTTTTTGTTTAGTCGTTTTGAAAATTATTTACATAATATCATGAGCATATATGTTTGTATACACTAGAAGCGAGTTTTTTTTTGCAAAATATCTAGAAGGAAGCCTTTCTTTCGTGGAAATGCATTTGATAACTTTGTTTAGAAATAAACATGAAATTCTAAGTTGTTATGGTTCTTTGCATGAGTGAATTAAGTTTTCACAATTTAAAGAGGAAATTTATTCTGATGTGATTTCCATGTTTGTACTAGGTATATCACTTTATAAGTGACATTAAAAATATCAAGGTCATCACACCTTAGGTCTAAGGTAAGCCTAGAAAAATGAAGAATTGTTTGCAAGAAAATCATCCGTCATGATGATGACAACTTCTAGAAATTTTGTGCTTGGACACTATTATAAATCTTGTGTGGAGAAACGAAGTCATCACAGGGCACCTTGATCTTGGTACATGGGCTCTAACCCTAGTAGTCTAGGAGATCCCAAGGTCCCATAGGTGGCTAAACTCTAAGGCCGCCACAGATGTTTGACTTTGAATTTTTGTCTAAGCATTTAAAATCACAAACTCTTCCTCCCTCCCTACTCCCATTCTCAAACAAACAAACTAAAAAACATTTGATTGGAAATGTTAGTAAAATGAAAATATTTTTGCTCTCTCATAAGTAATACCATTAGAGATTGTATGTGGGTGTAGACACTAAAATTTGGTAACTTGTCCTTTTGCAATGACAAATTTGGCTACGCTCCCCTACTAAGACAAATGCTCACATTTCGGAATTCTAATTAACATATCTCTCTAGCTATTTTGTGACTTGCTTCATCTTTGCACTCTGGTTTCGTCATCAATTCGAGAAATATTATTGAATCACAAAAGTAAATTAGCCATGTACATCATAACACAACTTTATGTTTTGCACTACAATCCTCTTGTCCATGACCGTACAAATGTTGGTCAGGATGTGAGAATCTGGTTCTTGTCCGACTTGTACAGTTCTTGAACCTTCACATTCTTTGACTTCTATTTTTAATATGAATATCTTGTATTGCATCATGTAATCTTTTTATGGCCATCCTTGTTAGGATATTTCACATACGGAAGGCTATATAAGTAAGTCAATATCACTTTATAACACATTTGACACTCTTACAATCTCCTATTAGCAAATATCATTCCAAAAGCATTCAAGGGTCATCCTAAATCTACCCATATCAGTTGCACATATCAATTGAGAGAAATCCCTACTACGGGTTTGAATCACTCAACCAGGTCAAAGAGTCTAGCTAAGTCCATTTCTAAGCATGCAAAAGTTCATAGAGCCATGTATTAGACAAGAGCAAAGTTACTCCAAAAATTATCAAAGGGTTTCAACAAACAAATGGTTAGGTCATGTAGTTGAGGGACACCATATCACTTGTACTACTACTAGTTGGGTATATTTTAATACTAATACAATTATCTTGTTATTTTTGTGTCAAGAGACACAAGGAAACACTTAGGGGGTTAGCTTAGATCTACTCTCACACTTGCACAAAAACCTAGGAGAACTACATTAGGATTGATACCCACATGAGGGCATGTAGTGTAACACTTGGATTGGCTCACTAGCTGGGGTTGACTACCAATGGTAGTCTAGCCTAACCACACACACAACATGATTTATCCTTTTAGTTTGTTAATGCTATGCGATGAAAGGATTATGCTAAATTTCTAGAGTTTACACATTCATTACAGGGGATTATATGTCATTCATGAAGTTGTGCAAGTAATGAGAGACATACAATGAATGCTCATTTCCAGGAAAGCGAAGCACTAAAATTTTTAGATCCCAACTTCTAAAGGGTCAAAGACTGTACAATCCTAGGTCAAGACCATACAATTCCAGGTCTAGATCATACAAAAGTTATACACTCCTGCCCCTAATCATTAGTTTCCTAGTTCCATATACTCGCATAACAAAGCATCTCCAATTTCTCTAATCTACCTTTTCCACTCTACTTGTCACATATAAATCTTCTTTGTTTTGACATGTACAAGCTAAGTCTCCTTCTCCCTCTTGTGTATTCTGAGTTGTTGTTTATCATTTGATCAATCGTTGAAAGTATTAATGCATCATTCTTCATGTGAATGGTTAATTATAAATTGATTATATCATAATAATCTCATGTGTTACAAATCCTTACATCCTCTTAGTTGTTTTTTTACTTTCCATAACATATATTTAATTAGGGTGTAAACATTTCACATTTGTTAAATCCGGCTCGCAATTGAATCTTGCACCTTTCCAAACCATAGTTACCCTAAGGTTCATGTTTATGTTGTCTATTCAGATCCAAACCTGATTTTTTATCTATCACATACCCTCAATTTGATTTTCACATTCTTCCCCGTGGTCTCATGGTCAGCCTTTTATTTTTTATTCATTGATTAATCCTTATCGCCTACTAAGAGGATATTTATCTTAATTTTTCATATCATGCCTCATGTTCTTGAGGATGCAATATCTTTCTATGACTAGATCTTAATGCACCCCATACTTCCAAATTCAAAGGATTCAATTTTTTAAATGATTAGATACCCACTCCAAACCACATTTTTTCACTCTTGATAACCTTATGGATAAACTTGATGGCCCTCTTCCCCATGAGGACCCCCTACAAGTGATCTACTAATTGTACCTAGTATTTAGCATGAACATAATATACACTCTAATGGTGGTTATACCTATGATGATGATCCTAGCAATAAGTATAATAATATTGGATATTATTATAGTTCTTTCATTCGAGACTTCATTTTCTTGTGAAAAAATAGTTGACACCGACTCTCCCCAACTCATTAGATCCATATTATACATGACGACCCTAGTTTTGAATATATTTCATTTGGTGATAGTGATTAGCTTAGTGAGGATTGAGCTCCAAAATTATGTAACCCTGCTAAGTTTCCTAATATCTCATAGTCATTGCATTATATCCTGACATAGAATTCACTAATGGTGTAGATGAATTCATTTTAGATGACGATCCCTCTTCTCTAACAATATGTGATGTTCTTCCTACCACATCTGGCTAAAATTTAATATTTCTACTTTCACTTTCTAATACTGACATGGATGATGATAGTGGTCAAATAAATATCTATTTTCACTGTTTATATATTATTATGCAACATACTGATTCATAATATTTCAAGTGATCATAATGTTACCTAGCCTTGATGATGTTCCTAATCATTATGCATATTTATTGTTCATAATGATGTTGGATATTCATACTAATAATTATCATCATGATGATGACTTCTAATCATAATGATGTTACTACCCATGTCTCTACTCCCTCTATTGAATGTAAAAATGATATCCCATTTTTGGCTTCTTATAAGTGACAATGTGGAAATGTGTCTAGTATGTCTTTTGGGCCTATTGAAAAGGTGGAACATGTTATTACATCAATTTGCTCAAGTGTGTTGATAATCAATTCTATTCTATCAGGGAATCTTGATATGCCTACATCTTGCTATCACTTTAGATTTAGCATCTACTAAGATCATAATGAAGTGACTATTCTTCATAAGGCCTCATTCTATGAATTGATTATATATTTAAAAATTCATTTTCACCTACAAATTCAAGTCCATGAGTACAAAGATCTAATCCCTTAAGAATAAGACAACACATCTAAATGGTCCTTCAAATGCTCCATATCAATTAGGCTCTCTATGCATTATGATAAATCTAGTTCTACAGGATAAATAAAAGTCAATGTGATGCCACACCCTGATATGCATGACTACATATGCTACATTCAAGTAAAGTGAAATTCTCTACTTATAAACAATAATGTATATGTTCCCACAATATCATATTACTATGAATTATATTTATGCAACATTAACAGAAATCACCTATTTGGTTTGACAAGATATGTTAGACAACATGAAATGTTAGCATGAGCTACATGAAATGTTATATGATCACCCTTTGTTAAAACTAATACTTTACTACCTCTTCCTATCACATGCAAATAATTTCGAAATCAAAGGTCACCACATATGTTTGTTGCAATTAATCATGATTTCTATTTAGTGGACATCATGACAATGATTTCTATAGTTTACTTTCGATGAATCACAATGGGCTCCATTACAAATTGATCCTAAGGGAGTTACTTTCCTTCGTATACTTTCGACATTGTTAAAAATTACCATATGCAATAATCTCAAGTCCCTAAATCTAAATGGGTTCATAAGTTGATACATCTAATATGTTTGATATTATTCCTACTTATCACGTGCTATATCAAATCAATCCAATCACTATCATTATCAATCAACTTCAAGTTAATGTGAGTACATAATGCTCTAATCATAATTTTCAACCCAAGGTATTGTATTCATATTACTTCTAAAAGGTTAATCATTCTTTGGTTTTCTATCACACATACTATGGATTCTCTACAATTTATATCAAAAGCATCTTTATTTTGATATAATATACTTGAGGCTTATGAGTTTCCTTCACCATTTAGGATTGACTAATCTTAACAAGGCTCTTATTACATAGCTCTTTTGTTACCCCCTTTTTCAATACATAATCTATTTTCAAAACAATTTTGAAACATTCAAATAATCACATAATACAAAAATATTTGCATTTTGGAAAAAATATAAAACAATGACATGTTTATAGTTTGATTGGCTTGTTTGATACTCTATACATGTTTTTTTTCACGTTGGTTTGATAGCTAGCATACATTTTTGTATATACTATCTTACACACATGCATGTTAACAAGTTATATTGAGTGTGGTGTAGGACATACACATAGGATGACATATGATGATAAATGTCATGACTTGGTTCTTTCCAATCTGAAACTACTATTTTGGGGAATCTCCCCTACAATACACATGTGATTTTGTTTCAGTACAATTACTTTACACCTTCCTCATCACAATTTATTTTATACATAGTACTTATTGTTATCTTTTGAAGTAAAAAAAAATAACATATGTGTCTTGTGCAACATTAACCTATCCTCTTATCTCTATTTTTACTATAATTATTTTCTATTCGTACTAGATACATTATTTTCATTACTTTCTTATATGGATTATTTCCTTGTTTGCATATTTTCTTATGGTTGACTATTGTATCATCTTGAATCTACAATTAGTCTATGATTAGTTTACTTTATACAACCTAGGTGTGTCTATGATTATTTCTGACACTTATGGGTGCACCATGTGTGTGGCTCTATGCATATCTTGAATGTATACACTTATTTCAAGAACAATGTGAGGGGACACAATGGCCTCCTATTGCAATTGTTTTGTGACATCATAAGTGTCCCATGATTGTATGGTTCATATGTCTTCATATGCAACTATGTTTCTATGATCTCTATACTAGTGCATTACTTGTCTCTACATATTGTTTCTATTTGCTATACTTATTCACTACAAGATTAACTTGATTTTATGACAAGACTGGATGACTACTATGACTTCGTTTGTATGTTACTACTAATTTAGATTTTGATGAATTCATATGAAAAAATCTACTATGCTATTGTCATCTCCATATACATGCCCTCATTGACATCCCGTTTCACTGTTGCTTTTTACTACTAGAGCTTTAAATTACTAGAAATGATTGAGCACTTTCTATTATCTCAAAAAATACCTCTAATAGCATATGTATTCTTGGCTTGTTAATTTCTCTGTGTGCCATGCTTTCCACCATGTGCAACTCATTTTGCATATACAGGATCTCAATGGTGGCCACCATTCTATCCTTTCTAGGTGGGATCCTATGTAGAGTATCATAACTTGAATCACGTATGGGTACACATCTATTATTTTGAAAATTGGGCATACATGCAAAGGATTTATCATAGAAGATCCTTGAGAGACTTAGGGTATTGATCAAGTTATGTTGGGGTCTAGACCATACTAGGTTGTACACATCATAAGCATACATAGTAATTTTACACGGTTTAGATCATCAGAAACTAGAAGAAAAAATACACATTTGTAGATACTAATGTAGGTTCACCCAGTGTGGGCTATAGTCACCAAGAAACAGACCAATAGTATGCTATTGACCCAGAGGATATACAATCCTGAACATCTGTACATTCTCTTCAATTTCACCTTTACACCCGATTACAATATTTTTTCTCTTACAGAGTTTCATCTGAGTTGCAGATACTAAGAAATATTTAGTTCACAGCATTCATTCAATCTTCTTAATTACTCCATTCCTTCTAACACTAGATTATCTAGACTTATATAGGCATATACAAACTTAGGGAACTTTAGGGGCTATGTAATTACAACTCCCCTATGATCACCTTTTGATCAAAGGTATAGATCTAATTCCACGTTCTAAACAAAACAACACTTTCACACCCAGGTATGCCGATGTTGGTTCCTGTCTTTTTTTTACCGATTACTCAGTTGGTTACTGTTGGGTGATCGAAATTAGACCGATAGAGCCGATCTGACACATGGTGTGGTCTGTGGTTTTTATGTGCAAGTTGTCGAAGCAAGCTAATTTATGAAGTAAGTTTTCAGCTTCCTCATGTCACTAACCAGAATCCCCACTGTGGAAGGCATCAAATTGTTGCTAAGTATAACTGTAGGTTATCCTTCCTATTTTACAAAGTTTGAAAAGGGTCACTTTGGTTCCTCTTCTCTCTAGTGTTGGTTTACACTCAACACTCTAGTCTCTCCATTGGCACAAAGTAGAGTGCTAGCTCCAACTTCTAACGTTTTACGACTATCATTAGCATATCCGTAGGGTTCTCTAAAATTAAAACAAGTATGAAATTTTCTCCAACTTCAACATGCCCATCCTCCAATAGCTTGTTAGGGGTTAGCACACGTGCAGGTTATAAAAATATATAATCAGTATCTCGGTATACAAGTAATGAATACATGGAAATAAACCAGAAGAACAATACACAAGATATAACATGGCTCACCCAGTGTTGGCTACGTCTACTAAGAAATAAGAAATCTATTAATATTTACTTTACAGAGGAAATACAATGAAGATCTGTAATCTTTGACACCTCCTTTGGATGTAGAGTACTTTTCTCTCACAAGATTCTCTTTTCTCTTACCAAGAAAATCTTCTCTCAATTACGATTAATCTTAAGTTCTAACCCTAGTTTTTTAGCTTATATAAGCATATAAAAACTTAGGGCACTTTAACAATACATTTACAACCCTTAGATTGCCTTTTAATCAAAGGTTATATCTAATCCCGCGTCTTAAATAAAAACATAAACACATAGGTAACCGATGTCGGTTGGTCCCAGGTGACCGATGCTGGTTAGCCGATCGATGGTTGTTACTATGTAAACCTGCAAGTTATAAAACATGCTATTTGTGAAGCAATTAAGCTCCACAACTCAAGAATCTCCCACTTGGAGATAAATTGCTGCACTATATTGCACAACTATGTTCTTAGATCCTTTCCTTGTCCTGTTTCTTCCTCTTCAAGTCTCAAACTTGAAGACCAACAAAAGTGGAGTGAAGCTCCAACTTCTACTTTGCCAATGAATTCATTAAGATATCCAGAGGGTTCTTATGTGTATGAATTTTCTCCAGTTTCAACTGTCCATCCTCCAACACCTGCCATATGAAGTGATATCTCAACTAAATGTGTTTCATTATTGAATGAAACATTGAGTTCTTTTCAAAATGAATCGTAATTTGACTATCACTTTCAATCTAAAATCCTCTTGCTCCTTTCCCAACTCTTCCATGAACCTGCTAAGCCATATCATCTCTTTGCTAGCCTATGTAGCTACAACATATTCTGCCTTTGTAGTAGACAAGACCACAACCTTTTACAATCTCGAAATCTAGCTAATTGTCATGCCATCTACTGTGAATACATATCTAGTGGTGCTTCTCCTACCATCCAAATCTCTAGCCATATTTGAATCAACATAGCCACATAAAGAAGTATCTAACCCTCCGTAAAACAACTGCATGTTGTATGCCCTCTTAAATATCTAAGTATCCATTGGACTACTTTCCACTGTTCTTTACCTAGATTGGCCATAAACCTGCTCACAACTCCCACTGCATGTTATGATCCTCATGTGTGGATTTCACTAACACCTCGAGGTTTTGGTGTAATGTTTTGTTACATTTGGTATCAGAGTGACCACTCAGGTTCGAGTCCCGGCACGGGTAGCTATGCCGGCATTGCAGTGTTCGCCCGGGGCTCGTATAGGGCAGGGCAGGGTCCCGCTATACGGGCACAAATTTAGCCCGGGGTCCGGGCTACGGAAGCGTGGTGGGATGTTATGATCCTCATGTGCGGATTTCACTAACGCCTCAAGGTTTTGGTGTAATGGTTCGTTACACTGCATGTGCAATGTCTGGTCTAGTACAAATCATAACACACATAAGACTTCCAACTGTTGAAGCATATGGAACCCGTGCCATGTACTCAACCTCCTCATGTGATGTAGGACACTGATCTTTACTTAATTTGAAGTGTCCAGCCATAGGTGTACTTACATGTTTTGAATTCTATATTTTAAATCTTCCCAACACCTTATTGATATAATTCTCCTAAGACAAATACAATTTCATGTTCTTCTCGTCTCTAAGAATTTGCATGCCAAGGATTTTCTTTGCAGCTCATAAATATTTCATTGCAAATGTATGAGCTAGCTTTTCTTTAAGCTCACCAATGTCATGCATACTAGATCCTGTAATAAGCATATCATCTACATACAATAACAAAATAATATAGCTTCCATTTTCAAGCTTCTTGAAATAAACACAATGGTCATATTCACATCTCATATAACCATGTTCATGCATAAAATTATCAAACTTCATATACCATTGGCTTGGGGCTTGCTTGATCCCATACAAGCTCTTTTTCAACTTGCACACAAGTTTCTCCTTACCCTTGACTTCATATCCAAATGACTACTGCATATATATATCTTCCTCCAAATCACCGTGAAGGAAATTCGTCTTAACATCAAGCTATTCTAAGTGAAAATATTCTACTGCAACTAAACTCAAAACAATACACATGGAAGTCATTTTTACTACAGGAGAAAAAATCTCACCAAAATCAATCCCTGATTTTTGTGCAAACCCTTTTACCACAAGCCTTGCCTTGTATATTTTCTGTCCACCCTCTTCTTCCTTGATCCTGTAAACCCATTTGTTTTGAAATTTTCTCTTACCTGCTGGCAACTTAACCATATCGCATGTCTGGTTTTGTTTCAAGGAATCAATCTCCTCATCCATGCCACACTCCCACTTATTGCGGGTTTTTTCCTATATTGCTTCTTCAAAACTTTCTAGTTCACCACTATCAGTCAATAATAGATAAAATAAGGAAGGTGTAAATCTTTATGGAGGTTTACTTACCCTTTGTGACCTTCTCACAGAAACATGGGGTGCTAGAGGTTCAATCTACTCATTCTACAAATTTGTATCAATCTCAAACAATGACCGACGCCGATCACCTATAGCCGACGTTGGTCCTGATCTTCTGTAATCGACGTCAGTTTTGGTTGTTGACGCCTATCATGTGTCTGTCGACACCGGTTGCCCTCACCGATGCTAGTGCCTATAGATGACTTTTTTAAATCTGAGAATGCATTTTCTTCCACAAACTCTTCCACTAGTTAATCCTTGGGTATTAAAATATGATCCCTATACATTCTCTTTTCTTCCCATTTAATATCACGACTCCTAACAATCTTAGCATCATCTAAATCCCAAAAATAGAATCCGAAATCACTAGAGCAATAACCAATAAAAGTGCATCTCTTGGATTTAGCATCCAACTTTTTCCTATTTTCTTTATCAATATGCACAAAATATTTTGAACTAAATACTCTAAGAAAAGAAATATCTACCTCTTTTCCAGTCCAAGCTTCTTCTGGTATTCCACCATCCAGTGCACTTGAAGGCCCATGATTGATTAAATATATTGTCATGTTTACTGCTTCTACCCAAAACTATAAGGGTAGTACAACATGTATCCTCATGATTCTTACATGTTACATTATAGTCCTGTTCATTCTTTTAGCCACACCATTCTCATGTGGTGTTCTAGGAACCATTCTTTCTCTGTGTATTCCATTCACTGAACAGTAATCATTGAAAGCCTTGCTACAATACTCACCATTATTGTTAGATCTAAAGCATTTTAAATTTAATTTTGTTTCATTTTTCACAAGGGATTTCCATCTTTTAAAAGTCTCAAAAACATCATATTTACGATTTATACAATAAACCCATACCTTTCTTGTGGTATCATAAATGAAAGTCACATAATATTGGGATCCTCCATGAGAAGCTACCTAGGCTGGTCCCCACACATCTGAGTGCACGAGCTCCAATTATTTCTCCTTCTTTGTTTCCCCAACTTTAGGAAATATCACTCTCTTTTGCTTTCCAAATATGCAATGCTCACATAAATCAAGATCTATATATTTTTGCCTTTAATATCTGCATTCCCTTTTTACTCATATGGCCTAACTGATTATGCCACGTGCTTACATATGAATCTGAAGTAGATAGAACATAAAAGGAATCAATAATACAAGTGGACAAATATAATGTTCCTACCTTCTTGTCTCTTTCCACAACAAGAGCTCTGTACGATGGAAAAGTGACATGCAAGCATGGGAATCTATAAGTAACTCTTCCTCGCACCTGACCTCCTGAGGTCGTGTTGAGATAGCCGGTGGGATGGTTTACACATGGGGTGCAGATAAACTAGTTAGGTAATCTTATTTCTTCAACACGCAATAGCAGGATCTGCGAATCTAAGGCAAAGAAGGCCCTCTTGACCTAAATCGATGTGATAGATCGTTCGGTGAGGATAGTTGCTCGAAGGATCTAATCAATATTGAGCTCTGCCGTGATTTGATCTATGGGTTGTGGGATACGTGGAAGATGACCTATGGGTGCTTTGTATATATCTCCCGACAAGGTCATGAAAATGGAATGGCTAAATGTGTAGTGGATCTTTTGGTGTTTAATGGACGATTCTCTGGTCTAGTCTAAAAATATTTAGCTTGGTTAGCTACTACATTTAATAATTATAGTTGTGTGATGATGTCTGGTGGAAGTGGAGAAGACCTAAATACCAGCGTTCACAAGCTGGTGTCAATATTTGACTGATTTGTAGGCCCGTTGGGTTGTGGGACCTGTGGATCACAACCGTAAGTTTGTGGTTGATGTGGACCTCCTATGGTCATATGAAGAGTCAACCCCTTATTTCAAATATCCAGTAATCATATGTCTTTTCGGCCTCTACGTTTAGAACTACAAGTTACACGATTTTCTCGGAGTACCTAACAGGTGTTCTGGTAACTTGGATACGTAAGCTAGTGTCTATATCAATTAGGAGGTCTCCTGCGTCTGGCTGTGGGACTAGTGGATCACAACTGAATGTTTGGTCTCTTTCAAGTCCTTCTACAGTCATATGGATATCTATCAAGATAGTCTATAATTTGGCTGATTTGACCAGAACGTGTGTGTTTTGTCGTCTTCTATGTTTAATCCTTTTAGCTATGTGCTGATTTCTTGTAGATCTGTTGTTGTTCGGAAGACCTGAATTCTGAGATTTTGGTCTATGTTAGTTAATGCTACAACAAGATTGGGTTGAGGCACGATTGGCTCAAAAACATATTCCCTGGGCTCCCTAGGTCCCGTGATTGTCATACAAGATCAATATAAACCTAATTGAAACAAAATAAACTAATTATGCAAGATATATCTACAACATATACATATTCCTCTATTTTTTGTATTTTTGATAGAATTTTGAATAGAATTGAAAGAGAAACTAATCTAATATATTCAGAAAATGACGCCACGTAGTCTAATCGGTGCAATTTAAAGGGTCGAAGCCAAAAGTAGCTCGGTGTAGCTACTTGCTTGTGCTAACTCTCCATGAGTCTTAGGGTCCTAAGATAACTCAAATAGCTGACTTAGCCAATTAACAAAAAGACTACTTGATCCTAGGGCCCGCAGAAGTGAGGACATAAGTCATGGTTTTAGAGTCAAAGTGGGAAGGTCAACCTTGGACAGGACTTTTTGCCAACAGTGGGCCGACGGGCCTGGGGAATGAAATTTAACCTGAAATGAAATATTTCAGATTGGCGGGGGTGGGGGGCGAGGGAGAGATATTTTGATATGTTTTAACTAGAACTTTGCATAAGACATAAAACTTGGAATTGTGCAGAACAATGGCGAATCCAGTAGTGTATGAATTCTTTCCCCTCAGAATGATCTTCTCATTCCTTCATGGGCTCGACGATGAACCCATGGAAAATGAGAAGTGTATATGTTAGCATCAACATGAGAAGGCTATTTGGGAACAAGTGGCAACTTTCAGATATGCGGGGCTACGGGAGATTTTTTATAATGTGACGTTTTCAGAGGGACAAGGCGCAAAGTGAATTTCGAGCCCTTGGATCCGTATTGCAGAACTTCCTAGTTTTTTTGCCATTTATTGTACGGAATTAATTCAAACATTCAAGTGTACCATAGAGATTCTAGAATCTACCTTCTCATGAATTCAACACAACCCGCAACTCGTAATGGAAAGGTCTCAACCTCCTCTACAACATGGAAGCACTAAAATATCTGCTCTTAATTAGGATTTGATGAGTGAACAACAATGGAACAATTCTTTCAAGCCATTAGGACAGGATCCGAATGGCTTCTAACTAGCAAGATCTGATCTATACTAGTTGTGGATGCTTCTCCCAACACGCCAAACAAACATGGGGAATTCATAATTGAAAGAAATTGAAAGACTAAATTTACATGGCATTAATGAGAAGTTGGTGGTTGATTTTCTTGAAAACAAGCTCCCGAGCTATTTATAGATTTCATATCTTGCCTCAAAGGTGATTCCTATATATTGTAAAACTCTTTTACCATTAAACAATGAAGAAACATTCTGGGATGTCCATGGAAACTCCGTAAAACATGTTTCTCAAACTCATTTGAGCTGTAAGGCTTCTCCTATGCCTGAAAAGCGGTGGTAAATGCCTATGAGCAGAAATTTAATGGTTTGTCGCGACCTTTCAAAGAAGCATGCTGGAAAATGCGTGATTTTGTTGGCATTCTTCAAACCCTTTTTCATGGGTGGCGGTGTTTGTCCACTGAAGGTCAAAAAGTTTAGAAAAATTTTTTGTGCAGAGGATAAAGCAAAGTACACAAAGCTGGTAAACAAGTCATGTTTTATGGATGCTAACATACACTTGGCGAGCTTAGGATCCTGGATTCCAGTGTCACCTTGCGAGTCTGACCTCCCTCATCTCCTTTTCCCTATTTTATCCTCCCTCAGTAGAGTATCTCACCTCTTTCCTTTTCTGGTGTATCACCGCTTTAGTGTAAGCTTTTATTTCATGCTCTCTCTCTCTCCCTGGTCCCTTGGAAGGTAAGATTAGGATAGGTTACATAGTTTTCCTGCACTAGAGTAGCTTGTGGCAGGTAGTTTAGGAACAAGAACTAGCTTTCTCTGGAGGTCCATCTCAGGTTCACAATGTTATGCAGATCACATCGAATGCCCCACACAAAACTAGGCCATTTGGGGGTGCTGTGATTTTGCATCAACATTACCCTTGACATAATTTCTTAAATAACCCTTATTAGGGGTAGCATGGAAAGAAGCTCCTGAATCTAAAACCCATGATTCTATTTTATTATCCAATGAGAGAATTAGGGCATCTTGCATTACCTCTATTGTAACATTTTCCTCTTTACCTTTGTTTGGTATATTCTCTTTGTTTTCCTTGAACCGGTAATCCTTCTTTGCATGTCCTTTCTTTCCACAATTCCAATAGGTTATTCCTCTACCTCTGGATTTAGATATGCCATTCTTAGAATTTAATTTCCCATTATTCTTGCTCTTGGATCTCTCCTTCTTCCTTCCTCTACTTTCTACATTCAAAGCATTTCCAGATGACAACTCTCATGTACTTTTCATGCGTATTTCTTCATTCAGGATTATACTAACCACATTATCAAAGTTTAAAATAATAGTAGCAGACGCTGTATTACTAACAACTATAACCAAGTTATCCCAACTATCTAGTAAAGAGTATAGGAATAAAAGTGCTTTTACTTCATCATCAAATAGAATATTAACCGATTTTAATTGATTTACAATGGAACATAAATCATTCAAAATTTTTGATACAGATCCACCTTCTTGAATTTTTGAATTAAATAATTTATTCATCAAATAAACTTTATTTGAAGCACTTGATTTTTCATATAAATTAGCTAAAGATTTCATCGAATCTACCGTGGTTGCTGCTTCAATAATATTCTAAGCTATAAATGCTGCTAGGCTTAATCTTATAGATCCCATAGCTTTCTGTCAAGAATCTTCCATTCTTGATCAATCATCTTCGTAGGATTTGCACTTACATCTAACGGTAAATATAAATCTTTCTAATACAAATAATCTTCCACATTCATCTTCCATAATTGATAATTATGACCGTCAAATTTCTCCACTTTTTTTTATCATCTTCTTCCATTATTGTGCTCCCATTCAATCAGAAATCCCTCTGTGAGTGAATTTGTTAACACAAAAAACCCTCAAACAAAAAAATCTTTGATACCAGTTATTCGGGGTTAGCACATTCTTGTTGTACATATCTATAATCAAAATCGAGCATGTAAACAATAAATACGGAAATAAACCAAAAGAATAATACACAAGATATAACGTGGTTCACTCAGTGTGGGCTATGTCCACCAAGAAACAACTAATCTATTAATATTTGCTTTATAGAGGAAATACAATGAAGATCTGCAATCTTCCACACCTCCTTTGGATGTACAATATTTTTCTCTTACAGGATTATCTTTTCTCTCACCAAGAAAATCTTTTATTATTATGATTAATCTCATGTTTTAACCCTAGCTTTCTAGCTTATATAAGCATATACAAACTTATAGCACTTTAGCAATACATTTACAACCATTAGATCACCTTTTAATCAAAGGTTAGATCTAATCCCACGTCTTAAATAAAAAAATAAATGCACAGGTAATCGATATTGGTTACCCCAACCGATACCGGTTGGTCCTAGATGACCGACACTGGTCAACCAACCGATGTCGGTTACTGTGTAAACCTACAAGTTATAAAACATGCTATTTGTGAAGTCATTTAGCTCTATAACCTAACATTCCTTCCATGTTTTGCATCTCCTTTACTTTATGTAATTTCAAAATTATACACATTAGCTATATTTGAAATTAAAATTTAGTTTCTATCATAGACATTAACTACACTCTGCGTTGTAGGTTCCATCATGGAGCATGTCAACACAACCACATTAGAGAACCACTATCAATGAAGATAAAGTGTGGGTGTACACTCAGGTATGTTTTTCCTTTAAGTATGTAATTTTCAATTACAAACTTAATGGGCGGAAAATGTACACACTAAAATTTGGTAACTTGTCCTTTTACAATGTCAAGTTTGACTATGCTCTCTTGTTAAGACAAATGCTCACTTAAAAAATCCAATTAGTGTATATCTATAGATATCTTATGACTTTCTCATAATATTTACATTATGCTTGATCATCAATTTAATAAATATTATTAAACAAAAGTAGTAAACAATCGTTGTACATCATGACATAACTTTCTATTTTGCACCATAGTCCTCATGTTCAGAACTGTACACATTAGAAAAGATGCGGAGTCTGATGTTGGCCTTCCTATACGGTCATGCCCCTTTGTATTCTCTAATTTTGTTTTCAATATGAATATATGTATTGAGTCATTTCATCTTCCTAGGGCTATCCTTATTAGAATGTTTCACCTATGGAAGGCTATACAAGTAATTCAATGTCACTTTATAACTCGCATGACACTCATATAAGATCATATTGAAAATATCATTCATAAAGCATGTAAGGGTCTCCTAAATCTCCCCAAATCAGTTTCATATCAATTAGAATAGTCCTTATTATAGGTTTAAAACACTCAACTAGGTCAAAGAGTCTAGCTTCCTCCATTTCCAAGCATACAAAGGTCATAAAGCAATGTATTAACAAAATCAACACTCAAAGCATTGTCAAATAGTTTCAAGCAACAGATGATTAGGCCATATATACAAGGAACTCCAAATCATACTACTACCAAACTGGGTACATTATATACTATATAGTTATGCCACTATTTTGGTGCCAAGAGATGTGAGGGCATCCCTAGGGGGTTGGCTAGCTTACACTCACACTTGCATGAGAACCTAGGAGAAATACATGAGGGAATATATTACAAAACTTGGATTGGATTAGGTTAGGGTTAAACACCAAGGGTAGTCCAACCTCCACCACACACACACGATTTCCCCTTTTGGTTTGTTAATTATTTGATGAAGGGTTATGTAGGTTTCTAGGGTTTCCACATTGCTACAGGTAATTATAGGACATCCCGATGTTGTGTGAGCAAGAGGGACATACAATGAAGTTCATTTCAGGGTAAGTGAAACACACAAAAAGTTTCAAACCCCAAATACCAAAGGTTCTAAGACCGTACGTCCCTAGGTCATGACCATAGAGTTCCAATCTTGTTCGTACAATAATTTTATGGTCATGCCCTATTTATTTTCCAATTCTTAAAAGCATAATGAAGCATATCTAGTATCTGATCTTCCTTTTCCACTTGTCCGCACATCTGGATCATCTCCATTTTACCCTGTACAACTAATTCTTCTCCCCTTTTGCATTTTAAATATTGTTGATCATTTTGGTTATATATGATTAATTACAAATTAATTAGATCAGAATTTTTTTGTGTTACACACCCTTATTTTTTGTACTTTCCATAACATAGATTTACTTAGGGTGTTAACAGTGGGTGGGGTAACTAGTTTTCCCTTTAACATTGAAAAGACAAACATATAAATTTATGATGAAAAGGTCGAAATAAAGAATGTTTAAACTACTTTAACGTATTCTGCAATACTTTATATTAATACGAAGATATAATTTATAAAGGACAATAGGAAAATACAATATTTGAATGTGCGGATTTAATTTAATATAATTAGGTCGGAGGCGTTCCCTATGAGAAGGGTCTGGTTGTATCTGACACCTTGCAGGAAATAGACAGCTCAAAATATTTGGCTGTATTTGCAATGACTGGTAAAGCCGAAGTGGCATTGAATTTGGTAATGGCCCCTGTAAGCCTAAAAATGGAAAGCCTTCAACTTTCCATGAAGAATTTCAGGCTTAAAACAAAACAACAAGAACTTCTTTTGCGCTTGGGTATCCTCTGTTTGGTATATGTCCTTACATTTATAACGAGGCTTTTCAATGTGCTCTGCTATGAAAGTATGATCCGCGAATTTGACCTGTATTTCAATTATAGAACAACTCTATATTTGACAAAAAAAGGTTTTTATGAATTCTGGATCCGGTTCGATTATGAGAGCTGGTATCCTTTGGGAAGGATCATTGGTGAGACGCTTTACCCCAATCTCATGGTAACTGCTGCCCTAATGTACTGGACTCTCAGAATGCTAAGCTTTGCAGTGCATATTAGAGAAGTTTGTGTTTTGACTGCACCATTTTTTGTGTCAAATACTACAATTGTTGCCTAATTTTTTGGCAAGGAGCTGTGGGATTCAAGTGTCGGACTTGTTGCAGCGACCTTGATTGCGATTTATCTAGGTTATATTTCCCGGTCGGTTGTTGGATCCTATGACAATGAAGGAATGACTATCTTTGCACTGCTTTTGACATTTTACCTATTTGTGAAGGCTGTTAACACTGGATCTTTGGCATAGTGCAAAACATAGTCACTAAGATATTCATTAGTCTGATATTGCAACAGCTTCGTGGAGGAAGTGGCGGAGGGAAAATCTGCGAAGGTGGTGAACGGAGTGAGAGGCCTCGGTCTATGGAGAAGTCCTGCCCTAACCCTAGGGTAAAATCTGCTGACTCGCCTTCGACAGGGATTACTGGATTTGGCAATATTTTTAACAAGATGAATGGGGGGGCTACATGAAGTAGGGGCCTGAATCACTCACATAAATCTACTTCATTCAATATTGGAAAATCAGGGTAGTCGACTTCCTGGTTCGAATCCTTTGACCAAGCAAACCTACTTGGTCGATCTGGATAAGGATGCCCCTTCTTTAATCATAGAGAACCTTGAAGTGGAGGAATATTACAAAAATCTATCTCAGGATGTTGTGATCAGAAGATTCAATGGTTTTTGGCCTTCCTCCTCTGATCTTTATCAATGGATATTCGAAAACTGGACCAACAAATGTGAAATATCTCTTTGTTCCAAAGGATTTTTCGTTGTCCATTTTAGGGAATCTGAGGATATTTAGCGTTGCTTCTCAGAGGGCCCGTGGTTATGGAGACATGTTGGGTTATTTTTAATACCATGGTTTCCAGATTTCGATCCGAATTCTTATTCGGTTACCAAAACGCTAGTTTGGGTCAGACTTCCCAACCTCCCTTTACATTTGTGGTATACCCTAGAGGACATTGGAAACGTATTGGGAAAGTTTTTAAAAGAGGACTTGGATATTACGGATTTGGGTCTATGTTTGTTCGTGCAAATGTGTGTTGAAATTGATTTAAGTAAGGGTTTACCAGATCGAATTAATCTTAAATTTGGTAAGTTTCAGTATTCCCATATTTTAGACTATGAGAATATTGCCTTTAGATGTAGAATATGTAGAAATATAGGTCATCTGCAAGCCTCTTGTCCTTATAACAAGAATAAGAATTCTACAAAACATAATGGATCGACTTCTTCTAGCGGGTGGGGTACCTTGAATCTGAAATTGGTTTCTGCTTCAAAATTCAAGGATGATCCGCGAAATCCTACCACTGAGGGTAAGTTAGATACATAAAAGATTGATAATGAGATAGAAATACAGGAAAATGGTCAGGTTGCAGGTGGAACAAAAAGGGGGCATTTATCTGAAAATTTAGAATCGGATTGGGATTCTGTGTCTGAAAATTTGATAGCATTGGTTAATCCCAATGATCTGGTGCTGGTTATTGCGTCTGATTATGGAAAATGGCAAGAAGTGAAGAAGTGGAAAATAAAAAAGGGATGAATGGGAAACGTTGAAGATTATTTTCCATTGCATAGTGGGAAGTAATTAGGGTTTTATTTTTGCTTTTTGTAGGTGGGTTGTTTTCCTGCAACTTTTTTGCCTTTAGGGCCTTTTTTTTTTCTTGAGAATTTGGCCTCATTAAATTTGCACAGGGAATAGGTCCCTTCAACCCGCTTTATCAATAAAAAAAACATTGGATCTTTGGCTTGGTTTGTGGCTCGGATTTTACATACTTCTACATGGTGTCTACTTGGGGAGGACATATTTTTATTATTAATTTGATACCTTAGTAGCGATTGCACATGAGTTGCAAATTACGCCAGAAAGGATGTCAAACTATTCATGTTCCTTTTGTAATCTCCCATATTTTGTGTAGATGGTTGTGAGGGATTTGCAAAAAAAAACATATAACAACAATCCACTTTTCCAATTGCATATATGTGAAAGTTACCAACGCATTTTCACAGTCCATGGGACCACATTTGATTGTTTAAGGAATTGCTTCTAAAACTCTTATTTTTCCACGTGTTGGGTGGAATACCATTCTTTGGTTAAAACCAACAGATTCAAGCTCTGATTTTGGTGGATTTGATTTAGGCACATGTGTAATTTATGGGGAAAATAATTGTAAACATACATCAAATTTAGCTCAATCTCCATCTACGATGTATTGGGAAAATCTGCACAAAATGGTTGGGATTGTCCATCATTACCTCTGCAATCTTAACCACCTTGTTGATTCTAATTTTTTCAATTCCTGCGTTAAATCAGATAAATTTATTTGATTTGGAGGAGTATGTACATGATCATAAGCCATTTCCCATTACTTATTTTTTCTTGGCAGAATCGGGAAGAAATATCTGCAGCAGTTTTTTCTTGGCGGAATCAGGAAAGGATATCTGCATTAGCTTGATCACCGAGTGAATTACATAAGAAAAAGTGTTGGACATGAGAAGATGAGAATAGAGGATATATTTGAATGATTTTGGAGATAAAGAAGACGCCATGGAAAGAGAGAAGAAACTGTTTAGAACATCATCCATGTGGTGTGCTATTTCATCTTCTCTATGGTCCATATTATAAATGTATTGTACTCACAAAGAAATTTTCTAAGTTAATTTACTAACTACAAACATATTCCTATGGAAAAAACTAAAATATCTTTAAAATTCATACAACCCTGTAGGGTTTCAAACACAACATAGATTTTTTTATAACTAGACTTTTATCCATATGTTAAACCCTGAATTTCTTGTGAACAAGGAACAATATTTGTAACAAAATAAACAGATCGTATTTATAGCTTGAAATATGAATTGTTCAGAACACGGGTAAAAATGACTAAATCCTAAAAATACACAAATTACAACGATGAATTGGTTTCTACGTTTTTTGCTCTAGCATTTCTTTGGTTTCATCTATTTTTCCAGTCACAGTTTCCTTCACCTTCTAGCATGTGCCAACAGTGCTCTCCTAGGCATCTTGCACCTTATGTTTGGCATCCTCATGTCTGGATAAATGGTGATTTTGACCTGCGCTGAAACCCTCATACATTTTCACACTCAAATATTCGGTTTACTTCATCCCTTCAATAGACAATGATATATAAATTTTTTATGGCAGTTCAGATCCGTGTGACAGTTGGATAATTAGGTTTCATTTATTTCTCCATTAAATGCTATTTATTGAAAAGACGTAGGAAAGACCCCTAACCTGTCACATTCAAGGAAAAGTAGAAGGTTGCCAGAGAAGAAGTTGCTCGAAAAAATATTGTCAAAAATTCTCTCACCAGAATTTGACACTTTCCAGCAAGGGCATCTTCAAAGGTGAACACCTCTAATGAATTATGTTCTGGTGCTTCTTGTGAGTGGGAGGTATTCATTGAGATTGTATGTGGCTAATAATTGTATGTATAGGTTGGGAATGTTACTTGCGATGCAAATCCGGTTTGTAGGGTTTTAACATGTGCAATCAGGGGAACATATGGCTACTATGGGGGTTTTCTGCCGTGTTGCAGATGAGTTCAACTGTAAAATTTATAATTCAATGTACTGCTTTTTTAGTTTTTTTTTTGGGATTCTTCTAAAAGGATGTGTTGCACATCAAGGACATATACTTCTGTGTAATATTTTCAAATTTTCCATTTTCTTGTCGAGTGATTCATCTCTCCTCCCTGCTGGCAAAATACTGGACCACGAATTTTCATTAATTCACATATTTCTGTTTCATCCATGACTTACTCAAAATTCATATATTGTGAAGTCTCACTCATAGATGTAACATTTAAAAGAATTATGCATCTTTCTTTCAAAAATGGCATTTTTCTCTTATAAAGGGTATTCAAATCCCCATACAGGGTATGTTTCTCTATATCGTATCTTCCATTGCAGAGATTGAATCCTCCCACAAAGCTCACCACTTGGCGAGTCCCATCTGATAAGGATGCATCAAGGCTTGATTTTATTTGGTGGTGTGTGAACTGGGTGCCAAAATGTACACCCTGAACTAAGCTCAAAGACCGGTGGTTTGGATTTCAGGGACACATAACACAATGCACCTTGGATTTCTTGAATTTTTTTAATATTTCTTCATTAAACCTTCTCTTTTCTAAGTTTTAACTGTATTTCTCACTACTACAAGAGAGGGTGGTTTGAGACATTAATTACTAATTACTATTCTCAAGTCACACCCCTCATAAAATATTTTATATTAAAAAAAATTCTCCCAAAAATAGAAGTTGCACCAAGTAGGAAACCAAATTATTATTAATGCCGGGGTAGTTGGAGTTAGAGTAGGCCACACAAAAAATGCGGAATAATCCTTCACAGAATCGCAACAGTAGAAAACTAATATGCAGAAATTATTACAGATCTCAAATAAAAATTGCAGAATAAAATAACACAACACAAAGAGAAAATATTTAATGTGGTTCACCCAATTTGGTCTACGTCCACCAAGAATCACTTGCTCAGATTTTATTACAAGCCACCGCTCTCTCAATACAATACCCAGATCCGTTTGGAGCTATGCTCAACAAACTCTACAGAATTCACAGCCGAATTCAAAACACATCTGCAATACATTTACTTGTACATCTATCATATGCATAAGACCATATAAATAGACAATTGCTTAAGTAGTTTTACAAAACTGTGGGTATCAAAACCATGGGCAAAACCCGTCCCATAAACCTATGGGTCAAAAAACTCACCCATATGAGAAGAGCATGTTTCCCAATATGTCGGGTGCATTTTTCGAGGCCGAAAAAATTTACGCCTAAAAAAAATTTACATGAAAAGTGTACAGTACTCTTAGTGTACAGTCTTCAACACTTTCACACATGAAAATAGGCTCCACAACCTAACAATCTCCCACTTGGAGACTAGTTTTCCTCTGAGCAAGCTTCTCAACCCTTCACTAGTATCTGTGAAGACCAACCAAAGCTAAACACAACTTTAGTTTTTCCCTTGTGACCACCTTGGTCATCATGTCTGCAGGATTCTGACTAGTATGAATCTTCTCCAACTTCAACTTCTCTTCCTCCAAAGTTGTCCTAATGAAATGGTACCTTAACTGTATATGCTTCGTCCTGGAGTGGAAAGCAGAGTTCTTAGCTAGGTGTATAGCACTTTGACTATCACTATACAACTTACATACTCCTGCTTATGCTCCAAATCCTCAAGCAATTGTTGTAACCAAATCATCTCTTTGCTTGCCTCTGTTGCAGCAACATACTCAACCTCCGTGGTTGACAAAGCCACCAACTTTTGTAGTCATGAAATCTAGCTCACTGCTGTCCCACCTACAGTGTAAATATAACTTGTCGTGCTCCTCCTGTTGTCTACATCTCCAGCCATGTCTGAATCTACATAACCACATAAAGTGGTGTTTGATCCACTGTAGCACAAAATTGTCCCCATGGTCCCTCTCAAATACTGAAGGATCCACTTTACTACTTGCCAATGCTCTTTACCTGGATCACTCATAAATCTACTCACAGCTCTCACTGCATGGGCAATATCAGGCCTAGTGCACACCATATCATACATCAAATTGCCAACCGCTGAAGAGTAAGGTACTTTGGACATCTGGTTTCTTTCCTGCTCTGTCTTGGGACATTGCTCCTTTGATAACTTAAAATGGCTTGCTAAAGGATTCCCAACCGGTTTAGCATCCTGCATTTTAAACCTATCCAATACCTTCTTAATGTACTCTTCCTGAGATAAAGTTAGCTTCCGTTCCTTCCTATCTTGAGTTATCCTCATTCCAAGGATTTGTCTGGCTGCCCCCAAATCCTTCATATCAAAGGATTCGCTTAGCTGTTTCTTAAGTACTTTTATTTCCTGCATGTTTTTACCTGCAACCAACATGTCATCAACATACAAACACAGGATAATATAATTTCCATCCTGAAATTTCTTTGTATACACGCAATGGTCAGAATGACATCTAATATAACCTTGCTCCATCATGAAGCTATCAAACTTCTTATACCATTGACAAGGAGCTTGTTTCAGGCCATACAAGCTCTTCTTCAGTTTACACACCATCTCCTCTTTACCTTTGACCTCATAGCTCCTATGGTTGCTGCATATATAGTTCCTCCTCCAAATCACCATGGAGAAATGCAGTCTTTACATCTAACTGTTCTAAGTGCAAGTCTTCTGCTACCACTATTCCAAGAATAGTTCTGATAGAAGTCATTTTTACTACAGGAGAAAAAATATCATCAAAATCTATACCTTGTTTCTGTGCAAACCCCTTGACCACCAACCGAGACTTATATCTTTTCTTTCCTCCTTCATCTTTAACTATGTACACCCACTTGTTCTGCAATGCTCTTTTGCCTTCTGGTAGCTTCACCAAATCCCAAGTCTGGTTCTCCATGAGAGACTTATGCTCCTCATCCATGGCTTGCTCCCACTTCTTACTGGCATCTACCTGCATTGCTTCATCAAAGCTCTTTGGCTCTCCACTATTAGTGAGTAATAAATAATAAAGAGAAGGAGAAAAACGTTCAGGTTCTTTTCTTACCCTAGAAGACCTCCTCACTGTAGGAGTTTGGGGTTCCTGTTGAGTAGGTGCCTGAACTGATTCATGGGTCGATTTCCCATCCAGAAGATCCTCTACCACTGCATATTCTTTCTTGGATTCTTCCCTATTTTCCTGCAACTGTTGCTTATACATGACTTTCTCATTAAAGACCACATCCCTAGATCAAATGATTTTCTTTTCCTTAATACTCCAACATTTATATCCAAAGTCATCACCACCATAACCAATGAAAGTACATTTTTTTGATTTAGCCTCTAGCTTAGTCCTATCATCCTTGTCTATGTGAACAAACACCTCACATCCAAAGACTCTAAGAAATGAATAATCAAGTTTCTTACCATACCATGCCTCCTCAGGTATGCCTCCATCCAAGGCACTTGAGGGTCCTCTGTTTATCAAGTACACAGCTGTGCTCACCACTTCTGCCCAAAAAGAAAGAGGTAGTCCTGCATGTAACCTCATGCTCTTAGCACGTTCCATTATTGTTCTGTTCGTCCTTTCCGATACCCCATTCTGCTGCGGAGTTCTTGGAACCGTCTTTTGCCTGCGGATTCCATTTTTAGAACAGTAATAATTAAATTCATTGTTGCAATACTCCCCTCCATTATCTGCCCTGAGACATTTTAGCTTAAGAACTGTTTCATTATCTACCAAGGCTTTCCATTTAAAAAAAATGTCAAATACATCAGATTTGT
The DNA here is from genome assembly GCA_019776745.2 of Taxus chinensis. NCBI lineage: Eukaryota > Viridiplantae > Streptophyta > Pinopsida > Cupressales > Taxaceae > Taxus > Taxus chinensis. Next base: position 163,855,347 of record CM034155.1, on the reverse strand, counting down.
TTCTAATACAATAAACCCAAACTTTCCTTGTTGCATCATCAATAAAAGTAACATAATAACTTGAACCCCCAAGAGATGATACCTGAGCCGGCCCCCACACATCAGAATGTACCAGCTCTAACTTACTCTCTTTCTTCGTAGGTCCAACCTTGAGAAACCTTACTCGCTTCTGTTTCCCATATATGCAGTTCTCACAGAAATCCAAACCTGTTTCTGTATATCCAGGAAAATTATTCTTTATGATGTTCATGCCCTTATGGCTCATATGACTGAGCCTATAGTGCCATAATTTTGTATCTGCATCTGAAGCCACAAGATTACAATCATTAGTACTATCAGTGGTTAAATACAAGGTTCCAACCTTCTTACCTCTTGCCACCACAAGAGCACCCTTGGTAACCTTCCAAGAGTTAGCTGTAAATATCACAGTACAACCATCACTTCCCAACTGCCCTGCCAATATCAAATTTCATCTTAATGTAGGCACATGTCTGACATCCTTCAACAACCAAGTATTCCCATTCTGCATCTTAACCTAAACATAACCTTTTCCAACTATGCTACAAGGCTCATCATCACCAAGATAAACATGCGCAAAATCTCCTTGAACATAATCAACAAAATAATGCCTATGTGGAGAAGCATGGAAAGAAGCCCTTGAATCTAAAACCCAAGATTCAGTAATATTGTGCAAAGAAAGAATCAAAGCATCCTGACATACATTACCCGTTGCCACATTTGCCTCCTTGTTTTCTTCTTTTTGTTTCTTCTTATCCCGAAGCTCCCAACAGTCCTTCTTTGCATGCCCAGGCTTTCCACAATTCCAGCATACAATCTTGTTCTTGGATTTTGACCTTGCCCAATCTTTTGATTTTCCACTGTTTCCTCTATTCTTCTGTCTCCTTCTAGTTTCCACTGTCAAAGAATTCCCTGTAGTAGAAGATTCCCCAAAGATTTTTCTTTGCATTTCCTCGCTTAGAATCACCCCTACAACATCCTCAAACTTCAACTTCGAGTTAGCTGGAACTGAGTTACTTACCGCCATTACCAGGCTATTCCAACTCTCAGGTAAAGAGCACAGAATTAATAAAGCCCTAACTTCTTCATCAAATTCTATTGTAACCAAAGCTAGCATATTCACAACTGTATTGAAATCATTTAAATGATCTACTATTGAACTATTCTCAGACATCTTCATATTAAACAACTTTTTCATTAAAAATATCTTGTTAGAGGCAGAGGTTTTTCATACAACTTCCCTAATGCATCCATTAGATCTTTTGAAGTCTTTTCCTTTGAAACGTTAAATAATACCGAAGATGCAAGACACAACCGGATTGTCCCAAGTGCCTTCCTATCCAGTAAATCCCATTCCACATCTGTCATACTTGAGGTTTTGTTCACCTTCTTAGACAACGGAGTATAAAAATCCTTTTGATAAAGGTAATCTTCCATCTGCATCCTCCAAAGACTAAAATTTTGCTCGTTGAATTTATCAACCCTAGATCTTCCATCATCTGCCATAGCCCCTACTCAAGCTAAAAACTTTCCCTATGATTCAACACTTCAGCAAACCAAACTAGGCTCTGATACCAATTGTTAGGAAATAAGAGATAAAATATGTGGAATAATCCCTCACAGAATCACAACCGTAGAAAACTAATATGTAGAAATTATTACAGATCTCAAATAAAATTGCAGAATAAAATAACACAACACAAAGAGACAATATTTAACATGGTTCACCTAATTTGGGCTACGTCCACCAAGAATCACTTGCTCATATTTTATTACAAGCCACTGCTCTCTCAATATAATACCCAGATCCGTTTGGAGCTATGCTCAACAAACTCTACATTATTCACATCCGAATTCAAAACAGATCTGCAATACATTTACTTGTACATCTATCATATGCATAAGACCATATAAATAGACAACTGCTTAAGAAGTTTTACAAAACCGTGGATATCAAAACCATGGGCAAAACCTGTCCCATAAACCTATGGGTCAAAAAACTTGCCCATATGAGAAGAGCACGTTTCCTAATATGTCGGGTGCATTTTTCGAGGCAGAAAAAATTTACGCCTAAAAAAAAATTTACATGAAAAGTGTACAGTACTCTTAGTGTACAGTCTTCAACACTTTCACACATGAAAATAGGCTCCACAACCTAACAATCTCCCACTTGGAGACTAGTTTTCCTCTGAGCAAGCTTCTCAACCCTTCACTAGTTTCTGTGAAGACCAACCAAAGCTAAACACAACTTTAGTTTTTCCCTTGTGACCACCTTGGTCATCATGTCTGTAGGATTCTGACTGGTATGAATCTTCTCCAACTTCAAATTCTCTTCCTCCAAAGCTGTCCTAATGAAATGGTACCTTAACTGTATATGCTTCGTCCTGGAGTGGAAAGCAGAGTTCTTAGCTAGGTGTATAGCACTCTGACTCCACAACCTAAAAAGTGTACATGAAAAGTGTACAATACTCTTAGTGTACAATCTTCAACACTTTCACACATGAAAACATGCTCCACAACCTAACAGGTGGTTTGAGACATTAATTACTAATTACTATTCTCAAGTCACACCCCTCATAAAATATTTTATATTAAAAAAAATCCTCCCAAAAATAGAAGTTGCGCCAAGTAGGAAACCAAATTATTATTAATGCCGAGGTAGCTGGAGTTAGAGCAGGCCACACAAAATATCAGTCTAGTGCATGTATTTGGTGCAAAGGGGATTCACATACCAAATTTTTCCAGCGCGTGTCTTAGGAGCAGAGGCATGACAACAAGTATCTACACGAAGAACTCCATTTCCTATTCCCTGTTCTCACATTTAGTTATTTTTGGAAACCAAAAACCTAATTTTGTATTCAGTTAACATATTTTGGTTGAATGGAAATGTTGTCCATTGTTTTTGGGTTGCTGGTTGTGAGATTTTTTAAGTTAAATTGCAGCAAGTTGGCTTGGGAAGTAATGAAGTCTCCTTTTCCAACTATTTTCATGAAAGGAAAGAAATATGTTTCATAGACTGTTGCCATTTCCCTCATTTTTTTCCCTAAATACTTTATTATGGCTGACGACTCTGCCCCCACTGAAACCCACATATAAACTATAGTAAATTCATCAAATTGAAGCAAAAAACAACATTAATAAATGTAGGTTAGGGTTCATTTTGCACCAAATAAGTTGATATTGTCATCTTGAAACACTGACAACTTACCTAATGAATGTCTCCTGAGTGGATACAAATCAAATGTTGAACATAAAAGACAAAAAAATCTTAACGGAAGTGAATATTTATTGGGTTACTTCATGTGTGACGGACGATGGTATTTGGAAAGCACCATTACTATTTGAAGGAAATAATAGCCACATCATTATCCTTGGCTGCATCTTCTGCAGTGTCGAAAGTGCCGAGCCAAACCCTAAGCTTTTTCACATGGTCTCTGTTCTTTACTGCGAATCGACCACATGGCCTCTTCCTCACTCCCCTATAATGAGCTTCTAACCTTTCCGTTTCTTCGTTGAAAAAAATCCTGCACTCCTACCAATCCATTACGTACATACATCAATCATAACCATTCTTAAATTCCTCCACCAGGCCTGGAATTTCAAATTATTTGTGCCTGTCAAATAAAAAATTGTTGATGGCTTAGCTCTTTCAGCTGGTTGTAATTTCCAGTAATTTTTATAGATATATCTATAATTTGTTCATAGATATATAAATGGGTATTATGTTTTTATATAAACCACTTAAAAAAATTTATGGTTTTCAAAAAATTTAGCCTGTCATTGTCTACGGTTTCTAAAATATTTCGGTTAAAACCACAAAAAACAGCCTACAACCTGTCCATTTCCAGCCCTGTCCCCCACCATCCATGTAAGTTTTGAAGTCCATCATGTTTTTTTTTTATATTATTCAAATTTAATTATTGTTTTAAACCTATAAAAATAAAACAAATGTCCTTATTTATGTTAAGTATTAGTCAATACAGTCATTGCATTAGCATAAGAACTTTTATATTTTTCATTTCTTATTTTGTCACCTTTAAGTGCAAATTACACTCACATGCACAATGTCAACTCGATTATCAATGATTTTTCACACTTCATCTATTTTCCTGCGCTTACTCGAACTTAGTATTATAAAGGGTGCCTAAAGTGCTCCAAGAAACAAGCATTTCCGTTGGGTTTTGTACTTGAAACTTGTTGTCTTTTTCCCACTATTTATATTTCCTCTTTTACGTATAAATTGCACTCACAAGAAAAAGGAACACAAATAACCAATATTATTAGGTTCTTACAATTTGACTTGTGGAAACTTTGTGATACCTGCATTTCGATTAGGTCTCAAACTTGGAACCTTTTCAAACTTCCCATTTTTTAGTTTGTTATCTTCAAATGCATATTGCAACGCCATGAAAAATCCCTATAAGATGGAGATGATACATTGAACAAAATGTCCTCCCTCTCCATTGAACCCTTTCTTAATAATCCCTCATCCTTTCCATCTTTTTTGCTTCCTCATTTTTTCATTCTTCACTCCATCCCCTTCAATGTTTCCATCGTACACTTAACGTACGATTGCTAGTTACTACTTGACATTCAACATTGATTATTCTAAATGTATTTCCACCAGAAAGACATCGATTTCGGAGGTGAGATACTTGAGAGAAGTGCTTGCAATTTTCCATCAACTCCTCACCATATAAGTAGAAATCCTGTAGTCTATGAAACAAAGAAAGTTTGTTATTGTTTGGTTAGTTTGATTGCTTTATACTAGTCTTTATTTAAATTTGTTTAGATTGCTTATATTCGTTATTATAGTGACTAGTATAAGTTTTTTTAATAAATGGTCAAAAGGTCATTTGATTAGTTTTTATACATTTAATTGTTTAAGTTTCTAAGTTAAAGTATGTTACTATGTTCTTATCAAAGTGGTTACTTGTGTGTCATGTAGAGTCTATAATAGCTAAAGCTATACATACCTTGTTATAGCCTTCATCGTATTGTGTATTGGTTAAATATTAAGATTTGATTTGTGTAGTCATCAAATATAGTGGTGGTTTTATTTTATTATCACATGGTTAGTCAAACCTTTACGGTTGAGTCTCCATAGTACTTTTCAAATCCTTGTAATTGTGTTATTAAAAATGTTTGGCATCATTTTTTCTTATAGAATTTGAGTCAAAGTCAAAATATCTAGTCAAGTTGTCATTTCCATATAGTTGTCAAAGTGTCTGAAAATTTAAAAAAATTGCCTTACGAACGCATTATCGGTGGAATCTAACGTCCAAATTTTGAAAGGATAAGATAACAATAATTGCATTTCTGATTAATTTTTTGAATGTTGCAAAGAAGGAAAAAGTTCTTGAATTTGGGGCTCAGCCCATCGACCTCTCCCTGTATCGCGATAGGGGGTGCACCTAGGGTGCTTCCCTGGGACCCTGCAAGGGGCATTGCCCCTTGACCTCACTTGGGGCTTCCTCCCCAGACCCTCACTTTAGAATTTCAGAGCCAAGTGAAAATTGGTGGGGAAGTCACGTCGACAAAATGTGTAAATTTGAGATTCATATTTCATCTTGCTGAGAAGCATGAGATTAGAGGAAGGAGGCACATGAGGTTGGAGGTCGAATAATGATCTCTCATCAGCCGCAAGTGACAGGGCCACACAATGAAGTTGTGGCATGTTTTTCAGTTCAATATTTGATTTCCAGTGTGTAGTTTGTTTCAGTTTTGTGGATTGATTGATTAGTAGGAAATCCACATTGTGTGGGGAGCATAACACCGACACTCCATTTACATTATGTTGAATTCTATTCCTATGTACTTTCCTTATGTGAAAACATAGTGGAAAAATGAAAGCACACAGAAAAAGTAGCATCATGATACTTGAAGAGGATGAGCAGGGGTTCATACCGGATGAGCAGGGGTTTATCCCAGATGAGCAAGGGTTCATATCGAGGTTTTTGGTCAGCCTATTTAGAACCATCATTATGCCAAGATCATGAGCACGCATGGGTGACAAGCTACAGAAGAAGTGCAATTTTTTCTCCCATATTCACACCAAGGGGGGAATGTTAGGAAAATTATATAGCGCTCACATTATTGGGAAATAATTATGGGTATAAAATAGTATTAATAGAATATTATTGTTATGAGTTATTTTAACAAATCACATATATAAGACTTTATGGAGAGAATAATAGGGAGTGTTGTTGGACAAGCCTCCATGAAAATAGGAATTACATCTCCTATATATATGTATTTGATTTTCATAATGAATTAACAAAGATTATTAGGTGTTTCATATTTTGAACTCAGACCAAATTTAGCAGGAATGAGGCTAGAAGGTGAAATACTCAAACCCATGAATTGATGAAAAAATCTTACACAATGAATGCCCCATAAAAGACAAATATCTAATTGTAACTCAAACAAATATTAGTAGCTAAAACATACACCTTGAAAACCCCACAAAGGATAAATATCTAATTATAAGTTACCACATAGGCTAAATATCTAATTATAAATGACCACGTGTTCCTAAATCTTTGTTGACTAGAAAAGAGGGAGAAATAAGAAAGCAATGGATTTTTTAATTTTGACATTTTTTCTACATATTAAAAAATGATTCTTTATCATTCTATGACTTACTAAAAAATTATTAGAAGTGCTTATATGTTTTGTATCTCCTATTATCCTTTTGATTATCATAGAGGTGACAAAAAGACGCAAAAACATAAACTTTGTCAAATTTCCACAAATATTAAACTATAATGTATATTTCTTATTGTTAGTATAAAAATCTAAAAAAATTCCCATCGAATTTATTTAATGTTAATTTATATTGATTTATCACACTTATTTAAGTTACTTAATTTGGTTCAAATTTAGTAATATGTTCCCTCTTATTGACTTATACTTTGTAAGTATTTTCTACATATATGCATCCCAATTCTTATCTTACGTTTACCTTGTATTTTAGGTCCCTCTTAAGTCAAGTGCACCCATATCCCTCTCTTTCCCTATTGTTTAGGTCATAACCATTTGAATTTAAATGTCACCTACAAGTAGGAAAGTGTTGTAATTCATTTGAATCAAATTTCTTAATCATACACACATAAAGTAATGATTAGAGCATTATCACTATTGAGATAACATCTTTTTGTTGATTAATTTTGGCACACAAGATGAGAATTATCTATGCGATTTCTATTCTGAATTCATTTTTATTTATGGAAATTCCTTCATGAGAATACTATTTTTTGACATTGCGTTTTTCACCATTATGGACATGAAAAGAAAATGCTTAGTCAATTTTGTTAGGTTATGGAGCCTGTTTTCATGTGTGAAAGTGTTGAAGACTATACAATAAGAGTACTGTACACTTTTCATGTATCCTCGCTGGGGTTCGAAAAATTTTTTAGGCGTAAATTTTTTTGGCCTCGAAAAAATGCACGTGACATATAGGGAAATGTGCTATTCTCATATGGGTGAGATTTTTGACCCATAGGTTTATGGGACAGGTTTTGCCCATGGTTTTGATACCAACGATTTTGTAAAACTGCTTAAGCAGTTGTCTATTTATATGGTTTTATGCATATGATAGAGAGAAGAAGAACATTGCAGATGTGTTTTGAATTCGGCTGTGAATTCTGTAGAGTTTGTTGAGCATAGCTCCAAACGGATCTGGGTATTGTATTAAGAGAGCGGTGGCTTGGAATAAAATCTGAGCAAGTGATTCTTGGTGGACGTAGCCCAAATTGGGTGAACCACGTTAAATACTGTCTCTTTGTGTTGTGTTATTTTATTCTGCAATTTTATTTGAGATCTGTAATAATTTCTGCATATTAATTTCTACTGTTGCGATTCTGTGAGGGATTATTCCGCATATTTTATCCCTTATTTCCTAACAAATTCACGCTAGTCACTAAACTTAACTTTGTACCATAAACACACTTGATTTTCCTTAAGATTATGTTTCAATAAAAATCATATATCAAAAGCATTATATTTTTGGGATAAGGACATTGAGTCAAATTTGTCATGCGTAGTAGCGTAATGAAGATTAGAACCTTATATTTCCTTATTTCTCTATATGTCTTATCTATATTTTCCTAATTGAAATAGTTTAGTTTATTAATCATTGCATGTAGTAATTTTAAATGTTTTATAATGCTTAATTTGAGATAAGCATATTATTTAATAAAAGGAATGCATACAAATCATACAAATTGAGATTACTCAGAGTCTTAGGAAAATGATTGATAAAAAAATCAAGCCAATAATATTAGAAGGTCTATGATGATTTTCATAAGATGTAAAATTTGAAGCACATATACCACTAGAAACATGTATAGGGTGTGGTGTAAACCATGAGTGTGAAGGTAATAAATCATAACCATCATATTCATTCTTGATATCCATTATTGCATTATTAGTATATCCTCTACATTGATGGTCTTTATATGCTCCAATATTTTTCTAGGAGACATACTATGTGATGATTGTATCCTGATTGGGATTGATTTATGTCTTTTTATTTTGTGAATCCTTCTATTAGGAAATAATTATAATACTTGTTTAAGTTTTTCCTTCGATTACTGCATTAGTCTCATATTGTACTCATGAAAATTTTCTATCCCTTATATTATAATTACTTGACCTTGCATAGTAGAAGGGATGGATTTCATTTTATGTATCCATGGTCGTCCAAGCAAATAATTGTATGGTTTAGAAGTCAAACCACATGAAATAAAATTTGAAATGTCTTTGGTACCACTCTAATAGGAACTAGCAATCGCATGCGTTCAATGCAATGTGAATGCCAAACGATATATGTTATTTGATTTAGAGGTATAGTTATTACTTTTGTAGTTGATGTTGATAAGGGGTGTGATTGATTTTGTAAGTGTAGAAATATAGATGAGGCAGTTAATTTTAAGGTTGTTTCTGCATTTCAAACTTGTCACAAATTCATACATGTGATACCGTTTTCAATAGTTAATTAATTTTATAGTTGATGTTGTATGTATTTAATTTGGGTTAATTGTGTTAGTTATGCGTCAGTTATTCGGTTGGTGTTTTTTTGAAAAAACCTTTATTGTACAGTTGATAATGTTTGTGATTGATAGTGGTAGTGTAGCACTATAGATGAAACATTACATTGAAAGGTTGTATGTGTACATTAATTCTGTCACAGATTCATACATTTAAAGTTGCAAATCATATTTTACAACATCAAATACATGAAGACCTATGTACCCATAATGGGACATGTATATATTTGCAATATTTATGTCATGAATGGTAGCCTTTAGTGGGAAATTTTATTTTCAATAAACATGATTACATTTGATACCCCTTGAATGGTAATGTCACTTTGGATACAAGAAGTGTTGAGTATAGTAGTAGTGGAGGTGCTATCAAAGCAGAGGGTAGTATTTATGATGGGTTGAGTGATAATAGTCTTGCTTCCTCCTTTCTTCTTGCTCTAAGTGTTGGTATGTGTGCCTTATTTGAGTACCTTTCGAATGAAAAAGAAGGTGAAATACACAGATTTGCAAGCAAGGGAACTCTGGAGAAAGTTGTGAATGTCAGACCCTACCTTTCAGTGGTTTCAATGTAGACAATTGCTCTATGCAAAGTAATTCCATGGGAATGTTTCTGAACGTTTCTTGAGTTTGGAAGCATATTTTGCAATATACTTAAGAATTGCATGGTGAGAAAGTACCGGTTGGCGATCGACATTTGCTCTCCATATGTATATCGTAGTTTGATTTTGGATGTTCAATCTGTCACCGTTCCTGAAGGGAGGTAGTTAATTTTCCCATCAATTTCAATGAGCAAGGATGATGTAGGTTGTGTGACCCAGGGGGTGTTGTACCTGCATTGCATTTGTGACTGCTTTCTAGGCAGACATGTATGCTCTGAACATTTAGTGTGGCACTGAACACGATTAAGAAATTCTTCAAGGTCTTCATGTGGGGAGGAGGATAGAATTTGTGTTGCATCTAGCAAGCAAGGGTTGTCTAGGAGTGATCTACGAACAAAATCCAAGTGGTTGCAAGCCGAATGGGGGTTCTAGGCAGAAACAAACTTATCAAAGTATTGTTTTGTCACATCAATAACTGTTGTATCCTCCTAGTCCATTTCGTCAACTTTAGGCACATTCTTGAGCCACAATAAATCATTGACATGTGCGAAGCCTCTATGTTTCCATTCATACTTGCGAGACAATGGAATATAAATTTTAGCTATGTAGTTTAGAAAAAACTTTGAAGTAAGTAGATTTGATTACCTGTATCAAAATTCTATTGCTCCAAGTTCCTTCTGTAATATTTCTTCGTGAAATATTGTGAATCTGTGATGTAGGTATGTTGATACTCGATGAGGGTTAAAGACAATGTTAAGTGTTCTCCAATGTTGTGCGTCTTGAGGATCAGTTGGGCATTCACCAGAAATAATATTGTGGATATTTGGCCATTTAGTGTCTGCAACACGTAGAGTGAAGAATAAGGTTGGTGTCCCCAATTTTCCACCATGTTTGAAAGCTGGCTTCTACTTTTTGCCCAGAATGAATGTGTCCCTCAAAGGATCGATCAAAAGTGCATTAAGATGTCTAGGAGGTTGTCTTTGGGTCATTCGAGTAGTTATCTTCGTAGATATCTAATTGTTGGAGGGATTTCAAATTCAAGGTTCTATTTCATAAAAAATGTTGTTGTGGACTTGCTCTTGTGCCACATTATGAGGTTTAGAAGGAAGTAACAAAATATTGGGCAGGAACTGAAGTGCCCATCATGGTAACCCATCAAATGAAGAGTGTATTCATGCATTGGAACTTATTTTATGCGGGGTTGTTACCACATTTATTTTCCTGTCGGAAACAAAGTTGGGAAAGCCATTGAGAACATGCCCTCCATATTGTATTCATTTATTAGTGAACGCCCAAGCTCTGGCCATGGCATGGTAAATGGAGTGCTACCATCATGGTTGAGCAAGAACTATTCGATTTCCTCTTCCTTTGTTCCTGTATTGTGAGGTGTTGGCATGAAAGATGATGAGTGTTCATATGTTTCATCAAAGACAGTGGGAACATCAATACCATGAGCTGTAGAGGTGCTTTACATTTGGGGAAGTTCCACTATGGCTGTGTTAAGAGAGGAGGAAACATTTGATGACTTGGATGGTAGAGAGGAAATGACGACATCATTGATTAAGACATCTTTGTAATAGGGATCGTGGTGGAATTTATATTGTAAGGCTCCCCAAACACGAGATCTACTGACGTAGAAATCATAATTTTTAAAATTAGATCCTTCCCTTTATATGAGAACTATGTCTAAATCTCCAAGGCGGTGGGGTATGTACTTTTCTATTGAAGTAATGTTTTGCGGGAAACTTATGGTGTGTCTTGAGTATTTGTATTGCCAGCCACGTACTTGGGAAACTTGCAGGAATGGATTAACTCGTGCGATAAGCATCTCCTTGATTTGGGTTAAAGATGCAATAATGGTAGGCTGGTTTTTAGGGTCCATGTTGTTCCATGAAGAGAAGCAATGGTCATGTTTTTCAGATTTGCATCTGTTACAGGAGAGAAAGCCTTCAAAGGAATTTTTTTTAATTCCAGGGTAATTTTTGATACAGAGTGAGCAAGTTTGGATGTTCGCCAACAAATCTATTCTTTTGTGAAACTGACGTTGGGCTTCAATAGTGAGTGACGAGGGCGGAAATATGGGAAATATTTGTGTATGGGAAGGGATGGGGTGTTATGTTTGAGTCATTTGTGGATTGCAAAGTGGAAAGTAGTCAAAAGGAGAGGAGAAACATGTTGTACATGTGCAAGGAACCAAAGAAAGGTTGGTACTTGAGATAGTTTCATGTGGCATCCTAGATATTTGGGGAAAAGTGGTAGTAGTGAGTGAAGATGGGTTTATACGGAAGGAATTGGTATACTCGTGAAAGTTTGTTTCCATGGAAGTTACTTGCGGAATGTTGGTTGACAATTCTTCAGTAGTTGTATTTGATGGCAAGATTGGAATGTCAGGGAATCGTAGGTTGATGGTCGATGTAAGTTGAAGGATATTAAATATTTTTGGTGTTCTATGCTCTAATTTACGATGTCGTTGCTTAGCAGTTATGTGTATTTTATTTTTGGCGTAGTTCTCTCTTCGTTGGGCTTGTTTTATGGGAGTCAACATGATTGTGAAGTCACAGACTTTTGGAGCACCACTTGTTGAAAAAAAATCGCGTGGGTCATCAAGGAACGATACATTGTTTGATGACATACAAATGAAAAAATAAGTCAAAATATAAAACTATATACAACTATAATGCATGTGGAGTTCCGATAGGAAAAACACGTAAAATTACTTACAAGGCTGCATTCACGTTAAAGTACTTAAGGAAAAGAGTATTAGTTATATGGATGATTGACTGAGTTGTCTCATCAAAAGTGGTAACCGATTGTAGTTCTCCTGTTGAGTCCTGTAGATTGATCCTAAGTGCATACCTATAATTATAGTTCTGAACTTGTACGTTGCAACTCGAACAAAACCATGAACCATTACCATTCTCTCTCACCTTTTTCTTGCATTGTTTGTCACCTTTTTGAAGAGGACATGCCTTGTAAAAAAAGTTGTCCATGTTGATATTTGTGATTTCTGCAGTAACCATGGCCCATTTATTTCTCTTAGTGTTCCCCATCTGTATAACTTGCAAAATCGTTGTTACAGAGTTCAAGATTTTTGGAGCGCCCATAATTTTTCTTGTGATAGTCGTAAAAGAAGAAATTTTGTCATGTTCAAAGGAGGATGTGAAAGTTAAGTGAGAGATAGAAATACACCATGTAGTGTACTCGAGGGAATATATAGAAGGAAGCACATAAGAGTACTATTTTGAAGAGGAGGGAACAAAAAATATTCAATCCGAAGAGGTAAACAAGTATTGAATCAAAATATGGTTAGTTCAGTCTCCTTCTTTCCTATGGTCACGTTCTTGGTGATAATCTGTAGCGGGAATGTTGGTCTGCGAGATGAGGGAGTAGTTGAATATGGAGATCTCATCACATAGGAACATTGACTCAATGGCCTGGACATCCACAACTCTAAGGACAACATTGACTATTTTGTTGTTTTTTATCTCTTAAAGAAGAAGGTAAAGTAGATAACGAGGATGAGTTGGAAGGCATGATGAGTAAGGGAAAAACATGAGAGACTTAAAGATGATGAAGTTTCCTATCTGTAGGCATTGGTGAAGGACACTCGTTGAAGTCTTTGAGGTCATTGAGAATATGGATAGAGCAAACAATGGCTCAAGGCTTGCCCCCATAAACAGGGGTCATTTCGGTCCGTCAATGGCCTATGCAGAGCTAAGGTTTAGATTCAGACATGAATTTGACACTATGTTGCCTGCTCTACAAGACTTGTGCATTGTGCAAAAGGGCATATTGGCGAGGCCATTCACAACATGTCATGGATTTTTTCGAGGCCCTGCAACTGTGTTATGAGATAGTGACTCTCTTTCATGTTGTTTTTTAGGGACTAATTTGTTTGAAAATGAAACCAAAAAATAACATAAAAATATGAACTCCTGTTTTCATGAAATATGAACGTGAAGCGATAAAACATGTTTTCCATCCATATTATTACTCTAGAAAACTATTGCTTATTTGTCTACAACTCATACATGTATGCTTTATAATGTTGAAATTTTCTATCCAGTTCAGGGTTGTGAAAACAATGAGCACATTCTGCAGGCACTGTAGATTTCGGCAGCAAACAAGGAGCTCATAATAAATATTGCAGGCCCGAGGATTAGGTTTCGACCACTAATAAAACTTAATAAAATGTTGCTTTCTCATTTCGTTTCAAAATACTTTTCATGCCAAATAGTAAAATTTTTGCAATATATAATTATGAAGAAAACTACATCTCCTTATTACTCTGGAGGAGTCACCTTTGAAGAAGCCCTTGTTGGAATGTGTCAAATTCTGGTGGGTCTCTTCATGGAGATATTTCTAGCATATCTACTTCCCAGAAAAAAAATTATAGGTTTCAATAATACGAACCCATTTTTGAGCTGCACGAATTTGAGTTTAGGGCTTCCTTATTTTTATCTTTGGTTTTAACTATCTTTGGAGGGGGAAAATCTATGGTTTGGGCAGCGCCCACATATACTTCAAAGTAAATGCAATGGACATGTCTGAAACTAGACCCCACAATCTTTGCTAGTTTCCTCCATGCTTGCGCTAGATGGGTACGTTTGAAACATGAAATGGGTGCGTACAAAATTTTTTAAGAGGGATTTTGGTCTAGTGTTTTAGTCATTGCTCAAGTAGATATGCATGCAATGTGCAAGCTTTTAGCAGGGTATGTGCATGCACAAAAGCCGCGTAAACTATTTGACAAAATGCCTCAAAGAAATTGCAGTTTCATCATCAACAATAGTTACAGGTTTTGCACAAAACGGGTCTGCTGTAAAGGGCTTTGAATCAGTCAAACAAATGCGTCTCACTCTTGATGCAATTCTCACTCTCGATGATGGACTGTTGCAGATCTATCTATCCTACTCTTTCCAAGCTTATCTCTTCTGCTTCATTTGTCCCGTGCCTCGTCCAGGTCTCTCAGCCTTTTCCGGGCTTCTCCGTTCTACTTTGACGTCTGTTTAATATTTTACCCGTTTTTACATTGCAGTTAGCCTTAATTTAAAAGTGGGGTTTTTTTTTCTAGGTCGATTGTTTTATTTTAAAGTAAGTGTGATTGCTTTAATCAAGTGGCATGTTATTTATAGGTCGGTCAATTTTATTACAATGGTGGTTTTAATATATGAAAAGTGGGTGTCCCTCTTAAAATAAAAAGAGGTGCATTTTATTAAGGGTGAGTATTTATTGTTACGTGGGATTTAAAGATAAGTTGAGTGGATTGTTTATTATCCTGCCGGAAGGCTAGGATATTGTTTTCACCACATCTATTAGTCATTTGCATTATTTCCAATTACATTGTGCCATGTGTATTTTAAAATGGTTGAACTAAAGTTTCATGCTCTAATTTTTTATGTTGGCAACATTTTATTGGTGAACCCTTTTATTTGCAACTGTTGCTGGAAAAGGGGATGTCCTTCCATGCATTTAATGGATTTAATGAATTTACTGTTTATGATGTGCATTTGGTCCATTTTGTGTGGCTCTAGGCAGAATCTGTTTTTTGGTTTCTAATGTGAAATTTCTCTCCCATTTTCATCAAGATGGAGGGAAATACATCAATCTAAGAGTAGCAGGTGCGCATCTGAGACTGAAACTTCTGCACAAAGGTTGTTTGCAACATTTTTTTGTTGATCCACAAATTTGTTCACCGTCATTTGATTGTTTGTAATGACTTTCGTTTTTTTTAATGGCTTCTCTTCATGTTATTCGTGATTTGCTGAGGATTAGCACCGACAGAGGGGTTATGATTAGCGATGGCAAGACCAGATTTTCCATTGGGGGAAAACCCATATATCACTTCCTGGGTACATCCACATTCAGTGAATACACTGTTGCACACGTTGGCTGTGTTGCCAAGATAAACCCAGAAGCTCCTCTCAGCAAAACCTGCATTCTCAGCTGCGGTGTCTCCATAGGTATGTTAACATGAAAAATCTATTCCTATTTCTCAATATTGTTTGTAATTTTTATCAATAATTATATCCCCTGTGTATCGAATCAGGGATGGGCGCAACCTTAAATGTGGCCAAACCCAAAAAGGACTCCACTATAGCAGTTTTCGATCTTAGAGGTGTTGGGCTTGCTGTAAGTATGACACTCAATAATAGGTGATTTGTATAGTTTGATTAATGCGCTGTAATTTAAAAGATAATTTCTATTTTCTTCAGGCTGCTGAAGGAGCAAGAATTGTTGGAGCTGCTTGAATATTGCACTTGCAGGTAGTCTCGTGGAAAAGGGAAATCACAGAGAAAAGTTAAGAATGAAATCTTCCATGCCCAAGGGATTGAAGTATAATGGTGATGGGGGGCATTCATACCGAATAAGGCAGTCTGTAACTTGAGCACACAGTAGATGTTTTTACTCTGTTTCATCCTGGAAGGCAGAAATTTTATCTACGGCTTATTCTTTATTTAACACACCACATTGATGGAAGTAATGTATAGAAGTATTTGCACACCAATTTGGATTATGCGTCCTGACAACGCCATAGACCAGGAGTGTGAGACAAACCCTGACTTCTCCGAAATCGTTTGTGAGCTTTCAACTTTTTGCTCGAATTTCTCTTCCATGTAAACTAAAAGTAAGAAAAATAACATAGCTAGTCATAAAGCAATAGTAGGGTCACTTATTGTTTACTGAGCGTGTCCTTTATAGTTCACATAAAATATTAGATGGACATTTTCATGTTAACTTGTTCAAAATTGTGCAGACTTATGCAATTTCCTTCAATCTTCGTATTCCTTAAAAGAATCCCCTCTTTTTGGCAAAAATAAATAAAAAATTGTCAAATGCATAATGCACAGTTCTAGAATTGCAATATATGAGAGCGACATATTATACTAGTTCTCTTATACATACTTTATAAGCCTTAAAAATGTACACCTTTTGCTTGTTTCAAACTTTCATAACATTTTCATGTTTACTTCTCCTCGTCATTTGGACTGGCATAGTAGATAGTGCCCCATTATGGGTGTTTTCTCTCTACAAATTTTTATATTAGTGCTACTTCGAAAGTGTGCAGACTTATGCAATTTTCTTCAATCTTTGAATTTTATTTTTTTAAAATTCCCTATTTTATGTAAGTAAAATTTTCAAATGCATAATGCGCACTTCTAGATTTGTAATATACAAGAGCAGAAGATGTACACCGCTTACTCTTCTATTGTCAGTTGTCAAAATTTGCAGTTGGATGTCAATTACTTTTGCTTTCGCTATGAAACACTTCACAACATAATGACCATGTTATACTCTTCGCCATCCCCACTTACATTAGTTCCCTTTCGCGCCAATGGAATCCATGACCACCATTACTATGCAATAATAAGTGGATGTCAACCACTAGGGATATCTTTAAACCTTTCCACCGCAAGACATTTATTTCAAGGATTGAAACTACAATTGTTAAAAAAACAATGCTATAAACTCCCAAAGATGGTGAAATTAAGAAAACAACAAAATTTATAGTGTAGGTTTCAACCAGCATACTCGAGCTCAATAACATCAAATGGCTTGGCTGAAACGTCCTCTTCATCTAAAAGACAACGTGGTCTCCTTTGGAGAAGATATGGTTGTAACCCAGTTTTCATTGAGCTACCACATGTAATTCCAAATCTCCACAAAGGCACAAACTAATTATAGATGGAAATGCTATTGCTCTACTCTTTTTTGCAGTGACTTACGTGCCAAGGAACATGTTTCAAGGTAAAGCTTTTCATACAACTCTTGGTTTGGTTGTAAGGGCAGCAACAATTTCACTATTCAAAGACATTCACTGAATATAATCAATGAATGTTTCCAAATCCTTAAGCCCGAATTCACAAATAAACATAGTTATCCAAGTCAACAGATCCCTTACATGTTTGTGCACCGACATCAAAAAACACATGGATACCAGTCTTCTACTGTGTATGAACCTTTTCACAATACAAAATTTCACAATGCTCATCCAAAAAACTCAAATGTCATCAATGTTCGGAAGAGCACTGGTTTTCTTTACAGACTTTAAAATTTAATGTGAAAACAGATCCAAAGTTTTTTCCTCTATTTCCCTTGCATTCTCCCATACAAACCACACATACATGTATGTTGTCTGCATTGTCGTTCCCTTGCTTTTTGCTCTTCTTGCATGACTAATAGAGGGGCCAGTAAAAATAACGAAAGCTCTTTCTATTGTCTAATGAAAGCTAACAAAAACCACTCCCAGCTTACTGTAATTGCTCATATTAGAAGATTCAACAAATTCAATGATACACACATAACATAAATCATGATCACTATAAATGTCATTCCCCTACCTGCAGGGAAAATCAGACCCAAAAAAAAAAACTTACATGGTCCTAGGTCATTCCATGGAACCATATTTCTTTCATGCAATTTGCCAAGCAGCTCGTGTTCACCATCCCACACTTTACTATGCTACGAAAAATTGGACATTGACCTGAAATCAGTTCACATGCATTCATGAAGCTTCCACACCGAATAACTGAAGACAATGAACCCCACACACCAAATGATTTCTAGATAAACACTAATGTCGTATATGTGTATTCTAGCAGAACTAACACTTTCCACTATTTACCGCACCTGGATGCGCACTTGTCAGCAACATAAAAAATCCTTCTATGCAAGGTACATGGTTCTAATAATCCTCCAATCATATCCACATTACACTTGGAAATACACAAAAATCTACGGAAAAACAATAACACTTAATTTAAAACATTGTGATACAAAATTCAACAAGTACATGAACAACAAATATTTTCTTCATCATATTTTCCTTCTACGTGAATAATTTTTCAAAATCTCCACGATAACAACTAAAAAAACTACATCGGCTCATCCTCTAACAAAATAAGAATTCACTTCAACAAAATTTAAATAATGTTTCTTTCTATTTACGCATCTTCTCAAATATCTAATGTGCTTCTACACCTCACCTTTAATCAAGTATTCCTTTTACAAAATAAAAACATTATTTTATTCTATTCACGCATCCTCTCAAATAGCAAATGAACTTCCACATATCTGCTTCAACCAATTACAAGAGGGTAGCGGGCATGCCCTTAACTTATGTGCATTCCAACTGCAATTTTAAAACATGTTTCAATGTTTGTTCCATCAAGTCAACAGCCATTCCAACATCGAATACCACACAACACATACATAAAGAAAACAACTTCTCTTTTCATTTCTATTCCTAGCTCCATAACAAAGTCGTCCTCCATACCACAAAACTCCATCTTCGGCAGGATTTGCCATATCATGTTAAGCATATTGGAGTAAGGGGATGACTATTACAATTATATATATATATATATATATATATATATATATATATATATAAAAATATATATATATATATATATATATATATATATATATATATATATATATATATATATACTAAAAATATACAGATAAATTTGAGAGCTTTCATGAATAACAGTTCATATTTATATACCAGTCCATCATGTGCATACAATCACATGGAGATGTCCATATTAACAACTCAACAACACACACACACACACACACACACACACACACACACACACACACACACACACACACACACACACACACACACACACATATATATATAACTATACTAATGTTATATATCCATATAACCTTTAATATTAATGCATGTTGTTGGTTTTCATAGCATGTTGTAACAGTTCACCATGTGCATTTGTGCTCAAATTTTTCTATATTTATATATCACCCTTGATTCTTAATATCTCTTTGTAATACAACATATTCGGGTGTGGAGGGACATTTCCCTCTCATCCCATCGTCTTAGGATGTCTTGTTTTTCAGGGGGTATGTGTCCCTACGGAACATTACTTTAAATAAATATTTGTCCATGCATGCATTTAAAGTGCTCTTTAGACAAGTTGGTGAGCATATTTTGATGGAGCACTAGAATGTGTGGAGGTCTCGGGGGTTTGGTGATATTCCATCCTTTGGAGGTAGTTCAAAGTAACACATATGGTGACTCCATAGGTCTAACAAACTCACTTTCTTAGTCAACAAACCACCTTTCATCAATTCAGTCCTCTTTTCTATGAAGTTGTGCAATCATGACTCCCACATTGAATTATAGGTCACATCTCAACAATAAAAGTGATAATATCTTGTCCATTAAAATCAAAGCAAAAAACATAAAAGTGATCATTTCATGTGTCCACGATGCTCATTGTTATCAAGAATTCTATGACTTTTTCTTACACAATGATCAGATCCCACACGTCAGTGTCAGTGTCAACTTCTCCTTTCATTGACATTTGATACTTCTTAACCTGGGTTTGCTTATGCGAATGGCTCTTTTTTTATTGCATCATATCTTTGACAATAGTTTAGATTTTTTTTGTGATTTTAGTCATAAAATATTTTATGACTTGATGTCTTAGTCTACACTACTTTATCTCTAGGCGGTGGCAAGATAAGAGTTTGGGAGCAGGGTATGAACCTTCATCAGAGTAAAATGGGAGGTATTTTTTGTCGAATGTTATAGTCGTACTATATTGGTCTCTCCTATCCATCACAAAAAACTTAAAACAATTTAAAATAACATACATTTCATTGAAAATTACAACTCCAACTAGCTTAACATTGTTATACTCTCCGGGGTAATTTGCAACTCATGTGCAATTGCTAGTCATAAATACATTACAAATTTAGTTGAATGGGATGAGTTGAGGCGGTAAAATCATCAATTTTTCGTAACACAACCTCCAGATCAAATCACATAAATTGATCAAATTGATTAAGCGATACCCGAAACACTATACATAGCAATACGTCTTGCACTTCCACTGATTGTATTTGTACTATCCGTAGACATTAAAAACTCTTCTTTGTTTAAAAGAGTGCTTCTCGGCATGTCATTTTGTAAAAAAGTGAGACAAATATTCTTTTTTAAATCTTCTCGAATTGCTTCAATATTTATGAGGTGGAAAATGAAAAGAAATGCCCACTAGTAACTATTAGGCCCTAAATTTATCCATTTCCTGACTTAGGCTGAAACCATTCTGATGTATGCGAGAGATGTGAGAAGGCTGCGTAGTTTCCAGGCTCTTGGATGTGGGGTTCATACCTAGGCCAACGTATTCATCACAAATAAAAACACAGATTTGTGATTTCTTCACCTAAAATTTCATCTGGGTGCTCTTCACTGCCGAAAATGTCAATTGGGTGGTCTTGATAACCCAAAAATTTCATTTGGGTTTTCTGGAATTGATTGAATCCTTTTTAAAAATCGGGACAAAATAAGCTTCCATTGATCATCTGCTAGTTTTGTGTTGTTCTGGAGGGGCTGATCGACGCGAGAGAGCATCTCAACGGAGTGCTCGAGAAGAAGAGCCAAGAAGTTATTAAGCGCGTTTTGTGACTGCGTAGGCAATATTCTTCGCATCATATCGGTCACTGCCTCCAAAAATGCCTCAGATATATTGTCTCAGGACCAGCCAGGGACATTAAAAATAGGCAAAAAAAGCACAAACGTCCAGCTGGCCATCAAACTGTCAAATTTAACACAGTAGCATAAACATCCAGAAAGACTTTTCCCATAAAATATAACAAAAAAAAGAGATTCCTTTCTAATATGATTGTACTCTATAATAATCCTATAAGTATAGGCTAAAACATCCAAGACAAGTCCGCGACTATGAATAAATTGCTTAGTATATATATATTCTAGTGTGATCCTTTTTCAATTATTATGTCATTGTTTCTTTTTATTCTATAAATTATCATATAGATAATGGTCCATCACATGAAATATCATGTGACATATCCTCTTCAACAAAACATGATGGATAGATATTTTATTCTTCTTGATGTAGTAAATTGTGCCAATAAAATTGTCAAGTCAATGTTTCTTGGTCAATACATACATAATCAAGTACTTTGATTTGTTTATTATATTACTTACGCCGAAGGAGTTCCCCTATGGGAAAGGCCCTTCCAGACGTTTCTGCGCCTATATTAAATTTGACGGTTTAACAACCATTCGTTTTCATTTTTTCCTGTGTTTAGATTTGGGGTCTTTTTGTTTTGCATACACCACAACATATTAACATACATGGATTTATCCACAGCTTGTGGGAATATTTTTGGATTAAAGACTTTCCCTCCAAATCTTTTCCAGAAATTTTCGAGAAGAATCTTTGTTTTAGGTAGAAAATGGAATTGTGTATGCAACGACGGTGTTTTGCAGGAGCTTATGGCATATGAATTTGGGGTTGCAATTAGGGTTATCTTTATTACCTGTAGGGTTTGTTGGTTTTAATGGTTTGGCGTTCAATGTATCAATTATTTTTTATTTGGTTTCACCTGGTAAGCTTAAGCTTTTGTTTTCTGAGCTTTTTTACTCCTCATGCCATAATCCTCACGCCTGAGTCTCATGCTGTAATGTTTTTCATTTTTCTCAGAAATAGTATTATTTTTTCCAGAGAATTAGTAACCTTAACAGCAGGTCCAGAGATAAAGTAGAGTGGCAGAGGGCATCTTCTAAATATCTAGCCAATTTCAGTGCCCGCTATTTGGCCATTCGGTGCCATTATGTTGCAAATCTCTCTCAAACAATCCATAGTGTAATCCGATTGTTTTTCGTTTCCTCTACATTTAAAGTGGGATCTGAATAGGGAGAGTTTTATATTGCAGGTGATGAAGATGAAAATGTTTCTATTTTATTTACTCGATTTAAGTTTGCATTTAATTTAACTGTTTGTGAGATCCGTGAAGATAGTATAAACTGCATAATGCATAGTAAGATATATTTACGCCATTGATAGTGCGAGCGGATCTTGTTTTTTTGTCATGTTTTTTTCCCTTATGCTGTCGTTTCATGTTTCATGTCACTGTTCATTTCCTTCTGGTTTGATTGTATGGTTTCGGTTTGATTGGATATACTTCGATGAGTGCTTATACCCTCTTGGACGTTAAAAGTTTTCTTTCTTTCTTTCTATACCCTCATCGTTTTTGTGGTTCCAACTTCCGAGTCTCAGACAACAGGGTAGCCATCCGCCGAGGTGGACTTGTATTTGTCATGTTTTAGGTGGTATAGTTTTTAAATTCATGGTTCTACTTTATTTGAGTTGTTTTATGTTTTAAATATATATATTTTTTAAAGTTTTAAATTCTAGATTTTATTTGTTTTTAATATATTTTTAATAGATCATGAGTTTAGTTTAAGGTTTTTATTTTATAATTTTAAGTTTGAGTCTGTCTTTATTAGTTATGAAAATAAATTTTTCAACAAAAAAACCAACCAAACAATTGATGCATTATTAACATAATTTTCTCAAAATATTTATAATCCACATCAACTACAAAAGTAATTAACTGTTTAAAGTGATATCAAATGTATCAAATCTATTCATGTTTAGTTCAAATAAAATAGCCCGCAAAACGCCACCACTCATGATATAAGATTTACAAATGTATATGTATGAATTTGTAAATTTTTTGAAATCTACATATAAAATATTTAAATGCAATGCTTCATCTATATTTCTACACTTACAATTAAATCGATCACACCACTCATCAACATCAACTTTAAAAATAATAGCTAACCCTCTAAATTAAATAACATATATCAATCCGCGTTCACATTGCATACCTGACATGGAACTGGTTTGCAAAGGATTCAGGGCCTAGATTTGATGCCATCGCATTGTTTTTGAAAGAATTAAGGGCCGACATTTCATGACATGCTACACGCTTCCCGACTAGTTTCAAGCAATTAATTTGGGATCGGTTTTCAGAGGATTAAGGGACTACACTTGATCTTCACACAGTCGTCAAGACATTCGATGGCGTGAGAACCACGCGGCCTTTTCGCCGGCGAGTAGCAACTTCTCGCAAGTTTCGCTATTGTCTTTAGGCGCATAACCATTTAAAAATAATAATTATGCAAACCTTTTCTCCAGGAAACAACATATAAGTTTACAGGGCAAGGCATTCGCATATAACTCTTCATTTGCCGCCTGTAATGTTTGCAAGCTCTTTTATATCCATTATTGTTTCACTATTATTGCTGTTATGATCTGCGTCTATACTGTCTATAGTTTTGTTGTGAGAGCAGCATGTGTGCTCTTCCATCGTTGCAGTCAGTTGAGGTCATAGTCGACCGTCAACCTGATCAACCGCTACCTGCGATTAATGGAGGCGTCCGCCAACTAGATGAACAAATCGCTACAGCAGGGAAACAAAAGTGGAAATACATTCAGTTTTTGGTTGCATCCTTAGGGATCTCTGTCACCATTATTTTTAGCGGTGAAAAGTTTGCCTCGCTGACTCCAGTACTATATCTGATGTCAATATGGGCTATCTTGTATAATTTTAGGACTTCCTTTTTATTTGGTGTA
Organism: Taxus chinensis; assembly: GCA_019776745.2. Classification (NCBI taxonomy): domain Eukaryota; kingdom Viridiplantae; phylum Streptophyta; class Pinopsida; order Cupressales; family Taxaceae; genus Taxus; species Taxus chinensis. The sequence continues at coordinate 163,831,257 of CM034155.1, read as the reverse complement.
TAAGAAGATTATACAGGAGGCGCAATTAAGGTTGAATTATAGCGAGATTCTTAATCATTCTCAAGAAGCAGCAGCAACAGCTAGGAATAACCAGATACTTTTTCTGGTCATATCTGCGTGCTTGACATTCGTGTTATTTGTTTCCGTTGGCATGAATGATCTCTTGAAACACAACAAAAATTAGATACATCCTCTCTATCACGAGTCACCTTTATTAGTTTCAGCTTTATTAGTTGATTATATTTTGGTTTTCCCTGTCCTAATATCTTTTCTGCATATGTATACCTATGATACCGTCGTATAATTAGTTTGTTATAGATGGTAAAAATGTATTTCATGTATACATCTGATATACCAATTGTATTTAGATATAAATGAGAAAATATATTTAACTCCAGAGACTCGTCTATTGAGAATATATGACATATAACAAAAGCAATGAGAAATGTGGTTTTGCAAGTTTCCCTCAATGTAAGAGAGAATGGTAAGAACTGTACTAAAGAGGAACAGATCTAGATCCGAAGGCCAAATATACCCAAAAAGGACTGGAAAAGGCCTCCTCTTCTTCGTTCGGCCAGTTAACTATCTGATATTCGCAAGCCATTTGATCATTATTAATACAATCGACTACTATACCGTCTATCCTTGTGTTCTTCCGCAACTCTGCAAACAGCTGACTTGTGCGCCCGATTCATCATTGCAGTTAGTTGACGTCAGAACCGATCCTCAACCTGAACATTAATGGAGGTGCCCGCCTACTTGTCTACCACAAGAATAGGGGAGATGAAGCCACTTATAAATGAACTCTATTTAAGATTCCGTATTCATATATATAGATTAAATTTTTGACATACTTGTAATAAAAACAATACGAAATATGGTTTTACAATGCAATACTCAATTTTCCACAGTGTAAGAGAGAATGGTAAGAACTGTACTGAAAGTGGAACAGATCTAGATCTAGATCCGAAGGCCAAATATACCCAAAAAGGACTGGAAAAGGCCTCCTCTTCTTCGTTCGGCCAGTTAACTACTACTCCGAGAAACAGAGAGTCCCGCTGGGCATGGACTGGCTGTGTTCGTGTTCGCGGTTAACTTTCATATGTTTTACGGCACCATGTCTTAGAAAACAAATCCCAAACGCATATACAGTGGGAGGAAGCACTGATGGTAGTTATTTGTATGACTAAAACGTTCACATAATCATCTAATATAGAATGACAAAAAATACACCATTTCAAAATGACCATGCATGATCTTATAAAGATCCCCAATTGTGCCCATATTTACAATCTTTAGTTGTTGCTACTTGTTTGTTTGTGCATGTCATTAATGTTTCCCATTTATTTTTTTAATGGTCTTCATATAAATTTCAAAGAATTGTATATACGGCACATAGTTTTGTATGACAAAGAATTGTATATACGGCACATAGTTTTGTATGACAATGTATAGTGGTGGTTATACAAATTCAAGGGGCACTAGTAGTTTTTGAGGTTAACATTATTTTCTTTTTCTAACACAAACTTTGCAATATGTTGTTGAAATAGCCCAAAGACTACTAAATTTGGTGATTAGTTTTTTTATCTGTTGATGCATATAGCATCAAGGTTTGTATTATGATGTAAAGAGCATCACTTTTAGAAACAAAAATACAACTCGACACAACATGCGAATAATTTTTTTATGTAAAATAAAATTAATGTTTGATGTTTGTCATTTATGTCTCAAAAGCATCACATCTCAAAACTGTCACAAATATATAAATTTTCTCAAAGGCATCACATCTAAATTAAATGCAAATTTAATCTTCCTTCCATTTAAAAAAAACTAAACCATAATGTTAACCATTAATATTAATAAATTCCATCAAAAACAAGTAATGGAAGGTCTTTTCATTTAAATATGTTTATTTTTAATCATCGGGACTTTGTAATTTATATAAAAATAGTACAATACAGTTGTGAATATTTTATTCACTATGTATGACTTACATCCAAAAGGAAAAGGAAATGGAAAAGTTGTTGAAATACACGTAGTGCAACAATTAGACATATATTAGGGATCGGCTGGTCCCGTTTGCATCAATCAAACACTAACTATATACCAATTGTAACAATTAAATGTGTATTGATTTTTATTGGGGATCAATTGATCCTATTACACCAATCATGCCATGATTATACACGTAGTGTGACAAATAAACTCAATTATTATGAATGGGTGTGTTGGTTTTCAAATTAGCTGAGGAAAAACCTATAAAAGGTGAAGCAATCAAGTTTGAAAATAATCATCATTGTTTACTCTGATAATACATTTTCAAACATCTCATGTGTGTAATTTAGGTGATAGTGGTGGTGGTCTTTTAGAGAGGGGAATCTCATGTGTCCTTGCTACAAGTACATAGTACAACCTCAAATAGTTCCTAGGCAGCGTAAGGTATAATTTTGTGATATTTTCCTCCATAATAAGCAACCATAGCTTAAAGTGTTAAACCCCTTACACACAACAAAGAAAATAGAGTTTGATTGATCCACGATAAAGTTATGTACTCCAATCTTATAAACTCTATATTTTGATCTGTGTAAAATTGGAACATTATTTGTATTTATATAATTTTATGGTTAAAAGATTATCTATCGTTATTGTGTTGTGTACATCATCTATATAGCTTAAATAAAATTGATAATTACATTTTTTATCAATTAACCCTCTTTTTTATTGATAAATGATGTCGAACCTTTAATATGTAATTAGATGATATATTTATAATATACATAAGATATATATAATATGGTATATATATATCTAATATACATATATATATCCATATATATGTATCTCACCCATTATATATATAGACACACATTAATATGGATACGGTACTGAAATCTACTTTATCTTTGATATACATACATACATATACATACATACATACATGTATATGTATATGTAGATGTATATGTATATATATAATGTATATTGTGCTATATGTTATATATATATATTCTATATATCTATAATCTATAATATATATCTTAGTATCATCTTGTCTTATATTACCTATGTATATATATCTAAGGTATATTCATACATATGTATACTATTATTATAATATATATATATCTTGTATATATCTCTTGTATCTAACATATGTAATATAATCTATGTATTAATCTCTATGTATATATTATATTGTATATATACATATGGTATATATACTAATTATTATAACATATGTATATAATACCTATGTTATATTTATTATATATATATATATGTTATAGTATATATATATCTATATATATCTATGTATATATATACTCTATTACCTATATATATATAATATATGTCCTGTCTCTCTTCTCTCTCTCTCGCCTCTCTCTCTCGCCTCTCCTCTGTATACTCCACATATATATCTATCTCCCACATAATTTGGATCGTACTGAAATCTACGTTATCTTTGATATACAATTATAGTACATACATACCTATATATATAATATATGATTATATAATATATATATATATATATGCTATGTATATACATATACATATCTATATATATACACACATATATACACACATACACACACACACACACACACACACACACACACACACAACACAACACACACCACACACAACATATATATATATATATATATATGTATGTATATATATATGTATTAAATCTCACTATCTAGTGGTTGATATGTCATATTATTGATCATGTTCTTGAACTTAAACATGGTCACTAATGTACTCGTCAGATACCTAACTAAGTTGAGATAATTCAACACATTAAAGGTTTATAGAAACAGTAATTAATAAAATACAAATATAACTAAATATATGGACCCATATGTCAAGGAATAAAACCAATCAAGTTCATAGTCCCTCAAGTTTCTTCTAAATAAATTAGTTAAAAAATTATCATTATGAGAAATATTTAAACAAAAAGTATGAAACAATCTAACATGTTGAGAAGTGTATCCTTTTCTATCATATTACACAAAATTGGGAGCAATAAAACCATTTGAAGAAGGATAATGATGTATATATGTGCCATTGGGATTATGTAACACCAAAATTAGATTTAATATAGATAGGGTACTAAAGAATTGTGTGCATATTAAATAATATTAGGTTAACATATATAAACCATAAAAATCCTAAATCATATTTATGTGAATTCAATCAATTCCAATAACATAAATGAGATAAATAAGAATGTAGAATTATGTTATAGAGAGGATTGCACCAGTTTTAGATTGAGATGAGTTGATGTGTTCTAAAGTTGTGGAAGGAGGATGTGTAGACATTTTTAACGTGACCTAAAATTTTGGGAGTGTTTTTTTACAATCTAGATGAATTCTATTGTCTTGGGAAAACATGTGACTTTTTTTGCTTTGGATGGATTCATCCTATCCTAATTGTGGCTAAATATGGATTATGGAAGTGTGTTCTTATGTGTTTATGGCTCCTTTTTTGGTTTTTGAATTTGTATGATTGTCCTTCATGTAGATAATTAGGGATTTTCTTCTTCTTCTTTTCTTGGGACCTAAAAAGCGGTTAGTTTGATTTAGGGTGTAGCCTGTCATAATCCTATGTAGTAATACTACAAAAGGAATCAAACCCTCATAATTCCCCACCCATCAAATGTATACAGGGTGTATATTCAAATGTTTTTGGAAATAAATATCCTATTAGGACCTCAAGTGCTCGATAATAATCTTTTTTTGTGTCATATTTTTCAAAAGACCTAGGAAAAATTTCAATGATGTGTATGGAGTCAGAGGTAGATGAATATGCTTAAATATTTATTTTATAATTAGGCGCTTTTTCTTATCTCCTAGAGAACCAAAAAATGTGAGACGTGAGACCCTTTGAATGGTTTAGATGAATGTGCTTGTATAAGTGATTTTTGTGACAAGATTCCACACTCAAATGACACATAATAAACTAGGGTAACTTGTGGATTTAAAAATGTGACCATTAAGTGTATTTAATATGAATTTGTCAGGTTTCTATGAATTCATCCAAGAAAATTTATTTTACATGGTCTTGTTCCCACAAGAACAATGCATAATGCAATCCGTCCAAGGGAGAAGGTGGTCAGATGTTTTAAGTTGTGTCTTTTATTATGAGAATGTGGTTTTTACTAATCAATGATGGATAAAAAGTGTGACATAGTGGCCACTAGTGTTTATTTATGAAGGAAAGTGTAGGAAATATTTAATTAATTATAGAATGAGTTAGGGAATAAAGTAAATGTTATGAGTAATTTCAAATTTTGATAGGTCCATATTTAGATAGCTACATTTTCCCCCATTTGATATAGTTATTGAAAATTACTAGATTAAAATATAAACGAATCACAAACCTCCTGTAATGCCAAATATCATTTGAGATTGGAATGTGTGTGTTCCTTTCCACTTCATGTATATAGCCATAATTGTGAATATGCATGCTACATGAACTAACATGTCTTAAAAATGCTAATATCAAATTAGTAAATACCATAAAATAAAAAAAGTAAAACCATGACATGTGTGCACCTGATTTACTCTAGTGTGGAATGTGATGGTAGAGTAAATGAAAAAGGGAAATATTCATCTAACATATACACATGATTGTCCTTGGTGTTGTATATGTGGGTAGAGTAAAAAAACTAAAACCACAACAATTGGGACTACTAAGTGAAGCTTCTACACCATCCATAATAATTAGGCATATCAAATGAAGCCACATGTAACCATTATTAACAACAATTGCACCTACTAAGTTAAATATGTGAGAGTGTGGGCCGAGATCGAGCATTGATAAAATGTGAATGCACAAAAAGACTAAAGTTCAAGAGAGAGGAACCAAACATGATCCTTTTTATTGCTTTTATATTGAATGCATGAGAAAATAGCTTTACAAAATGTATATAAATAGGAAGTTGGGAAGTGTAACCGCTGTAAACATAGATAAGCGTAACACCCATATATCATACTAAGACATAAGAAAGATAAATACATGTGTAGGAAAAAACCATGAAATGGAATTAAATATTCTACACTAACACCCCCTTAAGTGTAGATTAGGTGGGTAAAATAAATAGGTCCCATAAATAAGGCCTGATGAGGTACCTAAGAACATATAAAAATCCTCATAAAGTGGAGAAAAAGGAGAAACCATATGGGAAAAATTCCTCCCCAAAAGAGAGATAACAAAAGTGTATAAAAAATATCTCTTAGTAGACAAGCCTCCTAGAATAACATGGAGAGATAGAGAGACCATCCAACTGCCTAGAAGATGAATCCTCATGAACTCCCAAAAGATCATGTAGATAAAGAATCTTACTACTAGTAAAGGAATCAATGAATACTGCATCTCAATAAGGAATTCCCAATACTGCACTAAAATATTGTGGATCGATGGTAGAGTAAATGAAGAATATATCCATATGCTTATAAAAAAATTCAATGCTCAATTGTGACAAGTGTTGATGAATAAAATTAGGTAATAAATAGGAATCACAAGGATTCCCAACATGGATATGATAGCTGAACCAAAAACCAAGTAGGAAGTGCATGTGGTATCACCATATAAGCATGCAATGGTGGAGAAAATACATCTAGAGAGGTAGAAGAAACAAATCTATCGAAGTTGAAAAAAAAAGAGGACAAATATTTTCAATAGTGTCATCAAGATCTAAAAGGCTAGATTCCACGAATAGATATGATATTTCTGGTAAGAATACCTCTCCATAAAGTGGATCCTGTAGATATGGAGAATCCTATTGTATAAAATCATTAGAATCTCTCAAGGAAGCAACTCTAAACTCTAATGAAACAACATGTAGTGGATAAATGCTCTACTATAGATAATCATGGGAAGACATCAAGGAAGCAACTTTAAACTCTGATGAAACAATAAGTGATGGAGAAATGTTATGTTGTAGAGAATCATCGGAAGCCCTCACAGAAGCAACTCTGGAATCTTATGAAATAAAAAATGATGGAAAATGTCCTGAAAGAAGAGGAAAATTTCATCATTGGTGTCATATAAATCTACAATGTGGAAATATATAATCAAAGAAGAAATTTATAATAGGTATTTGTACCAATGAGGTGAATACAAAATACATATATGATAATGCTATAAAGAATCACTAGAAGCTCTTGAAGAAGCAACTCTTGAAGTTCTAAAGTAGAAACAAGAGGAATGTCATGATTCTATTGTAAAGAATCACTAGAATCTCTCTCGAAGTGAATCCACATGATCTCATAGCTAATCATGACTTGACATGTGGAGAAATTATAGAAGATCAGGTGCTAAAATGTATGAGAACATGGAAATGGTGGGAGAAAATGGTGCATCTCTTGATTAAAAGTGTATATATGTTTAGAAAGTTATTTAGGTTATTCGTAGTTTCTATTAGAGGATATTTTTCTTCTTTTTTCTTCTTTTATCTTTAAAGGTTGAATTATCAAATGTAAAATTGATATGAGGTATGGATTATCCTTCTAGCTACAACTTGTATTTTTTGCTAAGCAACATTAATTATATCGGAAATAAATCAATAACCAATGAGAAGGAGACACATGGCAGGGTGCAACTACTAGGTTAAATTTGGTGATCTCGTGGATGTAACCTATATATAACGACTTGAGCCATTTATTTTTGGCCATATCTCTTGATCGGGACCACCAAATCAGGAAACATTGGGCTCTTTGTAAAGCTCTTGAGGAGTACTTCAACTTGGGATTTGTTTTGAGATGTTATCCTCCATGCTTTGAGAGTAATGGGAAATCATAAGTTTCATATTCCATTCTCCTTATATGAATCAAAATATGGAAATTAGTGGGGGTTCATTTGTAATCATGCATGTTCTCTACAGTTGTGCAAATGCCCCTGGATATGATTTGAGGCTATTAGAGTGGATATTTTAAATTAGCATTATTCTTTCAAGAGAGAAGTATGAGAACGGTGAAATATTCCAACATATTCTCTTATTCCCCATTTTTTTCTCTTCTCTTTGCTATAAATATTGGTATGATCTCATTGTATAGGGGATCATCTCCTTTAATTTAAAGCTACTTTTCCTATTTAGCTTTCTAAGTAGTTTGAGTGTTCAAACTTCTATTTTTAATATCGTGTAATGCATCCAGTGAATTTTTCATGGTTGTAGAATTTTTTCATCTTTCCAACATTGATTCATGTTTATCGTGGCTCATATATTCCATTTTAATTGTGTTATAACTTTCTCATATTTCTATTCTATTACTCTATAATGTGTGTGGGTCATATTTCAATCTTTTGATTTCATCGTGTCATTAATGGATGAAGGGAGAATATAATTTAAATGAAAATTTAATTTTGGCCTTGATCTTCCCTTTCACATTATTTTTTCCCTCTTTCCTCTTGTATCAAGGTGTTTTAATGGAGAGTGACCCCTTATTTCTCTAGTGCATCACCATTCCTATTTATTTTTATCTTTCTTCTCCCATTTTATCTTGTAATTGTAGTGTATGCTATAGCAGTTGTAGCATAAAGTAATTTGGGTAGTAAATCAATTTTCTCTAGAGGTTTTTCCTAAGGATATAAGGTCCCACACCTTAGGGATATTCACATTTTTGTTAAGACATCAATACTCATTTGATGCTCATAAGGTACACATTTTCAACAACCAACAATTTCTGGCACATTTGGTGGAATTATTATGTTCTTGTTGATATGTTTCCAAAATTTTAGGTGCAAAAACACATTATTTGTATAATTATAAATGATAATTTTTGTGTTCTTATTTTTTCTAGTTTTCAAGAACCTAGTGACTCTATTATACTCTAATTTTCGATTTCTGGTTGTCTTGTAAGCGTATGAGAAATTTTTCCACGAGGAGAAGTGTTGTTGAATGTCATTCCTTTGAATTCTTGCAATTACTGCCTAAAAAGTATAAGAGTTGATCTCAACAAAGTTTTGAGGTATCTCACCTTCACTACCAAGATAGATCCACTCCCCCACCTAGTATTTCTGCTCATATCCTTCATATAAACTTACAACCCCTTTTCTTTATGGCTCATCAAAGGAATTATTCCTTCCATTAATTCAATAATGGTGGTCCTTTGGAATTAAATATTTGTAATAATATCCCAGATTTAGCTCCTAAAATCCTTCCATATTTATCCACTGAAAATTAGGCCAACCTTATTTATCATATCAAAGATGTTACACATATATGCTCAGTCCACCATGTCATCCAGATTGTTATGAATATGAGATTATTTTCTACTTTCAACAAGGGGAAAGGTTCTCACCTGGTATAGAAATGTGCCACCTAACTCCATACATTTTTGGGATGATTTTGGAGAAAATTTGGAAAGGAAATTTCAAGACAAGAGTGACAACTTGTCACTAATGAAACAACTGGCCACCATAAAAGAACACCAATAGAGGCATTATCTGATTTCAAATTTATATTTCAAGAGGGATTGGGACATAATTCCACTCTTGGTAAGACCATCATCTCAGTCTACTTCATGTACTTCCTAATAATTTTAAATTCATATATAGTAGTAATGATACAATATATGGGGTCAAAAATTCCTTCCTAATGCTAATGAAATTTTTATATTAGCTAAAAATAGTTTGATACATGTGGTAAAGTTATCCCTAAGACCCCTTATGCACTTTTTTCCCTAAGATAATACCTTATGCTGAAATTCATCCTCAACAGCTTGTTGTTCAAGATTTGACAACCATACCTAGTATTACTGTAAATGAATTGGATGAGGTTAAAAATCTCCTTAAAAATGCATCTAATGAAATTCATGTCATGAAAACATAAAAAACCCAACCTTCTCTTAGAAACTATCAAAAATACAATCCAATTTATTAGCAATATAGAGTACGACACCAAAATCAAATTGCTCTTACTAGGATTCCTTAGAAGAAATATCATGTTATTACCAATCCTAGCAGAGCAATGGTCCCCCTGCAAAATAACCTAGTTGAAGACATGAGATGGTGTTATATTTGTACACAACCTCATGAATCTAACACTTTATTGAATGGAACCTTGGGCTAAAGAAATGATAGTTAAAATTTATTTGGTGTAACCAAGCCAATCTACGATACCATCATAGCCATCTACAACAATGGTTAAAGAAAGCTTAGTCTATTTTCAAGAGGGATATGTTTATGTGGAAAATCAAACAAAAGGGAACCAACATAAAACCCAAGTGTAGTCAAGCTATAATACACGATTGAAGAAGAAAATATTAGAATCATATGTACAAGCATCCAAAAACCCAATGACATCTAATAAAAAAGAGAAAGCTCACATCCTTTAGAGGAGATTGAAGCTAAGGCTTTAGAGGTACACAATATATGACCCCTATTAAAAATTTTCAATCAAATATATAACAACCGATAATTGAAAAAAAGAAGAGAGATTGGGTTTATTATAATTTGCAATAGCTATCACCGACATTGTTGGATGTTGTAGAACAAATTGAGAAAACAAATGTAAATATTTCCATGTGGGATGCTCTATCCATTTCAGTTAGTCAAATATATTTTCTCCAAGAACTCAAACAATTTGAAATTCCCATAAAGGCTAAAAAATAATTGAATTCAATATTAGTTAGCCTCTGCCAATCCAATGTACCTGATATAAGTTATACATAAAAAACCCATTTCATTTTATGTATCATTGATTATTGTCAAACATCTTGTTCACAATAACATGATCAATTCTAGTGTTAGTAGCTCCATCATGTATTAAAAATTTACCAACACTATAGGATTAGAGTACACCACCATCAACAAAAAGTGCAGTCCAATGTTAAGGTACCACTGTTAAAATTGTAGTGGGAGTCATCAAAAGGCATAAAAATGACATTACAAGTCTGCCCTAACATTACAATTCCCCCATGAACCATTTCAGTCATTGACCTTCCCCTTTTGTTTGTCCATACATTTATCTAGAGACTTTATTGCCAAAGGCTGAAGTGATACATATTATCTGATTGGTCTCACCCGTATTTGAAAAACTAGATATGGCACTAGGATAACCATCAAAGCTGAGGACTATTTCCCATAATTTCTATGTTGATAGCTTATGATCCATAAGGCCACTCCAAGGTAAATAGTGTCATAACCTATAAAATGGAGAATAAATTGGTCCTGAGCCCCATATGAACCAAGAGAGATAGAGTTTTAAATGAGTAGGTAGATGAAAGAGACTAAAGAAATGATGGAAATTTCAATCAATTTTATACATTTTAAGAGACTGAGTTTGGGCACATATTGTATTCAAGAGGAAGACAATCACATTTTAAACTTACTGGAACAGATATCAAGAACTAGGAAGGTTTGTGGGAAATGTGTAATTTGAAGGGGTTGGAAGTATAAGATTTGTGTTGGCTAGTTCAGGAGTTGTCTTCAATTCTCACTTAAAGGGGATAAGAATCTTATCTTTAGACATAGGATTCCATTTTAACTACACCAATAACATAGTTGAATATGAGGCCCTGATTATAGTCCACTGCAATATTAATATCCCAAAAGAAAGGGACTAAAAAAGCTAATGATTTTTGGAGGCACATGAAGTTGTTTATTCATCAAGTAGGTAGATTTCTCAATGCTCTAGCTAAGAACCCATGTATTCATTTGATTATAATCATAGCGTGTGTAGATTTTATTAGTAGGATTTTAATGATAATTAATCTTCAAGCTATGTCCACTTGGAAGGAAAAAATTTGAAGTGGTGATCAGATGGTATTCATTAGAGCCTAATTTGATCCTCTTATGGATATCACTAAAGTATACATACCAACATGCAAAGATAATAATCAAGACCAACAATACCTGACTAATAACTATCATTGTAAAATATTTGAAAATGATGAAGTAAATTGTCAATTTTATTTAACAAGAGGTAGAATTATCTCATAGAATTGCAACCCATAGATTGGAATAAATATTGTGGTGATTAGATCATCCAGTTAAAGAAAAACATGGTGATCAAATAGGATTGGGTCACATTGGAAATTTTATTTACCCTTGATGATCAATGTACAAGGGAGAGATAAGAAATATGAAAATAAAAGATGAATATTACCATAAAGTAGTCATCTCTCCCAAAAATAAACCTCAAATTGGGAAAGTTATACACTCCAAAATAACTTGTATTTGTAGCATACATTTATGTTAAAAATATGATGATATTATTACATGGACATATGATAAACTCAAAGGGTACAACCCCAAAATTATTTAGTAAACATAATTGATTTGTCTCCTGATGCCAAATCCTGTGAGGAAAAAGAAAAGGATGGTCAACCCCAAAATTGAACTCCTCATGATGAAGAAATAATTAACCAAATTAGATTAAGGATAATATCATTTTCACTATCAAACATTTCCTCTTGGGATGCTAATAAAATCCCTTGGCGATGAAGAAAGAATGGTGAAATAAGGTTTATTATGTGTGGACTTTAGAGACTTGAACAAAGCTTCCCTCAAAGATGACTACCCCTTGCCTTCTATGGATCATATTTTGTAGAGGTAGTAGGGGATGAGAGGTTATCATTACTAGATAGCTTTTCAAGGTATAATCATATTATTTTCCAAGAGTCTAATCAATATAAAAAAAATTCACCACTAAGTGGGAGACATATGCGTGTCTCAAGATGAATTTTTATTTCTCCAATGTTGGTGTCACTTTCCAAAGAGCCATATATTTTACTTTAAAACGTTTAATAAATGATGTCGTCCTAGTTTACCTAGATTATATTACTATTTTCTGTAAGGGTGAGTGCACAAACATGTGACCCACTTAAATGAAGAGAAGTGACATGCATTTTTCTCTAAAATGAGATTTTACCTAAGTTTGAGTGAGGATAAGTGATACATCGATTTAGAATTTTACAATAGTGTAAATATACGAAACAAAAGATTTTGATTGTAGAATAATATTATATAGTATAATATATATATATCTATATTTAAAAAAAATTAAAAATACAAATAAAAATCGTTTCGAGTAACACACTAGTTTATTTATGCAAATTAGCACATTGAGTGATAAATTCACACACACACACACACACACACACACACACACACACACACACACACACACACACACACACACACACACACACACACACACACACACACACACATGATAATGAAATATAACTATTAAAACAATATTTTATGAAGACATGTTGTAATTTTCAATGTTGTAAGCACATTTTTTTAAAATAATTTTGGATAAAATTATATTTTGTATTTAATTATATAAACAAAACTTATATGAAGTTAACTAGATTTTACTGCACACTCGATATATCAAAATTAAAAGTAATATAGTTAGAAGAAAATATGGTTGTGTCAAGTTCACATTTTTCTGGTATGGGATATTTTTCTAAAATTTTATAATTTATTTTAAATGTTTTAAATTGTGTGTTTGAAAAAGGAGTTAAAATAAAGAAACAACATTATTTTCATTGAAAAATAAAAAATAAAATAAAACACTAATGTATTTATTTTACAAAAGGAGTGTTAAGTAAAGTGAAATGATGGCTGAAAACTCATAGTTTATTTTTTACATGAAGTGCCAAAAATCCCATTTTACAAAGGGTTGAAGTGGCGCCTACATGGAAAAAATTGGTCTATAGAATTTCAGGCCAATTTTTGTTGCCACAGGTGTGCCACATAGTTTCCATTAGATACCTATGGTCGTAAGTGTTATGGTTGTACCACTTATGAACGCAAGTATTCCATATATATGCTGATTTTTATTCATTCTCCCATTTTAATTTTATTTTTTAATATTCAATAGATTATGACGGTAACTAGTTACATCCATATTTATTTATGGCCATGAGTAGTTACAGTCATAACTAATTATGGTTGTAACTAGATAATCATAACTAGTTAATTTCATAATTGTTACATCCATAACTAGTTATGGCCATGAGTAGTTACAATCGTAACTAGTTATGGTCATAACTAGTTAAGGTATTAACTTTTATGGATGTAAACCTTATGTTTATAACCTATATTTCCACATAAGATGGCATATATTACAACCATAACACTTACAACTGTAACTAATCGTAATACACACACCTAAAAAAACATGCCAAATGTCATTAAGTGGGTCACAACTTTGTGCACCCACACCTAAGAAGCAAGAGGATCATTTGGATCACCTTAACAAACCTTTAGTAGATGTAGGGAGTTTGAGTATACCTCAACCCAAATAAGTGTATATTTGTAGTCCATGATGGTATAATTTTAGGCCATATGTCAAATAGTGGTTTAACCATAGACCTTGATAGAATTATAGCCGTCTTGGCCTTATCCATCCCTTCCCATAAAATGGAACTTCATTCCTTCCTTGGTAAAATAATTTTTGTAAGGAAATTCGTCACTAAATTTTAAGGTTTGGTGAGATTACTTTAATGTTGAAGAAGGGATGTGATTTCAAATGGAAACAAGAAGGAATGAACAATTTTGAACAAATTAAATAGGCCATAGCTAAAGCATTTACTCTGATCAATCCAAAATTTAACAAGGATTGTATTCTCTATGTATTTTTAGGGACAAGTAGCACTACTACCATTGTAACTCAAGATAATAAAAAATGTCTAGAGCAACCCATTGATTTCATAAGCCACATTCTCAAAGATTATGATTTGAAATACAATTTTGTTAAAAATTTGACATTTATTGCACTCATAGCTCTCAAAAAATTCAAGCACATGTTTTCCAATATTAAAATTAGAGTATTTTACACTCATCCCAATATCAAATACTATATTATGACTATAGAGATAAGTAATAAAATAGCTACTTGGATCTCTAAGATCATGGAGTTTGATATGGAGATCAAGTCTACTAAAATAATAAGAGGAAGATCCATTTGTCAGTAATTTGTGGAATATTTTGAGTGTCCTCAAGATTTGGCGTGTGTCCAATTAGTAGAGGTCACAACATATGTACATGTTAACAATAACTAGTTTTAGAGCATGGTAATTTATCTAAACATTGATGAAATACTCAAATATTTAAGGTTGTAAGCCATTAATTATGAGATAATTGATGGTCTTCTCTTTAAGAGAAACATTGATGGTGTCAGGTATTCAAGTGTGATGATCCCAAAATATTGAAAGAGTGCTCAAGGAGTTTCACCAAGGATTCTTAGGAAACCTTTTTTTCCCTCAAACAACTAATCCAAAGATTATCAAAGCTAGTTATTTGTGGCTCACCATGTTTGTTGATTGTCATAAATGGGTAAGGGGTTGTTAGGATTGTTTGTTTTTCATAGGAAGGAAGAAGAAGGAAGCCCTTCCTCTTCAACCACTTGCTACAAATTGACTATTCTCTCAATGGGAATTGGACTTAATTTGCATGGTGAATCCTCTTTCTAGTGTTTTTCACAGGTGGATGTTAACAACCACTAATTATGTTACCATATGGGTTGAAGCAACTAAAAATGTTAAAAGTGGATTTTTTGGAAGATATCATTACAAGGTTTGGAGTCCCTCACACTATAATATCAAATAAATCCAAAGGTTAAAAAAATTATTGATTTTTTTGTGAAACATGGTATTTAATTGAAAACATCCTCTAATTACTATCCTCAAGGTAATGGGCTTATAGAAATGCCATTTTTTTTTATCAAGATCATGAAGAGGACCATGGAGTAAAATTAGAGGAAGTGGCATACGAAGGTAAAGACTACTTTGTGGGAAGACAAGATCACACCCAAGAAGTCCATTGGTAATTTTCCTTTCATACATATGGCAGAAAATTCAGAATCCCAATTTCTTTAGAGCTTTTAACCCTTGAACTAGCCCATAGGATAGAGTTAGCACACCACAATGTTGAACCATCATGATGGCAAAGTTTGTCAAATAAGAAGATATCAATGATAAGGACATAGATAAGATCCAAGATCATTAATAGGTTGTAAATAATTGGTTTGACAAGAATTCTTATCCCAAAGACTTCAAAGAAAGATAGATAGTCTATAAATGGGATGAAAACATGGCTAAATCTAGGAGACATAAGAAATTTGACACCATTTGGAGTGGCCCATACCAGATCATAAGTTGTAAATAAAGTATTGACTTTGAGTACACAAAAATTGATGGTGAACCGATTTCCATCCTAGTCAATAGGATATTCCTCAAACAATATCCATGAACTAGTTGTATTTCCTTTATATATAGTGTGTAGTTACATTTTAACCTTCCTTTTTGTTATGTTGTCTCTTGGTTTTCTTGTTGCAAATTTAAATTTTGGGTGCCTTATTTGGATCTAAATTTTTAAATCATAATTATTTTCCCAATTTTACTAATTAGAGATTTTTAAAAAGCCCTTTGTTTTGCTAATAAGTGTTGTTGTGTACCCTGCATGTTCTCTTGGAAAATGTATGTGTTTGTTGTTTTGTAAATAAGTTTTTTGAGCCATTCTCTTAGGATCTATTTGGAGGTTACTTGCAATGTTTTAAGGTTGAGATCCTAGAAGTGAAAGTTTTGGAGGCTAAAAAACTTATTTTTATGAGAGATCAAGTGTTGAATGTAAACTCTATTTCTGAATGGATTCTAAGGCTATTTGAATTTCCATTTAGAAAACAAATGGCCCCTATCAGACACAAAAATTGTTTCCAAAATGAGCCTTCATAAATGTTTCCAAAATGAGTCTCCTACTCAATTTGATAAAGCAAAATGTATTGCCCCTATTTTATCACATCATTTTAATACTTCCTTGGTCTCTTTTTGATGTTGTTGTGTAGACACAAAATCACACACTTTGAGTCATTATTTAGTCTTGGTCTCATACTACTATTCATATGGTTCTTAAGTGAAAAGAGTAATAATTAACATGTGTCTTTGGCCATTTTTAAATTGCTTGTTGTCGTATTTTCAATCTTACACTTGCACTTTCCAAGTTTGTATTGTCATTATGCATTGTGCCTAGCCAAGACTGGGGTGCCTCAGGCGCCCTGGTCCCCTCTGGGGTGCCTTGATCCTTGTTACACTTTATTCTCACTTTTGGGCACTTTCTATTCGTTTGAGCTTCCTATATTTTTGGTGTCCAACCTTTTTGGGGTTAATTACGAAATTAGAACAAGAGAATCATATAAATATAAAGTTATGTGACCATAATGAGGGACCAAGCACTATGTATCTACGATCACCATCTAGAGTTGTATCCATCAAAGGCATCTAAAGCTACATTTTCATCCATCTAGCTCCATCACAAGGCACACAAGGCTATTTCATCTCCATCACACTTCATAGGGGAGTCTATTGTTTCCATGCACACATTTACAACACTATACATCTAGTTATTTTCTCGATACTTCACAAAGTGTGATTGCCACAAGAGCAATCTAGGGCATGATTTACATACACACACACCTAAAACTACATTGGGTATGAGATGTAGTGCAACGTTAAGTGATAAGTCTATCAATTTGGCAGTTGAGGAAAATATGACCCCTTCATATGCATCTTTATTTTCTAGGATTCTGATGCTTTGTTTGGGGTTTTGTAGGTGATTCTTCCATCTCCTATTCATAGTGACATTTGACGCAATTCAATAACATTAGTATGATAGGAAGCAAACACAGGCGAACATCCAACAACATTCCAAAGGATATTTTGTGGTCATTTCCGTAGATTAGGGAGCCCAGATTTTAGACCAAGGTGCCCCTATCCCTTTCCAGACGCCCCAATCTAGTTAGATAGCTTAGATATGTGTTTTTTAGGCTTCTGTGCAGTTGTTTCCTCCTCTTGTTCATCCGGTCTCCACTGTGACATGGTCCCGCGACAACATTGAATCGACTAAGGATTTTTTTAACCCTTATTTCACACTAGGGTTTCATATTTTCTAGCTTAGTTTACTTGGGTATATTTTTTATATTTTATTTGATCATTTATTCAGTTATTTTACTGCTCCTATAACATTAGATTACACTAGAATATTTCTATTTTATTTAATAATTTTGGTGAACCTGACCTCAATCTTCACACTTAGGCTCCTCATTTTTCCTCTATCATGGCTTCTAAAGTTGCTCAAGTTTCTTTGTATGACTTACTTATGATGCATCCCAATTTCTAGACTGTCATGTAAAAAAACTTAGACACCACATATCTTCATAAAGATACCCCACAACACACAATAACTCATATATTCAATCGTTTATTTGAAGACCCTAGTCCTCATGACCCTTCATCTACTCAATCCATATGGACTCAATTCAAGATTTACATGCTTTATTTCAAGACAAATTTAAGGATATGGAATCCACGATTACATCCCTCAAATCTGAAATCCAACATCTTCAGGACACTTCTCAGGCTCATGTTTGTTCTCCTTCTACATCTCATCTCCATTCTATGTCTACTGCATGTGCTCATATCAGTGAGCCTCAAGTTGTACCATTACCAAAGCCTCTTGCCTTTGACCGCAATACTAAGCAACATGACCTTCTTACTGAGCTCCTTAGTTGTTAATTGATCACTTTACCACGTACTCATTATTATCCTCCTTATCAGCTAACAAAATATCAAGGTCATCCATATTGTAATTATCATTGAATCAATGGCCATAACGATAATGAATGTTACGATTTACAACGAAGAATCAAGAATCTTGCATGTCAAGGATTTATCTCATTCAATACACAACATTATTTTACATGCCCACCTATGAATACTGTACCCAAATGGAATCCTAATCCCGTTCCTCCTACATATAATGGGCATAACACTACCACTTCTCATATGCCTTCTTCATTCAGTCAAGTGCCATCTATTCAACTCAATCAAATTACACAATCACCTTCCAAGGTTCATCTTCCATCGACTCTATCTCCTCAATCATCTACAGTGATGTCAAGTCAAGATAAGCAACCTTATCTTAAGGATGAGCTCAATCCTTCTCCATTAAAGGTATTTGTGACATCACCAGGTCATGTTCATCAACCACCTCCTATAGTTAAACTTGTAATTCCACCATCTGCTATAGACCGTACCTATGTCAATGACTAGGACTTGGATGAAGCTTATTATGACGATGAACCAATTGATGCTCACACTCCTTTATCACCTCAGAGTCCCATCATGTTTTTCAACACAACTAATCCTTCTATTGATGGACAACACACATCTCAAATGCCACCACCATCACAGGGTCCTACTGTTTCTTCGGCCTACTATTTTGTTGGCCCTCTCTTTTATCATGAAACAGACAATGTTATCCTATAATGGCATGACATGTCTCGTGTCACTGCATAGATCTCCATCATCATAGTACACTTGAGGGCATCACACTTATCCCTCCCACCATCGTAGCATCCACACACGTTTCATACCACACATCAACCTCCTAGCATTGAAATCATCATGTAAACATAAGCATCATCATTACTGATGACACAGTCTCGTGCTTCACTTCACACTTGACTGTTGAGGGCATACTTTACACATGAACCCCACACACTGCACCATAGATACTACACATTATGAATCTTCACATATCTCATAGTACATCTTATATACTACATCATTTGTATTTTGAAATTTGTGCATCTACATATCATACATATTCTACACACCATACTAGTATTCATCACACATTTATCACACTCCTATTGTCTACGATTCTAGCATTACATAATATTCATCATACATACTACATAGTGCACATTTCACACTATTATGCTATCTACACATCTTGCATTGCATTCTACACCTCACATATTTACACTTTTTTCTCATCACATGGTCATATATTATCATCACACATCCTACATCTTATTCTACGCACTCCACTCACTACCTCAAGTCACACTCTTGTGCTTCAGTTCACACTTGAATGTTGAGGGAATTCTCTACACATGAACCCCACACACTGCATAATAGTCACTACACCTTAGGCATCGTATATCATCACACGATCCTACATCATCTGCACATTACACACTACATCTCATGTTATACACAATGCACCTCTCCCTACATACATCATACACACTCTACACATGACTCACATACTACACCATAACTATCACATATTGCGCATCTTTCATACATCATACATGTCATATTATATTATACATCCTTCACCTTACATTTTAGATCTCACATCTTATATCTACTATGCTACACATCTTAGGTCATCCATGCATCTTGCATTGCATTCCACATATCCTATTCTACACATTATGCATATGACATATCCTCTTCTACGCCTTGTACTCACCACATGATGACACACTCTAGTCGCATGGTCTATACTGTGTTAATGAGGATATACATAAAAAAATGGAGCTTTTCACACTTGTGCATTTATCATTTAACCTTCTATCATGTGACATCCCTAGGATAGTGACATATGCTATAGGCTAAATGGTCAACTATTCCATCATCTTGTAGTGGTATATGCCATAGGATACATCACTACCTCTTTCGATCATCTCATCGTGATATACTCTTTATGTTACATCATCTCTAGGTCACATGTCATCACCACACATACACATTCACCACAACGCGCTACACACAACACATAGTTTGACCATTTCTTGATGATGCAATGTTGTTTTTGGTTCATTCTTGACTTTGAGGGGGCATAATAAATGAACCTCATTGTATACAACTCCATTCAATCGAGGGGCATATGGATCCTATCATCCACACTATATTACATTCCATCCATCCATAACATACTGCATTTTATGGTTGCATTTACTCTTGCTCACACTTGTTGTTTCATGTTCACTTCACTACACATGTTAGATAGATCTCTTATATGTCATTATATTTACCATACACACATGTGTGTTCATGTACTTTTCTAGTTGTGATCATAGATATAGAGCTTCTACACACATCACCAATGCTTATCGTGTTATCTTTTGAGGGCATGCACATTCGTACACTATAGGTGCTATTGTTTCATTTTGTACTTAGCAATTTCTATTATTAGGTTATACATGCTTTGACATACTTGTTTGTTACATTGGCTGCTATTGTTTTCTATTGTATGCGGGCTTTTCCCTTTGTTTGGTGTGTACACTTGTTTGTTTGTATGCTACTACTATGGCCTTGAGTGTTTTGTGACACCGTGAGTGGTGTCCCATGTTTTCAACCCACTTTTCGCAGTCTATGATTGGTTTCTTACTCGTGTACTTACATTCTATCATACTCATTGTCTTTATAGCTTACACTTGTCTTCTACATATATGCTTTTTCATACTAACACTTGTTTTCTAGCCACTTGTTTGTGTGTGCCTTGGTTTTTACCAAGCACATTCCCTTTCCACTGCAGGGAAGAGTTATGGTTTATGTAGTTGGTCCTCTTTTGGGGCTGCATTCTCCTATCTACAGTGTTGCATGCACCCCCAAAGAGGGGGGGCATCATTTTGGGTTTACATAGTACCAGTACAGTTCAGTCTAAAGTTTTTGTCCATCACATAGTGGGTTATACAATGAGTGGGTTCATACCAGTCTACAAACCCCATACATAGAAGATTTTACAAGGAAGATTCTCCTTAGCAATCTGGGGAGCAATTACAGGTTAAAGCAACATCAAAATTTTCTCCCTTGCACCCATGTCTCATATCTAAAATATTTGAGTCATTTGAGTCAACAATGGTACTATCTCAATGTTGTGGGACCTTGTGCACTTGAGAAAAACCTTCGGAGAATGCCAATTCCTCTACCTATTTCTACTATTAGTACTACTCCTAATGTTGAAAATGAGACCTAAGCTAATGATGACAAGGGACCACGAATAGAAGAATAACATAAAAATGGAAAACTGAACTAAGGAAGATGATAGTCACCATAAAAAGTGGGATGAACACTATCTGTTTTGAGTGAAAGTGAGAGGAGAAGGCATAAAAGGAGGCTATGCACATAACATAGACCAGAATGCATTCACACTTGATTTCATGAAGACACAATAAGAAAATGGAATTACAAGGGATTTAAATGGCACAACAAGCACATAATATAAATGAAAGGAAAGAAAGAAGAATATAAACACGTCAAGGCAGAGAATAGCCACAAAATAATGCTTCTATTACTTCTAGAAATGCACAGTCTGATTACAATGGTGTCTGAGGCCAATATCCACATGCAAGAACCAGATCTAGAAGCCTGCAACTCAAAATATAAAGATACATAATCCTTAGCAAACATGCTAGAGGATCCAAAATGTCCAACCCTTTACAATGAGTCATGCTCTTACATTTATAGATGAATCAGAGAGAAGAAGAGGAAAAGGAGGGAAAACTCAAATTTGAATCACAACCACAAACAATAAGTAGTAAATGCCTACAAATCCACCTATAAATCTATCAAATGCACTTCTCCATGTTTGTTTGGCATGTAGAGAAGTAAAATTAGGAGATCTGAATCAAATCGGGTGGTTGGAGAAATTAGATATGTTCATTAATGGCTAGAAAGATGTCTTTCCCTATTTCTCACCTACCAAATCCCACTGAAATTTGAATTTGAATGATCTAGAGTGTAGCCCACGTCAGTAGCTTTCAAATGAGACTGGGTGCGTGTTTTTCAGAGCCCTATAGAAAAATTATGACTGTCAGAAGTTATTAGTGCAAACTAACACATGTAAGACACATGGCGCACACTGATTGACTGAAAGATCGGAAAATTGTACAACTATTTTGTCATTTTCACCACGTGTCACATTTTGTTTGTTGCAAGGATTTGGTTCCTAGTTGGTGCACTTTTATTGGTTATGTGTGACACACTCAATATCTGATAGATGCCACGTGGCACAAAATGGTGTAGAAGAAGGTGCAAAGGTACATGCAAAGGAAGAGCACAGGTGTGGGAGGAAAATAGAGGAAGGGCACAATGTGTAACACGTGGAGAAATGGGAGGAATACCTTGAGGGAGAAACATATGGTAAGGGCACAATCATTACAAAATGATGTGCGGTAGTAAGGAAGGGGGCACACGAGAATTCTAGGGACTTAGCTAATTTTGGGAAGTAGGTCTTAGGTGCATGTGCGAAGGATGCATGAACTGTTGGGAAGAAGGTGAATGCAGAAGGTGCACGAGGGAAAATAGAACAAAGAGGAAAAGGAAAAGAAAGGGTGAAGGAAATGAGGGGTGCATAAGGGCGCATGAAGAATCTGCAACCAAGGGAATGTTTCAAAAGGAGCAAATGAAGTGTGTGCAACCTACAATGTAGAACCTCTGAGCCAAAATGGAAATGTAAGTTATCCAAATAACTAGGGGAGTTATTTTGGATAATAGTTTGGTGACTTTTAGGGCCATCTTCCTACTAGATGAAGGAGATCAGTAGCCTGGAGCATCCATTGGGCATGGAGTCTATTATACAATCATGAAATTATGATCTGTGACCTTGAAGAACTACCCTTGAAGCCACTTTGAAACATGTTCTGAACTCTGTTCTGAATCCTACAAAACTACTGAAAACTACTAGAAGATGACTGAAATCCTGAAAGCAACAAAAGAGCATGCACAAGAAGCACATGGGAAGAAAGAACTATGTACAAACAAGACAATGTGCATGTAATGCACTTAGAGGAATTGAAACTACTCTAATATATACAAAATGATGCAACAAGCTTAATGGAAGGGTTTGAGATAGATCCCATTGACTGGGATTGATAGCACCTCCATCAAGATGAGACAACTTGAAAAGAGTTAGCCTCCTTGCAAGAACTGATAGTGTATGGGCCACTCCAAAGTGCATCAAACTTTGAATGGTGCCCTGGTTTGGCTCTTTCAGCATCCCATTTTAAGACCAAGTCACCAAATTTGAAAGCTTGAGGCCTAGCCTTTCTATCAAACCACTTCTTTGTTGATTGTTGATGTTGTTCTAGCTTGATCATGGCAGAGTTCCTTGATTCTTCAAGTTCAACTAGCTCTTCATTCTGATTTCTCTCTAGTTCCATGCCTTCAAATTCTAGCTGCTGGGAAAGTGCTAATGAATTCAACTCAAGTATCAAAGGAAGGGTAGCCTCCTTTCCATAGACAAGCTTATAAGGTGAAGTTCCTATTTCCTTCTTTATTGTGATTCTGTCTTCCCAGAGCAAACGTGAGACCTTTGTATGCCACTGTCTTTGGCTGATGTTCATTGTTCACTTCATGATCTTGATCAGGTTCTTATTTGTAGACTCTACCAAGCCATTACCTTGAGGGTAATAATTGGAGGAAGTCTTCAAGTATATACCAAGACTAAGAGCCCAATCAGTGATTTTAGTACCAAGGAAGGATTTTGCATTATCTGAAATGATTGTCTGAGGAACGCCAAACCTTGTTACAATACCTTTGAGAAATTCAAGGATGAATGACTCTGGTTGATTCTTTGAGCACAATAGCCTCTGTCCATCTGGTGAAGTAATCCATAGCTGTCAGCACCCACTTGTGGCCAGTGCTTGAAGGAGGATTGATCATGCCTATGAAGTCAAGACCCCATTGTGAAAAGGTTGATCCACTTGGATTGGTTAGAGGGGAAGCACTGCCAATTTCTTCTTTCCTACAAAGAAAGTGCATTCTTTGCATTTCATGATCCACTTGTGCACGTTCGTGAATAGGGTAGGCCAAAAGAGTCCTGCCATTATGATCTTCATTGTTGTAGTCTTGGCAGAGAAGTGTCCACCAGAGAATCCATCGTGAAATTCTGCTAACACTTTTTCAGTCTGTGTGCCATCAATACACCTCAACAACATGCCATCAAGATTCTTTTTGAAGAGAAGACCATCAATCAGAACATATGGAATAGATTGCAGCCTTAGATGTCTTCTCTTTTCTTTTTTTAGACCAGGAGGGTATGTTCCTTTGGAAAGGAATGTGATCATGTCCTTCATCTAGTTGCACATGCTAGGGGATTCATTCTATTCAGGTTCTGCACGTGGGGAGATCTTCATCTAGAAATAATGAAGTCTCAAGTTCATTCTGTGCATCCTCAGCAAGCTGCTTGCAGAGCACACTACCTCTTACCAACTTTGTGGCTTTGATAGTCACATCATACTCCATGATTTTGGTCACCCATCGTGCTCTCTTCTCATTGATTTCTGCTCCCATGATGAAGTCTCTAACACATGAGTGAGAAACTAACACCTTGATGATTTGTTGGTGAGCATGCTTTTAAATTTCTTGAGCATACGCATGATGGCGTAGACCTATTTTTCTATATGAATATATTTTAATTCATAATCATTTAGTGTTTTACTGAAGAAAGCCATTATGGCTACTCCAGTCCTTGTTCATTTTCTTGTGTCAGAAAAATACAAACACTTGCATCAGCTCCATAAGCATAAAGGATGAAATCCTTTGAATAGTTGGGGTTGATGAGTGTTGACGTGCAAGAAATTTCTTGCTTGATCTTGTTGAAGCTTTCTTTTCCTTCTTCTCTCCACCTGAAGGCTATGTCCTTCTTGAGCATGAGGGTGATGGGCCTTACCAGTCCTACAAATCTAGGGATAAAATGCCTAAAAATTTGATTTTTCTAAGAAAGGACTGCAAGGATTTCTTATGCACGAGCAAGGAAAAATCCAGGATGGCTGAAACACACTCAGGATCAATTGTGATGCCATCCTTTGAAACCACATGGCCCAATAGCTTTCCCTGTGCCACAATAAAATTACACTTCTTGGGGTTAAGAGATACCCCAAACTTTCTGCATCTCTCAAATACTTTCTCTAGATGTGCCATGTGATCCACACTCTGCTTTGAGAAGACAGTTATGTCATCTAGGTAAACCAAGATGAACTCATTGATGTATCCTTTGAAGGCAATATCCATGGCACACTAAAATGTTGTGCCTATGTTTGACAAACCAAAGGGCATCTTTTGATATGCATATGTTCCCCACTTGGTTGTAAATTCCATTTTGAATTGATCCTCTTCCTTGACCAGGATCTGATTGAAGCCAGAGTACCCATCCAACATAGAGAATCTCTGTGCAACAGCTACAATCTACAAAATCTACTCCATAGAAGGAAAAGGATAATGATCCTTTAAAGATGCCTTATTTAAATATCTGAAATTGACGTAGAGTCTGATTTCACCATTCTTTTTGCACACTAGAACAAGATTCGTGACCCAGGTAGAGTATTTGATTGGAAAAATTATCTTCACCTCAATGAGTTTAGACAACTCTTTCCTCATGATGGGCTTGATACTAGGATCAAGGTCAATGGAGTGTTGAGAAACACTTGGATCAAATCCTTTGAGGTCTTCATACTCCCATGAGAAAATATCACTGTATTTTTGACAGAGAGAGATGAAGGCCTATTTTTCATCATGCACACAAGCTTTACTGAGAAGTAACTCCTTTCCATGTGCAATAGTGAATGGGTAGTAGTATTCTTGCACCACATGCATATTATTTTCTTCACCCTTGAACTCATCATCAGGGCTAAATATTTTCTCTAAGGTGACCAACCCTTTAGGAAACTTGTTTGTCTTTAGCTGGATCACTTGGTCACCATAGCTGTCATGCAAATCAGCTTGCATGCTTGAAGAGAACTCAACTTCATTCTGAATGAACTGGATGATCTGTGCATCACTGTTAAATACTTTCCAGCTAGTGTTGTTCTCTGGAATAGATGGTCTGATTACCATTTTTACATGCTACACATTTCCTTTGACAAATTCATCCACAGGAGAGAACTATGTGAACCAAGCGCAGCCATCTGATCAGCCTTCTTTGTTTATCTTCTTGGCACCACCTGTAGATTCAGAGCATCAAATCTCTCAAGGAGGTCCCAAACTCTGTGTTTATAAGCTTTGAGAAGCTTATTCTTTGTCACACATTTTTTGGTGACCTGGTGGATAACTAGTTTTGTGTCCCCAAAGATTTGCAACACCTTAATCTTTTCTTTTCAGCAATAAGAAGACCATGCACCAGTGCCTCATATTCTACTACATTATTGGAGCATGTGAAATTATAACCTATGCATGAAGGATAATTTCTCATCCTTGAGAGAAATGAGAACCACACCACCAACGTCATTTATGCTTCTAGAACTATCAAAGTATAACTTCCATAGACCAGAGTTTTCTTCATTTTGCTTGAGTGTGCATGGTAACACAACATTCTTCTTCAAGGATGCAGTAAGTGCCAAGTCTAGTTTCAAAAGCTTCAAGATCTTCATCATATGGATCAAATTTATGGTGCCTCTCTTCCCACTCATCTAGCACTAAGTCAAGTAGAGGAGGAGGGACATGATGCTCTTCAGAAACTAAAAACTTGTTCTTTTTGGATTAAGTAATTGGCTTTAAGAGGAGATGGGTCATATGAATCTACACGATAAGAAAATATTGGCTCAGCTTGTATGGTAAACTGGGTACCATACCTTGTCTTGAGTAACATATGGGACCAATCAGAAGATAAGTAACCACCCACTTTAGTAGTAAAATCCCTTGACAAAAATAAGGCAAAAAAGGAGGTAGGTCAATGATTGACACATCTTGAGTTATTGTGAGGCTTGGACATGCATGGAGGGTTAACTCAAGATCCTTGATGACTCCCAAAGTGGTAATAGTTGAGCCATCAAGTTGTAGGACTCCTTTGGATAAAGGGTTGTACTTAAGACCTAGGACATCAACAATTTTCTTAGGCATGACAGAAGTACTAGCACCTGAGTCAATCATACAATTGTGCACAAGGTGTTTTCCTATGATCAAGGACATATAGAAAGGTGGGGTTTTGAAAACCTTACTTACTTTATTCTCCTCTTCTTGATAGATATTGACACCAGTACAATTTTTGGGTAGTTGGATCAATGCGCGGAAGTTGTGTCAGAGCTTCATGCAACATGTCACACTGAGATGGAATGGTCAGGGCATCCCACATTGTGACATTTATATTTGTCTTCTTCATCTGGTCCATAATGTTGAATGGAAGGCCCACTGACTTATGCATTTGGGGCACAACAACATCTTTTCTTGATTTTTCAGGTGTAGAGACAGGGGCCTTAGCTGGCGCAGAGGCTTGACCTACCAAAGGAGGGGAGTGCACCACTTCAAAAGGAGCATTATGTGGAACCTCACACGTAGGAACTTGTGCACCTTTACTACTGATGCCTTAGTTGCATCTTTTTACTTTTGAGGATCATCCTGTGTTGCAGGAATTGAGACTTGCATGCCAGACTCAAGCATTCTCTTCTTGTACCTTGTGTTGTCAACAACTTGGGTGCACAGTCTGTTTGTATCATCTGCAACTTGATTGATT
Source organism: Taxus chinensis (assembly GCA_019776745.2). Classification (NCBI taxonomy): domain Eukaryota; kingdom Viridiplantae; phylum Streptophyta; class Pinopsida; order Cupressales; family Taxaceae; genus Taxus; species Taxus chinensis. The sequence goes on along the minus strand of CM034155.1, from coordinate 163,802,994 downwards.
ACACAAAATTCCTCAGTGCCAAAGAATATCAAGTTGGCTTTAGAAGGAGCTTCTGGATTTTCTTGATTCTCAGGCTCACTTGCACTTGTGGAAGGCTCATAGCTAGAAGAATTATGAATCATGTAGGCCTTGCATGCACATGGATTAGCATAGTGATATTGACTATGAGGCATGTTTCAAGGGAAGCACCATTCATACTCTTGAACCATGTTATTCTAAACTTGAACTAGTGCTTGACTTGTGTTGGGCGCTGGAAGAGGTTGCGCTAGAGGAACAACTTGCAAGGGAATATGTGCATTAGCATGTCATCTATCATTTTGTTGGTTCTTCCCATATCTCTGGTTTCCATATTGATTCCACTAGGGCTGATTGTTTTGGTTATGCGCCTGATTAGAATTATTTCTGAAGGCTTGCGCCTGCTACTTTTCCAAGGATATAACTTTATTTGACAAGTTTCTAATCAGGGCCTTCATTTCTTCATCTTCCTTTTGTTGTGTGGGAGAGTAGGATGTGGATGCAACTGGTTGCATGCTCTGCACAAGAAAGAGAGCAATAGAAGGTTGGGGCACTGGAGACATCTCTAGGAATAAGGGCATGGGAGGTCTAGGAGCCAACTTTCCCACCTTGATGAGACTATTTTCTGCCCTTATTGCAATGTTGTAAGCAACAGGTAAGGTTCTACCTCCCATGGATTGAATCATGACTAAAATGTCACTATTCAAAGCCCTTAGATAATACAAGAAAGCATGTTGGGTTATAGGCCTTACCACTTGAGGGATTTTGTCCCAAGTTTTCTGGAATCTGATATTGAAATCAGTCATTTGTTCATTGGGTGCCCTCTTTGTTGTAGTCAGTTGTTCCACCAAAGACAGGTGATCTGATTTATCTTCAAAATAGTTACATAGAGTTGTTCCAAGCTCATCCCAGGTGGCAATAGATGCAGGTCTCAGGCCTCGGTACCATTGGAGTGCTTTACCTTTGAATGAGGTTGCAAGCAGCCTGACTACTACATCATCATGTGTGATCAGATAGATAGAGCACACATTTGCAACATCCTGGATATGCTCAATAGGGGTGACTTGATTCTCACCAGTAAAGTATGGGATACTCTTGAGCATGGTTGTTGGCATATCATGTTGTGCATTGAGATTGAGAGGGATTCCACTAGTGAAGCTGGTAAAGTTCCTTAGAGGAGGAGGTGGTTGAAGTGCCATGGTAGGGCACAGTAGGTCTATTGTGATGAGGAGGAGTGGAATGTGTGCATGACACGCTGGAGATGGAGATGCATGCGTAGTGTTCTACTATGTACTCTCCTCAAAGATAGTTAGAGGTACTCAAAATATGCTTCAGTATTGTGTTTTGTCTCGTATGCACTCTTCTCATGAAAGGCACTCAAGACTATTGAAAATAGTAGATCTGGATGTTGGGAGTCACCATATGTGTTGAAACGAGCCTCCAAAGGCTAGAAATCACTAAGTCACACACCAAACTTAGTAATGCTGAAATTTAAGCTTTCAATGTTGGTCCCACCGGGCGTGCCAGAAACTGTTGGTTGTCAAACTTGCACCCATGTCTCAGATCTAAAGGAACTGAGTCATTTGAGTCAACAATGGGATTGTCTCCAAGTTGTGGGACCTTGCACACTTGAGACAGACCTCCAGAGAAGGTTGGTTCCTCTACCTATTTCTACTACCATTGCTACTCCTAATGTTGAAAGTAAATCTGAAGCTAACAATGCCAAGGGACCAAGGATAGAAGGATAACATAAAATGGAAAACTAAACTAAGGGAGGTGATAACACCAAAAAAGTGGGATGAACACTATCTGTTTTAAGTGAAAATAAAGGGGAAAGGATAATGGAGGATGGGCACATGAAACATAGACCAGAATGCATTCACACGATCGATTTCATGAGACACAATAAGAAAATGGAGCTGCAAGGGATTTAAAATGGCACAACAAGCACACAATACAAATGAGAGGAAAGAAAGAAGAATACAAACATGTTAAGGAAGAGAATAGCCACAAAACAATGCTTCTATTACTTCCAGAAATGCATAGTTAATTACAATGGTGTCTGAAGGTAGATATTCACATGCAAGAACCAGATCTAGAGGTCTGCAACTCAAAATACAAAGATATAGAATCCTTAGAAAATTCTAGAGGAGTAAAAAATGTCCAACCCTTTACAATGAGCCATGCTCTTACATTTATAGATGAATCAATGAGAGAAGAAGAGGAGAAGGAGGGAAAACTTGGGTTTGAATCACAACCACCAACAAAAAGCATTAAATGCTTGAAAATCCACTTGTAAATATGTCAAATGCACTTCTCCAAGTCTGTTTGGCATGTAGAGAAGAAAGGAGGGAAATCTGAATCAAATTGGGTGGTTGGAGTAATCAGATCCTGTTCATTAATGGCCATGAAATATGTTTTCCTATTTCTCACCTACCAAATCCCACTGAAATTTGAATTTGAATGATCTAGAATGTAGCCCACATCAGTAGCTTTCAAATGAGACCAGGTGTGCATGTGTGTCAGAGCCTGTAGAAAAATTTATGGCTGTCAGAAGTTATCAGTGTAAAACTGAACATGCAAGACACATGGCACACACTGATTGACTGAAAGATTGGCCAACTGTGCATCTATTTTTTCATTTTTCTACCACATGTTACTCATTGGTTTGTTGCAAGGATTTGATGCCTATTTGGTGTGCTTTGATTGGTTGTGTGTAGCACACTCAATGTCTGACATATGCCACATGGCATAGAAGGGTACATAAGAAGGTGCAAAGGTACATGTGAAGAGTGAGGCGTGGAAATGAAAATAGAGGAAGGGGCGTGCAAAGGTAACATGTGTGTCATGGGAGAAATGGGAGAAATACCTAAGGAAGAAACATATGGCAAGAGGCAAATCATTACAAAATGATGTGTGGTAATAAGGAAGGGGGCACATGAGAATGTCTAGGGACTTAGCTAATTTTGGGAAGCAAGGTCCAAGGCGCGTGCGAAGGATGCATAAAATGATGGAAATAAGGTGAATGTGCAGAGGGTGCATGTAAGGAAAAATGGAACAAAGAGGAAAAGGAAAAGAAAAGGTGAAGGAAAGGAGGAGTGCACAAGAGCGCGTGAAGAATCTGCAACCAAGGGAATGTTCCAAAGGAGAAAATGAAGAGTTCCCAACCTGCAATATATAACCTTAGAGCCAGAATGGAAAGTAAGTTGTCCAAATAACTAATCGTAGTTACAGGAAAAACATGCTACTTTGAGTAGATAATTTAGTTCAGTATCCACATCCCTCCTCATGTCACACCCTGATTCTTAAGTCAAAATAAGTACACTACTGAACCATGATATTTCATCCCAATGTCCTTGACAATTCAAAGGATTATGTAGGTGTTTAATAATGATGAACATACTTACACTTCTCACTTTCTTGAGAAAAGTATTGATAATTTTGCAAGTAATTAGCTATTTCTGAATAGGTAAGTGAAGAAGGGTACATGGAGTCTGTTTCATCAAACACGATAAGATCCTTGTTGCACTAACTAAATCATGACAGTTTCATAAATTTATAATTGAAATAAAATTCCAATCTTTTTGAAATGGTAAACCTTTTTAGAATTAACTTTTTTAATTATGAACAAGAGAACCATATGTTAGTGTCAGCAATCAAATTTACATTGAAAACTAACACACAATAATAATTCTCCAATTCATTTTCATGCGGAGCAGGTTACACATGTATAGGAATATGTATTCCTAAAAACAAGGAGGTTGTTCAACAACACTCCCACAAATCTCTCTACAAACTACTATGTACAATGAGTTGTTAAAACAACTCACAACAATAATATTCTCCAGATATTATTTTCCACCTGTCACAAATAAAATTAATGGAGCACTAATATTATAATTTCCTAACATTCCACCCCTTAGTGCGAACATGGGGAAAACTATGCCTTATACTTGCACACTTCTCATGATTTGGTGATTTTCACAGGATGATCACAAACCTCAAGGATGGTTTTTCAAACGGTTGACCACAAACCGAGAATGGTGGTTTTGCAATTGGTTTACCACAAACCACGCCAGTGATGGTTTTGCAAATGGATTACCAACAACCAAGAATGGTGGTTTTGCTATTGGTTTACCATAAACCATTCAATGAAGGTTTTCAAGTGGTTTACCTACAACCACATCATGATGTGCCAAGTACTATTCAATCGACCCTCATCACATGATCAAATGGTCAGGGAATAACATGGGAAATTCTGCTGACATCTGCTGCTCATACATACATAGAAAAAACTGACATAATGGAAATGGAACATTGGAATGATGTTCCCCCCCTCAATGTGAAATTTATCACTTATTGAAAACAATATTACAATGCAAATTAAGTGCACACCACACTGTGAAGCACTGAAATCAAATTGCACACACACCTGTCACCAAAGTCTGATATGCGGCCCCGTCGTTGGCAATTGACTAGAGGTCGCTGATTGACCTCCAACCTCCTGATGCCTCCATGCCTCCAGATTTCATGCTCAGAACAAGAAGTCTTCAGAAATCACTATCTTCATTTACTTGTTCTTCCTCATTCTCTGATCTTTCTTACAGTAATAAAGTTGGCCTCAATTCCTTTGAGTTTTCCACTAAGTATATCTGGAGCTCGACCTCTACAAAATGAAGCTGTATGCCCCTTTTTCTTACAGTAGAAACATTCTCTTTCCTCTTTATATTTAACAAAAATTTTGTACTTCCTTTTTACATACATTGTTGTTTCTTCTTCTACATCTTCTTTGGTCCATTTTTCCTCAGCTAGGAGAGTTGATATCATATCTTCCAATGAGTTAGAAGGTATCAGACCAAGAGTGAAAACAACATTACTGTATTTGGGGTGGTAAAATATTTAGTAGAATAGCTTTTGCATCCTCGTCGTCTATTGGAGCTTTTACATCTACAAGTTGTCTCAGAAGAGATCGTAAATTGTTGATGTGACTAGACATTGTATCTCCATCACTCATTTTGAGCTTGAACAACTGAATTTTTAGAGAAAACTTTGCATTGACTGCTTTTGAACCAAATAATTTGGCTCAGATTATCCAGATGTCCTTCGAGTTTTTATCTAGATCAATATAATGTAATTGGTCAAGTCCAAAAGGGTCAAGGCCAATAATGGATTTGGCTTTATCATCCCGTGTTTCCCATTCTGCTAATCTGGTCGGATCTAAAGGTACTGGTTCTTTTCCATCTACTATCCTCCAAAGATTTTTATTCATCAACTGCATCTGGATCTTGACTTTCCATGTGTGAAAATTGAGACCATTGAATTTTTCTAGTGGAATGTCCCATTATATATTAGAGAGTCAGTTTCAACTGAAAATGCACTCTTTGAACTATTTACAATTTTTTACCAATGACTCCACAAGACAAAAAATATAGATACAAGTTTCCTAAAATAACATATTTGAGACACTTCGATGAACACAAAAATTCACTATTTTGACATATATACAATAATTAGACTAATTGACACTTAACATGACTTTAATACATTATACTTTATCAATTAAACAAAAGACTATAAAGTCTAAAATAACATTAAATGACAATCACACTTTGACAACCTAGACTCTATTTAGGAGGACAATAGACATAAATTAATATGACTTTTTATCTTGATGGATATACATGACACATTATAAAATAACATAAAGTATTCAGTTATGACACTTTACAAACATAGAGTGACAATGAAATAAAAGACAAATTACATATGGACTAGAATTAAACAAAAATATGAAAATTAACCAAAACACAATACCTAAAAATTGTGAGAGTCGATGCGTGAATGAGGTGAGAAGGTAAAACGGTCCTTAACAGCTCTGTCCACCAAATCATATGTAAAGAGTTGTTTATCAGATCTATGTAGGTCGAATGATCAATGATGTTACTGTTAACCACTGCATTTTCTCCTTAGATTCTAGTGCCATGAACAACATTACTTTCTCATCAACTGCCTAGGACGAATTGATAAGTGTCGATCCTCAAAGACCTCAGAGATCGTTTGTAATCTACAGTTTTCCTTTTCCAATACCACAACAGATGCTCACCGGCATTGAAATTGTAGGTTTGAAGTAGACAAATCAGACCAATTTTCCTGAGAAAAAATGTAGTCAGATCTGCGCACAGGATGCACTATGAATATTAATGCAAAAATAACTGATTCCAAATGATGATTTTGTCTGCTCCTTCAGTGGTTCCAAGCAAAAACGTGGACTACAAATTAGGCACAAAAATTGATAGAGATCCAAGGCCAATGCTTTTCCAAGCTATATCTGACACAATAGACAGATTGCACCATGCATACAAAACAAAATGAAAGATTTTGGATGGTCAACTCAACGAACTCAACAATTTGGATGGATCTCTGGCTAATATTTAGTGGACCAGATGTAACCTGCCGCCTCTGTAATGACAGCTATATAAACTGTACTGTCAACAATCCTTAGCTCAATATAGATGCGCACGCAGGGACTAAAAAATTGAAAGGATTACCATCACTTTAACACAGAAGCATACAAATTCTTGAAAGAACTCTCATTTTATCCCGCTCTGACACCAAATGTTAGTGCAGCAATGGATTTACATTGAAAACTAACACACAATAATAATTCTCCAATTCATTTTCATGTGGAGTAGGTTACACATATATAGGAATATGTATTCCTAAAAATAAGGAGGTTGTTCAACAACACTCCCATAAATCTCTCTACAAACTACTATGTACGTGAGTTGTCAAAACAACTCACAACAATAATATTCTCCAGATATTATTTTCCACCTGTCACAAATAAACTTAATGGAGCACTAATATTATAATTTCCTAACACCATATACATATAAAATTATGTGACCATAATGAGGGAAAAACGCTAAGCATCTAATATCACCATCTAGATTTGCATCCATTGAAGGAATGTAAAGCTACATTTACATCCATCTAGCTCCATCACAAGGCACACAAAAATGGTTCATTTCCATCACACTTCATAGGAGGGGAGTCTATTGTTTCCATGCACATATTTACTACATTCTACATCTTTTTATTTTATCTCTACTTCACAAAGTGCAACTGGCATAACAACAACCTAGGGCACAATTTGCATGCACCAATGTAGTGCAACACTTAGTGATAAGTCCATCAATTTGGTAGTTGAGGATAGTTCGGACCCTTCATATGCATAACTATTTTTTAGGGTTTTAATGCTTTATTTGGGGTTTTACAGGTTATTCTTCCATCTCCTATTCACAACGACCTTTGACGTAGTTTAGCGAAATTAGTGCGAAAGGAATCAAACACATGCAAGCATCTAGTGACACTCCAGAGGAGGTTTTATGGTCATTTCCACATACTAGGGCACCCAAATCTTAGAATAACATGTCCATGGGTGCCCTATCCCATTTCAGGAGCCCCAGTCCAGTTACATAGCTCAGATCTATGCTTTCTTAGGATTTTATGCAGTCGTTTCCTCCTCTTGTTCATCCAGTCTCTACTACGAGACAATCCCGTGACAACATCAAATCAGCTAAGGCTTTTCTTAACCCTTCTTACACACTAGGGTTTCACATTTTCTATCTTATTTTACTTGGGTATATTTTTTATTTAATCATTTATTCAATTATTTTACTGGTCATATAACATTAGATTACTCTATAGTATTTTTATTTTATTTAATCATGTTGTAGTTTACATAGCTCATGACCTCTAAAGGGGATTTGGGAGAAGTTGAAAGCATTGTCACTCTTTTTACAACCTTTCTTCTCTTTGTGGTCAACTTGAGATCACATTTATGATCTTCCCGTGGTATTGGTAGGAAACCCTAAGCTTTATTACATATGTTTTTAGTCTTCCTTGGGACATTTTTGAACTCTTGTCATGAAGATACGGGCATTTTGAGGTGGTTTTGAATTTACACAATTTCACAGTTGGATTTGAGGTATTATTGGGTTATTTGCATGCATTTACATTCAATGTTGGATGAAATTAAACCCTCCTTTTTTGTGAAATTATCCCTAGAAGGATTTTGAATCCTCACAATTGTTGAGCCCCTAAATTCTTGTACATTCTTTTGACTAGTTCCCACATCGAGAAAATTATTGTAATCTTTATTCTTTATTATTTCATATTCTTTTAAGAGTACAATTTTTCAGGAAGGAGAATAAAATAATGCGCGCAAGATGCAAAATAAAAAATATATAAAACCCACGGGTGGAAATAGAACACGAGGATAAATATATACATGCAGATATAGTGAAAAAGAAGACACATGAAAATAGTTGGGCTTGAAGAATAGTTGGCATGGCCAAGAAAATCTTGGGGAAAACAGAAGATATAAAATCGACTATAGAGTTTGATGCATGCATGTTAAGGCAAAGCAGGTGGTGAGTGGAAAATCAGTTAGGTCTAAAAATATAGATATTAAGATTAGATCAAAAAGCATGCAGAACCAAGAACTGAGCATCTAGAAGTGGTGGAATTTCCATGCAAGTTAAGGTGTCAGGGAAAAGTGATGATATGTGGCATAAATTTCAGCTCTATGTAATTATTAGAAGTTAAAAATAGAACCCAAGGGCTATTTTATAACCCTTGTTTATGTAGTGAAGGAAAATTCCCCACTAATATATATACCCCCCTTGGGGACCTTTGTAAAAGGACATTCAAAAAATCAGGGTGGTTATGATCACTAATGAAAACTTTTATGGGAGCTATATTTTGATTATAAATATGGAGAGAGCATTATAGAGTTATTCTCTATGGGAGTATGTGTTTTTGTTTTTCTGTTTCTACAACATGAATGTCTTTGTTTTATTTTTTTATCTATGCAATCACTTCATATCAACATGTTGAACATGATGGGGATTGAGACTCTTTAGCACCTCAGGTGAACGTGCTAAGTTTTCCTACCTTAGTGTGATATTTCGGTGCGAGGATATAAGCTAACTTGGTGTCCACCAGAATGATGAAGGTTTGTGCACATATTAGCATGTGTTAGTGGTAAAACTAGACATGTAACATTTTGGTTTTGTTATTGAGACCCATTATTATTGATTTGATATGGTGAAGTGGGAAATTGATGTTTCGTACTCACAGGGGAGAATATTGCCATTGGAAATATGGAATTGAAAAGGCTTTCTTGCAAAGGCATCCCATTCATAACAATTGTTTTCCCGATTTCCCTCCAAGGGACTTGGGTGGAAAATAATTTGTATGATGAGCCCTATGAAACCTTCTTTAGCAAACTTGTATGTTTGGTTAGTTGCCTACTACTTGGGTAATATATTGAATCTAGGAAAGAAGTACACTTGGACTTCGGAGCATGCAAGAATACTTACAAGACACAATGCAACTTGGGCACACATTGTAGATTATTGGTGGAAGGGTATGCTTCGCAAATAAGTCCTTGAATGCATGGTCAACATTTTATTACATAGACGAATCACAATTCAAATTATTTTGTGAGCCGTGTGGATCATATTTGAGTAAATTTCCATTGGAAATAAAGAATTTTATGTTAGATTTAGGAATTGAAAACTTACCCATGGATGGATAATTTTTTCAACCCATGTGAGCAACACACAAGGGAAGGGAAAGGAAGGGAAGAACTTGACTCCGCCATGGATTCCTTAGATGAATGCACATTGAGAAGGAAGTGGTATGAAGAATTTTGGTAAAAGATGGATATTGAAAGGGAACTACTTCATAGGGAAGATTCAACCTCGAGAAGTGTCACAGAAAACCCAGAGTATTAGTTTAGGACGGAGGGAGAAAGGAGTGATGAAGGGTACTAGAAGCACAATAGGACATATGTGGAGCCAACAAATCAAGAGGATGAGGGAGCATAGTAAAATGTGGATGAAATCCTTTCCTAACTTTCCATGCATGCTCATGCAATTAGATCCCACAATATAAAATACCAAGTACGTATTGAGACAAACAACGTCGAGGAAGTAAATACAATAAAAGGAAAGGAATTTCTGGATAGTATGTTTCTATTTTTTGTAGCAACTTGCACCAATTTCTAGGAGAATACAATTCAATCTTAACACTCCCAAAGTGCATAGGTTTGGAATGATAAGTAGTACTCGTGATAACTCAAGCACCATGAGGTGTGTAGGGAGACACACCTAGGGAGTACCACACTAGTACAAAAAAGATTACAATTGTTATTGCATGGAATACTCGTGGCAAAGGAAGTGACTCCTCTAGGACACTCTGCACTAGTTCAGGATCACAAGGATAAGTTATAGCAGTTGTGCAACAAGTACTAGTGCCATAGATCTTCTATGAAATGTTGTTGCATCTTCCAGAGTATCACAGAGTTGTGAATGCCATGGAACATGTATACAAGTGAAAACTAATTTGGCACATGAAAGGAATTACTTATCCAGAGGGAAAAGTGAGCCCACTTTCATAATACTTTGCTAGATAGAGCACATACTTGGATAGAAAGCATGACCCACAAAAATTAGTCATAGACTATGACTAATTGAAGGATGCCTTTTTGAAGGACTTTGATATACATGAGTTTGAGAAACAAAGTATATCAGTGCTTGAGTAGATCAAACAGGAGCTTAATGAATGTGTGCATGCATATGATGCATGCTTTAAAATATTTATCTCAAAATTTTCCTACGAGATCCATCTGACCCAACATGCGTAGTGACTTATTGGATGATTGATTTTTCCATCCATTCATATGCCATAAGACATTTACATACCCACACAAATCATTGCGCGTAGAATTTGTTGGTAATGTAGAAACTAATTTATGGAAGAACATATTGCATCAATAGACACTCAGTTAGAAACGTTAACTGCATATAACACTAGAGAAACATGCAACGTAATTTGGTGCACAGATTGTGAAGCGGAAGGCCGCATCATAGTGTTAAGAAAATGATTATGGATTGTGAGACCTTTAGACATGTGCACGATGTTAGAAAGCTCCCTTTTTATAACATGCAATTCAAAAAAGTGCCTTGTTATTGCAAAATTTATGACGCACATGCACAACAGTGAGGATTGCAGCATAATAATCGATTAGATACATGAGTAACAATCATTAGGAGTAATACAAGCCACTGTAGGAAATAAAAACTGAGAGTGCAATGGAAATATAAGAGGGCAAGGTCATGAGAGGGGCGAACAAGGAAAAGGAAGACTTTCACCAAGGACTTGTTATAATTACGACTCACTAGATCATTATCAACAATATTTCCCAGCATTCCTTGTATGCAAGTATTTTATAAAATATAATAAGGTAGAAGACTGGCCTAATCTTTACGCGTCAATGTTGGAGAAGAGTATAGGAGTGATTAAGATCATGTGTAGTGTAATGGAGATTCTAGAGCAAGTAGGCACGCCAAAGGTAAAATATTAGAGGAGTTATGAATCGCGGGCAAGCATCTGAATCCCTGTTAGAAAATATGCAGGACGAGAATCCTTAATTAGGGAAGAGGCTACCCGGATACAAGGAAATAAAAGGATATTCTATAAGAGACTAAGGAATTGGTGCACGAATTACAAGGGGATATTGAATTCTTAATAGAAGAAGCAAGTGCCAGAACCGAATCACATAGAATTCTTGACTTTTGATAATGTAGAAAGAAATGAGTATCGAGAAGTATGCATATTATTGTGCATTAAAGGTGTAATCTCCTCTACTTATCCAATGGTTTTCACACTAGATAAGGAATATGATGCTCGGAAAGAATGCAGGACACGCACAAAAGAAGGAATTTAATTTTTCTGGTAAATAATATTATGTTCGGGAAATCCTAGTTAACACCTACATAGATGGGTGGAAGATCAACAATATGTCACTGGATACAAGCGCAAAGTAAGTATCTTGATGGTTTATTCTTGGAATGAGATAGGGGTGACCTACACTTCATATTTCTCCACATGTTTTGTTCATAAAAATAAGATGCGCGTTGTTCCTATTGGATTTTTTAAGCACCCGGCTATTAGCATAGTGGGGGTAAGGTTTCTTGGAGATTTCAAAGTGATTAAGGTAGATAATTTTCCTACATTACTTGGTATATCATGGCGTTATGCAAACAATGATGATCTACATTTTAAAAAATATTATACAATTTTTGAAAATAGTACCCATCGCGTAATACTCCTGATAGATCCTAAACAAGGAATATCATTATGTTGATAATGTCAAAGAACATGAATATTTGGAGCACATATACAATATTAAGGCTAGATGGATTGAAAATATTCTGAGCCAAATCAAGATAAATTCTTACTAATGGGATGACGTGTCCAATCAATCTTGGCTATAATTAGTGTAACATGTGACAATTGGGAGAATGGATCATATGAGTTGATTGGGTGCAATTATGGCATAGTAAAATCAATCCCAAAGCATACAAATCAACAAGAAATATATCTCAATGTGAAAGTTATATAATAAAATTGAGATAAGGAATAAAACAAAACCTCCCATACCATTAGTTACTAATGTGGTGGGATTTGTCTAGGAGTATCTTAAATAGATGGAAACATAAATACCCTCAGAAAAGGTGCACAAAAATTACATGTTATACACAGTTATGGGTATAGTGTCTAGATGGTGGTCACTTACGAACCAATCTTAAGGACATGGGACCAAATAAGTGAAACCATGTGTGTTATATTTGAACAAGGTAATTACACACAAATCCTTCCTAGTTACAGTGGATTAACAAAATAAAAATACCACCTAAGATAATGTGAAGGGTCTTGGAGTTTGTAGTCTTTAATTTGCATACCAATGTTATACGTGCTGACACTTAATTTGGAAAAACTAAATTTTCACCCAAAGCACACATAGCTATCATGTCCCTCCTTTGTGTTTTCTTATCAAGATGTTACCATGCATAACCATATTGATAATATACCAAGTACTAATACAAACATACTAAAACATTGGATACCTTTAATCGGAATAACATGTAATAAGGAAATAGGGATTACATATAAACCATAACTAAGATCAATTGCATAAACACATCTCCATACTCAATTACATCAATGATCATAATACAACCACAATTATCCATTAGTCTTAAGAAACAACTACATAATAAGAATATGATACATAACATTCAGTATATATGATCATAGAGTCATATGCACAACTGTAACAAAGTAACATAACACTAACACACAACACAATGACCATGCCCCCATAACCCGTCCTAAGCCAAGTATTTATAGGGGTAGGGACTTTCCCTTCACCTCCCATGCACTTCCTAATAATAGGTGTGCCCAAAATAACCATGTGTACTTACATGCATGCTTTAAAAAACACTTGCTAATAATAAATTATCCTATAAATAAGACTTGATTTAATCATATTATTATCCTCTATGCATGTGCTCGATATGCATGTACATTCTCCAAAAATAGCCTTTACTTGGCTACCAAGTCATCATGTTTTATCTCTTTTCTTGGTCGACACTCCATCCCACTTTTCTATTTTTAGCCCATCCTGCTGAATTGGCTAAGTCCTTAATCAATCTTGTTGTATGCGCAGTCCTGCATGCAACCCTGTTCATGTCTGCGAGCGCTACCCTACGTGCCATCCAAACTCCTCTGCATGCACTTCCTTATGTGTTGTCCTTTATCCCCCTTTGTACTTAGCCAATTTTGGAAACCAACATTACCCCACACTAGGTATGTTTTTCGTCCTCGGCGACACCAGAGACTGTCCCGCAAAAAGAATAGTAGAAGAATCAAAAAATAAATTATAGAGATTATAACTTGTGCCAAAGAATCAAAGAATCAATTTTTTTAGGGGGAGGAGTATTGGATATTCCTTGAATAATATTTTCTCAAGTTCCTTCCACCCTTCTAACTCCTTATTCACCTTAACTGGTGTGGCATCAATGATGTCAGGGACCTCCGCAGGGGTTAATTCATTAATCCTCCCCTTTAGCTATTTTACTAGGCTATCCAACTATTTAGCTGCGTTGTCTAATGCATCAATCCTGCATGTATCTGAGGGAAAAATTCCTTCATTATGTCCTTTAGTGAGGTATTCAAAAGATTTATCTTTTCCCTCTTCTACTATAAGTCTGTTGACACCTCTTATTTTTCCTTGTTATTCTTGTTCTTGGCTTGGAACTCCCTCAACTCTAATTCATCCCTAACAACCTGCAACCCTACAACATAATCAAAGTCCTGGAAGTTATAATATACAAACTCTACCATCCTCATAACCTCCTTAGATCTTACAGCTAATGCATCATACTGCGCGAGGTGTTATTCAACCTATTCCATGTCACTCTTCTTCTTCTAAGCCAATACTTCTTCTGCGGACACTATTGTGAGATCCTTCTTCTCATGCGTGATCATGCATGCTAAGTCCTTTAGGAAATGCAACTCCATTTTGTATGAAGGTTGGACTTGATTAACCAGGTCCAGGCATGTGATTGTGATAACATTTGTGATGCATTCTGTCTTGTTTTACACCGCACGTGTCTGTCCCTTCTCTTCCTTGAGCTCTTGTTTTAGCCTCGCAATTTCTTTATCTTTCTTTTCAAGATATTTTTTCTTCTCCTCCATCTCCTTGCACATATTATTTATGCGACAATCCTTATTAGAAATTATCACTCCTACTTCTTCCGACAACTTGTTAAGTGCATTACACACTTGTTCATCTGTTAATACCTGTGCGTCGACTATCAAGTATGCTTCTCCTGGTGTGGACTTAAGTTGAGTCTTGGTTATAAATTTTGTGCTAACCTTGAAATTTGGCTCTTCCATTTTTGATCAAAATTCCTGAAAAAACATATTCCTTATGCATGGAAAGGATTCTTCATTTTAAAGAATGATCAACATAAGAGATAATCTATGGCTACTGTACTCTAATATCTTACGAACAAAACTTTATTGGGATCATCAACATACCACATCATAGGTCCCTAGGGTGTTTTCCTTTTCTTTCTATTCTTCCCATGGTCCCCTTTTGGAAAACCAAGCATTAGGGGGTTCTTTAGGACACTTGTTTCTTCCTCACCAATATTTATTTTTTCTTCCTCAATGTGCTCTATCTCATGTTTGATAATGTGCTCTAAAATGCAATCCATTTCATGCTCAATATTGTGCATAGTATCATGCTAAAAATCCTAGTCAACTTCATGATCCCTAATATGCTCCCGTCTCTCCTCCAAAATATGAGTAATAGGAACTTCATGGCCTTCTTCCACTGGTTCCTTTAAGGGGGTCTCCTCATGATGTGCATCACACTCTTCCATATCTGACTCCTAGACCTGATGAACCAAGGTTTCCTTTTGGAATACGTCCTCCTCTTCATTTCTCTCAACCTCTTTTGTGTCTTCACGAGACACTATATTTAATTTCTTCTTCACTGGAGAATTCTTTTTTGGTAGCTACTTGGTCACTTTGGAGGTGCTCGAACTTGGTTAATACTCCTTTTGTTTTGGTTCCTTCTTCATAGTTTTTCTCTTCACAGGAGTTGGTTTTTCTTTTTCCTCTTCTTCTTCTTCATTAGGAGGAGTATCCTCACGCATTATCTTTTGTCCTACAATTTTCTCTCCCATATGCGCTTATGGGATCGTTATGTCATCCTCTACATACTTTCCATCAACCTTTCTAGGATTTAGATATATAAACCTTTATTTTCTCCAAATTGGAAACTGCTAGAGTAATGGATTTAGTCATATTGATATCATCCAATACCATTTTCTTTTCATATGTGCGCTTCTTAGGATAAAAATATGTTTGGCGCAGTGTATAATATTCATAGTCTATGTTATATGTGTCAAAAATTAGTTTGCATGCCTCATAGAACCTGTTCATGACATTATGAAAATACCACGTTGTAAATGTAAATGGAATTTTGCACCAAGGAATTTTAGACCCATCCTTCAAATAAAACCGACCAATGTAGAAGTTTTGATAAACTACAATTTTTTCCTTTCCATCTAATTTCACAGGTAACTTAATTGGAATACACCATTCTGATCCAAACACCTCACACATTCTTCTATACCATCTATCCTCCTTGACCTTATATGCATTATTGATGCCATCATAAGTGTATTCAACAAATATTTTTGTGGGTGAAGGAATTTCCTTAGGGAACTTCCATATTTTGTTATTAGGCTCATCAGGTATGCATATTTCAAAGAATACTATCAACAAAAAGACATTTCCATAGGTAATCTTGTCCCCTACGTGTGCTTCCTCAATAATCTCATTTGCTACAAATATAGATAGTTATAAACAATGCCTTCAGATATCTTCATCATGACATGAAGCCATCACTCGTTCACTTGGCCCCACCTTTCCTTCCCATTCAATTTTATAATTAGATGCAGAACCATTATGATAATAGGATTTTCAAGCTTAGAAATATCCATGGCATGCCCTTGCCATTGGTACTTCATTACAACATAAGTCTTCTTCACTTCATCATTATCTTCTAAGCCCACTTGAAGCTCCATTCCTATGCTTTACAGGCCATTAAATTTTCCAATAAATGGCACAATAAGGCACATATTTCTTCTTACGAAATAGATTTTTTTTTCATGGATGAGTGACATAAGCCATTGATACAACCGCTTCGGTTTGCCGAAGTAAGGGATCTCATAGAGATGAAGAACTCCTACACTCTAAAAAATCTGATACCCCTTATTTTCATAGATAGGATTATCATCTTCTGTCCTCTCCTTTGTCTTCTAAATCATATCAATATCTATTTCATGCGAATTTGCATGTGAGCGATGGTTATAATTGCAATCATTTTCTAACGTGTCAGACACCTAATATTTTCTGATAAGCACTCCATCTGGGTACTACATTTATGAGTACCATTCTTCCTGTACCTCTTCAACCATGGGATTTTCCTTTCCCTTTCCTTTCCCTTTTCCTTTTTCCTCGGGTGATACAGTTGCTTCTTTCCTAGGTTCCATTGCACGTGGATGTACTAAATTTTAGAACTGTTATCCTTTTGTGCCTTTGGTTCCTGAAATAAACTTCTGCGCAAAATACTATCTTTTCTTGCTTTCTCACAAGAATCAATGGAATTTGTGCCCTAATTCACCAATATTATCTCCACAAGATCTGTAAAACCTAGATAGAAAAAAAATCCCACGCCTTCCTTAAACTTCCAACTTCACTTTGAAGGAGCTCCACTACCAGGCCACGTGTTTTCTCGATCAGGGTCACTCGATTTTGAATGATTCATACTCAACTAAAATTAAAATTGCACAAATTCACTCTTAAAAACATTTAAGTTCTTCACAAGGTAAATTAAAAATGAATTTACCCCAATACCCCTTTTATAGATTTTCAAATTTTTATTGCATTAAATTCTCATCACCTACCATCGTATAACATATTTAATTATGTTTTTCATGCTTTTTTTGTTGCTTTCTTCCACGCATTGCAATCATAACCTTCTGGTGCACTTCCTAATTCCAAGTGGTAGGCCTCCTTGTGCGCGCTTCCTTACACCATTATACATATTTCCTCTACACTTTCCACAAAGTAGTCCATCTTACTACTTCTACCTTGTGTTACATTGTGGAACCTCTTCCATGTGTGGTATTCATCTTGAGCAATTTCCCTATTATCACGATCCTTCTCATTTATTGTGACACCTTTTTTCTACACACACACCCTGCAACTGACACATTATCCTTCTACCATCATGCACACATATTAATCCACTTCAAATCGCCTTCAAGCACCAACAAGATTTGTTTTTGACAAATTTTTACATGGTTCTTGGTTCAGCCCAGACTAAATGTACGCACGGTCCTCTGCGCATGAAATCAAATGTAGTAATAAGCTTCATGCGTGTAAGTGTGATTATTACAACAAAATAGAAAGACACACATAAATTAAATGAAAAACAAAACATGAAAGGGAAATCTAATCTAAATGACAATACTGCCTTATTACAAACACCAAGAAGCTTTATTTATAGTAGGGATTCAACCTACTCCCATTGAAGTAACTGAGTAACATGGTTCCATCCAGCACCTACAATTAACATGTGTCTGATTCAAGTATCTTGATTACTACAAAAGGTCCCATCCAATCCACCTTTAATTTCCTTGGATGGCACACAAAATTTGAGTCATAGAGAAAGACCATCTTACCAACTACAAATGTCTTATTATTAATGTGCCTATCATGTCAAGGCTTCTTTCTTACCTTCTCATTCTTCTAGATCCAACACATAATTGTATGCCACTCATCTAATTGCATTAGTTTTTCAATGCAGTCCTTGATAGCTTTTTCATCTGTTAATGCACATGCGTGTGCAATATGAAGGGATGGTAATAAAAAATCCGTAGGAAATACTTCTTCCACACAAAAAAGAAATTGAAAAGGTGTGGCTTTATTCAATCTTTTATAAGTAGTCTTGTATGCCCAAAGTATAGAGGACACTTTATCATCCTAATCCTTTAATTCTAACATCACAAATATTTGTAAGTGTTTGTCCCAAAATCTTGTTAAAAGCTTCTGCAGTACCATTAGCTTGAGGGTGATAAGGATTTGTCTTATGGTATGCCACTATAAACTCTACCAACAAAATTTGGATTGTCTCATTTAAGAAATGAGTTCCTTGATCACTAGTCAAGATTAATGGACATCCATACCTACTAATTATGTTCTCTCATAGGAACCTTACTTATGTGGCTATAGTGCAATCCTTCATAGGCGCGACCTATGCCCACCTTGTGAAAACATATGTGTAATTAATAATGTAACATGCTCCATTCCTACACTGGGGTGAGGCAATAGGTCCTATAAAGTCAATAACCCACTTCTCAAAAGGATCCACACTTGCTATAGGTCTCAAGGGCATCTCATCTCAATTCTCATGATTTCTAATGCACTGAAAATGATCACATGCTTTCATAAAATCCTTAATATCTTTGTACAAAATTTCCCACCAGAGGCCAGCCATAAGAATCTTATGCGCAGTCTCATCTCCTGCATAATTTTCCCCAACTATTCCACCATGAGCCTCCTCCATAATGGCTTTGTGCTCATGTTCAAGCGCACACCAGCACAAGACCTCATCATGGCCTAGCTTTTACAAATCTCCTCCAATCAACTGATAAGGTGTTGAACGTATATCAAGTTGTTTTTTCTCTAATGTCTTCATTCCTTCAGGCTCTACTCTACTACAAAAAAATATGACTATATCTTCCAAATCTATGGGTACGCAGTTCAACATGAATAATTGCACATTAGGCATTATGTCCTCAATACTCTATTCGTCCTCACTAGAGTTGATCCTTGATAGATGATTAGGCCCAAAATTGCTCTTGCGTGACTTTAAAACAACTGTAAAAACAAAATTCTGAAAGAAAAGTATCCATCGGTAGATGTGCCCTTGCAAAACAATATTTTTGACCAAATATTTCAATGCCATATGACCTATATAAAATATAAATGGTGTATCCAACAATCAATGTCGAAACTTATGCAATGCGTAGATCATAGATAGTGCTTTGCGCTCATTGGTAGTGTAATTCTACTCTGCAGGTATCAACTTCCTGCTTGCAATGTAAATGAAATGATCAACAATTCCTTCTCCTAATTGCGATAAGAATGAGCAAATCCCCATGCCAGAGGCATTGATGAACCCCATTTTGTTATGTTTAAACCATGTTAATCCTCATACTATTTTGATATCATAATTGCACTATGTATAATGTTAACAACTTATACTTAATTCTTTACTGTGTTTTTTAAGAAATTATTGTGCATATGTTTGTTATTTCTATCTTGTTAATTCTTCCTCAAAAATGGCGTAAATTGATTTTTTATAAGATTTAAAAGTACCTTTGGAAAATTATATGTTGAGTTATCACATGATAAAAATGAAGATAATGGAGGACTCAATTCGTGCACCGTCACAAGACTCAACTAGTGTGTTGGCACAAGACTCACCTCCACATTAATAGAGGGCTCATAGTATAACATGGAGCTCATCCAGATCATTAACTCTTAATTCATTGAAATGAGGGATTCACGCGAGCATATAGGTACTGGTAATATAGCTGGTAGCACCACATCATGATGCCATTAAGTCAACCTACATTTAGGATGATTTTGGGGTCTAGTTACTCCAGTCACTTCGAGACGAGATGCAACCAACACCTAGAGATTTACTCTCACTGCAATTCCCTTCAATCAATCAAAGATATGAAGAATCTTCCAGCACTGATGGACTCCCACACAAGAGTCAATCACGGACCTCCTATGAAGTTGTCACGATTGATTCAAATCCAAATACTTCAAGGACTATTCCTTTCATAAATGTACTCCTTAAAATAGTGGTGTCACTCAGATTTCACCCTGAAATCTGCGACTACCCAATCCGAAAAAATTTCGTACTTTTAAAATAATGGGTCATTTGTTGTTTTTATTGCCTGAAAGTTCTTGTATTGCGTCAAGATAATCCCAAAGAGCCATATTAGCCCTTTTCGCCAAATACCCAGATGCCCAAAATTGTTTTATTCTATCGTCGGGATTTGTCTGCGGGAAATTTGAATTTAATTATTTTGAGCCCCGTATGAGGCTATTTGCGCTCCGTTTCAATATGAGCGAATATGTTATTATTCCTATATACCAGAAGGATTTTAACTTATTTTAAGTTTTGGGCTTTATTTGTAACTTTTGGCAATTTTCCGTGTTTTTGTGGTGTCCCGTTCTGTTTTCTGTAAAATTTCTCTGGAACAACTCCTTCGCCGGGTAAGCCCGATTTTTGGCCTGGAGCAGCTGGAAAACATACATGCACATTTTGCCCGGAGGAAGTCGTCATCGGAGGTCTGGATCACTGGGAAAAAGTGAAGTCGTGCACAAAAAAGCCCCTGCGGGGATGGACGCATTTTTGGAAAACAAAGGATTTAAGCTGCGATGGGAAAAATATAAGCCGCAGACAGGATGGGAATTGTATACCTGCCTGGCAGGGTACTTTTTCCTGTGTTATAAAAGTCACTTAAGCTGCAGTGGGAAAAATAGAGGCTGCAGGCAGGTGAGAATTTATTGCCTGCCTTGCAGGGTAAAAATTCCCATGATATAATAAAAGGAAAATGACTTAAGTGAAATCATGGGATTTTAGTGCCTGCCTTGCAGGGTAAAGAATCACATTGTCAAAGTCAAATCACTTAAGTGGATCATGGGATTTTGGTGCCTGCCTGGTAGGGTAAAGAATCTCATTATGAAAAAATTCTTAAAAATAGAATTCTATTATGCAAAAAAGTGCGACCCACATTGGGTGAATAATAATGCATTAAATAAATATTTGTTAATATTTATTCACCCAATTTTGGCATCCAGGCTTGTGGAAAAGTCAACAAAAGCAAAGGGGAATAAATCAATTGGAAATAGAATTCCAAAATTAAATAAATTTAATTTATTTAATGTAGCCCCTTTTGAGAAGGAATTAATGCTTTTTAAAGTATTAAAAGATTATATTAAATTCCATTTTCAGTGGCTATGGTCAAAGCACACTGTGAAACTTGAGTGAAGTGATGTGTGAAGGATTAAATTGGATTAATTTAATTGATTGGATGGTTGTCCTTAAACATGCTATATTTAAAAGAGAAGAGCATGGTTTTTAATTAATTAATTACCTTTAATTGTTAGGGCAATTATTAATTATAGAATTGTGAGGGTTATATAAGCATGGGCAGCCATATGGGTGAATAATTTAATTCACAGGTAAAGAATTGCAGCCAGGAGGAAAAGTGCGCCCCCATTAGAGGAAGGATTTTGTTCAGACAAAGTGGAAACAAGGCTAAAAGCTTCCAGATTTGGCGCATGCTTTGAAGGAGGTTGATCTTTGTCTGCATAATTGTTTGCACAGGTGTTACAGGAGCTCAAGTGTTGTTGAAAGGATTCATGCTCTCTTTATGTGCAAATTAAACACCATTTTTTGGGGCAGCAGGCTTGAAAAGTGCAGATTTTTACAATTAAAATTCACTATTCATGCTCCGGTGGCCATTTTTGTCTGAATAAACTGCAGGAATTCATTACAGGTGCTTTACAAAAGAAAAGGAGCTTTTATCAATGTCCAATACATTGCATATATCCTCTGAATCTGAAGAATTGTCCAGATCTGCACCAGTATTGAAGAATTCCAGTTAAATAAGAAGAAAAAGAATTATTGAGACAAAGATGGACAAAGCTATGGCAAAGAAAGATGAAAAAGAAAGCACAACGGAGTCATGCATTGCTTCTAAATTTGCAGATATTGGAGACACGGATCTAGGATCAGAACCTCTTGCTGAATTGATGGACAGATCCAGAGCGGGAAAGACTTCACTCATGCGTGCGGTTAAAAGCAGTGGAATTATCCGAGCTGCAGCCTTTCCATCCACAACCCAGTTGCCAGAGTATGTTATGCAGGTGCAGATCCATATCCAGATGTAGATGCAGGTGCAGGTGCAGATCCATATCCAGATGCAGATCCATATGCAGATCCAGATCCAGATCTCATAGTTGCAAAAGCTTCCAGCACAAAGGCTTCATCCTCTTGTTTCGAATGCAGCCCGTGAAGAAGACAGTGCGTGGAAAATTCCTTTCAAGATCTTGTGCATGTGCTCTCATCTTCCAGTTGAAGCCTTCATTAAATTTTCATTCACCCTGAGTGCTTTCCAGAATTTTTAATTGCTCATATGCAATTAAAAAATAAGGATGATGAGTTATCTACGACCAACCTTGTACTGATGCATGTACAGCAGAAGAACTCCAAAAGCTTCAAGGATAAAAGAGAAGACAATGCGAAGGCAAAATTCCAGCTTGCTTCCAATTCCAACTGCTTGCAATTCCAGCTTGTTTCCAGATCTAGCTGCTTCCAGATCCAGTTTGAATCAGCTGCATGCAGACATGAAAAAGGACAAAGTCAGCTTTCCTCTTCCTTCTTCTTTCCTTCGACAAAGTAATTGAGCAATCAATTCAATTATACAACTTAAGTGATTGGTTTAAAAGCCATTACTTGAAGAAGTCAGCTACTTGGAGATAGGTGGCAGACGTGCATAATAGAAGGTTCTATTTTCAGTTGTAAATCATACATGTCACGCAAAAAGGAATTCCAGGAGGAAGATTGCCAGTTGTTTCTTTCCGACTTCCACATGTGCCAGTTCAACTAAAGCTTCCAACTTGTAATTGCCCCTCTACATTCTATAAGTAGAGGAAGAACCTTCGGGTTAATAATCGATCAGAATTTGTAAGAAGCAATCTTGTGTTCTAGACTTTGTGCTGAACCCCTGAGAGCCACTTGTTGTAGAGGAATACAAAGAAGCAGGTTTCCGGAGAACTTTGTGTCACGGCGTACTGTGTTTCTTGCTTTTAAATCTTAGATCTTTAAAGTAAACTTTGTGTTATTTTAGATCTGGATCTAGAACTTCCTTTGCTTTAGAATTCTGTGTGTTCAAATCTATTAAGTTTCTTCTATGTGCATGCGATTAGCTCTGATATCTACTGATTGGGATGCACATCTTCCTTACTTCTTCTCTGTAATTCCTCTACTTCCTTCTTCTATAATTTTCCTTTCTTAAACAGCTGCTTACTTGCTGCAGAACTTCTTAGTTATGGTTCATGAACTAAGTTGTTAAAGTAAAACCCCTGATAGATAAAAAACACATTTATATTGACAAATCTGACACGGGAGCCTCACCGGTTAAATGAGGGAGATTTATCTCATGACTGCCTAGGTTTGATGCTATGCAAAAAATCTAGCCAACAGTTTTTGGCGACTCCGCTGGGGAAACAACTATCTTTGCAGATCAAAGCTTTTCTATTGAAGATCAGAGTGTTTTCTATACAAATCTCAACCTGGCTGAACGTCCATTCACCTGATCCGTGAAGGCGCAAGGAAGGACTAATCATTTCTTCCGACTGCAGGAGCAATTCAATTTCAATCATCCTCCTCAAGTTAGAAGCCGCAGATCTAGTATTTCACCAGGAAGACGAGTGCACACTCATCCAGATCCGGATCATCTTCAGCATAATCTGGCAGCTGGAATTATTCATCAAGTATATTCTCAAAGAAGACGTGCTCCTTTCATGATGCAGAATCTACCACTTGCCCCTGCAGCGCCTGTTCTATGGGGTGCAGCCTTTGGACCTTTGAATCTGACTCCTCCTATGCATGATCTACCTAAAGGGACGAGAAAGAATTTTCCAAAATTCTTTGGAGATGGCAAGCAAAATCCAGATGAGCACTTGGCTGCATTTTTCATATCCTGTGGAGTGCTTGCAGTCGAACATGAAGATGTATCTGTTAGACTCTTCATAGAGACTCTGCATGACTTGGCTGGAGAATGGTTCTACTGTCTAGCTCCTGGCACCATATCCAACTGGGCTACTATGCGGGATGCGTTCCTGAAAAGATTCAAGGCAGCTGAAGATTCCAGCACTTTGATAACCCAGCTGACTCAGTTGAAGAAGGAGCCACATGAGCACATGCGGGATTTTATTGCAAAATTCCAAATATTACTGTACAAAATTCCAGCTTCTGCTTCTCTGAATGACGAGAATCAAAAGGTGTTCTTCATCAATGCTTTGCTTCCTGAAGTAAGCTATCAACTGCGAAGAGCACGTCCTGTTGATTTGTTAGCAGCTCAAAACATGGCGGTTGAAATTGAAGACGACCTCATCATGGCTGGAAAGATAAAAAGCAACACTTCTAGAGCTGAAAATTCATCCTCTGCGACTACTTCCGATTCACTACTGCAAAAGTTAGCAAATGAGATGATGCAGATGAAAAAACAAATGGCTCAAATGGCTCAGGGAAACAACACTGCCCCTGCTTGGAATTTCAACAACAATCGGAACCACATTGCTGGTTCCCAAAGATTAGCAATTGAAGCTGCTCCCAGAAACAACGTGGAGATGAATGAAGAAGACCAGGAAGCTGATGCTGATCAGGTCGAGAATGATGATTTTGTAGCTCCTGCTGGCAACTCCAACATTAATTACCTGAACTACAAATTTGAACATGACAATGAGAAACTTCATGAAGATGATCATGGTCATGCATATGCAGTACTTACAAGATCACAAATTCACCAAGCTGAGGCATTAACTGACGAACAAAAAAGGGGCAGCCCTTTACCTTCTTCCTTGGCTCCTAGAGATAAGAATGCAAGTTCTTCATCTCAACCACAAAAGCGGCTCAGGTATCTGAATCTATTCCTTCCCTCAACATTGTTGATCATGCCGAGAAAATTAAAGTTCAAATGTCAAAAGCCGAATACCAGAGAGCTTTTCCTGAGCAGTTAAATATGCTAGTCAAATATGTTCAATCACCAGGACAATCCAATACATCAAAAGGCCTTTTGCCTAAGCCCAAGGATACTCCTCCCCAGAACAACACTGCAGTTGTTAAATCCTCACCATCTTCTGAAAGAGTGGAACCATTCTATGTTTCTCTATTGCTTAATGGTTTCAAGTTAAGCAATTGTGTTTTAGATTTGGGCGCTTTTGATAATATCATACCAGCTAAAGTTGCAGATGCTCTCGGGCTTACCCTGACAAAGACCATAAAAAGATGCTACTCCATGGAGAGACAAGTCCCTTTAATCAGACAAATCAAAGATGCGCAAGCTGTTCTGGCATCTTTTCCTGAAAAAAGATTAAAGATGACAATTCTAGTTGCAGATATTCCTGTCTCATACGGGATGTTGCTGAGCAGAAACTTCTGCAAAGAGTTGGGAGGAGAAGTAAAGATGGATTGGTCCTATGCTCATATTCCTATCAAAGGGCTTAACCATAAGCTGGAGCCGGAAAAGAAGTCCAGGTACACGGTTACAAAATCTAAGGATCCTAGATCTCAGATTCTTTTTCAGGAAACTAACCGTGGGGTCTATTTCTTGGAAATGAATAAAGATGTTCCAGAGCCAAAAATTCAACCAGAACCAGAGCCAGCAAAAGAAGAAGAGAAAGTTTGGACTCTAGAGTTTAAAGGCACATGTTTTTCTTTTGGATCAGGAGCTGGTGCTCTACTAACATCTCCAGATCATGAGGTATTTCCATACTCCCACAAGCTGATGTTCGAGAATACCAATCATACGGCGGAGTATGAAGCATTGCTTCTAGGAATGGAGCAAGCTAAAAAGAAAGGAGTAAAACTCCTCAAAGCCCAAGGAGATGCTGAACTTCTAGTAAAGCAGGTTCGAGGGCAAAGTCAAGTCAAAAAAGATAAGCTGGAGCATTACAGAGATAAAGTGATTTCCACCACATTCGATTTTTCAGCCTTCTCTATTGACTTCATTCCAATAAATCAAAACTCCAAGGCAGATTCTTTGGCAGTCACGGCTGTAATATTGAATCCGGATAGACCACCGTCCATATTCAGACAAGGAAACTATAAAGTGAAGATGGTCTACCACCCCAGAGTCCCTGAACAAACATCTGCATGTTTGTGTGTTGAAGGGAGCAAATCACCACCATGGCAAACAGTCACAGAAAAATTTGATCCAGGTTATGATGACAGCAGTGGAATAGTCCAACCAAAGGGTAAAAAAATACCCAAGGGTTTGGAAACTTTCAACAAGCATGATCAGTACCTGAAGAAGAAGAAGGAATATGGTGATAGTTCTTCTTTAGAAATGCAGCAAATAAGTTTGGGAACAGAGCAAGTTGATGCAGACTTACCTGTCACGAAGAGAAGAAAGGATGAGCCACCACTAGATGAAGTTGATAAGGACTTGCCCAGAGTCTTTGACAAGAAGGCCAAAGAAAGGAAGTTCAAGATCAAAGATTGGGTACTCTGGAGGGACAAGAGACATGAACCGAAGGGCATACACGACAAATTTGATCCACTCTGGAAAGGGCCCTTCGTGATCAAAAGAGCTGCAGGAATGGATACTTTCTTCATTGCCTACCGGGATGGAATTGAGTTACCACTGCCTTTCAACGGACAGCATCTGAAGCTGTTCATCAACTGAAGAAGCAGGGTAAAACCTGTATGTACATAAATAAAACTTTGTTTGTTTTTCCTTGTTTTGTCTTGTTTTGGTGTTGTGTTGTGTTGTGTTTGTTTGCCTGACCCCGTGCCCAAAAGACAAGATACGAAACCAGAGATGCTGGGATCTCATCTTTTCCCTTTATCATTCTGACAAGAGAAAAAGATGTCCACAGACGGAGCCAACTGGTGTCACTCAGATTTCACCCTGAAATCTGCGACTACCCAATCTGAAAAAATTTCGTACTTTTAAAATAATGGGTCATTTGTTGTTTTTATTGCCTGAAAGTTCTTGTATTGCGTCAAGATAATCCCAAAGAGCCATATTAGCCCTTTTCGCCAAATACCCAAATGCCCAAAATTATTTTATTCTGTCGTCGGGATTTGTCTGCGGGAAATTTGTATTTAATTATTTTGAGCCCCGTATGAGGCTATTTGCGCTCCGTTTCAACTCTGTTATGAGCGGATATGTTATTATTCCTATGTACCAGAAGGATTTTAACTTATTTTAAGTTTTGGGCTTTATTTGTAACTTTTGGCAATTTTCCGTGTTTTTGTGGTGTCCCGCTCTGTTTTCTGTAAAATTTCTCTGGAGCAACTCCTTCGCCGGGTAAGCCCGATTTTTGGCCTGGAGCAGCTGGAAAACATACATGCACATTTTGCCCAGAGGAATTCGTCATCGGAGGTCTGGATCACTGGGAAAAAGTGAAGTCGTGCACAGAAAAGCCCCTGCGGGGATGGACGCATTTTTGGAAAACAAAGGATTTAAGCTGCGATGGGAAAAATATAAGCCGTAGGCAGGATGAGAATTGTATACCTGCCTGGCAGGGTACTTTTTCCCGTGTTATAAAAGTCACTTAAGCTGCAGTGGGAAAAATAGAGGCTGCAGGCAGGTGGGAATTTATTGCCTGCCTTGCAGGGTAAAAATTCCCATGATATAATAAAAGGAAAATGACTTAAGTGAAATCATGGGATTTTAGTGCCTTCCTTGCAGGGTAAAGAATCCCATTGTCAAAGTCAAATCACTTAAGTGGATCATGGGATTTTGGTGCCTGCCTGGCAGGGTAAAGAATCCCATTATGAAAAAATTCTTAAAAATAGAATTCTATTATGCAAAAAAGTGCGACCCACATTGGGTGAATAATAATGCATTAAATAAATATTTGTTAATATTTATTCACCCAATTTTGGCATCCAGGCTTGTGGAAAAGTCAACAAAAGCAAAAGGGAATAAATCAATTGGAAATAGAATTCCAAAATTAAATAAATTTAATTTATTTAATGCAGCCCCTTTTGAGAAGGAATTAATACTTTTTAAAGTATTAAAAGATTATATTAAATTCCATTTTCAGTGGCTATGGTCAAAGCACACTGTGAAACTTGAGTGAAGTGATGTGTGAAGGATTAAATTGGATTAATTTAATTGATTGGATGGTTGTCCTTAAACATGCTATATTTAAAAGAGAAGAGCATGGTTTTTAATTAATTAATTGCCTTTAATTGTTAGGGCAATTATTAATTATAGAATTGTGAGGGTTATATAAGCATGGGCAGCCATATGGGTGAATAATTTAATTCACAGGTAAAGAATTGCAGCCAGGAGGAAAAGTGCGCCCCCATTAGAGGAAGGATTTTGTTCAGACAAAGTGGAAACAAGGCTAAAAGCTTCCAGATTTGGCGCATGCTTTGAAGGAGGTTGATCTTTGTCTGCATAATTGTTTGCACAGGTGTTACAGGAGCTCAAGTGTTGTTGAAAGGATTCATGCTCTCTTTATGTGTAAATTAAACACCATTTTTTGGGGCAGCAGGCTTGAAAAGTGCATATTTTTACAATTAAAATTCACTATTCATGCTCCGGTGGCCATTTTTGTCTGAATAAATTGCAGGAATTCATTACAGGTGCTTTACAAAAGAAAAGGAGCTTTTATCAATGTCCAATACATTGCATATATCCTCTGAATCTGAAGAATTGTCCAGATCTGCACCAGTATTGAAGAATTCTAGTTAAATAAGAAGAAAAAGAATTATTGAGACAAAGATGGACAAAGCTATGGCAAAGAAAGATGAACAAGAAAGCACAACGGAGTCATGCATTGCTTCTAAATTTGCAGATATTGGAGACACGGATCTAGGATCAGAACCTCTTGCTGAATTGATGGACAGATCCAGAGCGGGAAAGACTTCACTCATGCGTGCGGTTAAAAGCAGTGGAATTATCCGAGCTGCAGCCTTTCCATCCACAACCCAGTTGCCAGAGTATGTTATGCAGGTGCAAATCCATATCCAGATGTAGATGCAGGTGCAGGTGCAGATCCATATCCAGATGCAGATCCATATGCAGATCCAGATCCAGATCTCATAGTTGCAAAAGCTTCCAGCACAAAGGCTTCATCCTCTTGTTTCGAATGCAGCCCGTGAAGAAGACAGTGCGTGGAAAATTCCTTCCAAGATCTTGTGCATGTGCTCTCATCTTCCAGTTGAAGCCTTCATTGAATTTTCATTCACCCTGAGTGCTTTCCAGAATTTTTAATTGCTCATATGCAATTAAAAAATAAGGATGATGAGTTATCTACGACCAACCTTGCACTGATGCATGTACAGCAGAAGAACTGCAAAAGCTTCAAGGATAAAAGAGAAGACAATGTGAAGGCAAAATTCCAGCTTGCTTCCGATTCCAACTGCTTGCAATTCCAGCTTGTTTCCAGATCTAGCTGCTTCCAGATCCAGTTTGAATCAGCTGCATGCAGACATGAAAAAGGACAAAGTCAGCTTTCCTCTTCCTTCTTCTTTCCTCCGACAAAGTCAGCTTTCCTCTTCCTTCTTCTTTCCTTCGACAAAGTAATTGAGCGATCAATTCAATTATACAACTTAAGTGATTGGTTTAAAAGCCATTACTTGAAGAAGTCAGCTACTTGGAGATAGGTGGCAGACGTGCATAATAGAAGGTTCTATTTTCAGTTGTAAATCATACATGTCACGCAAAGAGGAATTCCAGGAGGAAGATTGCCAGTTGTTTCTTTCCGACTTCCACATGTGCCAGTTCAACTAAAGCTTCCAACTTGTAATTGCCCCTCTACATTCTATAAGTAGAGGAAGAACCTTCAGGTTAATAATCGATCAGAATTTTTAAGAAGCAATCTTGTGTTCTAGACTTTGTGTTGAACCCCTGAGAGCCACTTGTTGTAGAGGAATACAAAGAAGCAGGTTTCCGGAGAACTTTGTGTCACGGCGTACTGTGTTTTTTGCTTTTAAATCTTAGATCTTTAAAGTAAACTTTGTGTTATTTTATATCTGGATCTAGAACTTCCTTTGCTTTAGAATTCTGTGTGTTCAAATCTATTAAGTTTCTTCTATGTGCATGCGATTAGCTCTGATATCTACTGATTGGGATGCACATCTTCCTTACTTCTTCTCTGTAATTCCTCTACTTCCTTCTTCTATAATTTTCCTTTCTTAAACAGCTGCTTACTTGCTGCAGAACTTCTTAGTTATGGTTCATGAACTAAGTTGTTAAAGTAAAACCCCTGATAGATAAAAAAACACATTTATATTGACAAATTTGACACGGGAGCCTCACCGGTTAAATGAGGGAGATTTATCTCATGACTGCCTAGGTTTGATGCTATGCAGAAAATCTAGCCAACAAATAGATAGTCATTGTTTGTGACTTTCGGTCAAAACTCAGTTTAGTAGATGTTAGTCATTATGAATAACTAGTTCTCTCCTAAAGAGACTAGAATTGCTCTTGCATAAAAGAGCTAATGTACTTACATTTATCAGTT
Organism: Taxus chinensis; assembly: GCA_019776745.2. Taxonomy (NCBI): domain Eukaryota; kingdom Viridiplantae; phylum Streptophyta; class Pinopsida; order Cupressales; family Taxaceae; genus Taxus; species Taxus chinensis. The sequence continues at coordinate 163,772,187 of CM034155.1, read as the reverse complement.
CGATTCGGTTCAATTATTTGTTTCATTGTACAAACATAATTTTTTCAAATGAATAAAGATTACAGATTCACGGGAAATTTATGTTGTGTGGATTTCAGTAATAAACCTGATCAAAGGGAAGGAGTACAAACCACTCCTACCCAACGAAAAGGGAGATTTACATTTATTTCCTTTCTGTATTCTTGGATGCATTTAATGTATCAGCCTTAGTTCTATTATTTTGATGCATTTACTTTACATAGTTAATTATGTTAAGAACCTTTCAATTCTATTTTTGATTGTAGTTTTCCTTTCGAGCATGTCACTTTGTAATCGCAATTAGTTCATTATTTTCTTAGTTTTAATGTTAAAGTATGTGTTGAGACATAGTTCCTACTATTTCCTTTGTTGCAAACAATCATGGACACCACCCTGGATTGACATAATAATATGATTAAAGCATGAGTATCAACAACGCTCGTCAATTTTTGGCACCATTGATGGGGATTTCAAGGTGTTATCAAAGGTTAAGGTGTTAACTAAAGGTACTGCTTAGTTTTCTGATAAGTTTCTATTTAGAAATTTCATTTCCATAACTCTTTCTTTTGAAATTATAAGACCTTGTAGTGACAACAAGAATCTATGAGCTTGGAGTATGTGGAACACAAATAATTAAGTTTAGTGTTGATAAGTAGGGAACCATCCTTAGTATGATAGGATTTTATGTTTATACCTAGAGACCGTAGAGGTAGATTCATTAAAATAAATATGTAAAACCCCCCTCCAAACCAGCCTTTGTAACAACTTGTTGAATAAATCAGGATGACTGATGTAGTAGAGAATATCAATGGTGTAGATAATGGAAACCCTCCACTTGTAAGAATGTTTAGCTACCCCATCGAATTATATCCTATTGATCATGCTCCTATGAAAAATATATCCCCCTGTATTTTACCAAATTTATGGGGATTAGTTTCAAAAGACCTTGACCAATTCCTTTTTGAATTCAAGGTTTTATACCAAAAATATGACTACGCTTCTGACTCACAGAAGCTTAAACCATTTCACTCTACTTTTAACTATGCAGCTATGAGGTGGTTTATGGGCTTGAGCCCTAACTCCATCCATAACTGTGAAGAAATGGAAAAGGAATTCCTAGACAAGTATCATGATTACTGTAAAGTCAGGGATAAGAAAGAAGAAATTTTGAGGATTCAACAAAAGGAAGATGAAAGTGTAGAGGATTATCTAGATCAATTCCTCTTCCTTCACAGGAGGTGTGGTACTGGACTCTATATCAATCTACTCAGAACCTTATTCCTTAAAGGGTTAGATGATTATACACAAGAAACATTCAATTTTATTAGAAAGGGAGACATGAACAAACTAGAATTCATAGAAATCATGGACCTCTGTAGGAATTACTCTAGAACTCGCCCCAATATTAGAAGACAAAAAGACAAAATGGCCAATGGGGATCGATCCAAAATAAGGGAAGAAATTACAAATTTAAGGACAGACCTTTTGGTCTAACTCAATACAACTATGGATAGAGAGAAGGATAGAAATGCAAAACCCTTGTTCATATACTACCCAAGGTGTAGAGAAAAACATGGACTCAAGGATTTCCCCTATGACAAGATAGAAATGTGTCTTCTTTGTGAACTCAAGCATGCCACAGACTAATGTGGATTGCTTCCCTTGCTAAAGAATAATCTAAAACATAACACTCAAGATGAATTTGAGCTCAACTATATGGCTTCGGGGCAAGGAGGAAATTTTCAGTCCAACTAAAATCAATCATACACCCAAAAATCACAATGGGTACCAAATCAATGGAATGCACCATGGGCATACCCCCAACCTTGGGTTCAACAAGCCTCACAGGAATGGAGCCCACAATGGAATGTACCACCAAATTATTATCAATAACCTTGGGCTCTACATCTAAAAATTCCACCATACTAGAAATTTAATTCTCAGTACCAATAGCAGTGGAACACACCTCAAGGGTCTGGACAACAATATTATAATCATAGAAGATATCAAGGTCAACAAACCCTATTGACTGGACCCACTTATGTTGCCTAACCGGATCAACCTGCCCAACCACAAATACATGCACAAACTATGGTAATCCCAAAAATGTGAGGCAGAGTAACCCAATGTATACTATGGAATCAGATGAAAATACCATAGTGAACTCTGTAGATTGTAAGAATATCTTGTTACGTTCAGGGAAGGTTACTTCAAAACATTCCTTTCTTGTGATAGAAGAAATTCCTGAAGATATAGAAAAACCAAAAGGAACACAATCTAGTTTTGTGGAAGAAACTCCTCCATCCAATAATGACATTCCCTTTCCATCTAAAATCTTTGAGAAACCGAGTATTGTAGTCACTAAAAACCTAGAGTTATAATTAATTAAAGGATTGAGGAAGTTAGGTATCGACATTCCCCTATTGCAAGCTCTTAAGGAAATCCCCGAGGCAAATAAAACAATTAAAGATATTTGTTTCAAGGCTCTAGAAAGAAAGAAGAACCAACCTAAAACCATCCATGTTGCTAGGAAACTTGCTATTATTTTGAAAGGAAATAGCCCTGGGCTCATAAATATGGAGACCCTGAAAGCCATATTGTAACATTCTGCATATGAGATGTCCAAATTCCTAATGTTCTAATTGATCTAGTTTTTTCCATCAACATTATGACAATAGATGCTCTATCCATGCTATTACTACCTGAACCTCAGTCCACATATATATTTTTGCAAATGGAAGACCATCCTGTGAACAAACCAAAGGGAATTATGGAAGATGTCATTATTACTATCGAATATTGGGACTATGTGGTAGATTTTCTGATAATAAAAAACAAAGATTAGAGAGATTGGATACCCTATAATCCTAGGACAACCTTGGTTAGCCACAACTACCACCCTATTAATTGTAGGACAGAGAATATGGTGATCACTAATGGTTAAGATTCAAAGAAATTGTCATTATACCTTGTTGCCAAACCACTTACAACAGACAATCAACAACGGCCTAAAGATGATTAAGATGATATCATCTCTTCTCTATCCATGGTCATAATTCAAGAAATCTCAGATCAAATATAATATGACAACCTGTTATCAGCCAATTTTGACATCACAAAATTGTTTAAAAATAATAAAAAAATCAAATTTTTGAATTTTTTTTAAAGTGTTACTTTGCATCGTTCATTGCCCTCGTTGCGAGCGTCTCATTTTTGTGATCATTTTGGTCTTCGTTTCATCCTTTTCAGGAAAGAACTCTTCCCGCCAGGCTTTAAAACACGTTAAAATACATTAAATTAATTAATTAATTACTCCTTGTTTGATTAAATTAATTTTTAAATCACTTGAGAAGTATTTAATTAAATAAATATAAATTAAAATTTCGTTCGACAAAATATGCTGGGGAAATAAGCTTACACTTCCAACTGTCGGGAAGCCAATTTGGCTTCTCGAACCCAGAATTTCCCACACGTGGGATTTTCTCTGCTAATTGCCAAATCATGGATTGGCTAACGGGCAGGAAATTCCCCAATTTCCCACATGGGGAAATTGAACGGGGATTGCCAACCCATTTTTCCATTCCCGTTGGAAATTTCCGGTTGCTTTCCCCATTTCCCCCTGGCACTCAAGCCAGAGGAAGTTAGATTAATTCCATAACTTCCTCTGTCAAACTCGTTGGAAAAAGTCGTGTGAAGCTTTCCAATTGCTTTTTATTTCTTCATGAGGACATAATATTTTGTCAACATCCCATAATACAAGAGAAACTCACGCCATTGTGAAGGAAGAAATATTAGTTGTGCATGTAAGGAGGTTTTATCAAAATCTAAACAAATACCAGCCAGAGGAAGGACAACAATCTTCCATGCAGCTATTAAGAAAAGAGAAACAATTTTTAAAATTTTAAGGAAATCCAGGCAGGAGGAAAAGGACAACAAATTCTTTTGAATGTCAAAGAAAATTTCAACGCTGAAGAGAGAGAAGAACTCAGGCAAGCAGAAGTTAGTTTTAAATAAACAAAGAGAAAGGAGGAAGGCCAAAAACCTGCGCATGTTTTAAAAAAAAGGAAAATTAGCAGCATGCCACGCATTCTCTAGGAGAAACCATGCATTAACCAGCGTGAAGGAGAATCCACGTGCCCAGGTGGAGGAAGACAACAAAAAGACAAAGATTGCTTTTCATGCATTAGAGAAGACAACAAGGAGACTAAAATCCATGCATTGGAGGAGACACACAGCCCAACAAAGCTTTCCACGTGCCAGGGGGAGAAGAACAGGTTTTGAGGCAAAGAGTTTAACGTTCCAGCATAAGCAATATCTACCATGGCCAAGGATTTGTAGTTTTCCACTTAGGGAAAGACAAAGCAGTTTTCAGCACATTGTAGAAGAAAAGAAGACAAATTTTTAACGCATTGCACAAGGAAGATGATTCCACATTGAAGTTGCATTCATAAAATTGACCCAGTTAGCAGAGGAGAAGGATTTTTAATGCCATAGCTAAGCACTAGATCTCACATTGCAGATTGGAAGAGGCCATGTTTCAGCGAAGAAACTCCACGCTAAGGCAAAGGAGGAGAGATTCAATGCAAGTAAATATCCACATTACAGATTTTAAAAGAACAAGAGTTCAACGTTGCAGTAAAGAACAATTGCCAACACAAGCTAAAGTAGAAAGCAAGAAAAATCCAACTGTTAGAAGGAATAGCTTCTCACGTAGGCAAAACGAGGAAGGAAAATAAGACAAAAATTCCTTTTTCCCATGCATTGGAGGAGGTGCCAGTGCAAAGAAAGAACAATTTTAAAGAAAATTAAAAGCAGAAAGTTGTGCCCACGCAAGGATATGAAGGAACAGCCAAGGAGGAGACGCCTTGTGAGTGAAAAGGAGGAGTGCAAAATTGATTAAAAATTTTGGAGCATTTTTCCACGCACCCATTTGAAGGGATCCTGCATTTGATGCACCGGCGTAAGGAAAAGTGTTCTTTCCCTACACAATATAGTGGCATGTTGAAAGCGTATGGAACACCATTGGTAGCAAGCTTAAGGGATGATATCCGCATTGGAGCTAATATTCATTTGATTGTTCAGAATTTTCTTGCCCCCATGCTGAGAACTAAAAGCTTCTCATCATCATATCATCTTAAGGCAACAAAGGCATTTGGGTGTAAGCTGGAAGCCGATGCAAATGTGTAGAAGGAAACTGCTAAGTTGTCGATTCCAAAAAATGAGCCCCTAGATTCTACTAGTGGGAGCTTGTCAAATCATGTTGAACAGATCACAGATAATGGCCATTCTATTGTGTTGAAGGGAACTTCATCATTTTAGATAATGGCCATTGTATTGTGTTGAAGGGAACTTCATCATTTTAGTTATGGTTGGTAGATGAAAAAAGTGTAACTAAAGAGATAGCTATAACAGAAGATAAACTAGTTTCAATATCAAATACATGTACAAGAATTTAGGTCCAAAAATTGATATATATTTATTTCCTTTGTGGATTGGACGGAAAGGGAATTAAAGAAATATGATACACATTATCTTGAAATTCTACCTGAAGTCTTTAAAATTGGCTTGGCATCAAAGAAAGCAAGGCTAGATTCAATCTCGCTATATGCATGTTTGGAGGCTTTCTTAAGCGAAGAGCCATTGGCACCTGAACACATGTGGTATTGTCCCTGTTGCAAGGAAAGGAGACAAGCTAGCAAAAAGTTTGATTTATGGAGGTTGTCGAAAGTTCTAGTGGTTCATTTGAAGAGGTTTTCATATAGTCGGTCAATGAAAAACAAATTGGAAACACTTGTGAACTTCCCTATTCATGATCTTGACTTGATGAAATATGTTGCAAGGAAAAATGGACTACAGAAGCATCTTTATCGGTTGTATGTTGTTATTAATCATTATAGTAGTATGAGGAGTGGACATTATACTGCTCATGTTAAGCTTTTAGATGAAAACAGGTGGTATAATTTTGATGATAGCCATGTCTCTCCAATTAGTGAGGATGAGATAAAGACACATGCAGCATATTTATTGTTCTACAGAAGAACCACATTTGAAGATGGCTCAATGAGCAAAGGAGCACATCACAAAAATTTATCATTCCAGTCATCATTTGTCTTTGCATGATTGCCCTAATTCTTCAGGCCTAATCAACAACACAACACTATAATTTAGAGCATTAGTTCAGGCGCAAGCACCTATAATCTATATCACACAATCTCCAGAGGTGGAACTTGCTAATGAAGTACCTCAAAATATACCAGCCCAACTTGTGGAAGTAGTCACAACTTCTCAACCAAAAGTTGATGATCCGGTTCTTTCCCCGCCTACATTTGAAGAATCGCCACAAATGGAGAAAATGGCGACAACATCTCTCTCACAACAAGAAGATCCAATTTCAACAACACCCAAAGGTGATCCCCTTAAGTGTGATGAAGATCAATTCCCAACGAACACGAGAACCATGTACAATGAGGTGCTTGGAGAGGTTCCCACCTGGCTACATGATATCTTGAAGAATTGAAAGAGGTTCGTCAAGCCAATAGTGATAAACTTGGAAGATATTTCGTCAATGTTAGAATCCATCACTCCAAAAAAAGACCAAATACTACGCTAAGGTGTGTGTCAATGAATTCATAAATCACTTCGATGATATTTCAACACCACTCGTTCACAATGGGGCAAAGGAGATGGATTTCCAAGACTCTGAAGTCTCACGAATTTTGGCTCTTGGAGATCTTCTCAATGGCGAAAGACCAGAAGCTGGATTCTAACAAACCAAGGTGGCGTAACGACTACGGTCTCACAAAAAATGAATAATTCACCATGGAGAGGTACTCGGAGCATGTGGAGAATTGTGAATGTGAATACGAATGAAGAAAAACTTTCTCACACCAGAATATTGCTCAGACGAAGGGGTGGATGAATTGTTCAAGTTTCAAGCTCAACACTCTTGTCATTTGGAGGATTACAGAGCATGGTCAATGAGTTCATTCTTGTACAATTGGGATAGGCAGACTCTTGGCCCAATGGATAAGGCACTGATCCTAGGTGTCTTGATCTAGGTGGCGCATTGCTGACTAGGATGTCTACGTGTGCGTCTAAGTCATTTAAGTGGGTCCACATGTACCCATTTCTTTTATTTATGTATTTTTCCTTAAATGACTTTTTAACTTAAGTGGTTTCTATTTTTAGTCACTTTTTAATAAATTTGCTGAAAAAGTCAAAGTTCACTTAGGTGCCTCATTTAATGATCATGTAGAACCCTAACTACTTTGTAACCAACTTTTGGGTTATAAAAGGAAGTGAGGGGCTCATTTGTAAGGGTCACTTTGAGAGAGGAGAATAAAATACTTGTGTGCAAGCTTTGTTTCAGGAAGAAACTTTGTGTTCTTTTGTGAAAAAACATTTTGGAGTTAATGGAATATGAACTTTGTGTCTCATTCATTGTCTCTTGTAACATTTGATGTTCTTATGTTCATTAGATGTTAGGTGTTTTGAATCTTGCATGCAAATATTATATTTGATCTTATTGTCACCATTATTAATCAGTTGTTCTAGTTCACAGTGATCAAGCTCTGATTATCTACTTGCTCATGTGTGCTCCCTTTGACACGTTCTTGTTTGGCTAACTCAAACTCCGTTTTATTTGTGTTAGTTATTCATCTTTCCTCTTCATGCAATATTATGCTTTGTTTTTACCTAACTCTTGCATTTTATTTCAGTTCATTCCATTCCACTCCTTTCCTTCATTCCATTCCATCTCCCTCAATCAATTTTCTTTCCATTGATGTTCCAAAACACCCCCCACATGCAATTTCGAATGTAAAAATGTAAATACAATTTTGGTTTTCAATAAAGGCAGTCTCACCTTCATTGAGGAGGGACTTCGTTCCCACACTGTTGCATGTCATTTGCATGCGTGCAAATCCATATGCTAACACAACCATGATCCTTATGTAGGACACAATATAAGTCATGTGCCTCAGTCCTGCACTAAATTCAATTCGATTCATGCACCCGTGTCTTGCGTTGGATCTAATTCAAATCCTGCACTACAACTAACTGAAAAAAGAGATGATTATATGGAAAAAAATAACCAACCCATCATCTGCCCCTTTATACAAAATATAGATTTGACCGAGAACATTTTTCAAGACATTACTTTTGTTCACAAGTTACTATTGCACATGTGTCCATCAAACACATTATTAAGAGAATACCCTGTTGTAGATTTTGTTCATCTAGATACCAAATAATTACTTATTATCCCATGAAATACATTGATAATTAATATTTGGTTGACTGATTAGGAGGAAAATACCCTAATTAAACTCTTATGCTCTCATCCTTAAGCTTTTGCTTTGGAATATAGTGACATGAAGGGTATTCATATCGGTATTTGTACACACCGCATCTATACCACTGATTCCAGACCAGTTAGGAAACCTCAAATAAGGATAAACCCTACTCTAAGAGATATTGTGAAAATAAAAATTGAGAAATTTTTGAATATAGGATTTATTTATCCAATATTTGACAGTCAATGGGTTTCTCCATTAGTCATAGTGCCTAAAAAGAACGGAAAATGGATAGTTTGTGTGGACTATAAGGAATTGAATAAGGAAACTCATAGGGATCATTTTCCATTACCTTTTATTGATCAGGTATTAGAAAATCTGTTTATAAAAAGATACTTCTCATTCATTGATGGGTTTAGTGGATACAACCAAATAACAATGGCCACTGAAGATCAAGAAAAAAACAACTTTCACTTGTCCTTGGGGGAAATTTTCTTACAGAGTACTACCTTTTGGGTTATGTAATGCTCCTACCACTTTTCAAAGAGCCATGTTGGCAATATTTTTTGATCTCACCCATAATTGTGTAGAAATTTATATGGATTATTTCACCATTTATGGAGCAAAATTCCAAGAGGTAGTAAACAATCTGGATAAAGTTCTTGCTCGATGTGGAAAACATCAATTATCTTTGAATCATGAGAAATGCTTATTTATGATGAAACAAGGTATATTTTTAGGCCATCCTATTTCAATTGAGGGAATTAAGGTAGACCCAAACAAAGTCAACATCATGGTAAAACTCCCATCTCTCACCAACCAAACAGAGGTAAGAAGCTTTCTTGGTCATGTTGGTTACTATCGAAGGTTTATTTCAGATTTTAGCAAAATTGCTTCTCCATTATTTTCTCTCCTAACTAAAGATTTTGAGTTTGAATGAACAGAGGCATGCCAACAAGCTTTTGATGCTATCAAAGACAAGATGCCAAGCACACCAGTGTTGAGATGCCCAAATTGGAAGCTTCCCTTCTATATACAAATAGATTCCTCTAATGAAGTGGTAGGTGATTTCCTTAGGTAACAAGAGGAAGGAAAGCATATGTCTGAAATTTAATACACTAGTAAAAACCTTTCCCCTGGTAAAAGGAACTACAAAAAAATTAAGAAAAAATTTATCATAGTAGTATATGCAATCAACAAGTTTCGACATTATATTACAGGATATGAAGTGATTGTTCATACTGACCACTCTGTTATGAAATATCTAATGAAAAAATCTTTAATGCATGTAAATATTATAAGATGGTTATTGTTACTGCATGATTTTGACATTAATATTGTTGACAAGCCAAGAAAATTCAATGTGGTAGTTGTTTTTATTTCTAGAATTACCACTTCAGAAGAAGAAGAGTAGGTCAACGATGAATTTCTAGATGAGCATTTGTTTGAATTTTCTACTACCTCTCCTTGGTATGCAGATATGGATAATTATTTAGCTGTAGGGAAGTTTCCAAACATTTTTACACAAAAATAAAGAAAACAATTAATTAAACAACGTGTGATGTATACTTGGTTAAATGGAATTCTTTTCAAATGTGGACTTGATCATGTTTTATGCATGTGTGTAGCTAAAAATGAAGTATTTGACATACTTAGAACATGCCATGATGAACCATCAGGCGAGCATTATTCAGTTCAAAGGACCATTCAAAAAGTTCTAGGAGATAGTTAGTATTGGCCTTCCTTATCTAAGGATGTCTGAAAGTATGAATGGAGATGTGATCAATGCCAAAGGATGGGGAAACCAAATTTTGCATCAAAAATGCCACTCCAGCCATATGTTGTCTTGGAACCATTTGAGAAGTGGGGGTTGGATTTCATTGGACCAATGTTCCCAACTTCCCAAGGAGAGGAATACATAATAGTTTGTACTGACTATATTACTAAATGGGTTGAGGTGCAAGCACTACCACATACAAGAGATGATAAATATGAAAATTTATCATATGAGTGTATCTTCCAAAGGTTTGGAGCACCAAGATCCTTTGTGTCAAATCAGTAATCAGTTCTTTTATTGAAACATACTAGTTGAAGCACAAGAAGTCATCCCCCTATCGTCCACAGTCTAATGGCCAAGTAAAAGTCACTAACAGAGAATTGGAGAACATACTAACAAAGACATTGGATATATCAAGAAAAAATTGGGCTAAAAAACTACCTGAAGTAGTATGGGCCTACAACACTACTTGGAAGACAACCATAGGGTTTACTCCCTATGAATTAATCTATGGTAAGAAGCCAATTCTACCTATAGAAATTGAGATTCAATGAAGTGGGAATTGAATTGACAGAAGAAAAACAAGCAAGAATTATTAAATTAAATGAGTTGGATAAAATTAGACTTCATGCATTGCATCATATAGAAATCATCCAACATTAGAGGAAACTTTAGCATGATAAATAGATAAAGCCAAGGAAATTTCAAGGAGACTGGGCTCTGCAATTTGATTCAAAGTATAAGGTGTTTTTTATGGAGCTTGATAACGACGGGGGTTGCAATGGGGGATTTTCCCCCAAAAGCCACATTTTATATGTATTTATGCATTGTGAGATCTGGACCGTTCCTTATTAGGTTACAGATCTAACAAGTGGTTTTCTATGTTTCTCCAAAATGATAAAAACCCTAATATCTTTAAAGGGTCATTATGTATGAGGCTCGTTGTATTAGTGGTGGCACTATGAGAGAGAGTTTGGCTAGAATGAATAAAAAGGATTGGCTATTTCTAGTGGACATAGCCCATTTTGGGTGAACCACGTTAAATCTGCATCTTTGTTTTATTGCATTCTTTTTTGTTTTACGTTTTCTGCATTATTTATTGCATGCCTGTTTATCTGTACAACTGGCATAATCCTAACATAAGGACATTAAAGGGAAGCTGAAAATGAGATGGATGGGCCCATATTAGATTGCACAAGTATTTGACAATGAGATTTTTCAATTGATTCCAATAGATAGAGAGAAAAAGCGAATGCTGGTTAATGGGCACATACTGAGGTTGTACCATAAACTAACATCTAGAGAAGAGTTTCAAAAAGAACTTCAAGAAGATTTAGATCAAAATTGTGTGGATAAAGTCTCTTTGTCCAACACAACTCAAACTTGAGCTACCTTCTGCTAGAAAATAAAGAGGAGATGACTGAAAAATGGAAATGGCAGTCATCCTCCTTTGAAGCATTGGTTGAAAACTAGAAATGGAGGCCAGTGCTTCCAAAATAATGATAATATTAAAATAAATAAAACTCAGAGGACCAAAAATCAGAAATGGTTATTGTCTTCCTTGAATCTGACAAGCAATAAAGGAAGGACCATGTGTAGATGGAGCATTGCACCAGTGTAGAAATTCCGGTGAGGATATGACAAGTTCATTTAACAAGGTATGCGCAGTTAATTCACTTCTTGAATATAGGAAAGGTTTTAATTATGAGTCATTAATTATTAGACATCATGCAAATTGATTATCCATTCCATTCCCATTCACTCTGGGTGCTTCAAAAATCCCAACTAAATCCGTAATTCACTACCTCCATAATCCTCACATGCACCCAATCAATTTCATCATCACCTTGGGATTCCATAATATCTTTCCCAATTCGGTTATATTCATTACATACCATTTCTCCTCCATTACTACTTTCCAAATTGGACCTTCTCACTTCTGCACCACCAGTCACTCTTGCGCTTACCCACATCCTTGCAAACTTTGCACTTCCAGTCCTGTCCCCTTTCTCCTTCTTCCTATTTGTTTAAATTCAGACACAGGGTGTCGATTGCGGTATGAACCAACAAGTTCCATGGAACTTTTGGCCGATGCAAAGTCGGTTGAAATATTTAAAAACGCGAGATGGTTGGAATTTATATTGGATTTTAAGGGGTTCGGTGTAGCAACGACTAAGGAATTCATAAGATATATGGAGGAAGGACACTCTACAGTTCAAGGTAGGAAAATTCCCTTTACTCTAACTGTCAGCAGTTATCTTTCAGGCATAAGTGATAGGACAATGTATGTTGAGGTAATTAAGAGATTTTTTAGTTGGAGATAAGGAGAAACTACAATTGGTCATAGATAATAAGGGTAAAGCTAAAGGTGTCAAAATAATAACCCTTCCTGAACCTTGGGAAGAAGTGGCCAAATGGTTGATTAAGTACTTTACATGCGAAGGGCAATATGAAATTGTGTTGGAACCTATACTAATAATGTTAATGCATCTCTAACATGGTCAAAGTAAGCTCCAGTATAAGATCAATTTACCTCAATTTTATATGATTCCATTTTTTTTGCTATAGAAAATTTTTAATGGGGTTCCTCATATTTAAAGTTCCAGGGTTTAATTCATTTGATGTGCAAACACTAATCTGTTATAAAGAAGCATGGGATGAAGAAATAGATGAATTTCCAAAAGCAACGTGCCTTGAACCCTGAGGTAGTTATGGAGAAAGCACCATCTACCTCTGAGAGACCTAAAAAGCACCTTAGAACTTCTAGGCCTACACCTTCCCTTCGTGAAAGACCAATTGACAATCCACCTTCCCATGAGGAACAAGAGGCAAGCCAAAATAATGCAAACCCTGGTCAAAACCCCACATGTATCTCCTCACAAATAAGTATCCCCATTTGTTCCTGATATTGAATAGGAAATTGAGCATTCGTTACTGAAGAGTCGCCTATTAAGGATAAAAGGAAGGCACCTACGGAAAAGGGAGAACCTAGTTCTTCCCCTGATTCTGATACTATTATGCCCCATGTCTTGTCTTTATCCAAAATCTAGTTTGAGCTACAATTAGCTCAAGATAGAATCAACCATCTTTAGTTACTCCTTGAGGACAAAGAAGCTCATTTATCCCAACAAGAAACTACTGAAAATCAAGAGATTCAACAATTGTAGCAAAATGTAGCACAAAATGAAGAGGTAAATTTTCAGCTATAGAAATCCCTAGAGGAACAAGAAAAGAAGATACAATCCATTCAGGCTAGAACAAAGGAACTTGACACATCTCTTGTACTTTTGCAAGAAAATAGAGAAGAACAAGAGTATGTGACAATGTAAGAGCATGCTACTCAAATTGATTTTTTCTTTCATCAAATTGTTGTTTTAAAAGGAATGGTCAAGTGGATGGATGAATGCTATAGACTAAGGGCAATTTCTGAGGAGAACAAAATTTGAAAGAATAAAATAAATTATTAAAGGAAAATATGGTTACAGTTAGTAATCTCTATGACCAGGTTCTTTCTTACAAATCCTCTTCAAATTGTTATGCATTATTTATAAAAGAACAATTATTCAAATGGAAAATATCTAGGGCTCATGTCATGCATGACATATATTTTGATGATGATAAACAGTTTGTAGTTGCATATACAACAGGAAATGATGTTGAGAAGAATTTTCTGTTTGAATTTTATGTTCACAAATTTCTTCTCCTTGAGAAAATTGAAATTCCAAATAATGTTTATGTGGGAGAAGTTCAGTTAAGGGCCTTCATCTCTACTCTCTGGCACCAAGGTGAATGGAGGGATCAAAGGGAAACATTTGTGCAATAAGAATCTACAATAGACCTCTTGACAAGGAATAATTTACCTTCCCCAATTCAGTTCTTTAATAGGTTTCGGTCATAGGTAAACTCTTTATGTCTAGTAGATAGATACACATATATTCTTATTACTTGTGTCAGAAATTTTAGAGAGCAGGTGATTCCAACATTCAATGTCAACTTCCTCACTTGTCAGGTCCGATATCATCTTCTTACAGAGCCGTATAAGAAAAATGAGGTTATTTCACCACAAACCTCTGATGGTCCTTAAAACAAGCCAAAGACCTCTACAAGATTATTATGGAGCTCAAGGAACAATGGATTAGTATGTGATACAGGCCCCTACTGGTCATTTTACTAGTATCGGGATTGAATTCAACTGATGGTCAGCCTAAGGGTAGTTATAAGACTTGGAGAGATAATGTTATTGAGTTCTTTGGATTTTGTAATGCCACATTGGATGAAACTTGGCAGAATTTTGCCAATGAATACAATTGTTCAAGGATTGTAGGTCAATTGAACAATAGGTAGCAAGAGGACCTGCTACACCTTTATTGTGGGGGAGTGACTAACCCATTTTGTTATGTTTAAACCATGTTAATCCTCATACTATTTTGATATCATAACTGCATGATGTATAATGTTAACTTCTTATACTTAATACTTCACTGTGTTTTTGAAGGAATTATTATGCATATGTTTTTATTTCTATTTTGTTAAATCTTCCACAAAAATGGATTAAATTGATCTTTTTATAATCTTTAACAGTACCTTTGGAAAAATATATGTTGATTTATCACAATAGTAGAGTGGAAATAGTGCAAGACTCAATTAGTGTGTTGATATAGGACTTACCTCCACATTAATAGAGGACTCACAATATAACACCAAGCTCATCCATATCATCAACTCTGAATTCCTCAAAATGAGGGATTCACACAATCATACAGATAGCTCAAACTACTAGTAATACAATTGGCAATATCACATCATGAACAAGAAACGTGTGCCATTAACTCAACCTATATTTAGGCTGATTTTGAGGTCTAGTTACTCCAGTCATTGGGAGAGGAGATGTGGCCAACACCTAGAGATTTACTATCACCGCAATTCCCTTCAATCAATCAAAGATATGAAGAATCTTCCAACATTGATTGACTCCCTCAAAGGAGTCAATAACAAACCTCCCCTGTAGTTATCACGATTGATTCAAATCCAAATAATTTTAGGGCTACTCCTTCCATAAATTTCCTCATTAAAATAGATAGTCATTGTTTCATTCAACACTCAGTTCAGTAGATGTTAGTCATTATGAATAACTAGTTCTCTCCTAAAGAGACTAGAATTTCTCTTGTATAAAAGAGTTAATGTACTTAGATTTATTGGTTTGGTTTGGTTCAATTATTTGTTGCATTGTACAAGCATACTTTTTCAATTGAATAAAGATTGCAGATTCGGGGGAAATTTTTGTTGTGTGAATTTCAGTACTAAACCTGATCGAAGGGAAGGTGCAAGGGCCACTCCTACCCAATGAAAAGGGAGATTTAAATTTATTTCCTTTTTGTATTCTTGGATGCATTTACTGTTTCAACATTGGTTATGTTATTTTGATTCATTTACTTTCCATAATTAATTATGTTAAGAACCTTTCAATTCTGTTTTTAATTTTATTTTTCCTTTCGAGCATTTCATTTTGAAATTACTATTAGTTCATTATTTTTATTAGTTTTATTGTTAAAGTACGCATTGAGACATAATTCCTATTATTTCCTTTGTTGCAAATAGCCATGGAAACTGCCATGGATTTTCATAATAATATGATTAAAGTACGAGTATCAATGACGCTCGTCATGAATCAACATGAACATGAAAGGGTTTAGTCTAAGAGGGAAAGTGAAAAATAGTTGCAGTAGTTAATCTTTCCTTCAAATTCTCAAATGCTTGTTGTTGCGTGTGACCCCAGTGAAAATTTTCTTTAGCCTTGAGCAATTCCTCCAGTGGCACGAAAATCTTCACATAACCTTTGATAAAATTTCTATAATATCTTGTATGCCCCAAGAATCCACGCACTTCACTATGGTTGGTAGGTTCTTCTAGACCCAATATCACAACTATCTTGGTCAAGTCTATCAATAATAATTCCTTGCCTATGATGTGCCCAAGCAGAGTTCTAAAGGGTGTAACAAAGATACACTTCTTAATATTAAGAGAGATGCTTAACTGCCTACACCTCTCAAACATGAGCCTTAAGTTATCATAACGATCTTTGAATAACCCATAAACAGTCCAATCATCAAGGTAAACATGTAATAACTTGTGAATAAAGTCCTGAAATTCCTGCTTAACAATGTACAAGAATACTGATGGTGTATTCTTCAATCCAAAAGGCATAACTGTATATGTGAACCTTTCCCACTCAGTAATGAAAATGGTCTTTTCTTGGTCTTTTGGCGCAATGCACACTTGGTGATAGCCTGAAAATCCATTTATAAAAGAATAAATCTCGCGCCTAGTAACTCCTTCAAGGATCTCCTATGTGAATGGGGTGGGAAAAGGTTCTATAAAACATGCAGCATTTAGTTCTCTATAGTCCACACAGATCCTGATCCTCCCATCCTTCTTGATGCTTATGACCATGGTATCCCCACTCAGACTCCTCAATTGGTCCAATGATTCCAGACCTAAGAATTTTATCAATTTCCTCCTTCACCTTCATGCATAGGTTAGGATTCATCTTATAACTCCTCTTTCTAACTAGACATACACCCTCTTTCAACTTGATCTTAATCTCTCCCAAGGAGGGGTGCACTCATTTTAATTCATGATAGCCACGTGGAAATAAGTCATGGAAGTCACGTAAAAGTTCAATGATATTTACTACCTATTGTTTTGACCAATAATCTCCAAGAATGGCCTCCTTAGGAAAATCCTCAGTGCTAATATTTACCTCCTTTGTTTTCATAGGCGCATGGTACATGTGATTCTTCTCATCTGTTGTATCCATCACTTTGCGTGCACCTTCTGTGTGACTAACCCCTAGATTCTCAACTTCCTCATCATCAATGATGCAAACCATTTTATTTTTCCTTCAATGTGTGACCCAATTATAGCTATTATGTTTTCTTAGCATCCATGCACGCTTTAGAACCAGGTTCTCCCAATAAATCCAAAATCAACTCTTTCACCTTTGCATCATCCCACAATGTGACGTGCTTCATGATTTGTAATGATTTATGGACTGGAGGATTAGTAGAAAATTAGTCAAAGGTTTGAACCATATCTTCAATCATATATTGCCAACTTGCAGTTTCTTGTTTGGGATCCACATGGACATACCATGCACACGCAGCCTTGCAGAGTGGAATATAACTTATGTACCCACAGAGAATGTGGTAAGGCCTCTTAGTCTTGCGTCCATATTATCTCAAAATTATGGACGTGTGCCAAAGTAGGGGTCTTCCCATGATATTCACATATATGTGTAGGCACATTACTCTGTGTGAACCTGGTTAAAAAGGTGATTCTTGCCTCTCGTCATCCCAACAAGTTGTCTTTGTGTATTGCCCACTAGCACATTGTTGTACCACGTAGGGTATAAACCAACATTTTACTTCAATCACCTTCATTATTCTAGTGTTCCTTCATGGCGCGCAAAAAAGACGCAGGCTTTTCTTCTCCAATGAATCATGGTAGCTAAATTTTTCCCATGTGCCTAACCATGCACGGCCTGATCATTCTAGTTACCTATCCCTTCATCTCGTGCCTGACCATTTCATATGTTTCATGGGGCCAATTATGAAAAGTAACACTTGTGGTGTCACTAACTGACTGTGTATCTCCTGACTAAAATACACATTCCTTGGATGGTTCCACGGTCTCAAGATCATGTAATGTGCGCGCATAAATCCTATTCAAATCTTCTTCACTCAAAGCAAAGGTATAATGATGCACTCGTTCCTATTATAAAAAAATATATGTACCCCTTATTGAAGCACAAGATTGCATTATTTGCATAACACCATGGTCGCCCGAGGAATGCTAGAAATTTTTCTACTTTAGCAAGCTCTAATACCTCAAAGTCTTCAGTAAAATTGGCTCCCTGAATTATAATAGAAGCATCCTTCAACACCCCAATAGGCATAGCCCTCATCTTGTTCACCATATACAACACATTTGAAGATGGTTGTAATGTCGGTCTCCCCATCTGATTCCATGCATCCAAAGTGAGTACATTTACCTCAGTGCCTGTATCTATCAAAATATAGCTTACCAACCACCCATTAATCACTGCATCCAAAGTTATTTCCTTATCATACTCATGGTTATGAGGTGGTAAGTTCACATGTAGTATCTTTCACTCGCGCTCAACTCTAGTGTGTGGTACCTTTTCACACAGCCACTCTCCTAATAATGGAATGATATTCTCCTATCATAACATATTTCACACCTCCTTTAAATAATCCACATCTTTTTGGGGGAGCTCAACATGCTTCGTGCATTCCCTCTCACGCGCATGCTCCTTCAAGCATTGGATCTCACCCTGTAATTCTCTTATGACTCCCATGGTATCCCAATATAATTCCTTCTGACGTGCAACATCTAGATACCTCATGTGCATGACATATTATCTCGTGATGAGTGGTCTAGAATTGAGAGGTTCACATGTGAGTGCAGCTTCCGCACGAGTAGTGACCAACAAATACTGTAATTTAGGGTAAAGTGTCTTCTTTGGTATCCATTGCTCACCCTTTGTGTGTTGTACCTTAATCATCCCCATGCCCTTGTCCTTCTTCTTGTTCTTTCTCATGTACTCATACAGGTCGTCCAATTTATGCCGCTTCCCACACCACGAGAAAACTATATTCTGGGGATAATCACACTAGTAATGATATGGAGACCCATAAGTATAACAAGTCCCATGCGGAAATCTACTTCTTCCTCCATGACCTTTGATTCTATATCTTTCATAGAATCCACCTCCTTTGTTGTTAGGTTCTTTAGAAGGCTATGCATTCTATCCTTGAGAGTTGTTTGCTACTGTAGTCTGTCTTAACCCAGTCTCGCACTCCTCATGAATATGATCTATCAGTTGACAATCCTTCATATCATGAGTGTGTGTGTTAAAATTTTTATAGTAAATATAATCACTCTTCATAGTCATGCGCTTTAAGAGAGGATAATTCCAGAAATCATGGTGTAAGTGGAAAATCTCACAAGACTATAATGACACATGCACTGACCTACATGGGCAGTTATCCTTAGTGTGTCCTTCAACCTCATAATCAGTGCACCATATACCACTTTTAGTATCATGCATGGAATTAATAGAAAGCTTCTACAATTGCTTCGCCAGAGCTACTATCTATGCTTCTTAAAAATAACTAACTCATGTGTCCATACTTATGACTACTTCAGTGCGCAAAGATACTTCCAATGCCTTGTGTGGATCAGTATACATCTTATGAGATAATTTCCTTTAGAAGGGAGTCAATAATCCCCCAAAAAACTGCTATGTGTGCTAACTTTGATGAATGTCATAAGACAAATTGGAAAACAGATTCTTAAACCATGCATCATACTCCCTTACGCTTTAAGATAAACCCTACTTGATATCCTTGAGTGCATTGATGCTTTTTTGTTCATATTACGGTATGTGAAATTCAGCAAAGCACACTATGCATGAAGCATTATAGTCTACCACAGTCTCATGTGGGTCATAATTCTTGTACCAAATATGCGCGCAACCTTGTAACATAGTAGAAAATTGAATTTCCTTCCTATGTAATCCCCTTCGCATGATATAGTAATTCACACTTGTGCACATACTCTGTTACATCCTCTATTCCTCTATATTCTGGTAAGTGGAATGAAATCTCAAAACCTGAGGTGGTGTTTGTAGAAGCTGATTTGGTGGTGGCTACCGAGGCTGATGTAGTGGTGGTTATGGACCCTATATACCAGATCCAAATCATGAACTATAACCAGAACCTCCTCCTCGGTCTGGTGGCTGACCTAAGCATCCTGTACCCCCTATAATGGGATACAATCCAAATGATGAACTTCCTTGTGTCCTAGTTGTAGTACTAAACTGGATGCCTACTATCTACACAGTTGTAGTACCCACAAAAGTGCTCCCAATAGTCTGCGTGCCAATACTCTACCCTATTTACTCTACTAGAAACAACCCTACAAAAGTACTCCCAAACAATGGCACCTGTTGTGTTGCCATGGGCATGCTACTAGTCTAATGTACTTCTTGATTCAACACAAAATGATACCTACTCATACCTATATGATTACCTTCACTACTCTTCCCGTTAACTGCCTTTGGATTTAGAACACCTTGCATAGGGGCTAGGTAGCCAAGCTGAGTCAGATGTGTGCCAATAGGTACTCTCTACTATTCTTGTCATAGGTTGGGAGGACCTGATGTTGCGTCTCCTCACCTTCCACAAGAGCTTAAAAACCTTTGCGAGCCATATTTCTCCTCAACTCCATTTATTATGCAATCTCCCTCGGCATGTCCCTCTCTCAAGCTTCATTAAACTTGCATCATTTTTCCTCTTTGCCTATATTCTATTTGGGCCGCTACCATCCTTCTCCACACTTGATCCTACCCCTATGCATGGTGGGGGTTTAACTATCCATAGGTAATTTCTCCAAGTTCAATTCTACCATCAAGATCTTGATAGCTAAAGGAATAGCATGTAAATAATATCCTCTGGGTTTGTGTAAGAACCTAAACTCATCTTCCTCCAGACAAAAATAAGTGGTAATTACGCACTCCAATGTATAATTTCATAACAAACTAGCCCACTAGCGGTGTAAAACTCTAGTCCATGATTCATCTACATCAAACAATGTCTACTAATATTCTTGTATCCAAACCCTCGACCTAGGGTACCAAGATTTGTTCTATGTGTACACTTCCAAACACTAATACAACTCTACTTGAAAGAAACTGAAGAACGTATCATATACCGCATGATAAATATTGATTTCTACGCATTGACATGCATTTAAGCCAGGTCTAGTGCTATACCTCTGTGCAAACTTATCCTATCGGTCTTCCACCCAACTTTCAATACTCTCCAAAGATACTTGATACACCATCTGCAAAAAACATCCTCGTAGAAAAATTGAAAAGAGGTCCCGAAAATGAAACCAAAATGTAGTCTTTTATTTGCACACCAATGTTATGCGTACTACCACTTCATTCAACAGAACTGAATTCTCACCAAAAGCACGTGCAGCTACCAGGTCCCTCCTTTGTGTTTGTTTTTCAAGATGTTAGCATGTATAACCATATTGAGGCATACATTTACTTGGAAGCACATGTAATAAAGAAATAGGGATTATGGATAAACCATAACTAAAAATGATTGCATAAACACATCTCCATCCTTAGTTACATCAATGATCATAATCCAAACACAATTATCTACTATTCTTCAGAAACAACTACATAATAAGAAGGTGATACATAACATTTAGTACATAGGAGCATACAATCATGTGCGCAACTGTATCTGAGTAACATAACACTAACACATAACACAAAGACTATGCCCCCATAGCCAATTCTAAGCTAAGTATTTATAGGGGTGGGGACTTGCCCTTAACCGCCCATGCACTTCCTAATATTAGGTGTGCCCAAAAATAGCTATGCGTACTTACATGCATGTTTTACAAAAAACTTGCTAATATTAAATTATCCTATAAACAAGAATTGATTTAGTCCTACTATTAGCCTCCATGCATGTGCTCGATTTACATGCACATTCTCCAAAAATAGCCTTTTCTTTGCCGCCAATTCATCATGCTTTATCTCTTTGTTTGGTCAGCACTTCATCCCACTTTTCTATTTTAAGCCCATCTTTGCAAAATTAGCTAAGTCCTTAATGAATCTACATGTATGTGTAGTCACGTGTGCAGCCTTGTTCCTGTCTATGCATGCTACCTTGCGTTCCATCCAAACTCCTTTGCGCATGCATGTCCTTACATGTCTGCCTTTATCCCCTTTGCACTTATCCAATTCTGGCAACCAATAAAGTTAAGGTGCCAAAACTTTCAAAAAAGAGTCGTGGGCTCATGCTTTCTATCATACCTTGTAAATTTTTGCATGCATGTGGTATGTGGATTGTGAACCACACAAAGGAACATCCAATTGGGAGGATTTTAAAGCTAATTTTTTTGTATAATTCCCTTTTACATCCAAGGTGTCTAGGTTGAATCCTTCATTCTAAAGCATCAAGAATGCAATCTTTGGAAATGGGTCCATAATGGAAGAAAGAATGTTAAGAATTCATAGTGAAAAATGAATGGTGCTGCCAAGGATATTTGAAGAAAAAATCACCAATAGTGATTCCATTGATGAAGATGAATCTATCTAGATGGCACATAACTTGTAAAGAAATGGAAAACAGAAAATGGTCTACCAAATTGATGAAGAGATACATGCCAACCATTTATATTTTGAGACATCATATGGATCTAAGGATGTTGTATATAAAAAGGGAACAAATAACATGCCATATAGCGAACCAATAAAGTATTAAAAAGGTAAATATTGGAACTAATGAAGTGTTGAAGATTGTATCCATTAAAGATTATTGGTCTGAGGTTGAAATCGTGAAAATCGTAGAACTCCTACGTGACTATTAAGACTTATTCCTAAGAAGCTACTAGGATATGAAAGGATTTCATATGTCATTAGATAAAATTCACATAAATTTGGTTGAGGGCTTCAAAATAATGTACAAAATTTCATACCGAATGAATCCAAACTTGCGCACCAAGGTTAAGGAAGAGATAGACGAAATGTTGGTTACTTGAGTAATTTTTCCCATAGAGGAGTCTAAATGGGTAAGCCCAATGATCATAAGCATGAAAAAATATAAGTGATTTATATTTTTCATTGATGACCACACACTAAATGTTGTATGTGTAGTAGATCCATTCCCAACACCTTATACAGAAGAGATTCTGGAAGGAGTATAAGGAATATAAATTTACATTTTTGCATATGGGTTTTCTGGATATCATCAAGTAAAGGTAGCTGAAGAGGATTACACAAGAAAACCTTTACAACTAAATGGTGGTCATTCATTTATACAATAATACCATTTGGAATAAATAATGTTTCAATATGTTTTTCGTGTATTGTTGTGATCATGTTTGAAGAATTCATTCTTAAATTTTTGGAGGTATATTTAGATGATCAGACCATCTATGGATTGGTTACAGACTATTGTGAATGTTTTTTTACTTATGTTTAAATGTTGTTGACAATTGCATATCCCATTAAACTTGAATAAATGTGTGTTCGCAATTCTCTTAAGGAAATTACTAGGGCACATAATTTGTAAGAATGTGTTGATTGTTGATCTAGTAAGGATGAAAATAATTCTACAACTGGAGACCCCGCATAATCAAAGGGACATGTGCGTGTTCTGTGGACAATGTGGATATTTTTTTATCGTTAAACACTTTTGACTAGATCTATGAACCGGAGGGTTGGTGGGGCCCCACCGTATAAGAATGTCCTCAGACTAGATATTAAAATTAAGACCAACACAAACCACCACAGCCACCTAGCCCACATCGATGATGTAATTTTCTGCCACCACCATTTTTAGAGCCACCATCCACCGCCAATGCCAATACCAACGATGCAAATTCCACCATCATTGAGAACCACTAGTCGAAGCCATGAGCCATAACCATTGGTGATGTAATACTCACCACCACCAAACCATCGCAACCTACCGGTGATGCAACACCCGCCACCACTGGTAAACCACACCGACGGCATCGCGCCTAGTGGGATTTGAACCTGAGTGGATCTGGACACAAGTGTCTATCTTAACCAATCCACCCAAACCCCATTGGCTTAGACACTGTGGATATTACTAAAATTTTATATGAGGGTATGTGAAAATAATCGCGTCTTTAGATTTTTTTTTGAAGAAACAAGGACCTTTTGAATAAGGCGCAGAGGAACAAAAGGAATTCCATGAGTTAAAAGAGTTTCTTTTAAGTGCACCTATATTACAATTCCCAAATTGGAATAAGCCCTTTCATGTACATATGGATGCATCATGAACAATAATGGGAGCAATACTTACGCATCTAGGAGAAGAAAATTTAGATAATCCGATCTTCTTTGCAAGTAGAAAATTGACACCCACAAATCAAAATTATACCACTATAAAGAGAGAGGGTCTTTCAATGGTATGCATGCTCCAAAAATTTAGACAATATATGCTAACAACACATTTTGTCTTTTATATTGATCATATGTGCTAAAACATATGGTAAAAAAAGAAGTTTTGCATGGGCACACATGTAGGTGGATAATCTTATTCCAAGTATTCCAATTCCTAGTAGTAGTGCAACGAGGAAATATTAATGCAAGTCCTAATAATATGTTGTGCATCACTACTGGGGAAGAGGCAAAGAAAATTGAAGATGGAATGCATGACGTACAATTTTTATAGATCATGAACATGCTGGAAGAACTTAGTGATATCATGTTGTTACTTGAAACAAGGATTGCACCAAAAAAATTGAGCACACAATAGGAAAAATAAATTTTTGTCACTGTTGCACCGTATTAGATCATTAGTGGGGCTCTTTACAAAATGGAGAGGGGTGAAGTAATAAGGAATTGTGTACTAGATAATGAGCGGAAATAAATCTTGTGGGAAGTGAATGAGGTAGAATAAGGTTATAACTATGTCATTGATGCAACTCCATGTAATATTTTAACAACATGGCTATGGCGGTAGAACCTATTTCATGATGTAAAGGAGTATGTGTGTACATGTGATATTTTTCAATGCATTAGAAATCCTAATAAAAGATATGTGATTCCTTTTCATCTAGTTGTTGCATAGGATACTTTTATAAAATGGACCATAGAATTTATAGGGCCGATAAATCCCATCATGCGAAGAACTAGCATGCACAACATCATAAAAGAAAAAAATAGACAAGATGGTCTGAGACCATGTGATCAAAATATTGTACACCATCCACAACAACAATGTTTATTTGGGAGAATATCATTAGTAGGTATGTGTTCCATTTAAGTCTCACCGACAATAGGATAACACACTTCCTTAACAAAACAATGCAGATACTCTTGCTAGAATGTATGGTTGCGCACCATATAACCACTCCATATCACCCATACGCTCAATGGGACAGTAGAATCTTTCAATAATATATTGAGCAATACATTGAAAAAGATATGTGATGTATGCAGAAAAGATTGGGATGATAAGGTTTCAATGGTACTATGGGCATACAAAACCACATACAAGAAGTTGATTAGAGAAAATCCTTCTAAATTGGTGTTTAGCAAGGAAGCAGTACATCCTATTAAGTTCATGGTCCCATCGCTTAGGATAGCGTGTGTTACAAACTTGGATGGTGAGGCATCAATAATAGAGAGCCTTACAAAGCTACTATAGTTGGATAAAAGAAGAGCACATGTAAGATGGAGCCAAAGAATAGATAAAATGTGCAAGAAAGAATGACATGATAGAAATATAAGGAATAAAAATATAAGTATAGAAAATAAATATTTCTTTATGACTCAAAGTTTTCCACTCTATAAATCTTCAGAAACATTGGCTAGGGCCTTATGAGATACATGACATATTTCATATTGGGGCATGTAAGTTGAAGAACTTAAATGTGGAATTTCTACTAGGTCACTTTAATGGGAGCAAGCTTAAACCCTACTTCCAGTGATGGTCATATTCCTAATCTAATCAGGCATATGACATTAGATCAAATGTTAATTCAAATCCTAGGATAGTTTCTTTCATGCACTTATAGGATAAAGTGTTTATAGGAAAGCTACAGGGAAAGCAATCATGCAAGAAAGAGGAAATTGCATATGGGAATATGTCATGGCCCAGGAATGTAAGCTACCTATTGCAGTTAAGGGAACATGGGGTGAAAAGAAACACAGTTCCATAAGGTTTGTGGTACACACATGCAAATGGGTGAGTCATTAATTCAATTTTTAATCAAGAAATACACACAAACACATGGAGTGGAGAAGATGTGGAAACCATTTGGTATTGAATGCGGTTGGTTAAAAAGTGAGAGTTTATGCATGTGAATGGAGTAAATGAGTTGTTAATTACCATATTAGAGGGGTATAAAAGGAAGGTAAGAACTCATTTCAGAGTTACCTTTCATTCAAATGAATGAAATTTTCGAGTGAAAACAAAGACAAATGAGTTAAAAAACAATTAAGAGCATGCAAAAACATAAAACTTTCTACCATTAAATATCTATCACATGTGAGAGGATAGAGAAAAGAATTGGAAGAGTAATGGATGTGCTAAGTTTCAACAAAAATAGGTTATTCAAGCTCTATAAACACTCTTGACAGTCATTAAGGTGGAGGTTGAGATTTCCTAGTAGAGACAACGAACTTTGGGGCTTTAAACCACCCTAGAGTTAATCAAGGATGGTTTTGAATGAGGTGTAAAAGAAGTATGAGAGATGAGGAGGCATGTGATATTGGGGCCACAAAATAGTCAACTTCTTCAAGAAAAACTAGTTCCTATAGTTTGGAGGAACAAATGTTGGACGAAGGACTCGATAACACTATAATTAATGAAGAGGAAAGAGAAGAGTGGTTGATAGTCAAAAAATTAGAGGAGGTTGAAGCCAAATTTAAATCCATAATTCTATAAAAGAAAATAAGGTACGAAGACCACAACATTCAACTAGAAAAGGGAAGACTAAAGGTAAGGTTCCCACACTAATGTTGCCCATGAACCTCAAAATGTAATATCTAGAAAAAAATCTGGAAGAAGAGAGTTGGAAAACTAAGGTAACTACATGTAATATCACATAGTTCAACCATCATGCATTGGGTATGGAATGGGCTTTATCACAAGATTATCTTTGACAAACAGATAAGAAGACCGTCGAGGGAGGCATCATTTTTTATGATAGCGTAAAGCACACGTTAGAAAAGGTCAGGGTCCTTCAGCTCTATGAGCTTCCCTAAATTAGCAAAACCACACAAATCATCCAATATTTAATTTCACGCATCCATGAGGGGTATTTCTACTTCACGAGAAGGCACACGAGAATAAGTTTTGTGCTCTTTAGTGAGGTGACCGAGATGGTTAACAATGGTGATGACTCGAGGTTGGAGTTGTAAAACGAAAATGAAATAAATAATACTAGCAATCTTCTCAAGTACAAGAAAGGAGGACACACCTTCCCAATTTCCAATAGTGAATACCTAGAGACCATGGTTGTGGTCCTAACTTCCAAGTTAGATGATGTGGAAAGATAGGTAGAGATAAACATTTTTTTTTTTGTATATTTCCCACAAAATGGAAAAGGGGACATGGTATAACCTCTCCCAATATATAACTGAGAGCATTGAAAAAGAAATGGAAAACACACACACAAAAATAGAGGAAGTTTCATTTAGGGTGCCATCCACATGTTTTTGGTCTTCAATGAGATAGGTTTTCCTGAAGGGAGTGACCAAACAAGGTGGCTATGCCTAATAGAGAAGAATTTGTTGGTTGAGCGATACACAGAGTTCTTGGCTCCTACCACCTTGAAAAACACATACAAATTCGGGCTCCACAACTATCTAAGGCATTTGAGGGATGTCTTGGAAGAGGATTGAAAAGTGTCGCAATAACTTATATAAGTGTTAAAAGGAGAGGCATAATTTTTTGTAATACAGTAGTACACCTTGGCGCAGTTTAAAATGATAAATGGAAACTTATCTCATTGTGCTAATTTACCCTTTGCCTTCACTGTTGATTATTTTTGCATGATCTGTAAACTGGATTAGGGATGCAAAGAAGACAAATATTGATGCATTGAAGATTGATGTGGACACGCATACCCTCCACAAAAATATAAGTATGCGGGAAATAACATATACATAGATATGTAGGAGATAAACATTTGTGCATTAAATGCTATAGAGATGATAGTAGTAGGCAACTAAATAGTAAGGTGGTTATAATACTTTTAAGTTAAAGAATAAGGAGAACATAGGTAACACGCAAGAGGTTGAAGAGGCAAATGAAGAAATGTGTATGCCTCCAAAAATGCCTTAAGACAAGGAAAATAACAAATACCTTAAATTTTCCTCCAACTATTAAAGAGCATCGGGTAGAAGGCAAGGAGGAAGAGGAGGAACATAACTATGCTAATGTTCCTTTAATAATAAAAATGAGGTGAAGGTTAGATATAACATGAACTTTCCCACTTGACATAGGTTCAACAAGAAGTACATGGCCAGAAGAGAACCCAAATGAAAGCCACACACTAAAGGAAATGGATACTTACACTGAGGTCAATATCAAAGATGTGCACACCTCTAGAGAAGGATAGAAGATAAAAACAACCACACCAATTATTTATACTTCCCCAAGAGCCCCTTCTCCCATCAAAAGTCCCACACATGTGGAAGGTGGTCTAGAAAGAATCCAAGATCCTAAGGAATCTAACACCCAAAAAAATATACCTCCAAAAACCTCTCCACAGATAGTTGATGTGGAAGTTGTAAGGGTAGAAACTAAAAAATCTGATGAGGAGGAAGAAGAGAATAGAGATGAAGATGAAGAGAAATATGACAAGGAATAAGGAAACAAGCACCAAAGATGAAGAGGAAGATGCACATTTCTGTATAGTAAAAGACAAGGGCATGCAGGAAGAAGAGGAAGACAAACAGTAATAGGAGATGGAGTACAATGAGAAACGTCCTCTGAAAACATTTCGATCCATATTCCAAAAGGGGAAGTTGTACAAAGACCTATTTTATTGAAATTATCTACAGGATACCTGTAGAACAATACGGACAAAGAAAAAACTATCTCAAATTTCAAATGTAAGAAACCCAGGCAGGAGACGTGTTTATGAAGATGGTAGGAGAGGTTGTCCCAAAAAAGCTTCATTAATAACGCCGACAGTAGAAAAATTAAAAACTTGCGCAAATTTGGTCACCAGGCTTAAAGAAAAGGTTGTATGTGCAGATAAGTTAGTGAAGGTATTCGTCAAGTAATCCAAGATAATTGACGCACAAATGCTTCCATAGGTCTAGAAACAAAATTCTGTAGAAATACAAATGGATAGAAATGACACCGACCAAGTTGGTCATGATAAACTCATAAAAATCTAGAAGAGGAGATTAGTGCAAAGAAGGATAAATAAATATGTGTAGATATAGTGAAAAGAAGACACATGCAAATAGTTGGGTTTGAAGAGAAGTTGCATGGATGAGAAAAGCTTGACACAAACAAAGGATTAGATGGACTAAAGATAAGAGAAGTGACTACAGATGTTGGCATGTGCATGTTAAGGAAAAGTAGGCAACGTGCAGAAAAGTAGTTAGGTCTAAAAATATAGATCTTAAGAATAGACCAAAAAGTATACAAAGCCAAGAAGCGAGCATTTAGAAGCCGCATAACTACCATGTTGGGTAAGGAGCTAGGATATAACGACATGTGGCATAAACATCACTTCTATGTAATAGCTAGCTATTAAAAAGTAGAACCCAAGAATTAGTTATAACTCTTGTTTGAGTGGTGAAGAAAAAGTCCCCATTGGTATATATTCCCCTTGGGAATAATTGTAAAAAGAGATAGAGGACACAGAGAGAGAAAAGAGTTAATAGGAGTATTATAAGAGATATTATGAACATAAAAAGTATCACTAGAGTGGGAACTTGTATGAAATCTATGTTTATTACTATAAATATGGGACTTATGTATATGTGTGTTTATCTTTTTGATGTCACAGTATAAATGTCTCTATTTTATTATTATCTATGTAATCACTTTGTATCAACATGTTGAACATGATGGGTTATGAGAATCTCTCATACCTTGGGTGAGCACACTAAGGTTTCTTACCTTAGTGTGATAGGCCAATGCGGGGAGATAAGCTATCATGGTGCACGTGTTAGGTTGTGGAGCCTGTTTTCATGTGTGAAAATGTTGAAGACTTTACACTAAGAGTACTGCACACTTTCTACTTTGGGCCTCGAAAAACATGCTCTTCTCATATGGGCGAGATTTTTGACCCATAGGTTTATGGGACGGTTTTTGCCCATGGTTTTGATACCCACGGTTTTGTAAAACTTCTTAAGCAGTTGTCTACTTATGTGGTTTTGTGCATATGGTAGGTATGATGTAATATTGCAGATGTGTCTGAATTTGGGTGTGAATTTTGTAGAGTTTATTGAGCATAGCTCCAAACAGATCTGGGTATTATATTGAGAGAGCAGTGGCTTGTAATAAAATCTGAGCAAGTGATTCTTGGTGGATGTAACCCAAATTGGGTGAGCCACGTTAAATATTGTCTCTTTGTGTTGTGTTATTTTTATTCTGCACTTTTATTTGAGATTTGTAATATTTTCTACATATTAGTTTCTATTGTTGTGATTCTGTGAGGGATTGTTCCGTATATTTCATCCCTTATTTCCTAACAACGCGATAGGGTGATGAATGTTCGTGAACATCTTAACATGTGGTAGTGTGAAACTAGATGCATAACAATAAAGTTTTTAGTGTTTCCCAACCTGCACAGTCACATTGAAGCTATGATAATGACATATGCATTTGTTTTTTTGTTAAGAGATAAATCCCACATTCACAAGTAGGGGCCAAGTTTTCAGTGTTAAATATAAAAGTGCTTTATATATTAAATGGAGCAAAGGCTCTGCTTAAATTATATTTTGGCCGAGGTCGAGAATTTGGCTAAGGCATTGATCAACTAGGGAAAAATAAGAGGTAAAAAACCCATAGAAAATCAGGACCCAACACATGGTCCAATCCCAAATGATCAAAGGTAGGCCAATTTGAAAAGGTTGAAAAATTGGCTAAGGCCAAAACTTGAAGCCCATATCCAACCAGATCATGCCACATGACATCAATCACACAAAGTCATATGTCGGGGGACTTAGAGTGGAAAATCAGCTAAGGTGTAAGAAGGGTCCAAAGCCAAAAATATGTGATTAGGCCATGTGGCCCAATCATGGGATTTCAAATGACGAAGTTAATCCAAGCACAAAGTAAGAAATCAACTAAGGCAAATGTAAAGAGTCCAAAATTTGTATCCAACTAGAACCTGACATGCATAGCCAATCACGAGATGCCACATGGATTCAATCATAGGATGCCACATGGAACTAATCACGATATTCCATGTGGAGCTAATCATGGAGGAATGCTAGGGTGCCACATGGATCCAATCACAAGCCATCAATGATCAGTAAAATGTAAAGAATCGACTAAAGTAAAAAAAGAATCTGTAGACGACCACGAGTTGTCATTTGGCACCAAGCCATGTGATCCCATACCCAATCATGACTTAACACGTGGACCAATCATGGATGCTCAAGTGTCAAAAGGATTGAGTAAAGGAAAACAATGGGAGATAATGGATAAAGAGCACGGAGCCCATATCATCATAAGCCTAGCCACGAAACTTATAGAGCTAGTATAGTTTGGATGGTCACGATTCAAAGAAACAACCAATGAGAAGGAGATATATGGTGTGGTACAACTATTAGGTTAAATTTGATGACCTTGTGGTTTCCATTTATGCATAACAGTTTAAGCCATATATTTTTGGCCATAACTCTTGATCGGGACCACCAAATCAGGCAAGATTGAGCTTGTTGGAAATTTCCCGAGTAGTAATTCATCCTAGGATATGTTTCAAGATGTTATCCTCCATGTTTTGGGAATAATGGGAAATCATAATTGTCAACTTTTGTTCTCTTTGTGTGAATCAAAACATGGCAATTAGTGGGGGATTGCTTTTAATCAGGTGTGTTCCCTTCCAGTTGTGCGAATCCCCTAGAATATGCTTTGAGGCCATTAGAGTGGATATTTTTAGTTAACATCTTTCTTTCAACAGAGAAGCATGAGAACGGTGGGACATTCCAACATTTTCTTTTCTTCCCCTCCCCCTCCCCCTTTTCTATTTTCTATAAATAACAGTCTAATCTCATTATACATGGGATCCTCTTCTTTAATGCAAAGTTACTCTACATGTTTGATTTCCAAGCAATTTGAGTGTGTAGACCTTTGTTTTTGAGCTTGTGTGATGCACCCAACACATTTTTCATGGCTGTAGAAAATTGTGCATCTTCCCAACATTAATTCATATTTATTGTGGCTCACATATGCCCTTTTGCCTATGTTATTGTTCTTCTGTCTTTTTTGTTCTATTATCTTATAATGTGCATGGGTTGTATTTGCATAGTTCGATTGCATTGTGTCATTAATGGACAAAGGGAGAGTTTGATTTAAATACAAAGTTAATTGTGGCTTATGTTCTCCCTTTGGCATTGTGTTTTGTCCTCTTGCGTCTTATCTCAAGGTGTTTTAGTGGAGAGTGACCCCTTATTTCTTTGGTGCATCATCATTCATGTTTATTTCAGTTTCCTTCTCTGTTTTTCTACTGCAGTTGTTAGTGTAGGTTACAATAGCGGTAACATAGAGTAGTTTGGGTAAGAAGCTAATTTTCTCTAGAGGTATGTCCCAAAGAGCCAAAGTCCCATACCTTGGGTCACATTCTCATTATTGTTGTTGGGACACCAATACTCATTTGGTGCTCATAAGGTGCACATTTTCAGCAGCTAACAATTCCCAAATCAAACTATACACATGGTTTTAGAATATTGGTTTATTTATTTTGTTTTTCAATATTATTATATTCTATATCAAATTTTGTATTCTTGTTGGTCTGAGTAACATAGAAACTCCAATATATCATGATTCTTATGTTAATAGGGGTGATAACACAATGGAAGTGACCCTCAAATCAATATAATGGTTGATTGGTTGTTGGATGAGCATGATTGCTTACTTAGCCTTCCCCTTTCCTCCTATGTGGCTTTATAATCTTTAAAAAATACATTTGCTTGTAAATACATGCCTTAGTACTTAGTTTTGAATATCTCGATCTTTTGTGCATGTTGGAATTGTCTCTAAAACTCTAAAAATCCTCATCCACTCAAAATTATTCCCACATTAATTGGTAGATTTGGCCAACAACAACATATAAACCCCAATATATCATGGTCACCACGCTGATAAGGGTGACACCAAAATGGAAGTGACCCGCTTACTAACATGATAGTCGATGAAGAATTAATAATAGCTGTAAATTTGATGTCCATTTGGTCGTCACAAAATAATTTCATATCGTCCATTTAAGTATCACTTACAAGCTTTTCCTTTTTACTTCAAGAAGTCATTTGAAAAACCTTTCATGACACCTGAATCTGATATAGCCCAATTAGAAATTCTATTAAGCAAGTTTGTTACAAGCTCGCAACATGGGCTAACATTATTCTGTGTAGTAATTAGTGACCTCCATACACTAAGGTTTTTTGGGGTAGCTCCTGGTGTTGTTTATAAGGAAATGCAATCAGCATTGAAACGTGAAAATCTCCCACAGACTGATATTGCCACTCGCAATAAAATCATCATTCGCAGCGATAAATAAATGGCCATATTACCACTTCTGAGGACGCTTACAGTGGTTCATTGTCATAGTGGTACAACTAAATTGACATTTCCCACGCTTCAATGCAATGCCAGTGCCAATGCCATCCACTTTCAATCTCAATCTCACAGCGTTATGTACAGAAGGTCGTTTGAAGGAGGCTCTACACATTCTGCTTACCACACACAACACCCCTGTAAACTCGTCTACATATCTTCAACTATTGCAGACCTGCATTGCCAAGAATACGCTTTCACAGGGTAAACAAATCCACTGTCTCATCAGTCACAGAGAATTTGCATTTCCCACACGCACAACTATTCAAAATAAGCTTATCAACATGTATGTCAAGTGCGGGAGTTTGGCGGATGCTCGTAACGTGTTTGATGACATGACAGAAAGAGACGTCTTCTCATGGAATACCATAATTGCAGCTTACAGAAGACATGGGTTTCCTCACGAGGCATTGACACTGTTTCACCGAATGCAACAAACAGATGTCCAACCTGACCAGTTCGCCTTTGCCAGCATACTTCCAGCCTGTGCCACAATAAGAGCTTTGGAACAGGGTATGGACATACATCAAAGCATAATTGAAAGGGGTTTTCTTTCAGATATTGTAGTTGCAAGTGCTCTGCTAGATATGTATGCAAAATGTGGAAGTATACACAAGGCACATGGAGTGTTTGACAAAATGCCTCAGAGAAATGCTTTCACATGGACTACAATGATTACAGGATATGTACAAAATGGATTTGTCAAAAGGGCATTGAAAACTTTCAAGCAAATGCAATTGGCAGGTGCAAAACCAGACTCCACAGCCTTTGCCAGCATCCTCCCAGCCTGCGCAAAAATGGGAGCTTTGGAACAGGGTATGGCCATCCATCTAAGCATAATTGAAAGCGGATCTTTGTCGGATGTTGTAGTTGCAAGTGCTTTGGTAGACATGTATGCAAAATGTGGAAGCCTACATAAGGCACGTGAATTATTTGATAAAATGCCTCAAAAAAATGTGGTTTCATGGAATGCAATGATTGCAGGATATGCACAAAATGGTGTTCTTGACAAGGCTTTAAGGCTTTTCAATGAGATGCCTGAGAGAAATGTAGTCTCATGGAATACCATGGTTGCAGGATATGCACAGAATGGATTTCTTGAGAAGGCCTTGGAGTCATTTAAGCAAATGCAATTGGCAGGTGTAAAGCCCGTCTCTGCAACCTTTGCCAGCATCCTTCCAGCCTGCGCTAATATCGGGGTTTTAGAAGAGGGAATGAACATTCATCAAAGCATAAGCGAAAGTGGATTTTCATCAGATGTTATAGTTGCAAGTGCCCTAGTAGATATGTATGCAAAATGTGGAAGCATACAGAAGGCACACAGTCTGTTTGACAAAATGCCTAAAAGAAATGTGATTTCATGGAATGCTATGATTGCAGGTTATGCACAAAATGGGTTTGTTGAAAAGGCCTTGGAAACTTTTAAGCAAATGCAATTGGCAGGTGTAAAGCCAGACTCCACGACCTTTTCCAGCGTTCTCCCAGCTTGTGCCAAAATGGGAGCTTTAGAACAGGGCATGGACATCCATCAACACATAATTGAAAGTGGATTTTCATCAGATGTTGTAGTTGCAAGTTCTGTGGTAGACATGTATGTTAAATGTGGAAGCATACAAAGGGCATGTGAACTCTTTAACAAAACACCTCAAAGAGATGTGGTCTCATGGACTGCAATAATTGCAGGATATACACAAAATGGGTTGTTTGAAAAGGCCATGGAAATTTTTAAGCAAATGCAATTGGCAGCTGTAAAGCCAGATCCCACAACCTTTGCAAGTATCCTCCCAGCCTGTGCCAAAATGGGAGCTTTAAAACAGGGTATTGATGTCCATCAAGCTATAATTGAAAGTGGATTTTTGTCAGATGTTGTAGTTGCAAGTGCCCTGGTAGATATGTATGCAAAATGTGGAAGCATACACAAGGCACGTGAGGTGTTTGACAAAATGCCTCAAAGAAATGTGATCTCTTGGAATGTGATGATTGCAGGATATGCACAAAATGGGTTTTCCAAGGATGCTCTTGAACTCTTTGAACTAATGAAGCACTCTGGAACACACCCCGACCAAGCAAGCTTTGCTTGTGTTTTATTTGCATGCAGCCATGCGGGTTTAGTTGATGAGGGCTGTAAGTACTTACATGGCATGAGTTACTTTTATTGCATTATGCCTACTATTGATCATTATGTGTGCATGGTTGACCTTCTTGGCCGTGCTGGCTATCTTGAGGATACTCTAAACTTAATCATCAAAATGCCAATTCAACCTGTAGTAGTTGTGTGGATGTGTTTGCTTGGTGCCTGTAGATCACATAAGAATCTACAGTTAGGAGTATTTACAGCTACTCTTCTTTTTGAGCTGGAACCTGAAAATCCTGCCACTTATGTTCTTCTATCAAATATCTATGCAGAAGTGGGCTGGTGGGGTGAGGTTCAAATGGTAAGGAGATTGATGAAAGATAGAGGAATTAAAAAGATACCTGGATGTAGCTGGATTGAAGACCATGAAATGGTACATGCTTTTTGTGTAGGAGACAGATCACATCCGCAGACACACAAGATTTATGCCAAATTGGAGAAATTATCTTGGGAGATGAAGGCAGCAGGGTATATTCCAGATTCAAACCATCTAGTGAATGATGTGGAGGATGAGGAAAAAAAACTATTCCTCTGCCACCATAGTGAGAAGTTGGCAATTGCGTTTGGATTGTTAAACACACCCCCTGGCACAACTATTAGAGTTGTCAAAAACCTTCGAGTATGTGTTGACTGCCACACTGCAAGCAAATTTATCTCCAAGATTGTTGCAAGACAAATTGTTGTGAGAGATGCAAATCGGTTCCATCATTTCAAACAAGGACAATGTTCTTGTGGGGATTATTGGTGATACTAAGTGAAGCAATCTGTAAACATATACTTGCACTATAACAAAGTGCACTGTTTCAGGCCTGCAGTAATAAAGAGGGGGGCAGGTTATTTGTTCAATTTGGACCCACATTGCTCGTCTT
The DNA here is from genome assembly GCA_019776745.2 of Taxus chinensis. NCBI lineage: Eukaryota > Viridiplantae > Streptophyta > Pinopsida > Cupressales > Taxaceae > Taxus > Taxus chinensis. The sequence continues at coordinate 163,735,702 of CM034155.1, read as the reverse complement.
TGGTTGATTAATTCTCTGGGTTGGCAAAATTGCATGCACGACAGATGCAACCATCATGCATGTGCATCTTGGGATTGGCAAACTGTGGTGTGAGCTCAAGGAGCTCCCTAGTGGCTGGAGCAAGTGCTACGTTTCAGAGCCCCAGCCACTAGGGAGCCCAAACGCTTGCATCACGCATCTTACATTTTTAAGCCAGAAAAAAATGTAAGATACATGATGCAAGTGTTTGGGCTCTGAGCAACACCAGCACAAAAATATATAAATTTTAAAAATCATTCTTTTCTAAGTGTATGGAGATCTTGACCATACTGTTGACTACATAAAATTAGATGTATGGTATACAATGTGCATCACTGCCTATATACTGACGGGGTATTTTATTTTATCTTACCATAGAGGTCTCATGACGGTGAACAGTTTTCAGGTACTATGCGCATGTCTGGAATGAAAATCTGGAGGACGTTGAGAATGGGAAAAAGAAGGAGAGAAACACTTGAAGGAATTGGAAAGATGCTTGGGCAACAGAAAATTTGAGAGAAGGGCTTAAAATCAATCCAATGACTGGAGATGATGAGGAGAGCATATCTGGATAGTTCTTTATTCCAACCAGTACAAATGTTATATGGTTCTTTTGTCTGGATCATATACACAAGTTTACAAGTTTTCATGTCTCTTTTGTCTGGAGTATATAAAATAACAATGCATTTGAGTTTTCAATCAGTAATGCTGTCTGCCATTATCACAAGTTTATGCATCTGGAATGTTCAATATATTCATTTGAGCGACAGAGTTGGAGTAGCAGCATGGTCTGAAACATGGTGATTTGAACAGGTATATGCCAATTCTGTCCTTCTGCATAGTGCCAGTCTGGGTATTTACTGCTTTGACTCTTGTATTGCTTTCTCTGCTTACACAGGAACATAATATTTGCATGTCATGTGAACAGAGAAGAGAATAGAGGAATAAAAGACTATAGGCACAACAATTTCCAGTTATCCCAGTGAGCCTCCTTTGAACTGTTACATACAGTCCAAAAAACACATGATAAAACTAAGTTCTGTTTTAGAACTGGAGAACAGCCCCTAAAATTCTGGAAATTACTGCATTCTTGTGCCTTATAGTTGTCATACAATTCCTTAAGATTCTAGATCACACTGTGATTGTGGCCTTCTGAATGCCCAGCACTCCCACCTTTCTCTGCATCATATAACATTGGTCCAACTGAGATATCTCCAGCAGGCTCTTTCTCTAAGAGTCACTTTCCACCATGCTGGAATTTGCCTGCATTTCAACAGATGGAAGAAACAAGGGCAATCCACAAAAGTCCCAGTTCTCTTTTTTTCGTTTTCCTTGTTCAAGGTTCAAACTGGCAATCTTTACATGCTCGAGTCGGGCTCTTTCGATGCAAATAATTACAGGGTGTAAATTTATTGGTCTGGAGGTTTTAGTCTCATTTCTTGCCAAGCAGATGTCCAAGGGTCAAAGTCACCTACTCACATTTACCATAATCATGATTTATGCCCATGTCCCTATCTGTCTGGAATATTCATTTAGCACCTACTCCAGCTATTTCCGTTAATTCTCTACTGCTCTCTCTGTTTAATATTTTTGCATCTGCTATTCGGTTAGTATTGCCGCATAAACTATTTCAGAAACATCTAGATAATTATTTTTAGTCAACCATAAATGTTGCGCGACTGTGTGGCAAAAACTGTTTGGTGGGTTAGGGTTGTGCCACAAGTGGTCAATTGAGAACTTCCAACTACCACCAAATTCGGTGGTACAGCATTGGAACTAACCTGAACCCTGGTCAGCAGTGTTGCCAGTTTCTTTTTTTCAGTCCAGGAATAATAACAATTTATGTCATAACATCACCGTAAGTTCAAGATTTCATATTTTGATTGGTTAAAGCAGAGTATTGTTCAATTATATGTTTGCTCTGCCTGCACCCATAACAGCTAGTTCGTTGTTTTTTTGGCTGGATGTGGAAGGCATTGAATCCTCCAGATTCCTGCCAGCACCAATAGGTGCCAAATCCTCTCATTTTTATCTCCAACAACAAATGTTGTCTGTTCTTTTGAATCAGTTATAACATATGTTGGTCTATTTAAGGACATAGATTTGTTTGTTGAGGTTCCCCAAATCCTGAAGGAGGTCCAAGGCTGCACCTTAGAATGTTGTGTTTGGCCAAGTAAGCTAGGTAGCTAGAACAATAACCTTGACACATAGTTGCATTAGTACAATTGAAGCTACAAAGATGTCCCTGAGCCCCTGTATAGAATTGGGAAAGGGGTAGAACATGGTTATTCAAGCTATAACAGAGATTTATTTTCTTCATAGTTCACCTTCACGAATTCCATGTCTCTATGCATCTCTGCAGTCAGCAAATCTGCAAAATTGATCTAGTAATGAGAATTTTTTAGTCAGAAATAAACTAGCAAAATTCTATTCAATATAACAGCAGCTCAAGCCATAAAAGAAAATTTATTTTTTAGGATAGAATTTTGCAAGCCTAGAAATTTAAACAATAATGTTGATTTGAGATTTCAGAGGATGGAAAACTAATGGAAGTAAATGGTCACTAGGCCCTCGATCAACTAGAACTCTGCTGTAGTAAATAGTCATTAGGTTCTCCATCAACTAGAACATTGCTGACAGAATGATCAACTAGAACTCCGCTGAAAAACATGAGTCCATCATCTACTCTACACTAAACAAAATCCTTCTTTACCAATCAAATCTAATAAAAGAAACTGAAAATAATGCTCTTTACTAATCAAATCTAATGACTTGGACAAGGAGTTACAAATATGACGGAGAGACACAACCTCACTTGTTCCTACATTCGTCTTAAGATTAAGGTTTCTCGTGTTTGATAGTTCCATACAGTTTGCTGGCCAGAACCAGTACATCTGCCTTAGGAAAAGATTCAATGTCCAAACTGTAGAATTCAATCAAAACACACAATAAACGGATGACTTCTCTTTAAAAAATGTAGGAATATGCATTATGTTTATCTTCACTGGATGAGATGAGAACTCGCTACACAGACATCACACATCACACATCACACATCACACATCAATCCATTCCTCAACACAACTGTATCGAGTCCTCATTCATGTTGAAGAGCTTCCAAGTTGGAAAATTCCGGGAGAATACTAACAATTGTAACTGAATCTGGCTTTATACCAGTAAGTTGCATTTGCTGATAAATTTCAGTAGCCTGTAAAATCAAATTCATTCTGTAAACATCTTGCAATCATTGAATTCCATGATTCCATATTTCATCCATTCATTTCCTCAAAGAATTTGAAAGCTTCATCAAGTTTCCCACTATGTGCATATCCCGCAATCATCACATTCAGCATTCAGGAATTTTGTCACACTTTGCATTCATCGTATATGCACTCACTTATGGTGTCACATTACATTCATCTCCTCAATTCCTGCATTTGGCATACATATTAATAACAGTGCCCTCAACAAAGACATTAAACTGAATCCTGGTTCTTTTTATCTCCTCATGCACCTCCTTTCCCTGCTGTAGATATGCCACATGACCACATGCCGAGATAATGCTAATGAAAGCATACTGAATCAGTTGACACTTGATTTCATTTGGCCTTATAGTTTTCGAGCTTTTTCCCAGAAATCCATTTTTGCATAAGCTGAAATCCTCGCAGTTCAAGATACCGCATTTCAGTCAGACATTTCATCAAACAATAAAATATTTTGTAACATCAGACATTTGAACATAATTTCCAGCATTTGAAGCTATACTTGTGTTCATTAATACAATATGTTGTAACATGAGAGGATTGCACTATATTCTGTATAAAATCTAATTATTATTATTATTTAATTGGAATTGTGTTTAAGCTTAATTCTGCAAAATCTTTAGGAGAAAGAGAAGTGTTGACAGCATCATGATTACATACTGCCAGAAGCCCAAATTGAATTGCAACTATTATTTACTTCTCATACATTATTTACCATAATAATCACTACTCTTTGCAAATGAGGTTTAATACAACATTATTTGGTGAATGCAATATTTTAACAATTTAATATAGCAGGGAGCTTAATGTTAAAGGTCTCTCGTGATGCAACTTTGGTCTAATCTATCAAAAGGCATCATTATCTTTTACAATTCAAATTCCGTTATTTGAAGCATGACAATTGTTTTATATTTAAATTAAAATTGACTTCACTTTTTTTTTCCTTGACATTTAGAAATAAATTTATAGTATTTATTTATGCAGAATTAACATTACAATTTTTTCCCAGTAGCAACCAGTTTCAAATCCCACCTGCAGTCAGGTGACCTACAATGGGGGACACCTACAATCCGCTTGATGATGCAGTGCCATAGCAAAATGGAAGAGAATCTCACCATCTGCTTGGATGCACAAGAAGTTCAAAAGAACATAAAAAACCTCCTTGGGAAAATTTTGATCTGCAGATTTCTTGGTGTTCTGGTTCCTCTAGATGATTTGCCAGCGTGGACAAAAAGGAACTAGAAAACTAATGGAGAACTCGAGATTAGAACACGCCCCAAAGGATATTTCATGACAGTGTTTTCAAATGAATTAGACCATGCAAAAGAGTTCATTGGAGGTCTGCACTTTTTCAGGAATGCAGGTTTGTTCATGAAGCATTGGCATATTGGGTCCAAAGTTCAAACTTACATAGGAACTACCAATGATAGCTCCAATTTGGGTAAAAATGTATGCACTTCCCCAAGAAATTTAGTCTCAGTATGGTTTTGATACTATGGCAAATTCCATAGGAACAATAATGAAGACCTTCAAATCTCATCATGGAAAGGGTCTATCCAGCTACACAAGGATCTGTGTAGAGATTGATCTCACAAAGTCACTACCGCAAAACATTACGCTGAGAGTTGGAGAGATGGTCTCAAAACATAATATGGATTATAAGTATTCCTTTGAGATGCAGAGGTTGTCATGGGTACGGTCATCTGATCAGAGAGTGCCCAACCCTACAAAGAAGTAACATTCAACAAATACCAAAATCGGGAAACAAGTACCAAAGGTGGACACAAGAAGGAAAATGAAGGGTTTGTTAAACGCAAGAGGAAACACATGATCGAGTACATAGTTAAAAAGGGGTGGAAGAAAGGACACGGGGCCAAAAAATGGAAGAGGAAAAATCCAAGATTAGAATCACTACCATGAAATTTGCAAGACACAAAATTCAGAAAGTATGATAGGTAGAAGATCTAGTCAGCGAGTATGGTTTCAAACATGACTTGGAAAATCTCATTGAAGAGCATAGCAAAGTGAAAAAGATAAAAGTCAAAGGAGCATAGCGAAGCAACAATCACCTCTGGCTAACATAGCAGAAAGGAACACGGAAGCTAGAAACAACCAGGGAGAATCCGACACGTCGGAGACAGATTGGAATGAGAATTGTGTGGTGATTTTGCCAAAGTAAAAATAATTAAAGAAAGGAAATGTAGGAAGTGGTCAAGTAGGAAAACCCAATGCACAAAAGAAGAGAGAAAATGACATGACGACAAAAATAATGGCGGGAGCCCAAACTCAAATGGATGTTAACTTTGCAATCACCAAGAGAGCCAAACCATCCCAATGAAAGTAATTCCTTGGAACATCAGGGGCCTCAATGCCCCACCCAAAAGGAGACTGCTCCAAAGACTAATTATTAAACACTCACCAAATTCAATCCATCTTCAAGAAATGAAATTGGAAAATTTTGTGGAATCCAAGCAAGCTTTGGAAGGTAGTCTCAAGATGAACATGATAGGATCGAATGCTACTGGCATAGTTGGCGGCCTACCGATTCTTTCAAACCCAAAAGAGACTCTAGTCTAAAACATTTGAAGCACAACTTTCTGAATAAACTGTAAAAGTGGTATGTCTCATTATTAATGCTATTTTATCTTCTTTTTAATGTTTATGATCTGCAAACTTCAAGTGGTAGAGAGGATTGTTGGACACAAATCTCTCAAGCTATGGGGGATGATGAGGAGAACAAATGGATAATAGTTGGGGACTTTAATTATAGAATTGATGCCTCGGTAAAAAAAAGGTGGTATTACCTTGATAGAGGATTGTAGGAAGTTCAAGGATTTTGTCGAGGGTAAGGATCTTTGGGACATCAAACTGCATAAGGATGGTTCACCTAGACTAATAGAAGAGGCAGAGAGCTTATCATGGAATCGTATCAAGGTAGAGGAGAAAACTTATTTCCTTCAACACATATTAAGAATCATTACAGAATAAGTTAGTGAGCTACTCAGAAAAGACATTTATTTTGAGGAGGTTCACATGGCCCTTTTCAGTTTGGTAGGAGATCGGCCCCCGGGTTTAATGGCTTCCCATCCTCCTTATTTCAACACTTATGGGGTATTACGGGGGAGAACATTAGAGAAGTGGTGTAAGAATCAAAGGATTTAAAGAGTGTACTAAGATATCTCAATACCTTTTTTTTCACCGTCATTCCTAAAAACGTTGAAAAACACAGACCTAATGATTATCACCATATCTCTATGTGTAATACAATTTATAACGTCATATCTAATGTTACGGTGATCTGATTGAATATTTTCCTTCCAAGTTTGATCTCGGAAGAGCAAAGAAACAATGCATCAATTCTTCTAGAAAGGCACATGAGAAAACTTCAAGTTCCCTCTTGTGGCTTGGGAAAAGGTTTGTGAACTGATTAACAAAGGAGGTGCAGGGGTCAAAGATATTGGTAAGTTCAATCTGGACCTTAAAGGAAAACCGATATGAAGGATCAAAGTCAGTTAAAATAAATGGTGGGTCATGTAGACACTCAAATTCGGTAATTCTACTCTTTGACACTGCTAGTCTTGACATTGCTTTCTTGCTCAAACAAGTGTTCTTTACCCATTCTCATTCGGTAGATCTCTATGTCTCTTGTCTAGCTTGTTTGATCATAAATACTCATCTGTCAACAGTTTCTAAGAGTTGAATGCATGAAATTCATTAAGAAACTATGTTGGTCATCTTCCAAACTTCACACTTCAAATTGTCTATAGGGTAAAAAATGTACACTAGGGGCAGGAACCTCCATATGTTCCTGACCTTAGTGTATGGTTTTGGCCTTGCTCACCTTGGTCCCGAAATTTCAGTTGCATATTATTCTTTGGGTCATTTACTTCTTCTCAATCAGCCTTTATAACTTAAACCACCTTCGGAAGCATATATAAGCAAGTGAAACTCACCTCATTTAGAACCCTGCACTCTCATGGACTCCTATTGCAAAAGCTAGCATAAAAAGCACCCAAAGATTCCTACACTTCACAAATACCTTTGCACATTCATTAGGGCAACATCATCTACAAGTTTGAAGCTTTCCACTAGGTCTAGGGGACTGATTCCCACATTCACAAGCACTCAAAGTCACTCACTCAAGAAGATTTGCAAGAGAGATACTCGTGTCAAGCTTTGTCAAAGAAAGGATGTCAAATATGATTGCACTATAACTAGATATCACATGATAGGTGGAAAACATTGTACGGTTTGAGGCCTCTTCGGAGTAGTGCCAATGTCGGTAGTGCACGGGGTTCCCACAACCCAATTAATATTTGTTTTGCAAGACTTCTCATTCATGGTTAGGGTTTAAAATATTGAGGAAAGCATTTAGAGGCCCCCACATTGTGACCAACAGAGAGTGACAAAGATATTCAGACAAGTAACAAACCTAGAAAATTACAAATCATAGTTTTGAGTAGGGTCAAGATCATAAAAATAGGTCAATACTGTACGGACATTTCTGCCCCTATTATACGGTCTTGCCCAAGAAAATATTTAGGTCACAATTTTAATATCGAGGCATTCTTGGGTCTAGATCTCCATGTTACATCATTCAGATCAGTCCAAAATCATCTGTAATCAGTTAAGTGCACTAAATCCCTTGTGTTTGTGAACTTGTATTGTATCGTGTACATTTGTTGCAAGTATTAATGCATTATTCTGATATTGAATGGTTAATGTTGAATGTTAATTAATTCAAATAACCCCATGTAGCTTCTATTTCATTCCTTTTTGGCTATGTGTAAATCTTAATCAAATCTAAAAAGGGTGAAAACATTTGGTGAACTCGACTGTTGAATTGAACATTGTGTCTTAAACCCCTAGTGGTCCTAGGCTTCTACTTTGTTTAGTTGTATTTGAATATTGTGCTTTATCATGCCAACTCTCCAGGATCATTATCTGTGTCTATGTAGCTTTCCCACATTTTCTCATTTCTGTGCCACCCCTATGTGCTCTTGTGCCCAAGTCCATGATGATATATTTGCTAATACTATTTTGATTATCAATGTTGATCATGCATAAGGTGATGGTTCCAATACTCACTTTGAAAATCATAATCAGACCTTAATAGTGATGATGCCCAACAATTCACATAGCTTTTACAAGAGAGTCCCATTAACATTGATATCCTATTATACGTTGCACGAGATCAACTTAAACATGCTCCATCATCTAACTTAGAGACATCTACTATTCCTGCATCTATGGTGTCCACATTCTCGAGGGCACCTAACATTCCAATGCACAATGTTTCTATGCCTATTCATGCAACCAATATTGCTACTACACCTCCCATATCTAATGGTTCACATGCTTCTTCATTTGGCACACAAGCTCTTGAAACCCTTATTCACACGTTACAAGCTCAAATCTTACAATTGTGACAAGGTGTCCAATTCTCCTCATACTATGGACTCTGCTCAATTATTACATAATCCACTAGCTCTTAAGGTGGCCTCTTACCCTTTGCCTCTTGGTTTTGTTGCACCTAAGCTTCCTATCTATGATGGAAAAGGTGACCCATGGAACATCTTAGTCATTTCATGTGGCTTTCGATTATGCCTCTTATGACATCTTGCTTACCAAGTTGTTCCCTAGGAGTCTTAAGGAATTTGCATTGCAATGGTTTTATGATCTCCCCACACATTCTATGCATTCTTTCACTACATTGGAAAATCAATTTTTGGCACAATTTTCTATCAACATTGGGGATAAGGTTTCTTATGCACAAATGTCTAAGCTACGCCAAGCCTCCGATGAACATATCAATGATTATGTCTTGTTTTATTAGACCATGCTTACTAAGATGAATAATATCTTGGTTGATAGTGACTTGTAAGACCTTTTTACACAAATCTTACTTCCTCCTTTGCAAGAATCAATCATGTTTGACAAATTCAGATCATTTGACCATCTATGTCATACACTAAAAGAGCGTGAAGCTAAGTTATTACATATGAATAAGCTCAAGTATGTTGTTAGCACTCCTAATACATCTAATGCCAAATTTTAAAGAAAGTCTACATTTAAGGGAAAGACTAATGATACTAAGGCTTCTTCTAAAGACATTGTCAATGCTATTAATCAACCTACTAAGATACAGTTACAACTGACACGACAACAATTTACACATTTACCATGTGCTCCTCATATTTTCTTAAAATAATTACTTGAGTGCAATCTTGTGTCTCTCCCTCCACCATCTGAGGTTGATGCAAGCAAGCCTCAAAGTAAGAGTTTTGATGCCAAATCCCATTGCAATTATCACTGATGTATTGGTCATTCTACGGACAAATGCATAAAGCTTCATCATGTTATTCAAGATCTTATTGAATCTAATGTCATTGAATGGGATGAGCCCACTAAATCTTCTAAGCCAACAAACAACAATTCAAAATTGAAAATATTTAATGATCCACTCCCTAAGCATACAAGTGATACATCTACTTCTAAAGTGCATAATGTTCATCATGTTATACCACGACCATCTTATGATCATCCCGTAGATGTTAGGATCAATACTATTACTCGTGTACCACCTTCTACACCATGCATTGTTTTTTATGACTCTAATATAGACGACACATTTACTTCTGATACATTGTTTAATCTTGTTTATATTCATCAAGTACATATACATGGTGTATTGGTTAATCACACAAAAATGATAATGTGTGTTCATGGTCATTGCTTCAATCTCTCGGTATCTCTGCTCGAAATCTTACGTATAATTTTGATCCTTGCTATCGTCATATCATGTTATATGTCATTGTTGGTCTTATTACCACACTAGTTTCATTCTTGGTTGCTAGTTGACTTAGCTCCAGTAACATATGTCTCAGTCTCTCTTGGTTATGTGATCTTAAGGCTATCTTGTCAATTATTCACCCATGTATCAAGTTCATTCATAATCAACAAGTTGTTACTATTTGAGGTGTCCCTTTTGAGGCTCCTGCTCCTAGCATGTCTAGTCATTCTCCCATAGCCTCTATCCCTTCTCATAGTACACCTACATATAGGTCCTTAGATTTACACATTGATTTACATATAGGTCCTTCTCCTATCATGTCTAGTCATTCTCCCATAGCCTCTATCCCTTCTCCTAGTGCACCTATGTATAGGTCTTTGGATTTACACACTGAATCACATAGCTCTAGTCCTCCTGCTAGGCCTTTGGTTGTACATGTTGATTCTCATAGCTCTATTCTTCCTCAACCTCTAGCTAGCCCTTCCTCCACACATATTGCCTCCATTGGTTTACATTCTCACAGGATGCCCCATCAATCATTTTGTATGCAAAGTCACTCTACATATCCTTATTAGTCTTTGAGGGATACTCGTTCTCTAGTCCAACATACAGATCTCATACATCACATACTAGTCGTTGTGCTGCTATACATTGCTCTTCTCCTAGGCCCTCTTTGGCACATATTACTACCACCATTCCATTGGCAGTTGAGTCACATTCTTTGGCACATCTGAGGCCTAACCCTCCATCTTATTTGATAGTTGATTCACCTCCTTCAAAGGTCATAATAGAGTAGTTTTAATGTTATATTTTTTATACATAACTATGCAATAAAATTACAAAAACATTGATATAATCACAAAAAGCAAAAACATTCAAATATTTTCAAAAATACAAAATCAAGACCTGTTTATCTAGCATACATTGTTATCACTTTATATTATACATGTTGTTTATCCTTATGGTTTGATAGATAACATTTTTCTTCTTTACACACATGCATTCATGGGGTATATTGAGCATGATGTAGAACATATAGATCGATACATGATTATGGGAGCTATCATGGTTCCTTACATACTTCTTCTGGGGCCATCCCTCTACACAAACCAAATGTTATTATTTCATTATAGTGTCTTTTCACTTCCTCATTATGCTTGATTACATACATAGTGTATTTTATATCTTTTGAACTAACATGTATAACACATGTGTCTTGTATGGTGTTGACAACTATTGTTTCATATACTCCTATATATCACTTGCTATGTCATTTCATCACATTATGATACTCTTGTTTTCTATACATGCTTGCTAGTTGTGTGTGTAGTTACTTGTTTTCTACTGTGCTTGTGGTCCAAGGGCCTTGTTTGTCTTGTGAAACCATGTGTGTTCCATGTATGTGGCATCATGCCTTTCTTGTGTGACATTTCATCTCTTGATTGCAAGCCCAAGAGCTTTGATTGTTTTCGGACACCGTGGGTGTCCCATATTTGCATACACTATGCCTTTTTATGTGACACTGTTTGCACTATTATTTTTGCTCTTACATATGAACTACTATTGTTGATTACTACTAGTTTTCTTGTTGACATTATTGTTTCTATTATTATTATTTTGTTGCATGCCATGGTCTCCACCATGCACATCCTCTTTGCAGGTACATATTATTCTTGGTGGCCACCACATCAACCCTTCATGTGTTTTCTATGTAGATTATCATATTTATTAGACATGGTTACACATCTATTATTTTGACCCATGCGCTCAAACTCTTTACCACATGTGTCTCAAAAGAGGGAGCATTTATTCGGGTATATTCTACACCTATAGTAGACATAGAAATAATTCTCGGCTTAAATACATACAAGAACAAGTAAAAATTACTCAGAAACAACATCATACACAAAAATTCAACAAAGAAAGCATAAGGTCAAAAAATGTATAGTATGTTTAGGACTGTATGAATGTTCCTGGACCATTTATATGGTTTTTCCTTAGGAGCAGTTAAAAAAAATTCTCACTAGTTTCGAATTTTCACCTACAAATAGGTTTTTGGAACAATTTCACACTCAAATGACTCAGTTCATATCAGTTTCAGGGGGCATGAAATGTTTCATTCTTTTTTCTAAACAACAATTAGTTTCAGTTTTAGGGATATTTGGGGCATGGTTCTCCTTTCTTTGGCTACATTTTAACACATTTCAACGTTATTCAATTTCTACTGAATTGTGTGACACATGGGGAGAGTATGGGGGAAATTCATTCTCTTTTATACTGTGTGTCCTAATTTGTAAAATTGGTCCTAGATCTGTCTGTAGTAGTGTGGTTCGTGGGATCATGAAAGGTATCAAAGAGGCTAATTTCTTCAATGACGAATCTTTCTCTGCTCTTACACCAAAAGGGGAAGATATCATAGTTTCTGAATGAATTTGATACATGGTATTCTTCCTTCATGGGGTGCTTCAACTCCTCATTCTTCTTCTCTCTCTTTGGCATTCATGTGTTAAGTTCCATACACCCAATACTCTAGCATATCCTTGGCACAATTGGGGACTGATCACCCCCAATTCTTTAGAAAATTTCAACAATCCAAATCTCCAAGTACAAGCAAAGAATGAGAAATTCTTCCCTTTGCAAAATAAACCGGTGTATTCCTTCCACATTTTGCATCTCTTTATTTCACTATTTACAATTTCAGATTTCATTTACATTACATATTTACATTTGAGTTAAAGTTCAATTCTTTATCATGAACATTGAATACACTTTGTGTTGAACATTTCATCATGGAGCATGTCAACACCAATACAACAAGATCTTACAAAATAAACATCGAGTGAAGACAAAGTGTGTCTACACACTCAAGTATATATTTCCTTTAAGCATGTAATTTCATTTCATATTTAAAGGGGGGAAATATAGACACTCAAATTTGGTAATTCTATTTGACATTACAAGTCTTGACGTTTCTCTCTTTCTCAAACAAGTGCACTTTACCCATTCTCATCTGATACATCTCTAGGTATCTTCTCTAGCTTGCTTGATCATACATACTCATCTGTTGACAGTTTCTAAGAATTGAATGCATGAAATCCATTAAGAAAATTTTCTAGTCATCTTCCAAACTTCACACTTCATATTATCTCTCTAGGTTCGAAAATGTAAAATAGGGGTAGGAACATCCATATGTTCCCGACCTAAGAATATGGATTTTTCCTTGCTCACTTTGGTCCTAAAATTTCAATTGCACGCTATTCTTTGGGTCACTTACTCCTTCTTAGCTGGCCTTTATAACTTAAATCACCTTAAGAAACATATATAATCAAGTGAAACTCACCTCATTTAGAATGTAGCACTCTCATGGACTTCTATTGCAAAAGATAGCACAAAAGGCACCCAAATCTCCCTACACTATGTAAATACCTCTTCATATTCATTAGGGAAACACCATCTATAAGTCTAAATATTCCTACTAGGTCTAGGGGATTTTTTCCCACATTCGCAAGCACTCAAAGTCACCCACTCAAGTAGATTTGTAAGAGAGAAAATCAAATCAAACCCTGTTAAAGAAAATATGTCAAATATGATTGCACTACAATTAGATAGCACATGCTTGGTAGAGAATGATGTGGAGTTTGAGGCCTCTTCGGAGTAGTGCCAATGTTAGCAGTGCACAAGGTGCCCACAACCCAACTAATGTTTGTTTTTTAGCACTTATCATCTATGGTTAGGGTCTGAAAGATTGAACAAAGCATTCAGAGTCCCCTATAGTGTGACCAATAGAGCGTGATGAATATATTTAGACAAACGGAAAAACTAGAAAGTTACAGATCATAGTTCTAAACAGGTTCAAGACTGTATAGAAATTCATATCCATATTGTACGGTCATACCCAGAAGAATCTTCAAGTCAAATTTTCAGTATCGAGTCACTCTCAAGTCTATATCTCCCCGTTTCATCATTCAAACCACCCAGATTAGTCTAGAATCATTTGTAATCAACTAAGTGCACTCAATCCATTATGTTTGTGAACTTGTATTGTATCATGTACATTTTTTACAAGTATTAGTGCGTTATTCTAATATTGAATGCTAATTAATTAGAATAACCTCATGTAGCTTCTATTTCATTCCTTTTTGATAATGTGTAAATCTTAATCAAATCTAAAAAGGGTGAAAATAGGTCCTTTGACTTAATCAAGTAAAATGTATATTCACTACACAAAAGATTCTAGTTGGATCTACCATTTTGCATAGTATAAGATAATCTATAGGAGTTCTCATGGATATGATTTTTCGAGACATTCAAAATGATAAAAAAACAAGTTTCTAGAAAGACATGTTGAATGATCAACCTTTAAGCATGAATAATGAGTTTAAGTCAATTTATGAAGAAAGAAAAGGTAATTAAGGTAATAAGATAAAGGGATTTTGGATTAAAAATAAGGAACAGTGGGGCATTAGCTGCATTTGGATGGATTTGAAAAATCGTAGTGACAAGGTAGAAGGAAGAAGTAAGAAATTAAATAAATTGTAGTACTCAAAAATTGGACCTAAGGCAATTGACAATAACCATTTGGCATTTGTTCCAATATTATTCCATTTACATATTTATTGAATTTTTCCTTAAATAATCTCACTCGGTTCTCACACTCTAAGTCCACCAGATCAAAACTTTTCACTCAATTTAGCACTTCTAGAACTAATCCAACATATACTAGACATATCTTCAAACTATTATCTATTCTCTATCTCTAATCAATTCCCAAGCTAAACCTAGACAAAATCACTTGGCAGAGAACATAATCAGCTAATGCTTCTGTCCAAGTCCAATATTTTTGTCCTTTGTAGTTATAAGGGTAAAATTTTTAAATGCATTAGTTACTGTAGTCTTCTTAGGGTCATTTAGGAGAGAAATCATTTACATAATAACACATACAACCTAATCACACATCTTACCTCTTAAAATCTTTGTACATCTATGAGAACACACTTAAGGTCACTCTAAGAAGGAATTTGGGCCCTAAACATTGAAGTATCAATCCTTAGAGCATTACAATGAGTAATAATTCTAATACATCTTTATTTGTTTCCCTAGATCACTCTCATGTGCTACAATTGAGGTCAAAGACCATTGCCAAGTGTTAGACTAGGCCTTATTAGGGTCTTGTCAAAGACCATTTTATATGCACATTCACACAAATCCACAAAGAAGGATAACTACTTAGGCTTGAGGCCCTTTTGAGGTACTATTATGTAGGAAACAATTAACAATTTGGAGATTGATGAGATCATTCTAAGGAAACCCTATTAACCCTTTTCTCATGTCACAAGAAAAGGCGTTGCAGTTTCTAAAAAGGAGAAGCCATTTTGCATGTACCTAAAGTGTGATTGAAAAATTCTTATCTCACATTCCATATATAAGAACACATGCATACCATGTGCTAAAAATGAGTTGTGAGTCAAAACACTGGATTTAAAAATCGGCCACATGAGGATGAAAGTGTCAGGTATTTCTTCCTAGCTTACAATGAGAAATCCTTTCCTTTTCTCATCCCCATATCTCAAAATTTTACAAGCACATTGATGAAACTTTACACATCCCATTTCCATAGTTTCATAACTTTATCAAACTTCAAGAATTTGCAAAATGGTGCCTCTTTTATAACCCTAACTCTAGTTCACTTTATGCAGTTTTCAAGAGGATTGTTTAATCATATTTTATTAGCACATAATTTAGAATTTTTGTATTTACATTTTGAATCATCATTTACATTTAAGTAATTCATTTTCATTAGTTTAACCCTATTTTGACCTTACATTTTGGTGAACTTGATTATTTATTTATACAAGCAACCTATGCTTTGTGCCTAACCCTTAGGGTTTTAGACTTCTAATTCTGATATGTAGTACCATAGCTCTTCTATGAGTTTTGATAAAACACCTAATATGCTTTTGGATATTTTATTTTCTATGGCCATAGATTATTATATGTGTTGTTTATGGCACTCATATTGCATATGAAATGCTTCTTGTCACTACCCATAGGGAGTGAGCTCTTAGAAAAAATTTCAATCCATCTCCATTAGATATATTGAAGCCTATCAAGTTACCACCTAATAAAATAGTATTTATGGTAAAATACACATATAACCAATGGGTAGCTGAGTCACAACACAATGTGGTAGACCTCTGCTCAATCCTCTTCCCACTAAGGGAAACTCTCACAATACCAACCCAATCATTCCCCACCACCTAAATCCCACTTAACATCAAAAAAGGAGTATATAATTCTTGACCACCTCAAAAATTTGCATGCTTTAATTTCTATTTTTGGAGTTTCTCCAACGCTCTACCCACAAAAGGATACTCTACGTCGAAAAGAAGCAACTATCCTAGCTAATGTAGAACCTACCATTGTAAACAAATAAAATTTGAGCCTTGAGACCACAATATAGAATTCAAAATTGTATCAATATCCTCTACCAAATAGAAAGTCACATTGAAATATCCTTTCGAAATAGAAAGACTGGATGAAAAATGAGGCTTTTAATGATTAGAGATCCATCAATGAAGCCAAAAATTATAAAATCTGCAGATGATTCCTTTCTTGGAATATAATTTTTGCAATTCCAATTCCTATCACAAGACAAAATTCCTCATAATATAACACAAGGGTCAAATTATATACCTCAAAAAAGAGGGAGAGGAATCATACTTTTATCTATAAACCCTAAATATAAGGTTCAAATAAAAAATGGTTGTAGGAAAGGAAGAAGTAGATAGATGAATCTTCATTTTGGAGGCATCACTACAACCAAAATACCCCAGAGGTGAATTTTTGGTTACACTAATTAACGAAGCATTCACACCACCTTGGTGCAAGACATGAGGATAAAAAGAGACAAAAGAAGAGGAAGCAGTGATGGGTGATATCCTTAGCAAAAACCTGAATGGGTGCATCCTTATTTCACATTTTTAGCCATTAATTACGCTCAAAATTTTAGACAAACTGTAAACAACAAAAAAATAGAAAAACTACAAACCTTAAAAATTATATATTATAATATAATTTATTATAAAATAAAATTAATTGAAAATGACTCATCATATATATCAACAAGGATTTAGAGGTAAATCTATAATCTCTATAAGTGGATTTATGTTGGTTTCCACTATAATATTTGAGAACGATGAAAAAAATCCCCTCATAATCAAATTCTAGGTCTAACTATAGGCAATAAAAATTTTAAACCATCAAAAAAAATTTACTTGATAGGTATGGATAATTTCAAATTCCAGGCTTACTCCTGCCTAACTTTCCTTAGCTCCTCTTCTAATTAGCCAATTGTATCTCTATATGTAAGAAATTTTGATTTTTCTTCCTTGATTTCTTATTGTAGGCAAAGGCTAGTGTCATCCTTCCCTTGGAGGAGGTTTTTCAAATAATCTATTTGCTCTTTTTTGTAATTAAAAAGAAAACTCGACTTTAGAAAGGGAAAGTACCTAAATATTTAGTTTTTCTTCTTCAATGGGACTACTAGGTTTTTCTTCCTCCTTTCGTTGTATGGGATCCTTAATTTTTTTCAATTTTTCTATGTTCTATTAGTATAGCTTCATATTGATTAGTTTCTTCATAGATATCTTCTTGGGTAGATGTTGAGGGAGGTTTTACATAGGTAGCACCCATTCGATGCATGATGTGGATTATTTCTGTTGCAGATTGTTCTTATTTTTATCATCTACCATGTAATGAATAACAAGTTTTTACCTCATAAATATATTTGGAAAATAATACCCTACTATTGGAAATCAAGACACTGAGAGGGGGGTGAATTAATATAAATTCAACAATTGAAGGACAATTCAATTTGATTTACTTTTTCATGAAGAAATAACACTACTATCTATGAGAAATGAACAATAGAAGACATGAGAAGACAATATTTAAAGTGTGAAACCCATGATAGATAAAAACCCACTAAGAAATCAATGCACTAAGGTGGACAATCTTTTCAATAAAAGATTACAAAGGTTTTACACATGTTGAGAACCTACTCAACATGAAGCACCAAATTCAAACTTGATCAGACACCTACTTGACTCCTTTGCAAGATGAGACTTGCATGAAAGCACCTACCTTCAAGTATGTTAATCTCCTACTTGGGCTTCACATCAATTTTGATCACTCACTCAACATAGTTTCTTAGACAATGGATAATGATCCTAAATTTGCTCATACATACACATTCACTAGCCTTCACACACTATCAAATCACTCCCTCTTTAACAACACTATTCATGTACAAGGATTATTTTTTATCATCAAGAGAGACACATACAAAATTATTTTTCACTTCAACTTTAATGACCTTTCACCTACTTCACTTTTCAACTCGTACAAGGAAATAGAAACACTTCAAATAAAATTGTTGTTTTGCAATAATTTATTCTAAACTTGATGTCAGTTTCAACACCAGACTTTGCAGGTTCTTTCAAGATTGTATAAATAAAATGATAATTAAAGGATGCTTCTAAACTCTTTGTCCTTCTAACTTCTCTTGTCAATATTCCCTTCTGACCCCTACTCACTGATTTGTAATGGTTACTTAGGCCTTGTCCTATTCTCCACCATATGAGCCTTTTCTTGTTATTACTAAAGAATGTACCAATTGTTTTCATCAACCTAGTATGTTACAATATCCTCTATTTAGTCATTTAACTCCTTATGACTTTCCATTTCAAAGTAAATACATAAATTAAACACACATGCATGGCTAGGTGTAAGTGCATTAATAACACTATTATGAGCTTGATTATATTAGAAGAACTATAAAATTGAATAATTACACTACATTTGAGTGAAATGCATTTAAAAGATCTCTACATATGCATTATGAGATTGGAAATCATTTTTTCAAGCCATGAAGATCTCATTTCAATTCACTTTCAAAGTCACTTGAGATACCAGTCATAAATGGTCTTGAATAAACACAGAGAATGAGGTCTCAAAACATTTCAAAGCTTGGAAAATAAGGTGATTGTTCTCTACAAAACATTCAACTGACTAAAAGAGGAAAATAACCCTCATTACCTTCATGAAGCATGCATTAGATCAGGGTATCACTAATTTGCATGTACATATTGACATATTCATAGATTGAGAAAAAACACACACTTCCCCAGTTATTCATTGGATTCAAATACATATTTCAAGAAGGATATTGATGTTTTACAACACACCAGGGCCATGTATTGTTTCATTCCATAGAAAATAGATCAAATTTGCATGATTTCCAAGACACACTCAGGTAGGGTTCTAAGAAACAAAGACCAGTCAAGATTTTGCTTGCATTTCCCATAAAAAAATCTCTTTCATAACAAGAAATTACATGCAAACTTCAACAATAAGGTATGCTCCATGGTCACTTATTTTTATACATGGATTATATGAGAAAAATCAAGTTGCATGCTCAAAACACAACCCTTCTTGACTATCCTGAGATGATAGTTTTGGTCCTTTAGGAGTGGTACACCAAGAAATTTCATTTCATCAAGTATTAGCTTGAACACATTGTATTAAACACATACAACCTATACAAAGTCATACAACTCTTTAACACAAGCTCTTTCATCAAGAAGCTCACATTCTCCAATGAATGGTTTTTTTCATGATTTTCCCTTAATAGTAGATGACTGAGATAGACATATTCCACTAAAATATTGCACATGGATTCCCTATATTTCTTCATGGACAACAAGGATATGACCCATGCAACCTTCCACATCACTATTTTTAACTTGGAACCTTATAAACCAGGCTATATAGCCAAAACTTGCAAAATATGGTTAAATCTGTATGGAAAATACCACCAAATCGGAATATAAAAACTTCTCTATAATCCTGAGTCATTTTATTAGCTCACACAAGTGATTTTGTGGTCAAACACTTAAATTTTTGTCTATTGCTTCAATCTTAGGGTTTGGGGAGGGTTTAGAGTGGTTTGCACTCTTATGGATTGTTCATAGAGTATAGGGAACCATTTTACTTCATTCCACCTATGGAATGTTCTTAGATTAGTTATCTAACAGTGGTGAAGACCTTAATACACCATGAAAAACTTTTACGTGCCTTTGAGCTCTTGAGAGATGAGCTTCGAGCTAGGAGAGTGCTTTCTAGAAGATCGATAGGGCTAAAATCCTTCTATCTTGAGAATGCATCTTCACTTTTACATGAAACTTGACTCACAACTCTTTAACACCTTCCTCCACATGCCTCACATATTTTTTACCCATAAATGATCATTTTCCATCATAACCAATCTCATTTTTCCATGCCTATATTGTTTGTTCTTAAGGGAAGTCATAGAAAAGACCCCGAATTTTCCTTCAAGTGATGATTTATGACTTGTCGCTCTATATGAGGACTCTATAAAATGTTCTTAAGAACCTTCCATGCTTGAATTGGCTTGAGATGGCCTGATTTTGCTTCATACATCTCATTTGGTCCTTGAACTAGGCCTAAATGGGCTAGTTCTAACCATGACTTGCAAGACTTGACCTGATGAGCATCCGAGAAGCCATTGGACATTCTTGAAACATCATTTCAGACCTATAGGACACCTGAGAAGTGTACACCAAGAATCTATATACATCCAATGGGCACCAACCACCTCAACCAAGCACTGAACACCCTGAAACCATCATTGCTACTTAAGAAGACACACTGAGACCACCTTATGAAGGCACTACCAATAAACCTTCATGCCCTTGAAGAGTTGAAACTTCATTACACACTCGTTACCATTAATGAACCATGTCATCAATGAAATCAACATCGAAACATGGCTTAACACCTACCTCACCATAGTTTTTATTTTATTTTTTAAATCTTTGGACTCAAAACTAAGGATCTCCAGACTTGTAGACCTATCTCTAATCTTTAACTCTAACCTAGGTTCTCTTACAGGTCTGGTCTTAGGGTTTTTTCTTTGTCTTTAACCTTATTTATGAAATAGAGGCTTGACTAAATGGATAGGGTTTCATAGTGTGCTTCTTATTCCCATGTGTAATTTCTAGAAATGCAAGCCATTTTTATTTTCTTCATGTCTTATTTAAGAAGTGATCTTTGAAAATCAACTGAATAGAGCTATGATGATTGAGGGGCCTTGATTCTTGTTTGAATTTACTGATAGATTATAGGGACACTACAACATTTTGATCAATTAAATTCACTAAATATGATTTTTTGAATTACAACTAGGTACCCTAAAGTCGCATTTAAGTCTTGAAATTAACGTAATGGTGACTTAAATTGTGACTTTAAATGACATAAATTATAATGTCACATGGAAGACACTCTAATGTCCCCTTGTAATACATCCTAATGTCCCCTTGTAAGACATCCTAATGTCATATCCTAACATCACCTTTGTGTGACGTTATGGGGATGTTAAAATGAGTTAATAGGATACATTATAGTGTATTTAAATTCATCTTTAACCATCTTTGAATGAGATGTTATGGTAAATTTACAGTGTCTTTAAAGGAATATTTAACTTTGTCTTTTAATAGTGATGCATGAGCATCACTGGAGAATAAAATAACTACACACATTTTTACATTTTGGTAAGTAAGGTGTCACATGTGAAAATTGAATAGGAAGGCTAAGTAACTAGGGCACGAAATAATAGTGCACAATAATGCGTAAAATGTTTGAAAAATAAATGAAAAGTGTGACAAAGTTACTCAGTGGCACACAAGTTTTGAATATAGGGTTTTGAATCATAGTTTACAACAAAGGGGTGCATGGATATTTCAACAAATAAAATAAAGGGGTGTGCAGAGGAGCTACTTGAAGGTAGAAAATGAAAAAATCATAAGTGAACGAAGGATTCCAAGTCAGAAGCAACAAAGAGTTTCTAAATAGACTTCTGTCAATTACTAGACTAAGGTTGGTTGGACACCATTAATGTATAGAAGTTTAAACAAAATTTTGAGCGGGATCAGAGGAGAGTTCTAGATGAAATTTCAAATCTCAGAATAGGAAAGAAGAATGTCTATAAATACCTTTCTAGTGCCATATTACAGGGATTTTTTGGAGAGAGAAAAGATGATACTTTTAGGGAGAGCTGACAGTAATAATCCAAGTTTTAGAGTCGTCATCCCATAATTCTATAGATATGTAACTATCCAAAAAGGGACATTGTAGATGTCATAAGGTTTATGATAATAGAATATAAGTTTTTTAAGTGAGTTGTTTTGTCATGTTTACTCTGCAAAATAGAAGGATCAGGGAGTACCTAGTATAATCAACCAATCTTTCATAAAATGGGATGTTACGATGACTTTAAATATATCTTAATCAATGACTTAAGTTACAAATTAAATACAAATTAATCAATGAATTAATTCATGACTTTAATGTGGCATAATTTTTGACTTTATATGGATCTTTACATTCTTCTTTAAGTCGATGTAATGGAAGACTTAAAAATTGACTTGGCATATGACTTAAAATGGGACATTATTTATGACTTAAATTGTGACATTACATCCAACTTAGATTATGAAACTAATTACGATTTTGATTTCAGTACTACTTGTGACTTAACTGATGAAACTAATTGCAACTTATATGACAACACTAGTTTTGACTTAAATTGGGACACTATGTCTAACTTAAATTGTGACATTAACCATGAATTAAATTGCAATTTGTTTTGGTCTACAAGTGATAATTATTTTCCTTTATGTCTATATCGTTAGTCTTGATTATATTTAGTTGTATTATTATATTATACAATGTTAGTTATAAAATGATATGTTAATGTCAATTTTAAGGATATAAATGAAAAATGAAAATTATGCTAAAGTAGAAAAATGTATTGGAGCATAATAAAAAATATAAAAGACATTGAATACAAAAGGAAAAAACTTTAAGGAAACAATGATAAATTAACTATTATAATAAAACCACTAAATCATTACTTGAAAGACATAATACTATTATAATACAAATATAGTTTTAGAGTTATGATTGACCCTTCCAATATTAGGTTCAATATCCACAATATAAAGTCGTAATATTTTATGTTGACCCTAGACATCAGGTTCCTCATATTCAGTTAGCTCCCAACTTTCATCCCTACCATGCTCATGATTAACATCAGCGTCAATGGTAGTATCATAAAAACCTTGAGAACCATGTTCAACTTCCAAATCCCCACTAGCTCAACTATTTGAAGCAATTGTTAAATGATAACCCTAGTAGTGGTGTGGCTACCATCGTTGTTCGATGCATTTTAACACTTTGTCTCAAGGGTGATATTGTGTGTCCCCTACATCAAAGAAAAATAAATTATTGTTAACATTATGTAATAATTGATAACACAAATAAATAATTTAACAATCTATTTTACAGTGAATTTATATGGCATACATGCAATGGTTGGACTCCATTGGCGACAATTTCCTTCTGTAAAGAAACATAGCCATAAGTACGGGTGTGATCCTTATGTCAAGACTCAATAGGCTTCCCATATTCTTCCTTTTGTTGGAAAATGTAAATATAATATTAATTTTTGTTGTAATTGAAAAAAAATTGAACACTTATTATTAGAAGCTTATTTAAACTATGATATTTACAAATTGAGCCTACGCTCTAGTGAATCCCATAGGACCTGCAGGATTTGTAACCTTTTTTTCTTATCCCAATATGGCATTTATAGCTAGTTGTTGCTGACTTGGTTGTATTGAATCTTAACTATCCCAATAGTCAATCAATCGATGTTGTGGATTAGGTTTGTACCTAATAAGTCTGCAAATAATTTAGAAGTACACTTGGTTAGCACAATAATTAAAAAATCAAAACTACTTATGAAAGTGACCACATTTATAAGAAATTAAAATAAATATGACTTCGACATCAACATTTACTTCCCAATTGTTTTCCACTCATCATGGTCATAATGCATCTTTATATAGTTGTTAAATTATCTCTCTCGTGTCACAAGATTTCTACGGCGTAGCTATGAACCATGTATGTGTTATAAAAATAAGTTAAAGAACAAAACATAATTTAATATTAATCATTATTCAAATAATTTTAATCAAGAAATAAAATTTCCCTTATCCAAAAATGGACCATACATTTCCCGAATTTTTTTCAACGCCCAATTATTATTTTTTCAGGAAATTAATGCATCACCTTTTGTTGCCCTTCTTGGCTATCCTTGCTAATGGCTTTTTGCAATCTGCATCATAACAATTTTTAATCATTCATTTCTTGTAATTACTATTGGAGCTCAAAATTGCACCCTATGCAAAATCCATGATTTTGAGGCAACATGGGAGGCATGAGATCAACCTTCAAAATACACAGATATGCCCATGTTACTTCTAATTGCTAGAAACTACTCCTACAAATAATCCTACACTAACAATTCCAAGGAACCCGGGAGAGAAATGCAAGAAAATGAAATCCTAAGGTCTTGACCTATATCTTGCTAATGGATTTTGGGGTTGTAAGAATTGCTCAGTTGAGAAACAGAGATAGAAGAACATGCAATGTGCATGCAATGCATCTTCAAGATATTACATACAAACCCAAGCACCCAGTTACGAATTGCAAAGGTCGGCAACATGATAGTTTTACAAAGAAGATCTCAAAAATATATTAAGCAAGGAAAGAGGGGGAGAAGAAGCCTTTCAAAAGTTTTGTGTATTTATACAGTTCGTCATATGAAAGAGAGGGAAAAAGGAAAACCATGCTAGAGATGAGTGCATTTGTATTGAAACACATAATTAAATTATGGTGGTGGATCTCAGTTTGGTGCAATTTTCTACCTTCCACTTTGTTTCACAGATTTGCACCCTACCCTAAATCATGCAAATCCACAACATGGGATGATCTCTAAAGTGTGGGTCACAACCTTCAAAGAAGGCTGGCTTCCTTGTCAATATGGAAAACCCATGTAACACAACCTACTTCTAATGCACACTCCTACAAATAATCCTTTTCCAAGGAACCAGGGAGAGAAATGCAAGAAAAATATCCTAAGGTAAGGGGGCAGTGATAGACACAAATCTAGATGATGCAGATGAAAGAAATGAAGGTTGGGGTTTGTAAGAATGTGCTCAGTTGAGAAACCATGCAATCAAAAGGGGAAAACATTCACATCAAACGCAATGCATTTGAAGGAAAGAATAAAACTGCATTTTTAATGATCATTCTTCAAGATATTACATACAAACCCAAGGAAAGAAAAACACCAGTTACGAATTGCAAAGGTCTGAAGTTTCGAGTTTTACAAAGAAGATCTCAAAAATATATTAAGCAAGGAAAGAGGGAGAAGAGAAGCCTTTCAAAGTACATAAGCTCGTGTATTTATACAGTTCGTAGCATGAAGAAAGAGATGAAAGAGAGGGAAAAGGAAAAACCATGCTAGAGATGACTGCATTTAAAATATGCATTAAATGAGTGTGGGTGTCATGAAATCTTGTAGGATTTATTTATAGTACAGGTATGGTCACCTCAAAATGCAATAAAAAACTATAACACAACATCTTTTGAGTCTATCACACACCATTAGATTGATTAGGATGAAACCACAATCCATTAAATTATGGTGGTTGGATCTCTGGTTTTAGTTTGCTGCGGATTTTCTACCTTCCACTTTGTTTCACAGATTTGACCACATAATTTCACATTTTATTATCCCACGGAACCTCATACTTTCCATATTGCTTTGATGAGCAGAAATCATCCATGCAACTCATGAGGGTATTACTTTTTTATACCATTTCTTTGTATTTCGCAGGTTTGATAAAAACCCGTGGAACGTTCAAATTTGGTGAGCCAGCAAAATACCAAACTAGTGTTCCATGGTTTTTGAACTTAGTCGATTATATGATTCCTTCAATGATAAAAAACTCTATGGTACCTCGTACGAATTTACCTACCAGGGGCTCACTCCTCAGTGTTACAAATTCTTGAAAGATATTGTACAACATTAACTTCATCAAGTTCCTCCTGAGTCCATGTGTTGCTCTTTTCTTTATTCCATGGATCAGGAGATTTTTTCAAACATTAAGTTTCTAAATTCCGCTGTAGACTAAACTAGTCTTTCACAACTTTTCTAGAGCATAAGAGATGGTTAAGTCCTTATAATGGATTGTTCAAAATTACATAGCGTGTAATTTTGGAAAATAGTTTGGTGATTTTTAGGGTACATCCACCTCCTAGATTATGAAGACCAACTTCCTTGAAGCATCTATTGGATATGGAGTCAATTTTAATCCTTGAAAAAAATGATCTTGTTTGGAAACATGTTTCCTGAATCCACAAAAACTTAACACTAGACTGGAGTTAATATGTGGAGCTCTAAAATATGTACACTGAAATTGCTCCAACTATCTTATTTTTTCATTAAACCTAGTTCTGAGATGATCCACACATAACTGCAAGTGGCACAAAAATTATGTATAAAGAGAAGATCATGCATGCCTCAAGTGAAGTATGCAAAGAGTACAAAAGAACTTATTGCAAATGAGGGTATCACAAAGACGAGGAAAAAGGAACTCAACTGGTGATCAGCACAAGACGAGGAGAAT
Source organism: Taxus chinensis (assembly GCA_019776745.2). Taxonomy (NCBI): domain Eukaryota; kingdom Viridiplantae; phylum Streptophyta; class Pinopsida; order Cupressales; family Taxaceae; genus Taxus; species Taxus chinensis. Next base: position 163,709,012 of record CM034155.1, on the reverse strand, counting down.
ATCTCGAACAACACAAAACACACGTATTTACAAGATGTAATAGGAAAACTTAATGGGAGTGTTTGAGATAAATCCCATTGACTATCATTTTCAATACTTCTCCATTAATGCTAGAAAAGTCAAAAGAGTTAGTCTTTTTGAAATAAGTGATAATATATGACCCACTCCAAAGTTCATAAAACTTAGATTGACCCCCTAGTTTAGCTTTATTTGCATCCCACTTAAAACCAAATCTCTTGCCTTCAAATTTTTTTGCTTAGCCTTCTTCTCAAACCACTTCTTAGTAGATCTCTAGTACTTCTCTTTCCATGGTAGATTTCCTTAGTTCTTCAAGCTCAAATAATTCTGCCATTGTGATTTCTCTTTGATCTACACCTTTAAATTTTAACTAATTTTCTAGTTCCAAGGAGGGAAATTTAAGTGACAAAGGGAGTTTAGCTTCTCTGTCATATACCAAGACAAGTTGTGAATTTCCAATTGCTTTCTTTGGGGTGATTCTATTATCCCAAAGAGCATTCTTTACTTTAGTGTGCCACTGTCTTTGATTAAACTACATGGTCCTCTTCATGATTCTGATAAGGTTTTTGTTAGTTGATTCCTCCAAACCATTACGTTGTGGGTAATAATCTGAGGAATTCTTCAAGTAAATTCCATTTATAAGATATCAATTTGATACTTTAGATCCCAAAAATTCCTTAACATTATCAGAAATGATAGTTTGGGAACCCCAAACCTTATTGCAATATCCTCCAAGAAATTAAGGATAACTGATTCAGTTGCTTCCTTGAGTGGTATGGCCTTGGTCCACTTGGTGAAATAATATGTTGCTTTTAAGACCCGTTTATGATCTGTAGTAGATGGGGGATTAATCATACCTATAAAATCTATTCCCCATTATGAAAAGGGTTCATCCGCCTGAATAGGATGGGAAGGGCTTTCAACCTTTTTCACCTGTGAAGAAAGCACATTATTTGCATTTTATGACCCATTGATATGTATCACTAAACAATGTGGGGAAAAAGTATCATGTTCTAAGGAATTTCATTGTTTTAGCCTTGGCTGAGAAATTCCCACAAGAGGAGCCATCATGAAACTCGTCCAAGGATTTATCTATTTGTTCTCCCTCAATGCATCTTAATAAGACACCATCCATTTTCCTTTTGAAAAGAATACCATCAATTAAAACATAAGGAATTGATTGTAGCATGAGGTTTCTTCTCTTTGTCTTGCTCAAACCAGGAGGGTAGCTTCCAGTTGTTAAGAATGTAACCATGTTATTCATCAAACTGCCACAACTAGGTTGAGTTCATTTTTCATGCAGGTCGCCTACGTTGTGTGGGTTCCCTAAAACTTGTTCATTTTCTTCCTCTATGAATAAATAATCCTCTTTTATTTTCCTAAGCATCTACAACAAGTTGCTCATATGATGCTCTTCCTCTCACAAACTTTGTGGCCTTGATGGTGACATCAAACTTGATTATCTTGGTTACCCATTCAAATATTTTTTCACTAATTTCTACCCCCATAATGAAATCTCTCGCACTAGGGTGTTTTTGTCATGCAAAATGTGTAGCGTGAATTTTTTTAAAAAAAATCATGACAACCTAGTCCTCAATTGAAAATCCCTCTCCTGGTTAATGTAAACCTATCCTACGGTCAACTCAGTTATTGTGTTACCCTTATAGTGGTCAGGAGGAATGTGTTAATGTGATTTTCAATTTTTTTTCTTATACAAGGGATCTTATTTAATATGATACATTGTGATATCTAGACCCAAGAGAATATAAGTGCTTCCCACGGCTCCAAAAGAGCTATTTTTTACCTTTTTGTACCTGGTGAGCACCCTCTGGGAATGAACAGGGAAAATTTAAAGAGTCCAAGAATTGTGTGGTAGAGATACATAATCATTTTAGCTAGTTTAATAATGTTATACAAGAAAAATCAGGTTTATCAATAAGTTATGTAATACCAGGCTATTTGTAGCATGGTATAAGGAAACAAAAGTAGTGAAAAAGCTAGTTGGCTTGTTCCGGAAATATCAAGAGCCTCGGGAATAATTGGAAAGGAATCAAATACTTATTAGAAATCTAAGGATGTCTATTTCATTCTGAAAAATGTTTCAAGGTATTATGAGGAGCATGTTTTCAAATAATGGGTTGATAGTGCAGATAAAGACCTTTGAGCCTAGTAGATATTTAATTGAAGATTTTGGGAGTTCGAAGGAGATTTAGAAGATGATAAAAATTCCAATGTGCATAAATAGTACCCACTAAATTTATCCTAAATTGATTTGGAAAAAGGGTATATTTTCCTTCGGTGGCAGTTAGACCTTTCGAGAACCACCCGTGACCAGGATTGGAAAAGGGCCTAAAATTTTAAAATGAGAAAGAATAAATTATTAAAAATGATGGAATTGAATTCATTTTTTTTCCACTACTAAGGGAAGCTCGCAGGGCAAGAAGGCACTCTGACAGACTATTTTTAGCAATGCGATGGTGACACCCAACTTCCAAAAGTGAAAAATGTGCACTTGGAGACCCTTGATGCCCCTTTTTCATTTTGAAAAAATTAAAAATGGACATGGGGGATGCTATAATGTGCCACCACATGGAAGATAAGGTTGTGGCACTTAAAATACATCTTTGGGTGTTTGAAAAGTGTTTTCCACTCACTACATGACTTGGCCCATTTCTCATGTTGAGCACACCCTATGCGCACTTATGAGGGGGTGATGTCCCTTTTTCTCTTTTCTAAAGGGACATGGGGGACAATAGAATGCACCACTACATGGAGAGGAATATTTTCATCACTTAAGTTGCAACATGGAGTGTTAGGTAAGTGTTTTCATACTCACAACGCAAATCCCCATGCTGCCTCTTCATGCTACCACTACCCATGGAGAATTTTTACACCCATGATGCCTCTTTGTCCCCTTTTTCCATTACTAAATGTGGTAAGTGACATGAGGGTTTCTGAGACCCATTTATTAAGTGTTAACCCATCTCGGAAGTCTCCTCTAACCCGGGTTAAGTAGGGTGAGTCAAAAGTGAGTTAGCTAGGTTTTTGAAGGAGGGGTGAGTATAATATTCATAATTATCCATTTTCAAATCATTTTTATGTTTTAAAATACCCCATTACTGATGGTATGTTTTTATGCTACCCAAAATTTTCAGAACCCTCCATTGTTGAAAGCAGAATTTTTGCTCATAGCTCTCAAATCCTAACTCTGTTTGCCATGAAACTTTTCTTGAAGCTTCCATTACATAACACATTAAAGAAGAAAAAACATTTTCACTTGATTATCTACATTTTTACAGCATACACATGAATATTCTAGCAAAAAAATTTCCTTTTCAGATCCTTGGAGTTCCTGTGATTGAGAACACCTAAAAATTGGAGCATGAAATCACAATTAAAAAACCTAATCTAAAAAAACTAATTTTAGCTCAATCCAACACCTAGAAGGCACACTTCTATTTTTATTATGTTAGCACCGGATCCATTCTAAAAATAATAAGTGTTGAAAACAAAAAAAAAAAAACATAATTTTGAAACCTCCATGCAATTCCTCAACTCCAGAACTCAACAAATTGACAAAAATTGAAAATTGGGAAAATTATCTAAAAATAGAATCTGAGGGTGGAGTGTGACTTACTAAAAATAGTAAGTATCCATATGAAGATCAAATTTCACACACACCTCCATACCCCCATTCCCTCACTATCTTCATCCATCTTGAAGGTAAATTACACCAGATTCAATCCAATATCCATTATGGCCACTAAGTACTCGAATGTGGGAGATAGTGATGTTGCGCATCTGGACCCAGAGGATTTGAAGATAAGTATGTTAAAGAACCATGATTTGAATTTAGAGGACTAATAAATGGTAAATAAATAAGTAGGTTTCAAGAATTAAAGGTAGGGAAACACTTGCATTTCCTATGATATCTCCTCTCACTTCATCTCATAAGGTTTCTGATGAGGATGCAGGTTCATCTCATTTGGGAAAGAAAAAAAGGACGTAATTTGATATTGCTAAAGTATCTCCTTCTATGGAGGTCTGAAAGAGGCCCAAGTTCAAATAGCATCCTTAGGAACAACTTGAACCATGTGATATTGACCCTTCTTAGTCTTCTAATCATCCGGTAAATCTAGGTGTTCTTGTTGAAGCACTTAAATTAGCTCATCTCTGTCATGCTTTGGTCCCTTACCAAGCACTTGAGATTCCTAGTTTCATTTCCACACCTTATGGGAATTTTTCCTAGGTAAATGACTTAATTTGAGAAGAATCAAAGATGTTACAACAAGCAGTGATACCTAACCTTGAGGCCATCTCAAAATACATAAGGACCAAGAAGGGTAAGAAAGCACAAACAACTTCCCATTTCTACATTGAGGCTTCCGAGCTCAATATGTGGAAGTGACACATCCAAAGGTAAATAAGCGCGTGAAAGAAATGACACATGATGATTATTTAATGATGAAGTTATATTTGGGTCAATCTAACCATGATGGTGATGCTCACTTGTTCAAGGAGTCTTCAATTCAGATCCTTGCATGGAATGAACCAATGATAAATGGGTGGACATGATTATTGAAAAGGGGAATAATTTTCTTCCTGAGGTGCTTTCACTATTTCAATATGTCTCTACTATTTTTTCAAAGATAAAATATAGTAGGAGGGATATTGAGAAGGAAAAGGCCATTTGGGAAAGTCTTATCCCATTGGTCTCTGAGATGACCTCTCATGACTCTTACTTCTTAGTGAATCATAATGTGTTTTCATCCATTGTTAAGAACTTTCCTCCTATTTGGTCCTGCACAATGATTGCAAGGTGTGATGCGCTAAATGATTTCATTTCTAATCTTGAGGATGGTGAAGAAAATGTATATGGGATCTCAGACACAATTTTCAAAAGTGTGCAAGTGATGGGAAACCCTTCACTCAATGAGAACCCGTCCTAAAAAATACTCTTGATTTCCTGTCAAGAGATGGTTCAAATAGTTGTAGGAGAACCCTCTTCATTTAATGAAAATACTTTGGAATCTCTCACAGATATTAGAGGCTCTATTTCTAATACTACAAAAGATCATGAGAATTATCGAACACAATGTAGAAGGCTTGGTAGGATTCCTGATACTTGGCATAGTACTTTGGAACATGTGTGCATCCTGCATTTTGAGAAGGTAGCATTTGTAGTGGATTGATACATAAAGGAATTCAAGGGTTCATCATTAATCACCAAGGATCTTCCGTGGAAGCCAGCAAAATTTAATTATTCACTAGAGGATGCTTCTTCATCAAATAGTTGATCAACTCCCTTCTTCTTCTCCCTCTTTCTACCTCTTTCTTCTCTGCCCCTTCTAATTATTCATTGTATGTAATCATCTATTTTTTTATTGTTTACTTAAGTGACTCTCTAATGATACATTGTAAAAGTCCCTTTTGATTTATAAAAAGAGTACTTATTTACTCACTTCCTAGGAAGATGAAAATTCACAAGAACCCTCTTCATTTAATGAAAATACTTTGGAATCTCTCGCAGATATTAGAGGCTCTATTTATAATACTACAAAATATCATGAGAATTATTTCACATATTGCAAAAGGCTTGGTAGGATTCCTGAAACTTGGCTTAGTACTTTGGAACATGTGTGCATCCTGCATTCTGAGAAGGTAGAATTTGCAGGGGATCGATACAGAAAGGAATTCAAGGTTTCATAGTTAATCATCAAGGATCTTCGTGGAAGCCACCTAGATTTAATTAGTCATCAAAGGATGTTTCTTCATCAAATATTTGAACAACTCCCTTCTTCTTCTCCCTCTGTCTACCTCTTTCTTCTCTACCCCTTCTAATTCTTCATTGTATGTAATCATCGATTTTTTTCTTTTTTACTTAAGCGACTCTCTAATGATACATTGTAAAAGTCCCTTTTGATTTATAAAAAGGGTAATTATTTACTCACTTCCTAGGAAGATGAAAAGTCACAAGTGGAATAGGAACTTGAAAGGTCATGTGGGAGAAGATGAAAGAACAATTTACAATGTTATAAATTAGAATGGCTTCTCCATTCCAAGGGAGCTTGAAAGTTAGTATTTCTATAGCAATTGTGGATTTTTGTAGGTTTTTGAGATTTTTATCACCACTACTCAAGAAATAAGAGTTGAATTTCTTCCCTTTCTTATGCTTACGATTTCCTCTATTCTCTCGCTATTAGGTAACTTTGCAAGCATAGTGTTTAAGAAGGAAATTTGTGTCCTTGATAGATGAATCTAAAGAACTTTGTGTGTCTAGTTTTTTAGTCTTGCTAATTACCTACAATTTTGTTTTTTTCTAATTGAATGTGGACCTGATCTGGTTATTGTAAGTGAAATCTTCTAGTGCCTACTCACAACAATAACCTTCTCTTTCCTAATTTCCCCAACTCTCCTTTATCCATCATTGCTACAAATTCCTCCCTTATACTCCGTACAAGCACTTTTCCACAGGCTTAGTGAAGTGTTTCTATGTGATCCCTAGCCTTTTGGCCACCCCACATAATTATGATAGTTTACATTCAATAATGGGAGCCTCCCCGTGCCCAAGAAGAAGGGGCTTAACCCTGTGACCTTTGGTGGAAACACATATTTTGAAACATGACAAATTATTTCACCAACATTTTTTTGCAACTCCATTGGGGAGAGATTTGCCCTTGTGCACCCATAAAGATATTTGGAAAATAAAAAAAAATATATATTAAAAAAAGTTTCAAAGCAAAATCAGATTTTGAAGGCGACTCCATCAAGGAAGGAATCCATATCACATTATTTTCCTGCATCACAATGATGAATTTTCAAGATTGGTTTTTAGCACCAATGAGTGACAACCATGAAGAATTATATGACCAAAAATATTTGTAAATTTTTGATCAGCCATCATTCTAGACTAGCTCTTGTAAGGGCAAGGATTCAGGAACAACGAAGAGGTCTCTTTCTTCATAAAACAAATTTTAATCACCCAAGGGAAATAAGGTTAGTGGCATTTCTACAGTGGTCCTGGAAAGAATATATAGAATGGAGAAAATTATTGTCTGTGAAGATCCTACATCAAATTATGGTGGATTTAGTTCAAGTGGACTGCTGCTAAAGGAAAGAAAATGGGACTTGCACCTATTGATGATCACAGATCCAAGAGCTTAATGAGGAAGATGTAGAAGAGATACAAGATGCTATATGAAAATAATGAAGAGAAAGAATCTCATGAAGGTAATGTTTTTAACTTCACGCAAATGACTAAGAAACTCAAAGAATTGTCTAATATTTCCCTTCCTCTAGATGATTTTCTTACATATGAAGATGATGAAATGGAAACCTTGAAAAGAGAGTTCGTGAAAATAATTTTGAGAATTGCATGAGGAAATTTTGATCCCTAAATAGACCTTAAAATTCTGAATTATTTTGATAATATGCAAGAAAGATATAAGCATCTTGAAGCACTTCATAATGGTGAAATATAAGAAACTCATCTTTCAAAAGAATATCATGAGGATTGTCCATATTATGAGGTATTTATTCCTTAAAGATTCATGTGCACTTCTCATGAATGCTCTATCCTTGAACCTTCTGATGAGACTCAAATCAACACCTTGGAAGATGATGAAGAAAGCATGATAGTTGAGCCTCCATTCATAAATTCATTTTGGATTGAGGCATAACCCTTTGGAGACAAAATGTATACAAGAGATGGATATTCTTGTCCTTTGACAGATGAACCAATGTTTTCTGAGGACTCCACCAACCATGAAGATGTTCAATAAATCAATTCTTCAACTTAGACTCAAGTAATTCAAGAAGATGAATTTGAGGTAATCATTGATGAATTTCTTTCTGATTTGGTCTCTCTTTTTGATTCACAGATGACCAATGACGAGATAGAGAATATCGAAGAATCCAATGTCCTTTTTGACAAAATCATGGATGAGAAAATTAAACAAGACCTCTCGGAGGAGTTTATGTCCTTTCCTTTACCAAAAGGGTGTAATGTTGATCACCATATCAAGTATGGATTCTTTCCTTTTCCTTATGAATAAGAAGAATCTATAAGGAATGATCAAGATGGAAAAAAATATTTTTCTCATGTTGCAACCCATATGTTGTATTCTCCCCCCTTTCACAAGAATGATCTAATATACCTTGAGCTAAAAGGTTCACCCTTCTCGTATAGCATGGGTCTCTTCTCTCTATCTGAAAATGATGAAGACCAAGTATTCCCAAAATTATAAGAAGGTAACTCATAGACAGAAAGAAGTATGTATCATAAGGAGGATAATTTTTCAAATGAATTTTGGCCATGTGTAGATAATATTTCTAGCCATCTCCTTGAGGCTCAATTTGAAAACTCTTTAAAAGAAGATGAAAGTAAGTATGTGGTATATTTGAAGGAGGATTCTATGCAAAACATCTTAAAGATTGTGGAGGGTATTAAATACCCTCAACTGAGTCTTGATATCTTGATCCATGCCATGACTCTGCAAGATAAGTATGATTTCAATCATGATCCCTATTTTGATGCATAAGTATTCAACAATGAGATAAAACAAGCATATGAGCTCAATGTTATCTTTGAAACGTTGGTGGATGGGAATGAATGTGAAAATAAATCTCCCTCTTTCTCATTCTATGATGAAGAGATGTGGTTGAAGATCATAGGGTCATAGAGAAGGTATTGAGGAGCCTTCCAACCAGCTTTTATCTAGTTGTGGATGCAATAGAGGATTCCAGGGTTTTGATTGTTTGTAGGCATGGGTTGGTGAAGGATCTTGGTAGCCATGAAGTTGCTTAAGTTTTTCTTGTATCTTATGTATTCAAATTGCTTTGAAATTAGGTCTTTACTTTCCAAAATATGTCATAAAGTTTTAGGGTTAATTTAAATGCAATAGTTGTAGGGATCCATCGAATAAAGAAAATATCATGTCTCCCACGCTCATCACAACATAATCAAATATGAGACTTGGGAGAGTTAAAGGAATGCTTAAAAACCAGTCCCAATTTTTCCTTTATTATCGACACCAATTTTTAAGAAAACAATTTATTTAGTCTCGTCACTTTCTATACTCGAATCTTACCCTGTTTGAAGGTGATGTAGATTACATTAACCTAGGAAAACAAAAATAAAATTCATGTTATTGATATGAGGATGTGAACAAGGTCACAATGGATAGTATTGATCAATTTCCTTCACATAGAGGTTCTTTTTCTTCTTGCAATTCCTCTTTTCTTCGGCTTCTCGTAATTATAATAGTTGGGATGAATGGCCAATTGAAAAGTACTGGAAGGAGGCTGACTCAATGGAGATATTTCTCTTCATTGGAGCATGGATAATGGGTTCCTTCCTTTATATTAATAATATCCTAAGCGGTGGTTATTCCAAGATAGTTGATGTCAACTTCCTTTATAGATGTGAAATTGACATTATATGCTTGGTACAAATGGCCAAGGGGCTAAGGAAAGTGAAGAATTTGTATCATAAATTTTTTGCAAGAGATGATATGTTGTAATTGCATAACCATAGTTGTAATTTTTTTGTGAGCAAGCCCATCAATCTATTAGAAAATAAGTTGAATTTTTCCATGATTTTCTAATTTCTCAACTACTCCAATTTTTTAGTACCTATACATTATTTATTTTTTACTAATTTTTTTCTTTTTATTTTACACAATAGATTTTATGAATTATTAAAACAATATGGTCTTACATACTTCAATGGTATTATCAAGCATCAATATAAAAATATCAATTGTGCATAAGTGTGTTCCGCATAAACTTACAGTTTATTTTCTTCTAACCATTCTAAGGTGACAATCTGATGTAAATTTGAGCTTTGATATTATGGAGTAAATTACATATTAAAAAAAATGATTTCCTAATAATGTTGCTAAAGATAGCCCCTCGAAAATTGAGTTTTAATTTGTTAATATCTTTTTTCATTGTTCTTTAAAGATTGGTCTTGCACTGTTAAAAAAATATTATTTTTCGTTAGGGATCCCTTAATTTTGTAGGAATGTAAATATAAATATTCCATTATTTCTCTATTGATGGCATGTAATAAGGTTATTAGGGTATATTTCTTGCATTATCTAACCTTATTTTTTGCACTTCATATTACAACTTGGGTGCCAAAAGTCCATGTAATATGTTTGAAGCCTGACAATGCATCTATTATTACTATATTGAATTGATACTATAAATTTTATACACTGGTACTTTAGAGGCCTTGAGAAAATGACATGTGTATCTCACATATATTAAATCTTCTACACATTCAACGATAATTACGAATCATTGATACTTTAAAATAATGCATTATTAAAAGTATGGTGCTTTTGGTTATGTTTGAATTCTAGCTACCTGCATCACACTCCATTTATAAAAAAAATCATCTTTCATATATATTTATTCCAATATAATTTTTATATGCCTATCGACATCTCACATGCACCTATGGATGCAGTTACTAGTTATAAATGATTAAATATCAATATATTGTGGTTAATTATATTGTCTTGCTAAACTCAAAGGGTTATTAATATAAGTTAACTTATTACGCTAATTATGGGAAATTGCATGGAGATGGGGGACCTAAAATTGCATGGAGATGGATCATGTTTTTTGGAAAGCGTAAGCGCATTTTGAATTACTAGGATTAGTAATTAACAAGCCTAAAACGTGAATGTACTATACCATGAGCGTGTTATAACGCACTCGTGTTCATGTTATTAATGTTGCATATGTGCATTTGGGAGGTATATATTAACAAAAATAAATGTTCAAGTATAAGAAATAATAAAGTATATAGATTAATAAATGAAAAACTTATACTTTAAATTTATTTTAGTAAATATAAGAAATTAGGGTCACTCTACACCTTATGGAACTAATCTCACAGCTCCATAAGTCATGGTTTAGAAGATAGTTTTTCATATTCTAATTTGGTCAGTACATATGTATTTTTTCAGGATTTAAAAAATTATCCTAAAGCTTTTAGGGTTTAAATTCTATAATCAATATCTATTTTGGGAAATAATATAGTCATTGTTTAGGTTTTGGGGCCTTCTTGATTGGTTATTGTCATGTTGTCATCCAAAATCTATAACATGAAAAATTAAAACTTTGAGCATGACAACTAAGCCTATGATTGAAAATCATGTTTCCCTATCATTGTGAATCCTTCCTCTAGCCAGATGTCGCTCAGTTCAACCCTCACCCCATCTTAGAGGGAAGTATTATAAAGGTTTTCAAGTTTGTTTTAGTGTGCAGGGATGATCACCCAAGATGATTGATGAATTCATTGTGACTCGATGAAAGACTACTTCCTCTGAAGGCCTAAAAAGGTCATTTTTGGCCATTCTACAACCAATAAACATCCTCTAAGAGAATTCAGGGAAAATCTAAAGCATATGAGGGTGACTTCAGAGAGTCTTTAAGATGTTTGAGGTAGTTTAGGAAAGAAAATTTGATTCAAGGACAACTTGTGCAAGACTGGGTCTTCATGGTGTGAGGAATGAATGTCTTAACAATGAAAGATAAAACCTTCAAATGATTCCCATAGTTCTAGAAGGAGTTTGGAGGGAAAAAATTGAAGGATTAAATAATGAACATGATTGTGAAAATAAATCTTTTTCTTTTCCATTTGAGGAAGAATACCTTCTCAATGGTGAATGTATGAGTATAAGAGTACTCAAGTCTTTCGAGGATGATACTAGGGCAAGTGCAAGGAGATGGGGGACCAAAAAGTGGACACATTTTCTATTTTAAGAGAAATGCTAGCACATTTTGGGAAATGCAAGCACATTTTAAGTGAGTATGTTTGGGGAAAAAATCCAAGCATATAATGACTGTTGCAATCATGATACAACCCTTGTACAATCACTTTGGTGCTATTTTTATAAAGGGATTGAATGCCTAATCGTAGAAGCAAAGTGGGATGACAAATACCTTGACCCAAGGGTCAATTTGAGGGTTGTTCAATAGAGGAGGCTTGGTGTTTAGTACATTTCCAATTTGATCTTCTCAAGGTTTTTGAGAATAAAGAGACATCTTAATAGCTTGGAGTTATATTCACTACACTCTAACATACTTGCATTATTTTGTGCAAATAAAAGTGGACTTTCATCTCTTATCACTCTAACCTTGAAAGAAGGAATGCAGGAGTACAATGATAATTGGAATAACATGGGGAAAAGTATGGGTAGCCATTGCTTGGAGGATGAATATAGAGAATTGACAAACCAAGATGTGTTTCCCTTCATGTCTACAAAGCAAAAAGAATAAGGAGAAGTTTAGATTCATTTGGGATCTAGGTGCATGCGTTTTCTTGAGGATAAGCAATCTTGGGGAGGGGGGATTGCCATGTCCCTTTTTGGAGACTAGCGCACTTAAAGACCTTATCCCATTTCTTCCTCATGGGATTAAGGGTTGGAGGAAGAGGAATGTTTCTAAAGATATTTGATGATATTTTAGGAGTTGTTTTTTTATTTTTTATGGTGTATTCTTATTGGGAAGCCAAGTGCTCCGATAAAGGAATTTAATTAATTAATTAGTTAGTTAATTTGGTGAGCATGTAGGCTCAAGTTGTTAACTTGGTACATGCATTTTCTTGAGAATAAGCAATCTTGGGGAGGGGCATTGTCATGTCCCTTTTTGGAGACTAGCGCACTTAAAGACCTTATCCTATTTCTTCCTCATGGGATTAAGGGTTGGAGAAAGAGGAATGTTTCTAAAGATATTTGATGATAGTTTAGGAGTTGTTTTTATTTTTATGGTGTATTCTTATTGGGAAGCCAAGTGCTCCAATAAAGGAATTTAATTAATTAATTAATTAGTTAATTTGGTGAGCATGTAGATGTAGGCTCAAGTTGTAAAAGATTATTAAAGTACTTTATGTGGTTGACCATGATTGAATTATAGCACCCCTTATGATATAAAAGGAGGTTGCTTTGCCATTTGATTATTATGTGAATTATATCTATCTCTTCTGGAAATATTTCTTATGAAGCATTTCTCTCCCTCTCCTAAAGACAAAAACCATTAGAGAGTCTTGTGTGAGGATGATACCCCTCATCAAGTCTAGGGAAGACTTCGACATGGGAGTATCTACCCCCTTGAGGGATCTCTTGTTGTTGTAATCTTCATTTTCAAGCCTAATTGAATTGATCTAAGGAGCTATTTGTCTATCAATTGAAGGATTTTTCCCCTATTTCTTATTTTACATGCATACTTTCTTATTTAAGGTGGAGTGACCTACTTTATGGAGTGTCTTTACATGTTTATCGGTTGTTCTAAGTGGAACGACCCACCTAGGGGAACATTTCAGTACTTTCATGTAATAAATTCATGATTATGAGGTTGGAATAATATTATTCATATTTTTAAAGGCTGTGTTATGAGGTTTCATTAATTTTTGAGGTGTTTTGCTATTTTCCAAGCTCGTAGAAGTTAGTTACAGTTTTGGAATAATAAATTAATTCCTGTATTATGAGGGTTTCAACTAAAAATCAGATCTCTTATTCCAAAGATTGCAAAATAAGCTTTTCTTACATGATGTAATTGTTGAACATTTATAATAATTTTAGAGAACCATACATTTGCATTTTCAACGGTGTTGAAGTCCCAAAGGTGAGCTTGAATTCTCTAAAGGTCGTTGCCCTAGGAGGAAGTCTTCCAACAACTAGTGAAGGTTTCTACATAGTTATTTCAGTCACTAACAACCTGCTCATAAATTTGAAACTTGTATTTTGTGATTAGCTTACATAATTTCCTCATTTTTTGTTAGGTGTCCTACGATGGTACCTAGAGGGTGTTAGGGGACGGTAATGTTCATGAGTTGTTAATAATTTATTTCCAATCTTAAATTTGGCATTAAATTGATTGCCATATGGAAATTTTAATCTTATGTTTGACATCCATTTGACAGTCACTTCATTTTATTTTTCTTTTTGCTTGAAAAATTTAATAGAAATTTTATAATATTTGGTTATATGGTAGAGTTTGGATTCTGTTTTGTATTTCTAGAAAAGATTTTTTTGAGAACCACATAGTAGTAGAGTTTAATTAACATCGTTTGTGATTAATCACCGAGAAATTCACACTAATAAAGTTAATGAATATAATATATGAAAAATCTAAACCTTTTGAGATAGATGTATTTGAACTAGTTAAAATTGTTCCATAGTGAATGTGGTAGTGTCTGATGACCAACACTCACAAAGTTGTGGGGGGCATCTCTCTCCACCATTCACAAATTTAATAATGTTTAACACTTTTTATGACAAAGGCGTTGCCCCTGTTGGATTTGGGGTTAGTTTTTTCCACACTCAAAAATACTGGGACAACTAGGATATAGTTTAGGCAGATGTTGACAATACTAAACAATACATGTCATTCACGTATGTCTGTTTCTCCTATACTGTGAACAAGGAAGAGTTGCAAAAGCTATGGAATGAGGCTAAAGAACCTCAAAGCTTTTCTAACTCATCTATGGACCATAAGATAATAGATAAACAAAGGAAACTAACATGCAAGCATTATAACTTTGACAAAAACATCAAAAACTAACATGTATATTACTCTCTACTCTTTGAAATCTATAAAAAATAAACCTATTAAGATCCTAACAATCATATTTGTTGTGTACTCGATGAAGGTGAATGAATCTTACTAAATGGCTACAAGGCCAAGTTTAGCATATTCCATTACTAACCTATCATAGATGCAAGATGAAGCTATTTTAATGGTGGGTGGCTCAAGATCAAATAGCTTATTAGCTTGGCTAATGCAAATGAGCTCTTAAGTTATGTCAAGATGAGATATGATATATAGATCAAGATGTCAATAAGGTGTTTTTTTAAAAGGGAGGGGTCACCCTTCTATTCATCGTTTTCCACTTGGGAGAGTTTGGAATTTGGGTGCATGTGGAACTAAAGGTAAGCCAAAAACCACTTTTATAATAGATTAGGATAAACATGTTTTAGGCTTAGTTAAGCTAGGTTCAGGCAAGTTTTTTTAGTGGCAAATATTTGTAATATGGAAAATATTCCATTTTAAAAAAAATTGAAAAGGCAAAATTTCTGGCACTGGTCAGTGACCTATTCGCCTGAAAATTACAATTTAATTTTTTTAGGGGTTGTCTTCGCCTACCCTTGAAAATATCCCCTATATAATCCTAGATTATTCGCTGGGTAGAACACTACTAGCTCACTCATACCACCTGGGGGCATATTTATTATCAAGTACATTAAACTTGCGAAGCAATAGAGGCCAGTACAAAAGTGTAGTTTTATAGATTTTCATCAGATTTGCAGTCAGGTGACAAGTATTGTTCTTAGACGCCCGACAAGAAATTTTTGCTGACGCGCGATAAGGAGAGTTTGTTGATGCACGACAAGGGAATTTTGTTGACGCACAACAGGAGGGTGGAGGCTATAGATGCATGACATGAGGTTGTTGACGTGCAACATGAGGTTGTTGGTGCGTGACAATCATGTGTTGTTGATGCATAACAGGAGGGAAGAGGCTACATACGCGCGATAATAGATTTGTTGTCGCATGATAATAAGTTTGTTGTCATGTGACAGGAGGTTTGTTGTCGCATGACAGCAAATGTCCTGTCACGCATCAACAACCTTTCGGTCACATGACTTGAAAATGAAAGCTTCTTTTAGGCAAAAAATTTACACACAAACCCCAAAAAATTCACCTTTCTGCAAAAGCGGTTATGAGGATATTCGTTAGGGATTTTCCATCTCCAATTTCCCATAGGTATCTTAAAATAAACCCTAGGTTTAGGCTAGTTAAGCGTGATTAGCGAGTGATTAGAGACTCGTTGAGAGTTGGGAGGAGTCTTATCAACCATTTGTGACTGATAGATAGCCTAGGAAGCCAATAAAAGTGATCTAGAGAGGAATAAGAAGATGGTTAACTAATAAAAGGAGGTTATTAACCAAATGAATTGAATATAAGAAGAATATGACCAAGAAGGTGTCGTAAATGGGCATCTGAGAATGAGCGAAGAGTAGCTAATTGACAAAGTGTCGTTAATTAGTTGAATTGGAGGAAATGCTAAGTGTAAGCATATTTTAGGTGTCTACATATACAACTCATTAGTTTGGGTTTATATTGTCATCAGTTTCATACTCCTTTGAGTGAGCTACCACAAGAATTCATGCCTCTGGAATTGTTCTATAAACTTATAAGCCTTAAAGCCACTTTGACACTCTAGAGTTATGGAAGCCAACGCTGCTAGCGATTTATGGAAAAATCATAGGAAAAGTGATTATGTTTTGGTTATAATAATGGAGAACATAACTATTGACAACTATTATGAATGCAACAAATCCATGCTTATCACAAACTGTATTTTCAGGGTGGGTTGCATAATGGTGATCATGTTGAGCAGGTCAAGGGATCGAGCCTAGGAGTAGTTGGAGTTGGTTCAAGGGAGGGAAAGATGTCTAAGGGATACTCCTTCCTGGTGGTGGTGATGCCTCCTTTCTTTGTGGGAGTAACGACCATTTGAATAAAAGAAATTGTTGAACCTTATAAATTGGTGCTTATAATAGTTTATAGTCATTTAATTTAGTTTATAAATTAAAAAATAACAATTCTCAAACGACATATAAAATTTACCAATCATATAACCAACCATAAGAGGGCTTGATTATCATTAATTATTCGTGCATCAACTTTTTCCTGTAATTAATTGAGTTTACAACTGAAAAGAGGGGCCGCAAAGTGCTATAAGAAGAAAGCATTACGATTGGGTTTCGAACTTGGAACCTATTGGATTTCCCCCCTTTTAATTTTGGCACCTTTAAGTGTAAGTTGCACTCATGTGAATAGTGCAAGCGAGATCGATACTATAAAGTGGAACACATATAACACATATTATTTGGGCAGGAGCAATCTGAGGCATCAAATATGTGATGTACATGCATGTATTTAATTCCCCCTTTTTATTTCCAAATTTCCATTCATGTCTTCATCTTATCTACCAATTCAAATGATGTCTAATCGATGGCCTTGACATTGTAAATAAGGAAAAAAGAGCAAAGTTTTATTAACATATATAATCCACTAGTAGCTCATATGACCAATTATTGGAGGGGCTCAACTATCGATGATTCTTCGTGCATCTCTTTTTTCCCCAGATTTCTCCCAACATAACTGTAAAAAGACGTGGTTGTAGGAAACAAGAGTTTCACAATGGTTACCCGCGATGTTTTCCATACCCTTGGAATTCTTCTCGGTCGAACCATGGCTCCATCTTGACCATCCACATTGATAGTAGGGTGAATGTCTTCCATTTTCCCTCCCACACTAACCTTCCCTAGTTCGCTTGGGGGAAAACATGGCCTATTCCCAATTAAGTGGATACGTGTTACTCAATACTTATTTGGTTATATCCGCCCCCAAAAAGATTCTCCTTTTTTTCTCCTTAATATGGATTATATTTAAATAAGACCTGCATATATGTCAAAATATCTTCCCAAATTTGTTACCTATCCATTATCAATTATTGTTCCTACATTCCATGCTTTTTCTACAGCTACTCAAGCTTAATACTAAAACATGGGCTTACAATGTGCTACAAGAAACAAGGAGTGTGGATGGGTTTCAAACTTGAAACCTATTGAATTTTCACCTTTTTAAAGCCCCTTTAAACTCAAATTGCACTAATGTGAATAGTGTGTGTGAGATCGAAATGATCAAGTTGAACATGGACAACACATATTTTTTGGGTAGGGGCAATCTGATATGTGGAATAGTTTTAGGACATGTAGGTATATAATTCCCACCTTTTTATTTCCAACATTCCTTTCATGTCTACGTCTTTTCTATCAAATTAAATGTTGTCCAATCGAAAACCTTGATGTCATGAAATAAAAATTAGCAAAGCTTAATTGGTAGATAATCTACCTTTCGTTCATATAACCAGCGGATTATGGGGCTCAATTATCGATGATTGTTCATGTGTTGCCTATTTTCCTACAATTACTTGAGCTTACAACTAGAAAAGGGGGTGGGGGAGGGGAGGGCGGCTACAAAGTGTTGCAAGAAGCAAGCATTCCAGTTGGGTTTTGAGTCTAAAACCTTTTGGATTTTCTCCATTTTTTATCCTCTTTTCGAGATTTAGTCAATAAAGTTGAGCACGTACATCATTTTTTTTGTAGGATCAATCTCATCTATGGAATAGGTGTGGGGCGTGCATGTATTTAATTCACACCTTTTTATTTCCAACTTCCCATTCATGTCTACACATTATCTATCAAACTAAACATTGTCCAAGCGAAAACCTTTATGCCATGTAATAAAAAATTAGCAAAACTCGATTGGTTGATAAAATCTACCTATCGCTCATATGCCCAAATGCTTGAGGGACTCAATTATCAATGATTGTTCGTCCCTTGCATATTTTCCAACATTTACTTGCACTTAACAAGTCAAAAGGGAGGCTACAAAGTGTTATAAGAATCAAACATTTCGATTGGGTTTTGAACATGGAACCTTTCTTTTTTATTGGCCTTTTTAATTGCAAAAGCCCATTTTATGACGGTTGTGATGTTGCTTTGAACGTGGAATCTATTGAATCTTCCCCATTTTTTATTTTAACCCCCTTAAATGCAAAGTGCATTTACGTGAAAAAATGCAAGTGAGATGGAGATGATTGGACATGCATGTATTTACTCCCTGCCTTAAAGCCTTGACACTGTAAAAATAAATAAATATAAAAATAGCTAGTGAATGACAAAAATGACACATGGTTAAGGAAATAAACGTTTCGCATAGGTTCCCCGCTGCAATTGCCCCACCCTTCGACAAGTTCTCCCTCAAACCCCTTCCCCTTCGCCCTTCTTCCAATGCCGCTCTTTCCACCGCTCCACTTTCAATTCTTGGATGCATCCATCCTTCCGGTTTCCAACACACATTTCGTGTGTTTAATAATTTCGAACACTTTTTAATATTGATTTTGTGATTGGGGAAGGGACTCCACCAAGTTTGCAGAGTGCTGGTTACCATCATAGAGACTCCGCCAAGTTTGTAAGTGCTGTTTACCATCATCCGGGGTTGATAGCGAGAGTTGTCCATCCATCCAATTACTTCTGAAATCCACTCAAAAACTTCACACAATTACCATTTTTTCCCCAGTGGAGGTAACTTGAGCATTGCAATTACCATTGTAAGTGAAATCCTCGCACAGATTTGACACCCAATTTCATTCTCATTCAATGGGAATACGATGACAGTGTTTCATTGAAGAACAATGCACATTACCAACGCTTCCATTATAATCATACAATGCCATCCGCTGCCAATCTCAATCAAAATGTCACAGCATTACGTAGAGATGGTCGGTTGAAGGAGGCGCTGCACATTCTGCTTACTACAAATAATCTCCCTGTAGACTCAAACACATATCTTCAACTGTTGCAAATCTGCATTGCCAAGAATGCGCTTTCACAAGGTAAACGGATTCACTCTCTTATCAGTCACAGAACATTTGCATTTGCTACACGCACGACTTTTCACAATAAGCTTATCAACATGTATGACAAGTGCGGGAATTTGTTGAATGCTCGTAAAGTATTTGACGACATGACAGAAAGAGACGTCTCCTCATGGAATACCATAATTGCAGCTTACAGAAGACATGGGTTTCCTCACGAGGCATTGACACTGTTTCACCAAATGCAACGAACAGGTGTCCAACCTGATCAGTTCATCTTTGCCACCATACTCCCTGCATGTGCCAAGATAGGAGCTCTGGAACAGGGTATGGATATCCATCAAAACATAACGGAAAGGGGGTTTTCTTCAGATGTTGTGGTTGCAAGTGCGCTGGTAGACATGTATGCAAAATGTGGGTGTGTACACAAGGCACGTGAGCTGTTTGACAAAATGTCTGAAAAAAATGTGGTATCATGGAATGTGATGATTGCAGGATATGCACAGAATGGTGTTCTTGATGAGGCTTTAAGGCTTTTCAAAGAAACGCCACAGAGAAATGTCGTCTCGTGGAATGCTGTGGTTACAGGATATGCACAAAATGGGTTCGTTGAAAGTGCTTTAGAGGCATTTAAGGAAATGCAGTTGGCAGGTATAAAGCCAGATTCCCCAACCTTTGCCAGCATCCTCCCAGCCTGTGCCAAAATGGGAGCTTTAGAAAATGGTATGGACATCCATCAACTCATAATAGAATGTGGATTTTTGTCAGATATCGTAGTTGTGAATGCCCTGATAGACATGTATGCAAAATGTGGAAGCATACACAAGGCACGTAAACTCTTTGACACAATGCCTCAAAGAGATGTTGTTTCATGGACTGCAATGATTGCAGCATATTCACAAAATGGTGTTCTTGGTGAGGCTGTAAGGCTTTTCAAAGAAATGCCTCGACAAGATTTAATCTCATGGAATACCCTGGTTGCAGGATATGCACAAAATGGGTTTGTTGAAAAAGCTTTAGAGGTATTCAAGCAAATGCACTTGGCAGGTGTAAAGCCAAACTCCACAACGTTTGCCAGCATCCTCCCAGCCTGTGCCAAAATGGGAGGTTTGGAACAGGGTATGGATATCCATCAACATATAATTGAATGTGGATTGTTGTCAGATGTCGTAGTTGATAATGCTTTGATAGACATGTATGCAAAATGTGGAAGCATACAAAAGGCATGCAAAGTGTTTGACAAAATGCCTCAAAGGGATGTGGTCTCGTGGACTGCAATGATTGCTGGATATGCTCAAAATGGTGCTCTTGGTGAGGCTTTAAAACTTTTCAAACAAATTCCTCAACCAGATGTCATCTCGTGGACTGCAATGATTGCAGGATATGTACAAAATGGGCTTATTGAAAAGGCCTTGGAAGCTTTTAAGCAAATGCAGTTGGCAGGTGTAAAGCCAGACTCCACAACCTTTTCCAGCATCCTCCCAGCCTGTGCCAAAATGGGAGCTTTAGAACAGGGTATGGACATCCATCAAAGTATTATCGAACATGGATTTTTGTCAGAAGTTGTAGTTGTGAATGCCCTGATAGATATGTATGCAAAATGTGGAAGCATACACAAGGCACGTGAACAGTTTGACAAAATGTCTCAAAGAGATGTCATCTCATGGAATGCCATGGTTTTAGGATATGCACAAAATGGCTTTTGCAATGATGCTCTCAAACTCTTTGAATTAATGAAGCACTTTGGAACATACCCTGATTATGTAAGCTTCACTTGTGTTTTATTAGCATGCAGCCATGCAGGTTTAGTGGAAGAGGGCTGTAAATACTTCAATGGCATGGGCGATTCTTATGGCATTACACCTACAGTTGATCATTATGTGTGCATAGTTGACCTTCTTGGCCGTGCTGGCTATCTCGAGGATACTCTAAAATTTATCATCAAAATGCCAATCAAACCTATGGTGATTGTGTGGACGTGTTTGCTTGGTGCCTGTAGATCATATAAAGATATAGTGTTAGGAGCATTTACCGCAACTCTTATTTTTGAGTTGGATCCTGAAAATGCTGCAACTTATGTTCTACTGTCAAACATCTTTGCAGAAGTGGGCAGGTGGGGTGAAGCTCAAATGGTAAGGAGATTGATGAAAGACAGAAGAATTAAAAAAATACCTGGATGTAGTTGGATTGAAGGCGATAAAATAGTACATGCTTTTTGTGTAGGAGACAGAACACACCCACAGACAGTAGATCTTTGCCAAGTTGGAGAAATTGTCTTGGGAGATGAAGGCAACAGGGCATTTTCCTGATTCAAGATGTACTCAAAGATGTGGAGGAGGGAAAGGAATTATTTCTCTGCCACCATAGTGAAAAGTTGGAGGTTGTGTTTGGGTTGTTAAACAGACCCCATGAAACAACCATTAGAGTCATCAAGAACCTTCGAGTATTTGTTGACTGCCATGCTGCGTCCCAAGACAAATTGTAGTGACAGATACAAACCAGATCCATCATTTCAAACAAGGACAATGTTTTTGCGGAGATTATTGGAAATACTAATTGAAGGAATCTGTAAACACAGGTTTACCCTATAACAAAGTGCATCATGTGTCGGACCTGCAATGATAAAGAATGGACCAGGTTTAAATTTCTGTTTCTAAAATATGTCTTTTCTCTAAGTGCCTGGAGATCTAGAACATGCTGTTGACTTCATCTAGTATGCAATGTGCATCATTGCTTATATATACTGATGGGGTATTTGTTAAAGTCATGTTTTAGACTTTTATGATACCATTCAAGTGTCATGACATCGAATTGTTTTCAGGAAACCTGTGCATATCTGGATTGCAAAGATGGAGGAGGTGGAGAATGGAGAAAAGCAAAAGGAGAGGAACACTTGAAAAGAAATGAAAAGATGCTTGGCGTAGAGGAAATGTGAGAAAAGGGCTTGTAATAAACCTAATTCTTGGAGCTAATGGGGAGAACATCTCTTGATAACTATCTTTAATCAAATCTTTGTCATGTTATATGGTCCTTTTGTCTGGATTAACTGTATTAACTTGAGCCAATGTCAGGGCCGCCATTTGGGATTACAATAAATGTGGATCATCTCATTTATGGTTAGATAGAGATTTTATGGTAGAATGAAATCCTCGACTTACTTTATATGTAAATAGCAGTAATGAAAGGCTTGTAAAAACCATTGCCAGGTCCGTCATTTGGGATTAAATTAAATGTGGATCTTGTCTTGTTTGTGGTTAGACAGTTATTATAGTAGAATGAAATCCTCAACTCACTTTGTAAATATAAGTAATGGGATTGAATTAAATGTGGATCATGTCTTGTTTATGATTAGATAGAGAGTATTATGGTAGAATGAAATCCTCAACTTACCTTGTTTGTAAATGGCAGTAATGGGATTGAATTAAATGTGGATCTTGTCTCATTTATGGTTAGAGAGTACTATGGTAGAATGAAATCCTTTTTTTTTGTAAATAACAATAATGAAAGACTTACAAAGTGTCATAAGATAACAACCTCACGCAAGAGAGGGTCCATGAGACATGATTGTGAAACCACTTGTGATGTTAGTTCGCCCAGTCATGGTAAGTATAACCCACCACTTTATGTTTTCCATCCTCTAGCCTCTTACCCCATTGGCCAATGGTAGTGCGTTATAAAACATCTATTACTAACGATCGCTATACATGTAAGATTATTATTGACACACAAACAATTTAAAATAGAGTGCTATATTGCAGAAAGAAACTCTCAACTTATGTGGGATATCCAACTTTGTTTGGAAACAATAGCAATGGAAGACTTATAAAGCCGTGACCATAAACCGTTGACAATGTTTGTAGGGAGGGTCATGTTGAGTATGACCCACTACTTTGGGCTTTTCACCCTCAAACTTGCTTTTCACCCTCAAACTTCTTACCCCATTGGCAAAGTTGTTGGTATAGGTAGTTCCTTATAAAACACCTCTTGCTCATAAAGGATATAATAGTTGTTGCTTTGTGCTTTTCAACCTCTAGCCTCTTACCCTATTGGAAAAGCTTTTGGTACCAATGATGCCTCATAAACCACCTCTTGCTTACAATTGTTTTACGTGTGGCATCATTATTTATACACACAATTTGATACTACTTTGATGGTGGAATGAAGTCCTCAACTTATGGGGGATATGCCACTTTGGGCTTTTCACACTCTAGCCCCTTATCCCCATGGAAAAGATTTCATCACGCCTTTTGTTCGCAACGATTATACATGTGGGATCATTGTTAACACACAATTTTCAATAGACAGTAGCATATTGGAATACAATCCTCAACTTATGTGGGATATGCCACTTTGTTTATATAAAAAAGATTATTTAAGGATTATTATTAGCACATACACAATTTTAAATAGAGAGTAGCATAATGGAGCAACATACTCAACATATATGGACTATACCACTTTCTTTGTCTAAAAAAAGGGGATTATTGTTAACACACACAATTTTAAATAGAGAGTATAATGGTGGAATGAATTCCTCGACTTATGCGGGACATGCCACTTTATTTGTAAACAAAGATAACTACCACATGCAAGAGAATATCCACAAAGCATAACCATGAAACTGATGACAATGTTAGTAGGGGAGATTGTATAATCCACCGCTTCGGACTTTTTATCTTCTAGCGTTTCGCCATAATGACAAAACTTTTGATATTGGCAGTTCTTTATAAAGCACCTCTCTAACAATTGTTATACCTGTGGGACTATTATTAACACAAACCAAAAAAAATTAGATAGACTTTATAGTAAAATGAAATCCTCAACTTATGTGGTAAATGTCACTTTATTTGTAAACATCAATAAAATGAAAGAGTTGCAAAACATCACATGCAATGTTAATAGTAGGGGTTAAGTTGAGTATAACCCAATGCTTTCCTTCTAGCCTCTTACCTTCTTTGAAAATATTTTGGTATTGACAGTGCCTTATAAACCACCTCTTGTTGAACATATGTTATACATGTGAGATTATTATTATAGCATACAATGTTTTTTCACATGATAACTAATATGTTTGTGAACTCAAAATTTTAATATAGTTTATTTCGGTTTCAACTTTTGTTTTTAGTTTAGAAATAAATTGTTATATGTAGATGAAAAATTGTGATATTTATTATATTGTAGTTATCCTTGTATGGTACGTGAAAGACATTTATAATGAGAAAAAAATTATTTTAGAGAGAAGCGAATAAATTAGATATCGAAGTAAAATCAATATTTACATTACATCATAATTACATATATCCCAGTATAAAATTATGCATTATGAGATTTATAAATTGATACTATGAAGGTGGTTTAAAAAGTGATAAAGAAACTATAATTTTTTTTGTGTGAGCCCTGTGAAGCTATAAACAACTAAAGGAAGCACCTCATTTGTAGTTAGGGTCAATTGATAATGAGATAAAAGTATTTGTAGTCGTTATAGATTTAAAACAAATGGAATTAAGAGGACTACTAGAACTTTCATGTGCGTGATGGAAGACATGCATAGGATTACTATAGTATGATTTTTTTTTTTACAAACATTAGTTTTGAATGGTAGAAATTGAATTCAATCAATATAAAGAACCAATTTCATGTTTCCTTTTAAACATAAATCTATCAATTGCATTTGAATTAGATGAAAGAATTTAGATGAAAGAATTAAGTATTGTCCAAGATTCTTCAAACTATTACCTTTCTTTTGATTTTTTAAGAAACATTTATACTTATAGTACCATTCAAACATTTTTCAAATCACTTAAGCAGAAATATTATTGATATGACTCAATAACTAAAGTGTTTATATTATGAGTTAAATCCTCTCTTATCAATTTTTTCTATTTTCAAATCACTTAAGAAAAAAATATTACTCATATGACTCAATAACTAAAGTCTTTATATTATTAGTTAAATCCTCTTATCAAAAAATTTTGTGAAACCTTAATGTAGTTGTGATTGAGGTTTGTAATTAAACTTTAGCTGGCCCGCAAGGAATTAGGCCTTCACTAGCATTTCTTAAGTAAAAAGTGTTTCGAATTTTTATATTGTCACATGGAATATAACCTTTCTAATATTTGGTATGTTTGCAATACATGAAGAAAGTATCATATTTGATTATATCATGATATTTAATTATAATGTTCATTTCAAGCTACATCATTTTACATTGTATGTAAATGAAGAATGCTCTGTAGAATATCCTCCTTCTCTTGTTAATAATATAGACTAGGATAATAAGAGGACCATCCTAAGTCCACATACAAGAGGGTTGTAAGATGCTAAATGTCGTGGATCTCAAAGGTGGTAGTCAAAACTCTATTAAAGATTTAAGATTCCAAAACCTAAGTCAAGGATAGGCAATGGGGTCTTAGTATCCTGGTTGCAGATTGATTGAAGTTTAAAACAAAATACATATACTTATGTTAGGGTTGTAAACATGGATTGTAACGATTAATAGGTTGTAAATCCCAAAGGAAGTATTATAAGTTAAGGACTAATAGATAATAATGTAATAGATTAAGAATATGTTACTCTATTATAGCCTATGCATGACCAATCAAACAATCAGTCGAATATGAAATAACGTAAAGAAAAAGGAAGGTTAGAGATTCTTACCTTTATGTAGACACCATTAGTGCATTAACTTCAACTTAGGGTTAGTAACACCTTACGAGATATTTTATGTGGGGGACAACAAGTCGATAGAAGAAGACTTGGGAAAGCCACTCGTCGAGAACTCCAAATGCTTGGCAAACCATAGTAATTGTAACTCTTATTCTTAAGAATATTAAGGATTAAATGTTCTAAGAGTAGACTCCAAAGGATAAGTAAGACTAACATCGAGACCTTTAAGAGTAGCTTGAAAAGAACAAGCAAACTAAAAGAGTGATGATGATGATGTGATGAGAAATGCACTCAAAATAGGCCTATTAATAGGGAACATGGTTAGTCATTACAGTTTATTCTAGATCCAATAACAATGATGGTTGATGCAGTTGCCTATCAAACATAAAAGATAGACTATTAGCTCTAGGTAATGATTTGTCATAGGGTCCTAGGGGAAGGCTCAAAAGGATGGAGAATGACTCTAAATATGATGAAAATTGCTCTGAAAGAGGTACACATTTTTTGTAAGTGGATATGGAGGTGATCGTATGAGAATAATAAGATGATTTCATAATGAGGATGCAAAAGGGTGACTAGGAGGTGTAAATGAAAAGGTCACTAAGGTATCAATAACATCAACTACACATCAAATATCTCTCATAAGTACTGCCACCAATCAGGCCATATAACCATTTTTGTTATCCTCGTTCGCGACAATATCTTTGAAGACATTTCTCTAGAGAAGTCAATGTGCCAATAGTCCCTACAAAGAGTAAAAGCAAGTAAGAGTGAAAATAAGGTTTATACATATGACCTAACCAAAGATCATTGTGTGTCACAAAAAATGTACCTTGAGATGGTCTTTAGAAAAATAAATTACAACGCCAAAATAAAAAATGGCTAAAGTGAATGAGTAGTAAAAGTGATAAAAACAAAAACTCAAATAAAACATACTTGCCTTTAAGTGAGTGTGTTTGCATAGTGAATCACCAAATTGTAGAGAGAGCCACTATATGAACCCAAGTAATACACAACTGAAAATATACACTAGAAGATAGATTAGATAAATAAACACTAAACTCTAAGTTAAGGGGAGCTCATGGAAGGATGATAAGAATGGTCAAATAAGAAAGTAGATAATAAAAATATATCGTAAATATGAATAAGATGAATATAGATTATATAAAGAGCATTGACGGGAGTAATCTAGGCTAACATACTTGAAGAAAGGGAAAATAAAGAAAAATGATGCTAGAAGGTGTGAACATGAAGCAAGTAGGTAAGGATCACTGGCCAAAAAAATAACATTTTTTGAAAAAATTGGAAAAATACTCACAATATACCATTGGATTCATTATGAGAATACAATCCTGATGTTTCTTCTAGAATGTGAATAAAAGTTACATTTGCAAAGATGTCATGGTTTTAGGAAATCTAGATGTCACATTAGAAGGTTTAAAAATTTTCAATTAAAAACCTATAAATAGCAAGCCAACATATTCATTTATCACTTTACACTTATAGATTTTACAATTATGGAGCTCTGGGTTATTTGATTTTGATGAAACTAGAGACCATGTCTAGGATGAGAGGATGCTGTATAGTTGGACAAGGTTGAGGTCAAGGAAATACACTTAGGTAGATCCATAAATAGGTTTTAAAATTAAATTAAGAAAGGATAGATATGTTTAGACTGTAAAATTAGGTCCTAGAAATAATTCAAGTACTGAAATGTATACCAAAAGTTGTCAAAACATAGGTGTTGAAAAACTCTAGTTTGGTTTGGGAGAATTTTGCATTAGGAGGTTAGTAGGGTATCATTTTGAATTTTTTGAATGGAAAAAGGGTGCATAGTTTTATGAATAAAATTGTCAACCATGTTGGATCGACTAATATCACAAAAGGGTCGATGTAGTTAGACATTTTGCAAAAAGTTTGATGTTGTCAAACAAGATATGATTTATTGGAATGGACATTGTCATTTTGTGAAACATAGCCAATGCTGTAAGAATTAGGATGTTTTTCCTAAATGGATGATTATTAATGTTACATGGCCATTAACATAAGAATGGGGGAATTTTAATTAATTTTTTATGATTTAATTGATTTTATCATCTTTTCTCCGACTAATATTGATGGGTGAATGTTGTTTGTTTGTTTTATAGGTTCATAGACGAGTCTGGTTATGGAGGAAAGTGAATGCCTCTTGGCTGTCGAATTTATTGATGGATTTTTTAGATGAGAATAGAGCTTAGTTGGTTGCACTATGGTCTAGGGGTATTATGAAGACATGTCATATCATATTAAATGTGGACTTACTACATATGTTTATGTTTTTTTAGGAGACTAGATCAGACGCCTTCATGTGGATGGTCAAAGGATATTATATTGAGTACGAATTCAATTTAGAGGAGTTGGGTCTACCTATCAGTGGGGCATGAAAGTTTTGTGACATGTCAAAGAAATATGTAGAGAGGACATAGTTATCACAATGGATTACAGGTCTAGATTGGTATCATCTATGGTCACTAATATTATAATTGAAAATAATTTACACCCCTTTTTTTGAATATTTGGAATGTGATTATAGGGATGGTTGTGACACACATATTGTGTCACTGGTCAAGTGGAGTTGTCTCATTATTTTCTATATTAGTTTATCGAGATGCATTTGAGAATGACACGATGTAGATATGGGAAAAGGGATATGGGTGCAATTTAACACGTGATCTTTATCAGCTTTGAGTTAGATAACAACTAGCCACATGGTTAGTGATTTTACTTTCAACCTAAATGTATGTGATGTTCTCAATGTAGACCTATAGGGAATCCACTTCAGATAGTGTAAAATGCACATATGGTTTTACAATGGGAGAGGGAACTAATTTATGGGGATTAGGAAGGATACCTAAGATTATAGAAAGTGCAAAGTGATCATATCATATGGAGATTGTATGTAGATACCATGGATAGGTGGTCATCATGGCTGATGATATGGTCACATGAGGTATCATGGATATTACAAGACATTATATGTAGTGGATCTAGTTTCACTTAGTAGATAGAGTTCTAGAGTAGTTAGAGTTGCCTCAACCCATTGTAGAATTACAATTTCCATTATACTAGCAATGACATGCTATAGAAACTGAGTGGAAGGGGAATAAAGAGGACAAAGCTTGTGATCCTTGCATTAAGACCATGGAGGCTTGAGAGTCACTGAAAGAGGATAATATTTTATAGAGAGGTGGCATCATGACCACATATATACTTGATAAAGAGTAGTCCTAAGGAGGATGCCCTAGTTCAAGTGGATCCTGGGAAATTTTGATATTTGCATCAAGACTGGAGGATATGGAAACTAGGAGGTGGTTATTTTTTGTCTTATATGGTTCCAAATCCATGATATTATGGTGAGGTACCTAGTCAGAGTGGCTCAAGAACAGAGACATCCACCGATATTGGTTATAAA
Organism: Taxus chinensis; assembly: GCA_019776745.2. Classification (NCBI taxonomy): domain Eukaryota; kingdom Viridiplantae; phylum Streptophyta; class Pinopsida; order Cupressales; family Taxaceae; genus Taxus; species Taxus chinensis. Next base: position 163,679,412 of record CM034155.1, on the reverse strand, counting down.
GAGGGAGAGATGGATGAAGTTAGTTGTTGCAAGCCCCCTAGATGATGAGTATGACATCAAGCTAGGTAGAAGAGTGGATGGGATGATCGTAGAGAACCAACCAATACATCCAAGTAATAATGTTTTTTAGTTTATATTGAGTACTTGCAGTGTATATTGAAATTTTGTAAATACTATAGAAAACATTCAAGTATAAAGTATTTCTACCCTATCACTCCGTTTGTATGTTCTACAAAATCTAGTTGTGCACCATTACTCTATTCTATCTTGTCATTAACTGGCTTCGTCCATCCTAAACCATCCACATTGTGGAGCTTGTCTACAAGCATGAGGGAACCACTTCTTCATCCAATGCAAACATTTAACAATGGAGGGTTTCACATTTGTTTCTCGTTTTGTATTGCTTTCTATTTCAAATCACCAATTGGGTCATCAGGTTAGCCTAGATTTCGGTGGTTTTTTATGTTTTGTCTACATTTTTCAAGAAATGAACACATTCATAGGCAATACCAGGATTATAACCGTATTTTCAACATATATTGAGTAATTTCAGCATGTGTTGATATTCAATGTTTCATTCGCCATAAACTCCACTGACACGGTGTATTTAATGTTAAAAATAGGATCTTTACATGCATGCACACTAAACTATTGCATACATAAAGCATGGTCTATGATATATGAATATATAGTGAAATTATTAAATATAAAGTTGTAATTCAATTACCACAATAGATAAAAGAATGTCTAGATATGTAAAGAATATTTAAATATACATTGAATATCTATATATACCTTGAGTATTAGTTAATGTAACACCCAAAGAATATCTTAATATACATAAGTGTTGTGTTTTTTTATTATATTATTTGGTTGAATATGCATAGGAATGATTGAACATACATTGAAGATACAATTGTCATTTTGTATTTTTCAACATATATTGAATATCCTAGTATTGTGCAAATGTGTTCATTGCATCTATGTAATTTTTCTACAAAGTGAAATACAAAAGTGGGTTTTTATGGGAGTATCCTTTTAGAAGAATGGGTGAGAATGTTGTTTCTGATAGTGTAATTGAAGGGGGAAAGAGGTTTGGTTCATATGTTCTAATTATGTATTTTGACACCATACATTTGTAGGAAATAATAATTCTTTTATCTTTAGATAAGGTCATTTATGACCTTGTTTAGGAAGTGGCCCATTTTTTTTACCGTCATCATTCTTGAAAAAAAATTGTTTATGGTTTCTAGTTTTTAAAGGTGTTTTAGGTTGCTTACTACATGTATATCTTGTTACAATATAGTTTCATCATTTAAACAAATATTTATGAAATTGTAAGAGGATATTACATACTTGTACATATTAATAAACTTCCACATATGTATTGAATGAATGAAGTTAACAAAATTTAAGTACTAGTTTTTTCATTTCCTAAAACAGTTACATAGATTATATTTCTTTGCTCTTCCACAACAAGGTTATAATTTTTTACATTTATGAACGGTTATCATACTCAAAATTTTCATATATTAAATCCTTACATTTACATATTTGTATCATACAAAAAAATTGCATACATTAAATCCTTGCACTTACGAATGCTTACCATGCCAAAAGGTTGCATAAATGAATGTAGCCTACCATGTGCAACATGATTCTATATTATATGAAAGCTAACTCATTCTTTAAAACCATCTATTGTTTCACTTTTTAAATTGTTGACTATTGTTGTTGCATTCTCAATTTGGGTTGTACATGACATGTTTGTTGTGCTTGGTGAAGGAAAGTGCATATTACTTGCATGACCAAATTGAATTTGGCTTGAATTTATATCCAACATAAGTTTTCATGTATAAATTGTTCATTTTATTCCTTGTTATATCTAGCCATTTTTGTGCATGTTCTCCATTGTTTCTTCCTCCTTTTTCTATTCAACATTGAAAGCATCACTTGTGCACATGTCATTGATGAGTGGATCACAGTTAAAAGACCATATTACGGTCCTTTTAAATCCAAATTTAATATTTGATGGAGTTAAAGCTCTCTTAAAATCCTTGTTGCTAAGTGACTCCAATTTTGATCTCCTAGCATTTACTTTGTGATATTTGGCCATCCATTGTGATCTCTCACCTTTTAGTTGTCTTAAATGGAACAAATATGATAACATCTAATGATTACAATCTATGGCTGGGGTGCATAGGTAAAGTGATCAGATATATGCCTAATGTTCTTACCTCTTGGATTGTGCCATAAGTCACATGTCTGACATGGCCATCAAATATGACTAGATGCCTATTTAATGGTAAAATACCATCAGAACTAATATCACAAAGTGATGCAACCAATTTAGAAATAATTCTTTAGTCATCCACGCGTGTGGTTGGGTTGCGTACATGCACCAAAATCATAATTTAAAAAGTAATTTGTTAATTGCCTTTGTTCTTTAAAAATATAGAATAATTGTATACTTTTCACTGTTACATAAACACAACAAAGAATTGGGATCCACTCTCTACTCGTTAGGAGTATGTGGATTACACTCATGTTTATCATCTTTGCAATCACCCTCATCCTACAATTCCTACTGGTCTTTGCACCATTTTCATTGTAGTTTTGAGTATGTGCATGGAAATGGGGGTGCAAAATGGAGTCAAAAGTGGCCACTTTTTCCTAAAATTAGAAAAATACGAAATTTAACAAGGAAATTGACATGCCTATGCTCAAAATTTTACAATTTTATAAGAACAAGAATTGTAATGCTTGGAATCTAATTTGTAAACTACTATAATTTTTTCAAAACGGTGGAGATTAAGAGGGTCAAATGTGGTATGCACATAAAGTAGTCACGTTTTTCTGTTAAAAATATAACATAGTTTCATGTGTGCAGGCCCCCACCCCGCCCCACATTTTTTAGTTCCATAAATTATTTTACAAATCCCTTCAATAGAAAGTTAGTTAAGATTATGTATTAAGTACCACTATTTTTTCCTAATTTTTCAATGAGTATATTATTTTTCACTAATTTTTAAAGAGGACACATCCCAAAAATGAAACAATCATGTGTACATCCCCCTAATTTTGAGAAAAATAATTGATAATCAATTTTTCTTTTTTTGAATGTGTGTAACATGGAGCGTAGATCATGTCAATGTAATTTTTTTTGAAATTTGGATGAGTATATCAAAAATTACGTAGACAAATTAATGCATGTGTTTTGGTGAAAAATGAAGACACTACTACAAGAAATTAATGATTGAAACCTTGAACTATTCAAATTTAGAAAGAAATACTTCGACAAAAATCTAAGCTAGATTTTATGGGAATATTATCTTAAAGCACGTGAGAAAATGGGGCGCACACTTGATATTCTTCTTTTTTACAAAACACAGACTCAGTCAGGGAATAGACAGTCCAATTCTTAGGCTTAGATATCCAATCCAAACAATGGGTGGTTTCTAAGCCAAAGAAAATAAAATGTGCTCGTGGTATAACGTGCTCACATTATAACGCGAGTGTGTTATGTCTTGGAATTATCAAGCCATAATGTGTTTGCATTATAGATCAATCATGTTATAACACGACCAAGCCATAACACAAGCACGTTACGTTGAAAATTCCTATCAAACATTTTTTAGCCACTTTTTGGTCCTCCAATTCCATACACATGCCCTTCCATATTTTATGAGGTCCATATTACTTTTCTTTATATATTGTGTCTAGGTTGTCATAAAATGTTGCCACTATGTTTTTCCTAAACATGACTACTTTGTCTCAATCTAGGCCTTCTACACTCCTTAAAGACACATCTCGATGTCTCTTTCTGAACCCTTCCCACCAAGATCTACCATGACAACCCATATTTGAATGGAGTAGACCTAATTTCACATGTGTGCTACGTGAGCCTCCAATGAATTGATTTGTAGCTTGTGATCCATATCAGCCATGTCTTTATAATATTGCATGATTTCTAACTCCTCTTTTTCTATTAATATGGTTAGGGGTCATTTGTGTTTGGTGGTTGTGATACCATTCAACCAGTTTGACAATGACCCTGTTGAGACCCCCCACTTTCTACACTAGCCATAAGGAAGAATCCATCATCCTCTAAATCTCTTGTTGCTCCTACCATGTCTTTAGTCATCCACTCATTTCTAAAGTAAACTTTTTTATGAAGCTTTACACTTTTCATTGACCTTAACATTTTCCTCAATTTATTGTGATGGTTTTAGCTCTATCTCTTGAGGTGGATTGGTTAGAATTTGTTCGATTTGACTTACTTTAGCATCATATTCCTTGAATTCAAGTATATAATAAAGTTTGACACCCCTTTTTAGGGTTCATTCATGACTTACGCAATGGCCCCCTCCCTTTTGTCTTCAATACTATGATGACCTGCATTTTTGGGTCAAATTAACATGAATGAAGTTCATATATAATACAAATATGAATGAAATGTCATATACACAATGCTTTTAGGAACATTTGATACAATGCTTTATATGTGGGTTAGTATTTCAAAATGGAATTTTTCTAGGCACTTTGATTTTTCTGCCATCCACATGGTTGCTAGCATGTAGCTCACTGAGGCACTAGCTCTATTGTGGAGGGTTTAAGATGGACAAGGCTAGTAAATTGTAACATTGAATGGATTGATGGTGTGGAACCGAATTTCATGAAACATGCAAGTGGAGTAATACCTGGATGAAATGAATGATGCTTGCATGTGTTTAGTAATATTTACATACTCTTAACTATATGTGTGTCATGTTGAATCATGCTAATATTTAGGTGGGAAAGTTTATTGTTTGATTACCAGTTAGTCTTTCAAAATAACATTGTCAATATATTTGAGTTTAGGGTATTCAATGTTTAATTTACCACAAACTCATACTACATTCAAATATTGCATATACACTAAAATTAATGAATATACATTTAATATGCAGTAGTAATCTAGGCATTCCATACACTGTGTCAATTGAGTTTGTGGCAAAGTAAACATTGAATATCAATATACACTAAAATTATTGAATATATATTGAATACACATTTGTAATTTTAACATTGAGTATCAATAGAGTTTGTGGTGAATTAAACATTGAATAACCTTATATACTGAAATTATTGAATATATCTAGTTGTATTTTTGTCAATGACAATTATCATGTATTATTTATGTTAAATGATCCAGTATTAAATGCAGGTGTCTATCAGTCACTATCTTGACATCACTTATAAAATAGACAACACAAAATCCCAGGTAACATTATAATCAATGTATAAATTCAGTAAATATTCAATACAAAAATAAAATAATTTAAAGAAGGGAACTTTTCTAATAGTCTAAATTTGTCTAGTGGAATATTCTATAAGTTTCCATGATGATGCATATTTGCTTCAATCTTTGATGCTTTCTACAAATAAAATTACTATAATGTATATTTATGTGCCATTGACACTGCATTAAGATATACACTGAAATGTTTTCCATGGATATATGCATGTTTCCAACCATTTATTTGTAATGAAGCCGTAATAGTTACATAGTTTTTGTTACTCATTCCCATCTTTATTCTAGACTATATTGTTTGAGAAGTTCAACTAATATTTGAGTTGACCAAGTTGGCAATTAGAAATAAACAATTGAAATTTGAACACTTCAAACCTACTTTCCAACATGGTGATTCAGATGCTAAGGAGAAGAAGACGAGTCAGAAGTCGTATGAGTGTCAACATTTTGCAATACATAGAAGAAAATTAAGAAGGTAGAACCGTATATTTAGGAACACCCTCATCGCTGTATTCAACCAATGGTAACATAATATTAATCATGTATATTCAACTATTTTTTCTGCGCTAAACATCTTACATGATATTTAAAGTACCTATGTCACCATATTGTTTCCACTAAGAGAATCATATATGCTTGTACGAATCTCATCGAAATATGTATCAAAATAAATAAACGTGCAAGCATGATACAAACCCTATTTAACTAACATCTTGCAATACAGTCGTAGCTCCTTGCCAAACGAATTTCCCTTAAAATCATATGTGAGGTAGGCATTTGTTTCAAGAGGATAGGAAAAGATGAGAATACTAATTGTTAAGTACAGGTTTGTTCCTATAGGTGGCAGAGAAGCTATGTTAGGAGAGCCATGTGTGTAAAGTGTAGATTTCAGAAGCAGTGTGCCATGGGGTCATATCAGCGGGCACCTAATTATCGAAGCAGAATACTATGTTCAAAACTTAATTTTAGCAATACAATTAACAAAGAGGTGCTCGACAATTGGTATATGCTTAGCAATTGGTGCCTTTTCCCTACTCAATTTTGTTGATCTTGTGAGGATTTTCAAGCCATTAACACACTGTCTAAAATAATAAGTAATGGTAGTATCGTTAATAATTATAGAAAGTAGTGAAAAATTGTTAGGATGTGTTTGAGTTGAGCATTAACGTAGGATATGGGTACTAACAAAGCAAGAGTCATCTTTCGGCTTTAACCATTATGCTTGTAATCCATTCAATAAGGGTATAGGTTTATAATTTAACAAGCTGGGCTTTTTCACGAATATTTACGATTGTCAATTTTGAATTTTTCATATCAATCAATGAAGAGCTTGTCCTTGACAGCGACGTCTCTACTTCATCTCTCGTTAGGACATGTACATTTGTCATGCTTATGGTAATCAATGTTTTCGATGGAAAATTATGGATGGTTTTTTATCCTTTGATGAAGATTTTTTCGATAAATCAGGAGAAGTGCTTTTCTTGTCAAGAGGATCTTATGACTACGCATTTTCTTAAGAATTTTTAGCTTGACGATTTCATGCTCTCATTAATTGCCAAAACTAAAATTACAATCAATATTAAACCTACCATAACATAGTAAAAAATGGGGAATTTTTACCACACTAAGTAAGATATTACATGGAAAAAGTTTGTACGGGGGATACATTTGCATTGATTGGAGTATTACATAATTGACATTCGCTTTTCTCTTAAAAGAAAATCTAAGTATTTTACATTTTGTGTTGGTAGAATGAAAAATAACTCACAATTATATTTATTTATTTATTTTTAAACTAAGTAACATTATCTCTTATAAACAAAATCCATTCTAAATATATATCTATATTAATATATTCAAATCTATTCAAAATAATAAAATATTAATTTATATTGAAGAGGCATATTCGATTTACCAATCAATCAATATGTTAGTAAGAGGACCACTTTCATTGTAGTGTCGCTCTTATTGGCAAAAGGATAAGGATATATTGGGGTTTATATGTTACCATTGACCCACCCAACCAACTAATGTGGGGTTAATTTTTTGATTGAATGAAGATTTGTAGAGACATACAAACAATTCCAAAATGCACTAAAGAGGTATATCTAATTTGAGGTAGTAAGCCTTATATTTAGAAGCAATTTTACATCACTTTTTCTAAGGGTGGTGGTGAACTATAATATTTGAGTTATTACTAATTTGTGGCAGGTTTTAAATATGACATTTGTTTTATCGTCATATATTCATTTCAATCTTAAATTTGACTTAAATTTTTTTCTTCCTCGCTTGGAGAATTCATTTAAAATTCATAATATGTTAGTCATATAGTAAAATTTGGAGCAGAAAACACTTTCAGATTGATATCTAGAAGTATTTTTCAAATAAATGTATCAAAGGGTCATGATAACTACCAACATATTATTTTGTAAGATCTTGCAGTGAATTAAAGTGCCATTTCATGAGATTAGTTACGCTTGATTGTGGTATATAATCATGGCCATAATTGCCGAAGGAGTGACTACTGCTTGCTCAAACGTCCTCAAGCTTGTTGACGGAAATGTCCCAACAGCTTCAGCAGCTTCACCCAGACTCATACCTGCTCCATCACTTCCCTCTCATCGTTAAATTGACCTGCTTCTTACTTTTCCACCTGTGAGGACGCCAATGTGTTGCTTCAGGGTACTTCACTGTAATTGGTGTCAATGTAGACTCAATAACAATGCATAGTCATCCATTGTTGTGCAATCGTATAATGTGACTGCAATGCCAATGTCAATGACATCCACTGGTCTTGCGGTGTCTGTAACCTCAATATCACAGCTTTACCCACAGAGTGGTCGGTTTCTGCGACCCGCTGTGCACTGTGCATTACTAAAGTTAACTCCTCATCTGTATGGTACAGGGTTTTCTTGTAATGGAACAACCAGTAAATGTAAGCTGTCGACAGACCTGCATTGCCAGAAAATGGGATTTCATGGAGTTGAAATTAAGAAATGGAAATTGAAAATCTAATTGGTCACAGGTACATTTGCATTTGCTACTAGCATCCAAAAAGCTACAAAATCCCCTTACCAACATGTATGACAAGAGCGGGTGTTGGGTTGAAATGCACGTATTTTCATCCTTACAACGAAATGACTTAAATAAGCGTCTGCACATGCTAATGTTACCACTGGCAATATGCAGCTGTACAGAGTAAATGGATGTCCTCAGCAGGCATTGGACCACTTTTTCATTGTCAAATGCCATCCACAGCCCATCTGCAATCCGATCAATCTCACCTCTGCCACCATACTCACATGCATTATGTACAGATGAGAGTTGGTTGAAAGAGGGGCTATGGACATTCTGCTTACTCTTAATAGTCCTCCTCGTAAGGGGTTCTTCTATCGGATCTTCAATTAGTTGCAAACCTGAACTGCCCTTGCATATGGCAAACAAAGTGTGGATTCATCTCATCACTCACGGGAACTGTTTGCATTCGCTACCCCGCACATTTCCTCAAATAACCTGTGATCGACATGTACTGTTAAGGGTCGTAGGTTATGGTCAAAAAGGATGTTCTTGAAAAAAATTTAACGCTTTTCAAAGAAATGAACTCAAAGAGTTGTGGTCTCATGGAATGCAATGATAATTGCAGCTTATAGCCCAAGACGTGGGTGTCTCACATGAGGTATTCCAGGCACTGTTTCACAGAAATGCCTCAACATAATGTGGTTTCATGCCATGCAATGACTCCCAGCTTTTGCACAAAATAAGAGCTTTGTTGAACAAGGCTGTAGACATCCATAAGAGTATAATGCAAATTGCAGGTATTCTTTTCAGATGTCCACAACTTTTGCAAATGTCATGGTCCCAGACATGTATGCAAAATGTGGAAGAATATACAAGGCACGTGAATTGTTTGACAAAAGTCCATCAAAGAATAACAGAATGTGGATTTTCTTCGGATCTCATGGTTGTGAATGCCTTGATAGACATGTATGCAAAAAATAGAAGTTCTTACATGATGCTTCTGAAGGCTGTTTCAAAGAAATGCCTCAACCAGATGTCATCTCATGGAGTGCCATGGGTGCAAGATATGCACAAAATAGGATATTCCCAAAATGGGTTTTTTGAAAAGGCTTTGGAAGCATTTATGAAAATGCAATTTGCAGGCATAAAGCCAAAGTCCACAACCTTTTACAGCATCCTCCCAACCTATGCCAAAATGGGAGGTTTAGCACAAGGTATGGATATCCTTCAAAGGATAATTGGAAATGGAGTTTATTCAGATGTCGTAGTTGCAAATGCCTTGATAGACATGTATGTAAAATGTGGAAGCATATAAAAAGGCACGTGAACTGTTTGACAAAATTCCTCAGAGAGATGTGGTCTCATGGACATGCAGTGATAGGAGGATATGCACAAATTGGGTTGTTGAAAAAGCCTTGGAAACTTTTAAGAAAATGCAATTGGCAGCTGTAAAGCTAGACTCCACAATCTTTGTTGGCATCCTCCCAGCCTACTGTAAAATGGGAGCATTAACACAAGGTATGGACATCCATCATAACATAATTGAAAGTGGATTTTTCTCAGATGTTGTAGTTGTGAATGCCATGATAGACATGTGTGCAAAATGTGGAAGCATATGCAAGGCATGTGAATTGTTTGAAAAAATGTTTCAAAGAGATGTCATCTCTTGGAATGTCATGGTTACAGCATATGCACAAAATGGCTTTTGCAAGAATGCTTTTAATCTTTTTAGAACTAATGCCAGCACTTTGGAACATACCCTAACCATGTCAGCTTTGCCTGTGTTATATTTGCATGCAGCCATGTAGGTTTAGTGGATGAAGGCTGTAAATACTTCAATGATATGAACAACTCTTATTGCATTATGCCATACAATTTAACACTATGTGTGCATGGTTGACCTTCTTGGCGGTGCTGGCTATCTTAAGGAAACTCTAAACTTTATTGTCAAAACTACCAATTAAACATGTCTCGGTTTTAGTGTGGACGTGTTTGCATTGGTGCCTGTAGATCACATAAAAATATAGTGTTCGGAGTGTTTACAACAACTCTCCTTTTTGAGTTGGATCCTAAAAAAAATGCTATGACTTATATTCTTCTGTCAAACATCTATGCAGAAGTGGGCAGGTGGGGTGATGTTCAAATGGTAAGGAGATTGATGAAAGATAGAAGAATTAAAAAGACACCTGGATGTAGTTGGATTGAAGCCAATAAAATGGTACATGCTTTTTCTGTAGGAGACAGATCACACCCACAGACACAGAAGATTTATGCCTTGTTAGAAAAATTATCTTGGGAGATGAAGGCAGCAGGGTATTCTCCAGATCCAATACATGGACTTAATGATGTGGAAATGGAGGAAAAAGAAATATTCCTCTGCCACCATAGCGAGAAATTAGCAATTGCATTCGGATTGTTGAACACACCCCCTGGCACAACCATTAGAGTTGTCAAAAACCTTCGAGTATGTGTTGACTGCCACATTGCAACCAAGTTTATCTCCAAGATTGTTGCAAGAGAAATTGTTGTGAGAGATGCAACCCGATTCCATCATTTCAAACAAGGACATTGTTCATGTGGAGATTATTGGTGATCCTAAGGGAAGCCATCTGTAAACATAGACTTGCGCTATAACAAGGTGCACCATGTCAAATATGTAGTGATAAAGAAGGGACCACGTCTTATTTTCAGTTTCTACAAGGAGTCTTTTCCAGGTGTTTGGAGATCTAGACCATGCTGTTCACTAAGTATGCAATGTGCATCACTGTCTATATATAGTGATGGGGTATTTGTTAGAGCCCTGCTTTATGTTACCATGGAGTTGATATGACATTGAACTGTTTTAAGGAAACCTGCAAATGTCTGAAACGAAATGCTTGAGAAGGTGGTCTAGAATGGGAAAAAGAAAAAGGGAAGGATGCTTTAAGAAATTGGAAAAATTCATGGCCGACAGGATAGGTGAGAGAAGGACTAACAACCAATCATGAGATTATGGGGAGAGCATATCTTGATGATACTTCACTCCAACTTTGTCATTTTGAATAGTCCTTTTGTTTACATTAATTGTATAATCAGGTCTCCCATTTGGGATTAAATTACACACACCAGATTATGTATGCAAATTTATAGATGGTCATGTAGATTTTGGCTCATTTATGGTCAGAAAATTTTAATGCTGCTCCATATCTCTTTGGTTTTTGGAGGGCGAATATATTTGTGAACTCACATTTTTTTCAATTTGCTTGTCTTCAGTTTAGATATAATTTAAATTAGAATTTAGTAAAATTACAAATTTTATTATATTATAATTGATATACATGTGTGCCTCTTGGATATAAGGTTTAGAGATTGATGTTAGAGAGGAGACTAGAATTTGTATATATAAATGTAAAATTACAATTTATATAATATTGCATATACATTGTATTGAACAACTAGCATAATGAATTTTATAAATTGATACTAGTGAGATGACAATCAGAAGGTGCCCTAGTTAGAGCTCAATAGGCATGGCCCTAACTTATGAGCATAGCCAAGCTAGGACAACAATAGAAGCACGTGATTTGTAGCTAAGGTTGATTGAGTAGTGAAAGGAAAGTATTTGCAATCGCCATAGATTTGAAACAAGAGGAACTCGCAAGGATGAGTACCTGAAGAATTTTCAAGGAACGTAATGGAAGGTGTCCACTAGAGTGAGAAGGGTAGTGCAATTATATATTATAGTATGATTGCAATTATATATTATAGTACGATCGCTATCAAATTGAACACTCGCTTTATGTTATGCAAGCCCAACACATGCTAGTAAAGATTGAATTCCACGCACCAAGATATGAATTCGAGACATTTTTAGTCAGTTTGTTTACCTAGCAAGTACTAGCCATGTTCAAATTCCTTCTAGCACAATTGAAGTTTGTTTTCAAACTGTAGATGCTCAAATTTGGTGTAAGCCTTGTTTTGACAATGTTTTTTTGTGTGGTTTTGTGCATATGGTCCAGTAACTAGAATTGATGACTTATCGGTGCATTTCTCTCTCCTTTCGATTCTTCATTCTTCTCAATTAGCTCACAAACAACATTGTATTCATTTATTCTTTGTTTTATCATAATTTTAATGGATCCCTACTCTATAGTGATATTTTCTAATACTTCTTCCGAGTCCACGATGGTTTCAAAAACCTTAAAACACTTCCGGACCCAATTCTATCCAGGGGCAACAAATCTGTCCCCTATTATTTTTTAATGCAAATTTCGAAGGTGAGCTCCTCTACATTTGTCTTTTTGAATTATTTCAATTTAGGTTTGTATGCCAAGAGTTTCTTAACTTGAAGTTGAGAAAACTATATAAGCAAAGCCCCTAAGGGTATTTTAGGAACAAGGAGACTAAGGAGATTCCTAGCAACTCAAATAATATCAATTAGCTTTAAGGACTGATTTTCAACTATTTTTAAATATGAGATATTTTTATCGAAGTTGCATGCTTGTATCAAATGAGGGCCTAGGTAAAATTGCATATAGTTATGCATTCCTTCTTCTCATGACTTTGCACACATTTACATAGGTGGAAGAATTAGTGTGGTTTGAGCCCTCTTCAGAGTAGTGGTACGCAGGAAGTGTTCAACCATCATGGGGGTGTGTTGAGATCAATCCAACCCAAAACATTAACCCATTTTCCATGTCAAGAGCATTGATTAGGCTATTAGGAAACTCATCAATTAGCCTATAAATGTAAATCCATAACAAAAGACCAAAGTGGGGTGTTTGGCAAGGCACTTATAAGTATTTATTTTATATATTTGTTTAAAAAAACATTTTATCTACTTCTTTAAAAGCTTGGGAGGAGAAGTCATTACAAATGCCTCGCACTATGTTGCAAATATCGAAAGCAAACATTTTGCTAAACAATCACAAAATCACGCATCAGAAAGCTATGTGATACAATTATACAATGACGTTATCTATAGTATAAATCTATATAAAAATGGTACAACAGCAAAGATTTTTTCTTACTGAGGTTAACGGCCCTCAGCTAGCGATGCAACTACACAACTACTCCATCAAATCACACATTTTTACACCAAAGGCGTTCTCCCTACGGAAAAGGCCCTTCCGGTCATTTTGGCAACTGTTAAATTTGACAGTTTGACGGCCATTTGGACATTTGTGCTTTTTTTGGCTATTTTTAACAGTTGCGATTCTCGGCATTTTGCGGCAGATGATTGGCGGAGTCAAAGAGCACCTGGAGACATGGCTGCGAACTATTAAAGATTTCCAGCCTTCAACTAGTAGAAAACTGTGACAAAGCTTTGCACGATTTCTTTGCAGATGTGAAAGAAATCCACCCAAAAATCACGCAGGATCTGCAAGTGGACATTTGGGTGAGCCTGCATTTTTAACCAACTGTACGGTTCCTTCATTAACAAAAAAACAAATTTCTTACTTAGGCTACTTACCTACCCATTTCTCTATAAATTTTGTGTTGTTTTTTTTTGTTTTCTCTTTACAGAACTATTTCTCAGTCGATACTCCCTGTAATGCCCACTTCCCTTTGACGCCTTTTGTTATTGATTATGATACTGTTGACTATACTTATGGATATTGTTGTAGCTTTTGATTTAACATGATGTTAGATGTTAGAGATCATGGACTATTGTTGATTTTGATTCATATATGATGCATGTGGGTTATTAGAAACATTTTATACTGATGATGATATGTTGATTGACATGGTTATATGTGTGTGTGTGTTTCGGACATGTGATATTTCATCATATTGAGTAGACCTAGAAAATTGAACTAATCTTATGATCATATGGTTATTGATGAAATTGTAAATGATATTGTTACTTGCCTAGATGATGTTTTGATTCATATATAGATGATTTTGGAGTTATATTGTATATTTATTTTGGATGATTTGATGCGGCCACGAGGCCGAAGGAGGTGTTATGTGTTTGCAGGTAAACATGTCACAACAAACATCGGGAGATTGGAAACTAATCATATTGGAATTCTAGATGAATTCAACAAGAGTCACCATGACAACATGTATTTGTTATTTGTGTATGTTTGAATTGTTGTTAGGGGTTTCCATGGGGGAGGGGATCACCTTCAAATGTGACCAAGGGGTTATGTGTATTCTTTTATTTATTTTATTTAATTTTTGTATGTGATTATTTGGTGATATATTTTCTCTTATTATTTATTTAATTTGTGTCAAAATTAGTGAGTAATCATGTTGTTAAATTAATTAAAAGGGGTCAAAAGAATGCATTTATTAGAGTTGATGGCTCTTGGGTTATGTGTTGTAAGTAATGTATAAGTAGCTTTGAGTGGGAAACACTCCACTTTCCTTTAGAAATTTGGATCTGTCCTTAGAGGTTGATTTTGGAGGCTTGTGGGACAAGTTAAACTTGTCCCACACCTCTTAAATTGTTACACCAACCCTAGCTATGGTTGGGGAGTCAAAATTAAGAATTATTATGTATTTTGGGAAGACAATTTAAGTTTTTATTGCACCTTGTTGCATGAAATTAATTTTGGTCCTTGGGGTGTGGACTTGGATTGTGTGTGTAAGTAAAAGGTCATTTATTTGCCTACCTTATTAATTATGCTTTGGAGTTTGAATTTTGATTTGTGAGGAGGAGTTGAGATGAGTGATGTGGCATCCTACATGGAGCCACCTCATCCTCCTCTCCCCCTTTTCTATTTATTCAAGTCTTTTTGTTGTTTTGGGGGTTACTTCAGGGGGTGACTTCATTTTGGTTACTTTTTTTGTTTTGAGCTCTTGTAATTTTGAAGAGAGTTAGAGATTTTTGTTGAATGCTTGTGGATTGTTGGAGCTTTTGGACTATTTGGATTGGAAAAAGATTGTTGTTGAACTTTTGGAGAAAACTTTACCATGGAGACATAGGAGCTTGGCTCTTTAAAATGTTATTCTTTTATTTATGCATATATGAATGTTTTGAATATTTTGGTATGTTGTTTGTTGGTTGGGTAGATTGCCTATGTATGGTGTAGGAAAAGACTATAAGGATCTCTTGTGGGGAGGCATAAGAGTTTTGGGGAGGTATAAGTGTTATTGTGGAGGGAGTTTGGGATTGGGTTCTACCTTGTAAAAGAAATAGCTTGCATTTCTTTACTCATCATGGGGTGCCATAAGAGTGTGGGGAGGCATAAGAGAAATGGGTTTCCACCTTAAAATAAACCCTCCTACATGCCCTTATGCCTCCCCCAAGTACCTCTTATACCTCATTTCTCCATTGGGAGGTATAAGCAACTTTCCCCGTATAGTCTTGCTTCTTTGGCTTGTGCATGATGAACCCTGAGTATTGTTTGTTGTTCTTCATGTGGTTACAAACTGCAGTATGTCTTTGGATCTGTGTTCTGTTTGTGAAAATTGTTTGTGTTGTGGAAGTATGTTTATTGCCATGAGTTGAAATATATTTCTTATTTCTTTGTGGTTGGGGCTCGGGGGCCAATGAGGAGGACGACTTCTCCTCTTCATTGGAATTCTTGGTTGGGTGGAGAGCGTTGCCTCTCCTCCTTTTTTGTTGTGATCAGGAGTTGAGGATGAAGACAAATTTTGCAGTCCCCTTGGGGTTTCCTTGTAACAATTTCCCACTTCAAGTGGATGGCATTGTAATATTATTTGTGGTGGAAAGTTGCTCTGTTTTGGAAATGGAATCTACATTCGAATGTGAAAGATGTATATTCTGTAAGTTGTATTTTATGAATGAAAAATGAAGTTGTGAAAGAATTATTGGATTTCAATAGAAGTTGTTTAATTACCACAAATGGTATGGTTTTCATTTGAAATATGTGTTTGAAATATATTGTGAAATCTATTTTTGAAAATTGAAAAAAGATTATGTATGAAGACATATTACATCTCTTTGTTTCATTTGAAATGCATGATTTGAAAGTAGAACTACATTTTGGGTTTTCACACATTGATTGAAGTAAAGTTAAACTTTGTAAATTAGATTTGAATGAATTTAAATATTTAGAGGATGATAACGAAAAGTAGATCCATTTGAGTTTAAGTATGATTTCTATTTTGATTCATTGTAAAACTGCAAATATTTATCAGAAAAAATTACAGAGTACTCTACAACTTGAAAGAAAAATTGAAATAATAATGTAAGCTAAGGAAGATCAAAACTTTTTTCAAATAGTTGAATTGCTCAAGAAAATCACCAGAACTTCAATTAAACAGACTTAGACCAAAACTAAGAAATTTTGTAGTAAAAAAGGGGGAAACTTGTTTTGAAACTCAATCCATCAATTAAACCTTGCAAAATCCATCCAAATCTTTCCAAGTGCAATCCTCCATGTCGGTTTGGCATGTTGAGGAAGAAATAATGGTGGATCGAATTAATTATGTTAAGTCAAAAAGTCCAGTTCACGTTTTAATGGCAGGAAAGACGTTTTTGTCAAATTCACCCACTTAAGTTTGTCAAAAATGAATTTTGATGGCTCCTATGCAAAGAGGAGTTTGAGCCCTTTTTAAAAAGTCCTCATTTTCTCAAATCTGAGCTTCCAGTCGAAAGTTATGGCCTTCTGAAGTTTTTATTTCGTTTGGTTTCAAAAAAAAACTAACTATCAAAAGAAAGAAAATTTTTGTAAATCGGATCCGTAGGCCCGAAAATTACTTAGGGCACTTTTTGCAAAAATGTAAAAATCCACAAATTCCACCGCGGCCCCGCAGCCCCGCCAATTCGCTTTTGGGAAAACGCTTCCGCGGGTTCGCGGGCCCGCACCTTCAAACTTTACCTTTTTGAAAAGGGCGAAAAAAAATCTTAAGTCTCCCCGTTGGTCCGCTTCCCCGCCTGTCATTGTGGGTCTGACACATGGCTTCTTTAGGCATCGGTGGAGGTGCGGATTGTTTTAGACCTTACCACTTTTGGGAAAAGATTGGCAAAAAATTCCTAAGTTTCCCCGCCGGCCCGCCTTCCCGCAAGTCACTGTTAGACTGACATGTGGCTTCGGTTGGCATCGGCGGAGGCGTGGGGTGTTTTAACCTTCACGTTTTTTAACACAAAAGACAACATTTCTAAGTTTTCCCCAACGGTCTGCTTCCCTGTTTGAAATTTTGGGTAGGAAAAGTGGCATCCCTAGGCATCGGCGGAGGCGCGGGGGTTTTTGAACCTTTTTTGCCTTTCAAACAAAAAGAGTTAAAATCCAAAATTACCTCGCCTTTCCGACTTGGAACCACGCCTCCTTTGCGTGGGCTTAACAAGCCTGCCACGGGTCCCTTGCATGTGTAAATTGGGAAAATTTCCCAAATTCCCTCCCCGCAAGCCCGCCTTTGGTGAAAATTTTCTTCCCTAGGCCGCAGGCCCACCTTTGGGAAAAATTTCTTCCCTAAGCCAGCAGGCCCGCTTTTGGGAAAATTTTCCTCCCCAGGCCCGCCAGCCTGTAACTTAAGAAATATGAGGAGTTAGGAGGACTTATTTATATCATTGGAAAGGGGAAGAAATTTCCTATCTAATGGAAATGTTTTTAGGAAACCTTAAGTGCATTAAATATGTGAAAAATCAGGTTGAAGTACAAAGATGAGTCTGAGAGTGGGTAAGTGGGAAATTACCCCTTTTTAACTTAAATGTTTAACTCTAAAGCATGGGTTGACCTTTTTAAGGGTCACGTTAGGGGATAAGAGAATGTTTTTATAACCCATGTATATAAGAACCTTGGTTATTGTTTAGACCTAGTGAAATTAAATACCTTGGGCATTTAATTGTTTTGGCCCCTTTGACCCTCTAAAATTAATTAAGGAATATTTAACTATAGTGTTAATTTAATTATTTATTAAATTAACACCTAAGAGAAATTTAACTATGTTGGGATTAATTACCCTCATTAATTTTGTAATGTGGATCTAATGCTTGTTACAACGAGAAAATTTCATTTATTATAATTATAATGGACTTTGAATCTTTGTTGTGACAACTGTGGCTTGAAGCCTGTAGTGGTCACACTTTTCAAAAAAAAATTATTCATAATTTTTCCTATCTAAACCTAGGTTGTTCTTGGGTCTCGAGTGGTCATTTTAGCGGGTGTTACACTTGGCATCAGAGCCATGGGTTTAACGTTTGGACCCTGGGCCAACACTAAAACCCAAAAACCAGTTAACAAAATTTGAACCTTCATGATTAAAATAATAAAGTTGTTTGAATGGTTGTACTCGCCTAGTGACATTTTGTCGAACCCGGGTAACTGAAAATGTTAAATTAAATTGATATTTTTGTGAACTTCTAGTGTAGCGGAACTTGTTTCTACTTTGAAAAAAATATTGTTTGAGTAGTCCTAACCCTTATTTTAGTTGTATGATGCGATAAATCCGTTGAGACTCTTCCTTGTTGGAATGATAAATTGTATGGTGTGACTCTTGTGGCCTAGTGCTAGTGGTTTTGTTCGGGAGTCTAGCAGAGTAAATTAGAAGTTGTTTAATCGTCTAAAGCTTCCTTTTTCCTTCGATGGTTAGACGAGTTAGTTTTAGTTGCCGCCTTGGTGACTTAATCCCCGTATGAGTAAGTGGATATTAGGTCTTGGTGTCACATTTGATCCAGCTTTGCGTGTTCATCATTAGAGCGGAGCTTGAGGCATAGTACCCCTATTGGTGGCCATGAAGGGCTGCAAAGTGACTGTGATGTGGACTTCTGTATTTTATATTCGTAAACTTGTGTTATTTTATCAAGGACCAACATCTTATTTTATGATTGGATTGAGAAGCTCTGAGACTCTTTTAGTTATGTATATTTTGCGAGAATTTTCTGACATTGCAATGTGGCTACTTAGCCACTTTTCTTGATTGCCGATATTTCTTGGATTTTACTTTGATTGGTGACTCAGAGCTCGTTTATTTGTTGGCTACTTAGCTAAATGTTACGTGATTCCTTCTTACATGTTATTGAACTGGTTCTACGCTGTTTGTATTGTGACATTTCATCGTATGGGGGTACACCCTAAGTGCCTTGAATGTCTTCATAGGTGCTTTAAGTTATGCCTTGGTTTTGGAAAGACAGAACCTTGAGTGTGTTTAGGATCTTGGAGAGTTCATTGTGTAGTGCGATCTAGTTGGAAACTTTTAGCGGTGGTGGTGATGCTCTTACAATTTGGTAAGATCTTGATCCTTGTCGGAGTAGAGGTGTTTAATTATGGGCTTTTGGATTGTGTTAGGATCAGATTGCTTTTTGGTTGACTGTAGATGTTAGTGGAAAAGTGGTTGTTTGGTAGTGACTTTTCATCAATGGCATGCTAAGTTTTATCATGATTTCCCTGTTTCATTATAAAAAGTATTGACTTGTGGATTGTATGCATCTTGGTAATTATGATTAGATTTAAGCCCATTCGGGCAATGTGTTTAATTAAGTGTGTTTATTTTGCTCACGTTGACCTATAAATAAGCCTACCTCAGCCTTAACATTTTAAATTGCTATGAATAACACTCTATGACCTATTAATCTTTGGGTTACGTGGAGACACTTATGGATGATGATTTTGGGCCTTTTGGACCTTGCTATTAGAGATGTAGTTTGGTAGATCTTGATATTTTAATCTCGGTGGTGTTTATATTATGCTCTTCTTTTAAAACTATAACTCTTGGTCATAAAGTACATGTTGAATAGATTAGCTGATTGTCTGCTTGCATTTGATGCTTTCTAGTGGGAATGTGGTGTCCTTGGAGTAAAGTTTGCAGTGTCATCTGTTGCTTGGTTGGTGGTATCTTTTGGAAATATGGGTGTAGATTTGAATACTTTCCTTGTCTTATCATGCAAGTAAAATGTTTTAGCCAAAACAACAAACATTGTTAAACCTTAGTAGATTCGTAAAAGTAATTATGCCTCTTTAATGGGCCTTCCTTGTAACTTCTTTTGAGACTTGTAGAGACCCTCTAGGAATGTTTAATGATGCTTGTAATTATTTGGTAAACCCTTGAAATATTGTTGTGATCCATGTTGGTTGATAGATTCCTAGTTCTTACAAAATTAATGATGTGGTTGTTATGTTGAATGTCTCTTATTCCTTTAGAATTGAAAACGTGATATGTTGTTTCCCATAAAAGCAATAATGTGATATGTTTGACTCTTCCTTCTCATTAAAAATTAATTGATAAGATGATTCACCCAAACACCATAAAACTGACTCTTGAAATTTTTAAACTGACTTAATATAGTTGATTTATAAAATGTAGAAGAATAGTTTTCCCATCTACCTTCCCTAGGAGATTTATGTATTAAGTACAATGTATAGTCGAACCTTTAGTTCTGTTCCTACCCAGAACTGTGAATCACCTTGTTTTAATAGTGATGTGTTCTAATGGTTGAATTACTCCCTTGTTCATAGGCATATGTTCTGCTTCCCTTGTGGGAGTTTTGCCGTTTGGGTTGCTTGTTGCCTCATGGCTCGATGAGTGTGAGTTGTGGCCCTTTTGGAGCGGGTCTTATCTCTTGTTTTTGAGAAAAAAACCTCCTTGCATGTTGACTTAGTCCTTGGTGACCTAAGTTATTGTAATTTTAAGGCAACATATGTTAAGGATATGAAATAACTTTGGGAAGTCTTCTTTTCTTCTTGTTCTTCTTGAGACACATTGTTGTTGTTGCCTCTCTTGTCATTGGGAAGAAAAGTACAAGATGTTTTCGTAAGTTGTTACTCACTTTTTGATACAATGCACCTTTGGATTGTAGTTGGACCCCCTTGTTACTTGTTCTTCTCCCTAGCTACCTTGAGTTCTCTTTGGTGTTACAATTTATGCATGTGCTCTCTTTATGGTTATTCCAAGCTTGAGCAAGAAATAAGATAAATGAATCCCATTGTGTTATAGTGAATGGTGCTTCTTGTATTGATATGTTAGTTGCTAGTGGAGATATATTTTTGCTAAATGTTTGACGTCTCTAAATTTGGTTAGTGTGGTGTGTTTTATTTTTTTTAGTGTAAAATCAAATTATAGGAAACCTTGTGGTCATGAGTTTGCTTAGTATTACCATGAAAAGTTGATTGTACCCTCTCGAGTTATAGAAGTGCTTCTCATGAATAGTTGTCTTGATTGTAAATGTTTTACTAATTTAAGGGTCCTTCCTTCTTGTTAAACCTCATCTTGTGTGATCTCAAATTGTGAGACCTTTGAGTATACATGTTCTCGTACAATTTTTTTGTGTATGGTTTATTTTGCTAGCCTCGTCTAAACAACCAACTTTGAAAGCATAACTTAACCATAGTGGAAACCTTAACTTTTGTTATTGCAGTATGTGGTATTCCATGGGAAGCTATGTGGTCATTCTCAAACTCACAGAATTCTCCCTGTTATTCCTCTACTTGGTGGTTATTCTTGAGATTCCTTTGACCTCTTCATGTTATAATGTTATGTGTGGTATCTTGGTTGATCGCGTAAAGTTACTCCTTAGAATTAAATGTTCGTAACCTTGCATGAAGAAAGTTTAGAACTCATCCCTTAAAATCTCCCTTCTTTCTTGTTGAATTGCATTGGACCAAACTTGGGTTCTGTAGACCCACACTTGTTTGAAGTAAAACAATTCCATAAAGGGTGTGATCCTTTTTCTGTTGCATTGTTTCCTACCTCTCTTTCTATGACTTCCAGGAGGAAGTCAAGTCTAAGGGGAGGGGGATGTAGTGCCCACTTCCCTTCGACACCTTTTGTTATTGATTATGATACTGTTGACTATACTTATGGATATTGTTGTAGCTTTTGATTTGGCATGATGTTAGATGTTAGAGATCATGGACTGTTGTTGATTTTGATTCATATATGATGCATGTGGATTATTAGAAACATTTTATATTGATGATGATATGTTGATTGACATGGTTATGTGTGTGTGTGTGTGTGTGTGTGTGTGTGTGTGTGTGTGTGTGTGTGTGTGTGTGTGTGTGTGTGTGTGTGTGTGTGTGTGTGACATGTGATATTTCATCATATTGAGTAGACCTAGAAAATTGAACTAATCTTATGATCATATGGTTATTGATGAAATTGTAAATGATATTGTTACTTGCCTAGATGATGTTTTGATTCATATATAGATGATTTTGGAGTTATATTGTATATTTATTTTGGATGATTTGATGCGGCCACGAGGCCGAAGGAGGTGTTATGTGTTTGTAGGTAAACATGTCACAACAAACATCAGGGGATTGAAGACCAACCACATTGGAATTCTAGATGAATTCAACAAGGGTCACCATGGCAACATGTATTTGTTATTTGTGTATGTTTGAATTGTTGTTAGGGGTTCCCATGGGGGGGATCACCTTCAAATGTGACCAAGGGGTTATGTGTATTCTTTTTTTATTGTGTACACATTTTATTTAATTTTTGTATGTGATTATTTGGTGATGTATTTTCACTTATTATTTATTTAATTTGTGTCAAGATTAGTGAGTAATCATGTTGTTAAATTAATTAAAATGGGTCAAAAGAATGCATTTATTAGAGTTGATGGCTCTTGGATTATGTGTTGTAAGTGATGTGTAAGTAACTTTGAGTGTGAAACACTCCACCTTCCTTTTGAAATTCGGATTTGTCCTTAGGGGTTGATTTTGGAGGCTTGTGGGACAAGTTAAACTTGTCCCACACCTCTTAAATTGTTACACCAACCCTACCTATGGGTTGGGAAGTCAAAATTAGGCCTCATTATGTATTTTGGGAAGGAAAGTTGTAAGTTTTTATTGCACCTTCTTGCATGAAATTAATTTTGGTCCTTGGGGTGTGGACTTGGATTGTGTGTGTAAGTAAAATGTCATTTATTCACCCACCTTATTAATTGTGCTTTGGAGTTTGAAGTTGACTTGTGAGGTGGAGTTGAGGATGAGTGATGTGGCATCCTACATGGAGCCACCTCATCCCCCTCTCTCCCTTTTCTATTTATTTGAATTCATGTTGTTTTGGGGGTTTGGGGTTACTTCATTTTTCATTTTGGTTACTTTTTTGGTTTGAGCTCTTGTAATTTTGAAGAGAGTTAGAGATTTTTGTTGAATATTTGTGAATTTCTTGAGATTTTAGATTGTTTGGATTGGAAAAATATTGTTGTTGAACTTTTGGAGCAAACTCTACCATGGAGAGGTAGGAGCTTGACTCTTTAAAATGTTATTCTTTTATTTATGCATATGTGAATGCTTCAAATATTTTGGTATGTTGTTGGTTGGTTGGGTAGATTACCTAGGTATGGTGTAGGAGAAGACTATGGGGATCTCTTGTGGGGAGGCTTAAGAGTTTTGGGAAGGTATAAGTGTTATTGTGGAGGGAGTTTGGCATTGGGTTCCACCTTGTAAATGAAATAGCTTTCATTTCTTTACTCGTTATGGGGTGCCATAAGAGTGTGGGGAGGCATAAGAGAATGGGAGGTATAAAGGGTACTTGGGGGAGGCATAAGGGCATGTAGGGGTTTTGAAATGATATATATATATATTGGCGGGTTTATTTTAAGGTGGACACCCATTTCCCCATTGGGAGGTATAAGCAGCTTCCCCCATAGGTCTTGCTCCTTTGGCTTGTGCATGATGAAGCCTGAGTATTGTTTGTTGTTCTTCATGTGGTTGCAAACTGTAGTATGTATTTGGACTGTGTTCTGTTTGTGAAAATTGTTTTTGTGTTGTGGAAGTATGTTTGTTGCCATGAGTTGAAATATATTTCTTATTGCTTTGTGGTTGGGGCTCGGGGCCAATGAGGAGGACGACTTCTCCTCTTCATTGGAATTCTTGGTTGGGTGGAGAGCAATGCCTCTCCTCCTTTTTTGTTGTGATCAAAAGATATATGGTGGATCTTCTTCTTATTGTTCTGGAGTTGAGGATGAAGACAAATTTCGCAGTCCCGTTGGGGTTTCCTTGTAAAAATTTCCCACTTCAAGTGGATGACATTGTAATATTATTTGTGGTGGAAAGTTGCTCTGTCTTGGAAATGGAATTTACTTTCATATGTGAAAGATGTATATTCTGTAAGTTGTATTTGATGAATGAAAAAGGAGTTGTAAAAGAATTATTTCATTTAATAGAAGTTGATTTAATTACCACAAATGGTATGGTTTTCATTTGAAATCTTTGTTTAAAATGTATTGTGAAAGATCTGTTTGAAAATTGAAAAAAAAAACATATGAAGAAATATTACATTTCTCTAATTCATTTGAAATGCACGTTTTTAAAATAGAAATACATTCTTGGGTTTTCACGCATTGATTGAAGTAAAGTTAAACATTGTAAATTAGATTGGAATGAATTTAAATATTTAGAGGATGATAACGAAAAGTAGATCCATTCGAGTTTAAGTATGATTTCTATTTTGATTCACTGTAAAACTGCAAATAAATATCAGAAAAATATACAGAGTACCCTACAACAAATGAAAGACAAAATGAAACATTAAAATGAACTAAGGATGATCAAAACACATTATTAAAACAATTTGTATTGCCCTAGAAATTTATTCAGAACTTCATTAATCAGGAAAGAGGCAAAATGATGCAATTTCACAGAAAAAGAAAAGAAATTCATTTTGAAATCTCAACCATTAATCAATTAATCCTTGCAATCCATCTGAAATCCTTCAAGTGTGTTTCTCCATGTCTATTTGGCATGTTGAAGAAGAAAGAATGGCGGATTGAACTCAATTCTGGTAGTTGAAAAAGTTTAGTTCACATTTTAATGGCATGAAAGACACTTGCTTAAAATTCACCCATCTAAGTTTGTTAAAAATAATATTTTATGTTTCCTATGCAAAGAGGAGTTCGAGCCCTTTCCAAAAAGTCCTCATTTTCCCAAATCCGAGCTTCCAGTCAAAAGTTATGGCCTTCTAAAATTTTTACTTCGTTTAATTAGTTCAAAAAAAAATAGTAATAAAATATTGCAAGCTTTTTGTGGAAAAAAAACGCCCAAAAAACAAAAAACTCGGACCCGCCGGCTGGCCCGAATATTTCTTAGGGCACTTTTTGCAAAAAAAAAAAAGTTCAAAAATTTACTTTTGCTCGAAATTGTTCCTGCCCCGTAGCCCCACCACTTCACTTTTGGAAAAAAAAAACACTTCCGCGGGTTCATGGGCCCACACCTTTAAACTTTACCTTTTGAAAAATGGTGAAAATTTTTAAGTCTCCCCATGGTCCGCTTCCCACAGCTGTCATGTGGTTCTGACACATGGCTTCTTTAGGCATCAGTGGAGGCGTGGATTGTTTTAGACCTTAACACTTATGGAAAAACATTGGCAAAAATTCCTAAGTTTCCCCGCCGGCCCGCCTTCCCGCAAGTCACTTTTGGATTGACACGTGGCTTCGTTAGGTGTCAGCGGAGGCACGGGTTATTTTTAACCTTTACACTTTTTAACAAAAAATCCAAATCCATTCTTAAGTTTTCCTGGACCCATCCGCTTCCCCATTTGAAATTTTGGGCAGGACACGTGGCATCCTTCTGGGGATGTCGGCAGGGCGGGGGTTTTTGAACCTTTTTGCCCTTTCAAACAAAAAAAAATCCTAAAACCCGCCTTTCCGCGTTGGCTCAAATTTTGGACACTGTCCCTTGACGGCCTTAAAGGCTTAAAATTTTCTTCCCAAGCCTGCCGGGGGCTTAACAACGTGCCAAAAGTGTCCCTCTGGGAAAATTTTCTTTTTTCCCTAGGCCGTAGGCCCGCCTTTGGGAAAAATTTCTTCCCAGGCCCGCAGGCCCGCTTTTGGGAAAAATTTCCTCCCCAGGCCTGCCGGCCCGTAACTTAAGAAATATGAGGAGTTAGGAGGACTTCTTTATATCATTGGAAAGGGGAAGAAATTTCCTATCTAATGGAAATGTTTTTAGGAAACTTTAAGTGCATTAATTATGTGAAAAATCAATATTGAAGTGCAAAGATGAGTTTGAGAGTGGGTAAGTGGGAAATTACCCCTTTTTAACTTAAATGTTTAACTCTAAAGCATGGGTTGACCTTTTTAAAGGGTCACGTTAGGGGATAAGAGAATGTTTTCCTAACCTCATGTAAATGAGAACCTTGTTTATTGTTTAGACCTGGTGGAATTAAATACCCAAGGTATTTAATTCCTTTGGCCCCTTTGACCCTCTAAAATTAATTAAGGAATATTTAACTATATAGTGTTAATTTAATTATTTATTAAGTTAACATCTAATGGAAATTTAACTATATTGGATTAATTATACTCATTAATTTTGTAATGTGGATCTAATGTTTGTTATAATGGGAAAATTTCATTTATTAAATTATAATTGACTTTGAATCTTTGTTGTGACAACTGTTGCTTGAAGCCTGGTAGTGGTCATGCTTTTCGAAGAAAAAAATTATTCCATAATTTTTCTATCTAAACCTAGGTTATTCTTGGGTCTCGAGTGCGAAAGCCAATCCCGCATTGATGATGTTTTAGAGGTGCCAATAAACTAGTTGACCAAAAATCTGCAAGTTTATGCATCATATCTGGCTTCTACATAACAGCTAGATTAAAATGTTGAAGATAAAACAAAAAGAACTCAATCCGTGAAAGCACTAGCTAAAAACCATAGCCATCCTATCTGGCAAATGTCCTCTAAAAACCACAATGTCTGTAGTATCCTGCTGCAATCACAGGAAAATTTGGCTGCAACTAGTGTTGATACAACTACAACAATTACAAACCACAGGCAGTGAGATCAAGAGAAGGTGAAATGCAATCGCAGAAACTACCACAAATGTATGATCATTGAGACGAGTACAACAACCTGAAACCACACTCGGGCATAAACAGGTCTTGAATCTCGGATTATGATTTATTGAAAACCATATTTTTCACACTAGAAAACAATTGTCCAATTTAAAAATCACCAGCTCAAATATCATTAAATATCATGATATAAAGGCTACTAAAATCCTAAATATAGCTCTTCTTCATGACATGTCAGAAGCTTTAAGTTACAATATCAGATTATGCACATTTAGTTAGGTATGGAAAAGAAGATATATACTCTAGTGTAAGCTTTGAAATAATATAAAAACTTAATAATGAAACTATTGAAATGACAAAGCTGGAATACCCAAGTAACTATGAAATGACCATCATACAAGTCCCTATTGTGTACAAAGAGGGTTAGCCCAGAGGCCTTATCTGACTCCAAAAATCCTAGGTATGTACAGAAGACTATGTTGCAGTGGAAACTGATTGTAGTGTATAGATGGAATATTATCTTGATGAACCACATAAGGAATTTAAAAAAAAGTTCCATTGATTGCTGGGAAGCACACATTCACAATTAAGACCCTGATAAAATTCACTCATGGGTACACCTGCATAGGTCTCTAGCACAATGCACCACCAACTTCTATCAAGGATGCTCCAGACAACGAATAGTTTCTAAGGTTGCACAGGAATCTACACTTGTTCGCTCTTACTCAACTGTTGCGTGCAATGTCAGTTGAGGAGGCAACAGATTTCTCCCCTACTATAGGACCTGCAATTCCCAATATTTATTCAGCTAAAATTGTTGAAGAACAATATCAAACCCCTTAAGATTCATGAGGGCTATGCATATGTTTTACATGTTCAAAGGGGATCCTTAGCTACCGAATAGGGTCGGTCCAATCGACTGAGTGCTGTGTACTACATCTCAAACCCGTGTTGGTGACAAAAATCTGTCAAGTGGAATGGTCACCCTTAAGTTGCAGTGAATCTATGCAAAACAACACCTAAATAAAAATGAAAGGGCAATCTACGTAAATGGTGTATTCATCAAGTGTTTGCAACGTGCATGAGATAGGTAAATGAAATTTAGGGCGGGATATATTGTATCCAAATATGACAAAGCGAGGAGAGATAAACAACAATGGCACTCCAGATACACACAGTGGCGATGTTCTTATTAAATTCAGCAACACTAGAGCCAACAGAATTTGTCTCACAGAAATATAAAAGACAACAACTTTGGATATGATAAGAGGTAGGATATTTTCTAATACATTGCAGTTAGCAAACTCATACAGCAGTGCACAATACTAGTTAGATAATTTCAACACATGTTCTCATTGTCCCACGAGATGCCTACAAACAAAATTGCAATGCTACCGGCTACAGGAAACAACGACTATACATTCATACCTGCAGATGGAACCACATAGAAACTTCTTCCTTGATTATAATTTCAAAAATTGCACCCTCTGTACTGATCGTAGCATGAAAATGGAGGAAACAGTAGTGAGGCAGACATGGGATGAACTCTGCAATGTGGATTTTGCAAAGTGAGATCAACCTTCCGGAGAAGGTCGGCTTCCTCTACCTATCTCCTGAATGCTAAAATATGCACTCCTACAGAAAACCCTTGAACACATGGGAAGTCTAATCCTAACCTAAACATTAAGAAGGGAGATAGGGTTAGAAGTCTACCCCTGCATGGACCTTTCATATGTCCTTCCATAAGCTTAAAGACTTTTCAACTAGCACCAAGTAAAAGGATTAAAGACACTCCCTTTTTATGAGAGATAAATGGTGACTATTAACACGAAATCACAACATTTTCAAATGAGTGCTACATGTCTACTTTTCTGAAGACAGAGTCATTCGGTGTGATTGCGTAACATTGAACTTTCCCTCAAGGTGTGGGACCTTGCGAAAATGGGAGATGGACCTCCAGATTAAAGTCAGATTCCTTGCTTCCTTTGTTTAGGCACACCTGCCACAAGCTACTCTAGTGCAGGAAGAACTGTTATACTAATCATAATCTAAACCATTCCAAGGGGATAAAGAGATAGGGGGGGGGGGGTACAAGAGCTTACACTCACAAAGTGATACACCAGAAAAGGAAGTGGTTGAATCATAGACCCGACCGCCTGAAGTGGAGAGAGGTGACCAGAGGAGAGGGTGGACTTAATGCACCACGGACTAGAGATAGATTTCACACAGACCACCACTTCAAAACCCATTAAACACAGTTCCCAAGACCTGCAAATAAGCATCAGAATATGCACAGATATACCCTGCAACGATGAGAGGTAGATGACGAGACAACAAGAGATAAGCCAAGGATATAAAAATGCGATCACGAATGTGATTTTATTGCTCCATAGATTGTTACAATCCATCATCAAAAGTAGCCAAGAGGCAAAAAGGTATTACAGAGCCGTGAAAGGAGGTTCAGACTCCATTTTTGACCCTGGGGAAGAAAAAGAGAGGGGGGCAGAGAAGAAGAATGAACAACCTTTTACAATGAATCTTGCCCCTGTATTTATGGATTTGATCGGAGAGAAGAAAGAGAGAGAAGTGGGAAAAGTGGGTTGAAGCTAAACCACCACTGTTAATGCTTCTGATAAAATATGCCCCAAATCTATCTTTACTACATGATTCCTTGATTCAGCACCTTGAAAGAAGAGGAAACAGTGGAAACAGATCGAATCCAATTTGGTTGTTGAGACAGATAGATCCTGCATTGAAGGCCCGAAGACATTTCCTACATTTTCCTTTACCTATCCTCCTCAAAAATTAAATTCTCAGACCTCCATGGCATAGGTGAGGCCGAGATCTTTCCAATGGTGTCAGATTTGCAATATTTCGATCCCTGAGTTGAAAGATATGCCCCTTTAAAGTTTGCATCGAGTCCGTACATGAGGGCGGGAAAACAACTTGAAAAATGGGTCCCCTTTTGATATGGGGATGTGTGGCAGCCAGATTGGAACAAAAATCAGGCCTATGGGTCCACAATTTATCTTTTTCCCTTTCCTCTGATTCCCCGCTTTGGCTTTGACTCGGGTTCAAACTTTGACTTTGACTCGGGTTCAAACTTTGACTTTTTACTTTGCCTTGTTTTGGAATGCGAACTCGTAGGTCCGAAACATTTTCCTTTCATATTTTCTCTATGTGTGGGGTTGTCTTGACCAAATTTTTTGGGGCGTGAATTTGGGATAATAGTCCCTTCCATGACAATACATCCATGGCATTCTCCCAAGCCTTATCCACTCACATCCAGTGAAATAATTTTCTACGCACCTTAGGTGGTCCTCATATCTTTGCCATCATATTCCGTAAAGTCAATATTGGTAAACATTTTCCCTTCTTCCATTGGTACATGATTAAACATGGCATAACCAGATTTGGAGGTCCTACTTATAGGGTTTAAAATATTCCTAACTTCTCACAGAACTTGGCCCGAAATCAATCTTCAAATCAAGTATTAATATATCTTTACAAGTTATCAAGAGTGTTAATTTCTTGATGGGACTTATTAAATCCTTTCTTTTGATTTACCTGGGATCAAGTGCTCAATTTCAAAGCTTTGGGCCATTCTACTCAAGGGGAAATATTTATTCTAGCATTGATATCGTTGTTAAAGCAACAACCTTCCATACAGTAACTCAACTTGTAAGAGATAATTTGCAAAAGAAAATTATTTAGACATAATAGTATTTGCAAACAGTTACTAAGCCATAGCTGCTACTGGAGGACTTTCAATTTTAAATGTAGATATTTCTGTTTTCCAACTTAGGAAATATACAAATATTTTTCATTTGAGAACTATTGTATTCAAGTTTCTTATTCAAATTTGCTAATAGATTTGTTGATTTCTGCTACACCCTTAGCCTATTGCTTGTATTAGGATATGAGTAGCCGACTTGTGGCTTACCATATCATTTTATTATATCATTTATACTTTCTCATGCTTAATAGGTCGGCCTTGGTGATGGCCATAGCATATGAATAGTATATAGGGGATTATAGGTAGTATTTCATTATCATTTGAGCATTTGAGTCTTGTTATATGGTTTGGAGGTTGCCCCCTCGAAGTGGTGAAGCTATTCTAATTGCATATTGAGATCATTATTCTGAAATATTGTGTTATTTTGTGCTTTATTGTTGCTCTTAATCTAAATTATACAAGTAATTTCATTACAAGTGGTATCAGAGCTGCGATCCAGGCTGAAATTAGGGCAAAAACCCTAATTTTTTGTTTCTGCCACATATTTCGAACCATAGCGAATTGGTGGGAGCTATTTTTACCAGAGTTGTGAAGAATTTCAAGTAAGGTTCCCTAAAAATTTCATACTTTTTTGATTTATTTTACAAAATTTATTACAAATTTATGTTTTTTCATAAAATCGCTCCCTAGGGTGAAAATTGTGGAAAAATTTTAAGTTCTTTACATTTTCGGAAATATCTCAAAAAAATAGTATTAGTATCTTCTCTGTGTTTTTTCCTTTTCGGCTGAAATTTTATCGAAACCCTAAATCCTAAGATTTGACATCATTGCGGGGCCTTCCACAAGAGCAAAAAAGAATCCAGTTACTCCAGGTAAAACCCCAGATAAAGAGGGGGTAGTGATTGAAGAGATGGAGTCAGAAGGGGTAAATAAAATTCCTCAGCACTAGGGTTTACCTCAGTTGATCATAAGGTTTGCTAACTTGAGTATGAGTTGCGAATTGTACAATCTGAGATGGCCTCTAAAGGAGACATAACCCAAATCAATCATCGGTTGGATGATATCATGCAACATGTAAAGGGTAACCAGTATAGCCCAAATCCGGCCCATATCAACCAAGGAGGACCTTCAGTTCAAAATCATGGACAAACTAGCCATATGGGATCACTTTTCCAGTCCCATCAGAATCAAACTTATCCGCAACCACGGAACATGATGCCGAAAGTGGATATGCACAAATTTGATGGTAAGGATCCCCTGAATTGGATAAATCAAATGGAGAAATTCTTTGAGTTACATCAAACACCTTCAGGACAAAAGGTGACATTGGCATCCCTATATCTTGAACCCAACCAATTTGTTTGGTATCGTTGGTTATGTGCTCAGAGGTAGAAGAATGGTCTAGGAGTCACTTGGACAGTTTTTACCGAGGAGTTACAATTGCACTATAGTTCCAGTGTTTCAGAGAACTACTTTAGTCAATTAACAAAGTTACGGAAAATAGGATCAGTCAAAGATTATGTGCATTAATTCCAAAACCTATCCTTAAGGGTGGAGAATATTCCAGAAGAGAATCTGAATCACTTGTTTCTTGGGGGTCTTAAGGACCACATCGAGCATGAGGTACGAATGTTTAATCCAATCAAGTTGTCTGATTCTATTATCATGGCACGTCGTGCAGAGGAAAAAATTCTTTGTAGTAGGAGGCCACCTTTCATTAACACCAGAGACCGTAGTATCTCTTCCCCTTCATTTGCTAGGCCAATTAGACTGACTCCTCAACAAATGGAAGAAAAGAGAGCAAAAGGATTATGTTTTAACTGTAATAGCAAATATGGACTGGGACATAAATGTGCTGAGAAGAAGTTGTTCTATATTGACGGAGGTAATGAGGATGATGAGGAAGCTGAAATTATAGGAGAGGTTGAGGAACCAGTAGAAGATGAAGTAGAGGATCACCAACCTACAATTTCTTGCCATGCATTGTTAGGTATTAGTACTCCTCAAACACTCAAGGTTATTGGCTATCTCAAAAAACAGAAGGTGACAGTGTTGATTGACTCGGGGAGTACTCATAACTTCATAAATAGTAAGTTAGCTGCCCGCCTCAATTGTTTTATTTACCCAACTCCAGAAATGCAAGTTATGATTGCGGATGGTGGGATAGTCAAGTGCATAGAAAAGTGCCATAGTATCAAGCTTTCCATGGGAGACTACATGTTAGACTCACCTATGTTTGCTATTTCTATGGGAGGGGCAGATATTGTTTTGGGGGTCCAATGGCTCACAACCTTAGGTACTATTGAGATGAATTTCCAAGAATTGTTCATGCGGTTTCATTCAGATGGAAGGAAAATAGAATTGAATGGGATGGTAGCTAAGTCTCCACATATTATTAACTCTCATTAGATGCAGAAGGTTCTCAGAAAAGGAGTGGATGGCTTTATAGCAAAGCTATTTTCCATAGAAGTACAAAATACAGAGTCTTCAATGCCACCCGATCTTCAGAAGATTGTTGATGCTCACTCATCTGTTTTTGATGCAATTCCAAAGGGACTACCACCAGTTAGGGATCATGATCATGCCATTCAGTTGATTCCAGGGAGCCAAACACCTAACATCAGACCATACAGATACCCATATTCCCAGAAAAGTGAGATCAAGAAAATGGTGGAGGAAATGTTGAAGGAAAGTATCATCAGGCATATCCAGAGTGCATATTCTTCACCAGTGGTCATGGTACGTAAAAAGGATGAAACATGGAGGATGTGTCCAGATTAACAAGAACTCAACAAGTACACCATCAAAGATAAGTTTCCTATTCCAGTAATTGATGATTTACTTGATGAATTGCATGGTGCTGTTTATTTCACAAAATTAGATCTTCGTTCGGGGTACCATCAAATTAGGATAAAAGAGGAAGATGTTCATAAAACGGCTTTTACAACTCATGAGGGCCATTATGAGTTTTTGGTAATGCCTTTTGGTCTTACAAATGCACCCTCAACCTTTCAAAGCTTGATGAACACTAGTTTTAGGCCTTTTTTAAGGAAATTTGTATTAGTTTTCTTTGATGACATATTGATTTACAATAAGACATGGGAAGAACACTTACAACATGTAAATAACGTGTTGGAAGTTTTGGAGAAACATACTCTGTATGCAAATCCATCCAAATGTTCTTTTGGTGTACAAGAGGTAGAGTATTTGGGTCATATTGTATCCCATGAAGGTGTCAATGTTGAGCCTCAGAAGATCAAAGCTATGGTGGAATGGCCAAGGCCCAAAAATCTGCATGGGTTCCTAGGACTAACAGGGTACTACAAAAGATTTGTGCGGGGATATGGTAGAATAGCAACCCCACTCACTGCATTGCTAAATGAGGATGCCTTCCATTGGACAGACGTAGCCACTAAATCCTTTGAGCAGCTGAAGGAAGCCATGTGCAACACCCCAGTTTTGGCTTCTCCCAACTTCTCAAAAACCTTCATTGTTGAATGTGACGCTTCAGGATCAGGATTGGGAGCAGTTCTAATGCAGGAAGGAAGACCAATTGCATTTGAGAGTCATCAATTCAAAGGAAAAGATCTGCTCAAAGCTATCTATGAGAAAGAAATAATGGCTATTCTTCATGCAGTCAAGCAATGGAGGCCATATCTCACGGGTAGACACTTCAAGGTAAAAACTGATCATGATAGTCTCAAATACTTTTTGGAGAAAAGGTTATCATCTGAGGCACAACAAAAGTGGGTAACAAAAATGTTGGGTTATGATTTTGAAATCATATAAAAAAAGGGTAAAGAAAATGTAGTAGCTGATGCGTTGTCTAGAAGGGATACATCCACGGATGCCTTACTATGTGGAATGTCCATGTTGATGGCCGATTGGGTGGAGGAAGCAAGATTGGAATGGAATCAAGATAAGGATACACAATCTCTAATACAGAATATCAAGCAAGGATCTATGACATCTAACTAATTTGAGTGGAAAGGTAATGCCCTATGGTACAAGGATAGGTTATACTTGAGTAAAGATTCTAAGTTGAAGCATAAGATTCTTGCAGAGCTACATGCCTCACCTATTGGAGGAAACTCTGGGTTTTTGAAGACATATCATAGAATAAAAAGAGAATTATTTTGGGAAGGACTCAAGGGGGATGTACAAAAGTTTGTATCAGAGTGTTTAGTGTGCCAACAGAACAAAGGGGAAACAATTAAGACAATAGGTTTGTTGCAACCCTTACCAATTCCTAGCCAGAGATGGGAGGAGGTCTCCATGGATTTCATCATCGGATTGCCTTGTTCAGAGGGTAAGAATGTTATTTTCGTGATTGTGGATAGGATCACAAAATATGCCCATTTTTTTGCCCTATCACATCCATTTGCAGCCAGTACAGTCGCAGCTATTTTTTTGGAGACAGTTCAAAGGCTACATGGAACCCCAAAGATAATTGTGAGTGATCCGGATCCTATTTTCACAAGTAATTTTTGGACGGAATTATTTTCATGTTTGGGTACTTCGCTAGCTCACAGTTCATCTTATCATCCTCAAACTGATTGGCAAACAGAAGTGGTCAACAAATGCTCAGAGGGGTATTTACGTTGTTTTGTATCAGATAAGCAAGAAAGGTGGATTAAATGGCTACCACTGGCAGAATGGTGGTATAACACATCTTTTCATACCTCTTCTCAAATGACCCCATTTTTAGCATTATATGGTTACCATCCACCTTCTATCACTTCCTCCTTGAGGGTGCAAACTAAGATCAGAGATGTTGAGGAACACATTCAACATCAACAACAGGTTTTGGCTAGTTTGAAGGAGAATTTAGCATTAGCACAAAACAGGATGAAACAACAAGCAGATCAAAACCGTAGTGAAAGACATTTTGAAATTGGTGATTGGGTTTTTGTACATCTCCAGCCTTATAAACAGATGTCCCTAAAGCAACAAAAAAAGGAAAACAAACTTGCTCCTAAATATTATGGCCCTTATCAGGTTCTACAAAAAATTGGTTGTGTTACTTATAAACTAGAGTTGCCTCCATCTTCACACATACACCTAGTATTCCATGTTTCATGCCTGAAGAATATTATTGGATATAAATTTGAAGCCCAGACAGAAATACCAGAACTTAACGAGGAAGGAAGAATCATTTTGGAGCTAGAGAAGATTCTACAAACATGTAATAAGAGGCTGAGAACTAGAGGCATTAAGGAATATCTGATCAAGTGGAAGAATCTGAGCATAGAAGACACCACCTAGGAGGATGAAGGTTTTCTGCAGCAACATCCAGGATTATTCAACGTTGAGGACAACATTGGTTTGAAGGGGAAGGGCATGCTACACCCTTAGCCTATTGCTTGTATTAGGATATGAGTAGCCGACTTGTGGCTTACCATATCATTTTATTATATCATTTATACTTTCTCATGCTTAATAGGTCGGCCTTGGTGATGGCCATAGCATATGAATAGTATATATAGGGGATTATATGTAGTATTTCATTATCATTTGAGCATTTGAGTCTTGTTATATGGTTTGGAGGTTGCCCCCTCGAAGTGGCGAAGCTATTCTAATTGCATATTGAGATCATTATTCTGAAATATTGTGTTATTTGGTGCTCTAATGTTGCTCTTAATCTGAATTATACAAGTAATTTCATTACAATTTCAAAACGTCTATTTAATAGATACCATTGTTGGTCTACAATTTGACCAGCCAACACATGCTTCATTGGTATCAAACCCACAATCCTACTATTGTCGATCTCCTTAATGTGGACCATCAGCATAACGAATCTCCATTCTTATTCCACCTC
This sequence comes from Taxus chinensis, assembly GCA_019776745.2. NCBI lineage: Eukaryota > Viridiplantae > Streptophyta > Pinopsida > Cupressales > Taxaceae > Taxus > Taxus chinensis. Next base: position 163,642,907 of record CM034155.1, on the reverse strand, counting down.
TCATTATTAATAATTTTGACACCAACTTTGATTTTTTCTTAACCTAATGTGTTATTGTTTCTTCCAATTTGACCATTGCAGATAGTTGTGCTGCAATCTTCTCAATGAATCTACTTATTCTCAAATTTTAAATGTGAAAGACAACTAGAGAAACAACATAGTCTAAGGAATGTATGACAAAATGTTCCTAGACAATGGATAGAGTGTATGGAGAGGAACTTCAAATAAATTTTTGATGGAATAGTTAATGAAAAGTTGTGTTCCTTCACAAGCACATTATCACAATATCAACCAGAACAACTAGACTTTATATCAGTGCATGAATTTGATCAAAGAATTTCAATTATCAAGTTTTCTCCACAAATTCAAAAGGTTATTTCAGTCAAAGAAGATGAATATTCAAAAACGAAAATCTAGATCTACATTCACAAGCTCAAGCAATCTTTGAGAATAAACACAAACAAAGATGAGGGAAAGCTACATTTTGTTATGCTGCATTTCAAAACATTTCATCCACATGGAGACATAACATTAGAAGCTAGGAAGGTAATTTACTGATTTTGCATTACTGGAGGAGTCTAATTCTAGTTCTTTATTTGATGATAATTCTTCAAAGAATGTGTCCTCCACTATCTATGGGTGGTAAAACCTATAACGTATTGACATTATTCCATATACTTTTTTCATGCATAAGACATGGAAGGTATTGTCTACTCAGGTTCATGTTGGTAGCTCAAGGGACCAATATAGATGATTCACAAGCCCCTTTTCTCAATAGTATTTCTCTATAGCACATTCGGATTAAGCATAAAAAATACCTCTGATTAAAGACCTGGAACTAGGAATATGATTTGAAGTTACAAAGGATCTCAATAGACATTTGGTAGACTATGAGAGAGCTCTCATTGCACATTTAGAGGTCCGTGATAGACAGTTCAATGTGCATTTGATGGATCTTCCATAGGGCCTTTAATGATTAAGAACAATAAGAGGGATAGGTTCATATATCCCGAAGATGGGTAGAGCATAAGCAAAAGGATACCACTCATAATATAAAATCTGCAAATGTATGGAAGTCTTCATGTATTCATGTTTAGTTCAAATAAAATAGTCCGCAAACGTACGAAAGGCTACCACTCATGATATAAGATTTGGACATGTATATGTACGAATTTGTAACAATTTTGAAATGTAAAGATAGAACCTTTAAATGTCATGTTTCATCTATATTCCTACACTTACAAAATCAATCACACCCCTTATCAACATCAACTATGAAAGTAATAACTATCCCTCTAAAATAAATAACATATATCGTTCGACATTCACATTGCACTGTATACATGTGATTGCTAGTTATTGTTATGAAGCAATATTCATTGGCCTTTATATATGATAAACTTAACATTAAACACGTCACAAGATGCACTACTAGATAACTGGCACACTCTGACATGTTTCTTGAGATACGAAGAATCACTAGATTTATGTTGACTATTAACCACATAATACCTTCAATGGCTCTCGATTGCACAATTATCACTATGACTTCACCTATATTACCTTTGGCAATCTTATATCATGTTCCTACACAAGATCAATTCACCCAAGTAGTGATATTCGAAAATTTATATCACAAATATATTAGAATTAGCAATTGCACGTGAATGTAAGAAATGCCACGTGGGATCCAAATGTAATGTTTTAATGGAAATGCATTGCTATGTAGTAAGTGATTTGAAACTCCTTAGATATGTCACCATTTGTTTGTTCTTTTGATGGGGTTGGATGAAATCCAATGAGAATGGAAGGATACAATAAAACTAAAATAAGATTAAGAAAATATGAGCTCAATATATGCCTCTCTTCGTGTTGCCTTGTTAATGCATGCAAAGATTTGGACATGCTTTTGTAGTGCTCAAATGTAAATGTGAGAGAGACATGCAAGTTTATCAATGAGCGCAAACGTGAGATTGTAAAAAAATTGATAATGTTAAATATTATAAATAAGATGTATATTGGATAGATCAGAATGTAGGGGACATTAATTCTTGACATGTAACTCATCAAAAAAAATATGGACCAATATTTACAAAATCAAATCTTGAGCGTTAATCAAAGTTTCAAAAGACAAAACATAATATTGTTTTAGACAAGCATTGTGTGTGTATGTGTATGTGTATGTGTGTGTGTGTGTTCTCCCCTAATACTCATAAAATTGCAAAATAGAGGGTACCATAGAGTGACGCCCTCTCAAATAAACCCATAGGATGTTGTAGATAATGAATTCATTGCAAACAATAGCAATAAAACAAAAATAAGTTATTTTTCGACGTGCAACAGTTTAGGGTCACACTAGATTCTAATGTAGAGGAAAAGAGGGTTTGAGTTTGACACATCCATTTTCACCACTTCAGGCTCCTCGTCAAACTCATGCATCACTTCCTCATGGTCGCCAAAGAAGCACAAGACATGCCACAATAAAGACATTTACAACATGGTAAAAAAACACCAAAACAACACAGAAGGTTGGTGCTGCAATCATGTAATGTCCCCTTTTTTTTCAAATTAATCCAAAATAAATGATTCATTTCCTTTCCTCAAGGCAAGCAATGGATGAGAAAGGGAAGATCATGGATTATATTTCAATTTCTTCATTCATAGTTTTTTTATCTTGTAATTTCCATTATAAGGGGTCAGCTGGGTTTGGTGCATTCTAAAATCTCATTAAAGATTAAATAAGTTGTATATGGATCGGCCTTACCCTTTTGGCCTTTGGTGTCATGTTGGGGATATAAAATAAGATTAGAGACTTCATTTGGGGCATTCACTTTTGGCGCATTTTACTCTACTTGGACTAGTGGGATTTCCACTCTTGGGTGAAAATCCAAGTGAGTGGCATCTTCCAAGAGGGAAAAAAACCCTTCTTGTGGTTGGTAGGGGGACGGAAACCCTTCTTCCTTGTGTGGTTTGAAGAAATATTGAAGATTTGTGAAGAATCCATAATCAAATTTTCATGTGCATTGATTGGTCTCTCCTAGGTGGAGTGACTTACCCTAGTGTGGGGTTTGGTGTCTTCAAGGGAATGAATTTGCTATTTCATTTCATATGTAGATTTTCCTCTATTTATAAAGCCATAATCTACTTTTCTTGTGAAGTTTGGGGTTGTTAAACCCTTATTTCATAATTTTTATTGCAGTTGTACTTCACTATTTTTTAATTAATTTCCAGCATTGTTTTGGGTCATATTTCTTCTTGAATATTGGTTTGGTGGATGCCTAAAATACTTATACACATTTTGGCAAATTCATTTAAAGAATTTCAAGTGTTTTGCATGCTTTTTTGTACCGTTGTTCCAAAAATTTGATCGTTGTCCAAATATGGGTTTTATTTTCAATCTATTGGTTTACAAATCTGATTTGATATCTTTGGGATTTGTGTTAATTTCCTAATTTTTAGTATCAACCCTTGAAAGGGATATTATAGTGGTATCAGAGCTCAGATCTTCACAAACCTAGGGTTTTAATGGATAGATTTTCCAATGATGCTAGGGTTGGAATGGTTTCCCTAAGGAAAGAAAAATTGGCCAACACAATGGCACGACTGATCCATATCATGCAAGGCTCCAATGGTGGAAGAATGTCTTTAAGGTAAATCATCCATTCTCTGCCACCCAAAGGAAGAAACATCGTTACATGGTATGAAGATTATAGATATCTTTTGGAGGATATTTGTGATGCACTACCCTTTTTAGAGTTCGTAAAATTAGAAACAGAAAGAGTGGGCATTGGAACTTAGTCCAAGCCTCGAGGCATGCACAAGGGTCATGGGAAGGATATCCCAACCATGGAGGAAAGGAGAACCTTCAAGTATCTCCTTTATATAATTGAAAAAGCACAAATACATAGATTATATTTCCTTTGTTTAATTAGTTTGCTTTCTTGCATTAGATTAATTGAGTACGCATCCTGTATGACCATTTTGGGTCCTAGAGAACCTAAGGATTACATTTTCGAACCAATAGTACAACAACCAAACTTGTTAGTGACACTGTCATAAATCGACCAAGGCCTTCGAGTTTACATCTTCCAAACCACTTTGGAATTACCTGTTATCACTGCACAGTTGAGGGATTTGAACGCAAAGGATGATATAGCTTACGAGTTCTGGGAAAATCAGCCTGGCCACAGGTTGCATTGATCACTTGTTGGTCATTTTCTTCCATTCTCACGTATTTCACCCATTTTTCATAGTCACACATCCCATATGACCATTCAGGGTCCTCAGCAACCGAGAGATGAAGTATACGATCCCCGAGTTCCATAGACAAACACAACTTACCTATAGACAGATATTGACACGGGTCTTAGAATCTTGGTTTTCCGATCCTCACCAATTCCTTATGTCACCATCGCACAATTGACAGTCCTGAACGAAGAATCTAAAAAATTCTACGACTTCTGGTGCAACTAGCCTGGACAAAACTAGTTCACACAATCCATTCGCTTTTCCTATTCATAAACTTCCTCTAGCACTTCCATGACCTTGTCTGGAAACTTTTAATAGGTGAACATAGGAAAGTTTCCCTGTCTTCCACAACCCATTGCCAACATTTTCCGTGATCCAGATATTGACCGCCATCTACACACTACCATTATCCTAGACCGTTCCTTATCACCCACGCAGGTGAGGCAAACATTTACTGCCTTAGATGAGCATATTCCATTAGTGCTCGTGTCAGACATTAGATTGACTTGATCTTTATGTATCTGCATTTCACTTATCTCGCCTTACATATATTCCACATAGCCATCTATCCATTCCACATCGTTTGTCTCCACACAACCTCGGGAGGTTGAGTGCGCCTAAAGGTCACGTGTTGATTTTCAGTCGTATAGTTAGCTATTAAGAAAAATCAAGTGTTGATTTGTTTCCCACACCCCATATTTTTTAATTTATTATTTCCATAGAGTATTTCCTCATGTTGTATTGTTGATCTAGAGATAGAAACCAAGCCCAAAGGAGATTGCTTCGAATATTACACACCCTAAGGATTGTGTATTTAGTGTTCCTACCCAAAAGATAACACAAGGTCCTTCGTACCATCATTTTACTTCCCCTTAAACCAGCCATAGATTATGTTGTTGTTCCTCTTCAAAAGTGCATCAAGCTTCTTCCTCTCCCCAACTGAATGCATCAACTAAAAAAATTGGTCTTGTTGAGCTCAAATGGAGTAGTTTGTTAAGGGTAAAAGAGTACAAGGTTAAGATCGGCCCCATTCCAATTATAGAAAGAGGTTGGATCTAAATCAAGTTTGTTTATTTACATCATTAGAATATATTTGATCTTCTCTCTAGCATTAATTAGAAAACCATAAAAAAGTAATGAAAATATTAGATTATATTTGTTTTGATTGAATTTATGATTTGTAGATTAAAATTTTAAAACCCTCTTGCTCTAGGCTTCTCCCATCTCTAGGATTAGACCTTAGGTTTATAAAAGGAACATAGTTTGTTGATTATATATATATATTAATTTCAGAGATTGTGTTTGGAAAACACACAAAACCCAAAAAAACACAATTTTAATTATTAGATTTAGCTTTTCATTCATTCATAAATCAATGTAAATTCATTTTTAAGATAGATCTAGTTTAGTTTAGATCATAGATCCCAATTCACACAATTTTTCTTTCCAAATCAACATTTAACTTAATATATTTCATCCAAACAATGTAAGAGTTTGAGATCTAAAAATAATAAACTCTCTAGGGATAGTTATTGTTATCACTTCTTCACTTTTTGACACATTTTAACCTAGTGAAACCATTCTTAGCTTGTTGTTGTAAATCATTTTGTTTTTTCACATTCATTGCATTCAATAAACCCATAAAATACCAAAAACATTGATTGTTTGCATTCCTATTGAATCAAGTAGCAAAAGAGGGGAATTGGTTGTCGAAATTATTTTGTACACATCTGAAATTCAACATATGAAAACTCTATTTCCAATAGACACTTGATTTTATTGCATTATATTTAATTGTGTTTCAAACGAATGACACAAGAACCGAGAAAAACAAACACACACAATAGTCCTAGAATTGAGCTAAACACACAATGAAAGATGACTTATAAACATAAACAATCCCAAAAACATCCACAATCAACCTTGCAACAAATATAATACATAGCCACATTATTTCATGTGCATGGAGGCAACATAACTAAACAAGGACGTTTGCTAATCCACGAGATAATAAGAAACACTTTTGAACAAACAACACCACAAGACATCCCATAAAATCTAGCTCTAGCCTAGGATCGCCTTAAGACAACCTCCATCATATGATCCTATCATGCTTCTCTCTAGATCATTGCAAGCACCACACAACAATCATTTCATCTCCACTGTGGATGACTCTGGATAGCCATATATTCCTAGGAAGAATTGGGCACTTTCCTCATGTCACCACTTTGTTAGGAAAACAAAACATTCAAGATGATATCTTGTCTCAACTCGAAAAGAGGTATCTTGTTCCTCACCATCTCCTACACATATTATTTCGTAACTCATTGTTCTTGACGGTGAATCTTCACAAGACAACAACCATATCAACCAATTAATTAGATATCTTCTCCCATTAGAGATCTGAGTCTCATCAACTTGCCTGTCATCCATCATCACTCCCTTCCAAATCACCTTTCTAGATCAAGGTTGACCTTATTCAAATGACCAATTTACCCGAGTAACACAACCCAACATTCCTCCTCTCACCAATCAATACATAGACTTAGGCATTCATGTCGCCATCATCCTTGACCTCCTAATCCACCACAATCAAGTTCATAGGAGTCTCTCTACCCTTGGCGAGCATGTCTTTCTCTCTAAGAACATAGGTAGAGGGGCATGAAATATTTTCAAGGGATAGCAAGCCTGTCAACAATGAACTCACAATTTCTATTGTCTCCAATTATTTCGTCTGACCAATGCTAGCTAGTAATTCCCTTAAATTTCTAGTATAATCCATATTGAGCTCTTTTAGAGAATCTCAAGTTGTGATACAATGAGGCCAATATTACGATTCCTTACAGCCTGAAAAGTTTAAAATATTAAGCTTTGTGATGTTCCCAAACTATCTAAGTATAAATCCCAAAAAAACATATATTAAGTACCCTAAGACTAAGATGAGAAAGAAAGAAAGATTAGGTGCCTATGTTTGGAAGATCTGTTTCTTTTTTATGGGAGGATGAGGGTGACCGCATAAGTATGTACGGGCTTGTAAATAGGTAATCTCTCCATCATGATTTCATGAAACCTCCCTCCAACATAATGCATATGCTCTACATTCCTCTGTGCTCAAATGACATAATTTGGCATCTATGTGCATTTTCCTATATAATCTAAGGAATCATATGAATAGGGAAATGAAAGTGTGTTGTTGGATTATATGCTCTTGTGTTGTACACTACCACTTTGTGTTCTTGATTTATTCCCTTACTCCATATCTTAACATAACATGTAGTCAACAAGTCCAGGTTAGGCACAATGGTTGTTGCACTGCAATCCTCACACCATTGTTGGAACAACACATATAAGTGCCTTCCCTATTATGTTTTTTTGGATATCCAAATCCTATTTCGAAATCCCTATTTTTGGATAGACTGAGAGTATGCTAGAAAATATGAATTGATTAAGTTAGACACCTGTAGGTTGCATTTTTGAAACAGTCACAAAGCGTAGATATTCATTCTCTCAAATTACTTTCTCTTTGAACTATGAACAAATCTATTGACAACCACCTTAAAATAACTTCTCTTAAATATCTTCTATCCAAAATAACACGTCTATTAAATATTTAATATTTTATTTCTCCATGGGAAGAGGTAGAGTGCAAATACTTTGATTAAAATTAAAAGAACACATCCGCCAAAAAATGCGAGAAAAAGTGGAAAGACTAGCTAGAAAGACTTTTTGGAAAGATCTCTCACAATAGGAAACACCTCCACTCTAACAAGATGTATTCATTTCCCTAGTCCACTTTACACATATATAGCCTAGGCATATCTTAGTCTATTACCAAGATTGCATATTACACAATTCTTTGACCATATTTTTCTTGTATCAAATAACATATATTCTCCATTATCACATGATGATGTAATCCAGTATGTTAATATAGTGCAATGACATTTACCTATATTTATATTCATATTTATATTCCAATGATGTTCTATTTATTATTCGTACTTTACACATGGTACATGTAATCCTTTCTTTTGATATGGGTGATACAAAAAGTTTAATTCACAACATTTTAAGGAAAGGAATATAAGTGGGCTTACTCCATATATTAAAGTCGATGGTTAGTTAAAAATACTCCATTATCTATCGAAACTTCAAACATCATACATTTATATACGGATTCAGAGCACTTCCTATTATCTACTCAAAATTTTCACATTTAAGTTTTGCAAGATTCGGGTCATTTTTCACGTGGGCTCAAATGTTTTAAATCCATGACATTGGATTCTCACATTGTTCACATTCAATTGCAAAGAATCGCTATTTGGAGAGTTCAAAACTCAATTTCATGTTTCAAAATATTCATGGATTACTTTTGGGTTTAATTTGTCTACAATGAAGTATATGTTGGCATAGTTGTACTTGGTTACATTTGGCTTATTTCTATAAGTAAGAGATGAGCATGATTTGCCCTTTGACAGGTTGTTTTGACAACCCAGTTCTGTAGAGTTATAACAAAGCCCTTATTTGTTTCTCTAGCCAAAAAATGAGTGAGGTTAAGTCACTTACACCATATGAAGAGGCTATTTTAAGACACAACATGTTTCCCTCTAAATCAATTGTTGCACATTTCAAAAGAGCATAAAGATCACATACCGCAAATTTGAATTTGTTTCTTTTACTCATTTTGAAATTTCAAGTTTTGTAAATTACTTTTTGTCAAGATAGTAATCTAATGTTACACTTGCATGACTTACAAAGACACATAATGCACTGCGATACATTGGATCGAATACAAATGAAACGTGTGCTTTAAATACCTGCTTAATTACGTACATATATACATACAGTATCTCTCTAACCCATCATTTCAAATATTAAATTTAAGGGGGAGCATTATGTAAATGTGTAGTTCCCTTCCCTTTACGCTTGGTTGAAGAGGGTGTGGGTCCCATTTTGTGGAACAACGTGTCACATCCAACTTCAAATTGGACAATGTGTCTCATTACAGGAACATTTGTGGGTAGCCATTGTGAAATAATTAATATTGTCGTCAAACATTGTTTGAATTTGTAACTTCTTACGAGTGTCGTTCCCTCTATTCTTTACCATGTCAATCTCATTCCTGGGAGTTGCTTTTACGATTGTTTCTTTTTGCGATTAAAAAATCGTAATTATAATAAAAATAACAATGATAATAATAATAATGTTATATTTAAATAAAATTATATATATATGTTTAAAATAATAATAAATATATTTTAAAAAGTGTTGAAAATTCCAAAAGGGTAAACTAGCGGAAAAGAGTGTTTTTTTTTTTTTTTTAGGGATTTTTTTCTATTTTGCATGTTAGGTGGCCATGGAAGCTTTAAGAAAATTGTTTGGCAGGGACCAAATCTAGATTGCACAACCTTCCCCAACACTTTCCTACCCTACGCCTAAATGGGAACTCAAAATAGGGACTGGATGCCATTAAATCATAAGGCAGAGGGATTTTTGTTAATTTTTGTAGTTGCATCGCTCTAGTATATTTGTATGCCAAAAATTGAGGCGCCTCAAGGAAAACGTGGTCTCTTGGAGTAGACCCTGACCATGTAAGCTTCATTTTTGTTTAATTTGCAAGCAGTCGTGTAGGTTTGATGGGGAGTGTAAATACTCCAATGTTGTGGGCACTTGTGATTGAGTCAGGTCCTAAATTAGTAATCGCATACGTAGAATGCAATGTGAACGCCGAACGATATAAGTTACTTGATTTGGAGGGATAGTTAACTATTTTTGTAGTTGATGTTGATAATGGGGTGTGATTGATAGTGTAAGTGTAGGAATATAGATGAAATATTACATTGAAAGGTTTTATTTATACATTTCAAATTTGTTACAAATTCGTACATATACATTTGTAAATCTTATATCAAGAGTGGTAGCCTCTTGCGCAATATTTTATTTCAACTAAACATGAATACATGAAGACATGTGGGGTGTTTTGTTGGAGTGGATGGTGGATTGCAAGGTGGAAAGTAATTAGAAGGAGAGGAGGAATTGGCTGTACATGTATGAGGAACTAAAACAAGGTAGGTACGAGAGACAATTTCATGTGGCGTCCCAAATAAATGGGAAGATGTGGCAGTAGTAAGCAAAGATGAGTTCGTACGGAAGGAATTGATATGGTTGTGCAAAAAAATTCCATGTAGGTGACTTGCAGAATATTGGATGGCAATGCTTCACTAGTTGAATTTGATGGTAAGATTGGAATGTCAATCCTTCACTAGTTGAATTTGATGGTAAGATTGGAATGTTAAGAAATGGTAGGTTGTTGGTCGATGTAAGTTGATGGATATTAGATATGATATTATTTCACCATCTTAATTATTTGAAGAACTATTGATAAATGCATAAAGCTTAACATATATAAGGTGACTTGTAATATGTATTCAATGGCTTCGAATTATCTTTCGAAAGGAAATGCATATTAAAAAAAATTGAGTGAGAAATATAATATATTTTTGTCTAATATATTGGGGTAGAAATAAAAAGGGGTAAATAAAATTGTAATTGAAAATGGGTAAGTAAGGTACATGGAAAAAATAGGGGGTATTTTCATTCTAATAATATAACAGGAGGGGTATTATCAATTGAATAATTAGAGGTAGAAACTAGAATTAAGGGTATTCTTTAATACCCTTCGAACGCAGGTGCTATACCATACTTTTACTAAGTGAATCCCCCGTGAGAAATGGTAGGTTGTTGGTTGATGTAAGTTGATGGATATTAGAGATTTCCTTTGTTATATGCTCTAGGAAATGACGTTGTCGCTCAGCAGTTATGTGAACTTTATTTTGTGTGTAGTTCTATCTTCTTCAGGCTCATTTTGTAGGATTTGACATGATTGAGAAGTCACAAATTTATGGATTACCAGATGTTGAAAAGAATCCATGCAAGTGAGCAAGAAACAACGCATTCTTTGATGACATACAAATGTAGAAATATTCAAAATCAATAAACTATATACAATTGAAATGCATGTGGAGTTCTAATGGAAATTACGCGTAAGAGGTAAAAAACTGCATATGTTGCTGAAGGAAAATAATATTAGTTATATGGAAAAATATAGTACATTTGCATAGTCTACAAGGATGCAAATATGTACATAACAAATGAGAAAGTAATATTCATTTATATTCTTAAGAGTACTTTCAATCCACATAGTAGTAGGAGCCAATAGTATGTCGATGTAAAAGGAAATACATCAGTTTACTTTAGAAGCATGAAAAAAGAGTGAAACATTTTCAGAAGTGCTAATGGACAATTGTGGAAGAGGGTGAAGGAAAGATAGATATGAAATAACTAACATAACGTTGATAGTTCAAAGTATAGAAAGGGACATGGGAGGATGTAAAGTTTGAAGGGATGGGTGCGTTAGAAAACATTGAACAATAAGAAGGATCAATTCCATGAAGGTGATTATTATAGATACTCTAAGATAAAGCTTTGGATCTATATTTTTCCGTAGTAATTTAACACAAACTTTGTTTTTTTTGGAAAAACAAGCTTGGAATAGCTAAAGTTTTCATGATATCATAAAAAATACATCCAACTATGGGAAATGATAAATGGATCATTGCAAAGATGTTTTTGGAAGGGTTGTGTGGTTAAAACTTTTGAGGGATTCGACCATGGGATCATAAGCTGTGAGCAAAACCACTTGAGGATGAGCTAGGGCACAATGGCGGTTTCGATAGCATCAAGGGTGTAAAAACATGTTTTTCAAATTTGGCATATGGAAAACAGAGTGTTGCAAAATTTTGGAACATGGATAGTAGAGTGTTGCAAATTTTAGAATATGGAAAACAAAGTGTTGCATAATTTCAAGATTTGCTAGAGAAATTGTTATGAAACATGAAAGCATTTCCATTATTTCAAACATAACCTATATTCTTATGGTGCTTGTTGATGTTTGAAAAAATACCTCGGTGAATTGTGTTTCATGGACTGTAATAATTCACAGCCTGTTCATAATCATTTTTATGCAATCAACTGGTGTTAAGAGAGTAGCCTTTCCTAATATGATCGTCGTTGGTGCCAAATTTGAAGCCTTGCAAAAAGAACAAAAAGGAGTAAAAAATAGGTCTTCTTGTTCTTGTAATTTATCTGTAATTAAATCTACAAAGCACAACTATTGAACAGTTCTAATCATGTCAGCACACAATCTAGCTCTAGAAATCGATTCATGGGCACAAGCCAAATACTCTTATGTTACACCCAATAAAGCCTTATTTCCCCATTGATGAAGTTTATATAGCCTTTCTGAGAAGAGTATTTTTCTAAAGGACATCTTTTGCTAACTCACTAAGTTTTTACAAAGAAAAATAAAAATTATTCTAATATTGTAAATAACAATTTTTGAAAAAAAAAACATCAGCCATGTTTGTATATAAACTAAATTTACCGAAGTTTATAAAGTATCGATAGTAGATTTAATGTAAAAGATTCATTGACCCCTCTTCATTTAAATAACGAATTGAAATGCACAAAATTGTTCACAAGAAAGCAGTATTTCCTTAGTCACCTTTTTGTGAGGCTTCCTGATGAAAGCAATTGATCTTTGGTAATCTTGACATTACCACTTCATATGACATCCCTAACAGTAGGCCATTTGAGGGGAATCTTGTAGTCCTTGGGAGGTTGTACCAAGCAAGGATGTCTTGATCTTGAGGCACCATAACAATGCCGATCATACTCCTCCCCAAGAATTTGATTGTGGGTCACACTGTAGCAGGGAATAAAGTCCGCCACATCCCTTCTGTAGAGACCCAGTTCTTTAACAAGTGTAATTCCAAGAGAGAGTACCCCTATGTCAGAGAAATCTTCCATTACTTGCTCCCTGATGAAAAAGATAATTAGGATCACAATTTATCCATATTCACTCCAACATTCAAGAGAAAATTGATATAATTTGTCTCAAAAACAACAAATACAAGATCGTGTCTTGTGAAAAGAATCCCACAAATACATATAATCAAAGAGAACTTCAATAAAATAAATAACTTTCCGAATAAAATATGTGACAAGATGGAAACAATATACACTCTATTTTTTATAAGGACTAAATTACAAACAAAACGTAACACAGTCCGAGATAAATTCCATTAAATAAATAAATAAATTGGTAAAAAGAAATAAACCTAGGATAAAAACTGCTTATAGACAAGATTAGAAAGAAATGATATTTTGGATTATAATCAGTGACCTACCATCAAAAACTAAAATCAATGTCTTGGATCACAATTTGTAACCCATCATCATAAAATAAAATAAAATTTAGGTCTTGGATCGCGCTCAGTGGGAGTGTTATCAGTACAAAGAGGTCTTCTATCGCACTTGATAACCCATCTTCAGGCATTAAACTAGAGGTTATAGATCAACGTGGATGGGAGTATTATCAATGGGAATTAAAATAGATGGCTCGGATCAAACTTAACGACCCATTATCAGGAACTAAAATTGTGTTTTTGAGAAAGAATCCCAAAAGAATAATTCTACAAAATAGAGAACATGTGTACGCGAGATGCCTGTAACCTCTGTAAATGTTGGCTGATGAAAAAGAATAATAAGATGGTCGCAGTGTCCAGGAAGTGGAACCGAGGGCAGAAACGAGCAACAAGAAGCTCACAGAACACAGAACAATAATTGCGGCTACTGCTTTCCGCACTGGGGACTCGATAAAGACCCTGATGAGCCCGTAACGTATCCCTACTACCTTAACCTTTCCGTTGTATGAAACAATAAACCTGCAGCATGCAAAAACAGGGAAAAAACTGTAAAAAATAGTACAAAAACATGTGTTTTATATTAATTTTAAAATTTGTTAAAAATAGTACAAAAACATCCCCCGTCAAATTTAACGAAGTCCCATGAATGTCCCCAAAGCCCTTTCTCATAGGGGGAACGTCTTCAACATAATCTGACATTTTGGATGCACTGCCTATCTTGAGGAAGCTCTAAGTTTTTTATCTTTAACCCGCCAATCAAACCTGAGGAGGTTCTGTGGATGTATTTTTTTAGTGCTTGAAAAATCACAAACTCTTCTCGTGCGTCGGATAATCAAAATGGTTTTTTGTAGACATGTATGCAAAATGAGGAAGCATAGACAAAGCAGGTGAGTTGTTAGAATGTCTCAAAAAGATGTGCCCTCGTGGACCGTAATGGTTGCAACACATGCTCAAAATGTGTTTGATAAAAAGGCCTCGGAACACAACAAGAAAATGAAACTAGCACATGTAATCTCAATCTTCACAACTCTTGCTTGCCAGTTTATTTCAGACGTGGATTTCATTCCTCCTCTTCAGCTTGCTTTTGAAAAATTTCACTCCTTTTATAGCAGATTGAATGTTAAATTTGGAATCAAGCTTGTTAATGTTGTATTATTGTTTTTAAATCAAATTACAAATTGCGTAAATGATCCAAAAATCATAAGTAAAACTTGCAACATGCATTCATAGTTTTGCTTTAAATAATGATTTTACGGATTAGTGAGGACAATATGACTTTCTTGTATTTTCAATTAAAATTACGAGGTTGCGAGCACTATGAAACGCAAAGAATTGACTAGGAAAAATAACAAGAGTTCAACACCATGCATGATAACAGAGTTCACCCAACTAGGGCTACGTTTTCGGGTCCAATTCAAGGGACCGATCTATTGAAATCATGTAAAATTACACTTACAATGAGTGTTTCATGATTTAGATCTTCTCACTAGGTTCCTTTTACAAAATTAGGCCTAGTCTCTTTTGGCACTTTCACCAAATTCTCTTCCTAGATCGTTTAATAAACCTCCTTGAGGAAAATATTGTCTTCCTCCCTCAAAGGGTCTGCCTCTCCCTTCTTCATATACACGAGCTCCTTTTATAGTTTTACCGAGCTCGTTGGTGTCGTGGCGGGGTATATAAGTTTTCACATAGGTGGCGGGGCTTCAAATCCCACTGAACTTACCTTTTTATACACAATCTTCGTGGATCGTGATTTTAATAAAGCAATGCATATAAAACAATGCATTTTAACGTCTTCGTTTTTTTTAATGCTTGGCCTTTTAATCATGCCACTACTCGTGGCTTCCTCCTATTTGCTTCCTAAGTCCACGTGGACTCCATTTGCTGGCAGGGGGAACAAACCTTATTTGGCAGCGCCGTCCTTATCTCCTCGCAGCATCCTCCTCGCTGGTCGTTTTGGTGGAGAGGCTGTTATTTTGTCCCACATGTGTGGGTCAAGGGAATAGTAACACCTTTTACAAGGCATGGCCGACCAGGATGACTCGTGGCTTGGGGCATGTATTGCCGTCTTTTGTCGGGCCTCACATTGGTTAGTCAAGCCGTTTGGTTCACCACCCCGAGCTATGGGTTGTGCACGCCGAGCTATGAGGTGTGATTTCCAAGGTAATGGGGGATAACACAATCCCGAACATTGTGGATATGAAATGAAATGAAAGATTTTAATGACGTCCACGAGACTAAAGAGTCTATGGGACCACAGAAACAATTATTTTAATCAGATTTCAGACTCCTTTCAATATCCGCTCTTCGACTGTGAATCTTGAGTATGAAGCCTGCTGTCATAGGAAGCTTTGTTCCTTCGAAGAGTTCCTCTAGTCTATCCACCTTTAGGTTGTTTTTGTACTGAATACGGATATCCTCATATGTTGAACACTCCATGACAAAATGCCATTCTATCTCGACGACCCCTTTGCTGCAGAAGAGACAAATTCTCCTTTCCCAATATTCCTTTGGAATAGTCCATCTACCAGTTTCACATCGAAGATGATGCGATCCAGTTCTTAACTGCACCACTAGAATCTTTGCTTTACCCTTGATAGTTGCCCCTAGATAAGCTTTTTCATCGTGTTCCCCAGTGAGATTGAATTCTCTAATATAATGTGCTTTCTTTCGACCAATCTGACCCGTCCACATGGCAATCTTGAACTTTTCAATCACATAATTTTTTATTTCTCTGTTTCTGTTAGGACACTCCTGCATGTTGATGCCGCCCCATTTGTACATCCATTTAGTATTCTGATTCATCCAGGTTTTCTTTCTGCGTTCCAAAGTGTCGTTTACAACCATTTTGGGCCAGCGAAGGTTGTCCATGTTTTCAACTTTTTTTAGATAGCTTATCATCCGAGATATTGCCGAAGCTTCCAACGAGAAAGAACCCGCTTCAGCCAACAAGATCTCATAAGGAACAGTTGATTTGACTTTAAGAGAGCTTGTGATTAGATGTTTCTGGATTCTTTCAATCTGTCTCCACCCGTGATTTGACATGCTACTTCCCCAAACTTCGCAACCATATAAAACAACCGGAGTGACCAACAATCCAAAAAGGGTTTTTTTAGTTTTCCAGTCCCAAAGTTCAGCTTTCCTGCACCTGTTTTGAAGTAGGAAAGATGCTTTCCAACCTCCCTGAATCCTTTTTGCTTTACAAGTCTCCCAGCTAAGTTTGTGGTGAAAGTCAATCCCAAGATATTTGTATTCAGTGACTATTTCTAAAGGGCTCCCTTCAAAAAGGAAGATGTTTTGTCTCTCTTTCCTTTTCAAGGTGAAAATCATGATTTTTGTTTTGTTGGTGTTCACTTGCATCCCGACTTCTTGACAAAAGAGCTCTAACGCTTTTAACTGTTCCCTCAAACCTTGGG
Organism: Taxus chinensis; assembly: GCA_019776745.2. Classification (NCBI taxonomy): domain Eukaryota; kingdom Viridiplantae; phylum Streptophyta; class Pinopsida; order Cupressales; family Taxaceae; genus Taxus; species Taxus chinensis. Next base: position 163,625,977 of record CM034155.1, on the reverse strand, counting down.
TTGTTTTTGAGATTAGGATAAGGTCGTCAGCATATAGAAGTAACTTCACCACATAACTTGCTAACTGAATACCTCCTCCTTCAGTTTTGTTTAACCAATCTTCAAGCTTGTCAATGTATAACCCAAATAATGTGGGAGAAAGAGGGCATCCTTGCTTGACACCGATGTTGCTGCCGAAACATTCGGACATACCTTCTCTGGTTCTAATTTTAACTCTGACCTGCTCATACAATTTATGAACTGCTACTCTAAACTCATCTGGAATCCCAAGCTCCTCCATCCTATCCCAAAGTTTCTTTTTGGGCACTGTGTCAAAAGCCTTCTTGAAGTCAACAAAACAACAAAAAGCTTCTTCTCCTTGAGTGTCCCAAACCTTCTCAATCAAATGCCTAAGAGTTACACAATGATCAATTGTTGAGTGTTTAGGTCGAAAACCCGCTTGCCCTTTTGCTCTTTTACCCTCTCTTTCGGCCCAACTGCTGATTCTCCATTCTATCATGCCCCCAAAGAGTTTACCAAGAAGAGAGTTGATCATAATGGTGCGATAATTGGACGGATTATTAATGTCACCACTTTTAAATAGGGGAATAACAATGCTAGTCGTCCACTCTGTTGGAAAGCCATTCTGATTGACATCATTGAAAATTTTTCTGATGTGAGGCGTGAGGACCTCAACCCCCCATTTTAAAAATTCTGCTTGCAGACCATCGATGTCTTGAGCTTTACCACTTGCTAGATTCTTTATGCCCTGCTTGATATCCTCTGTCGAAAAAAGCTCAATTGAAGTCTCGATTATGGGAGGAACATCTTTTTGATGAGGATGTTCATAAAGGGTCCTTGCATATTCTAACCAATGTGCACCTGTGATATTATTTTCTATGTATTTTTTCTTTTGTTGTAGCTCCTTACAAAAACCTTTGGGATTGTGTTTTCCAAGAGAAATTAATTCTTTCCTTCTCTTGCACACATAGCTTTCTTTTTTGTGTTGTACCAATCTCTCATAGATCTTTTTATTTTCTTTGTTCATCCCATTTTCTTTCAAAGCTCTCTTGGCAGCTTTACACTCTTCATCATACCACGGGTTTGTCGGAAAAGTATTTGCCGCTTTCTTTCTAGGATTAGATCTCTCACAGACAGTTAGAGCCTTTTGGATTAAAGGTATCAGCAGATTACCACGTATATAATCATTCGATCTCTTGGACACCGTGTTCTCTATATCTTTCCCCATTATCTGCAATTGTTGCTTAAGGGCTGCAACAAATATTCCCTGATTTTCTTTATTGAGAATGATTTTTCCCTGTTTTTGAGATGCCTTTTGCATGTGATGAGCCTGATTCCTTTGTTGTTGATTGAAGATGGTCCTAAGCTTTACCAAGAGAGGACTATGATCTGATTTTAATTTGATAGGACACTCTCCAATTTCAAACTCAAGAAGCGTGGAGATAAAACTTTGAGAGCAAATTACATAGTCTACTACACTTTGCCCATTGTACGTTTTGCAAGTGATGTTGCCTGACCTGGGCCAAGCTCTCATGCCATTACAAATGACCGTGTTGTATAAACTACATAGGCCTAGAAGCTCAACTCCAAAATGTGACACCCCTCCACTGCCATCCTGAGATAGTCTTTCCCAAAGCTTATTCCCTTCTTCTTTAAGCCACAACGGATTGTCTTCACCTCCTTCTAAACTGGTCAACTGAAGAGATTGATTATTGGCAGTCCTTGCATTGAAATCACCTAATAGAATTATTTCTCCAGATGTACTGAAAACAAAAATGTCTTTTTTTATTGAAGCGTATGGATCTTCGCTATCTAGCTTTCTTCTCTTATATGTCTTTGATCCTTTCGGTGCAAAGTAACAGGCAGCTAATCTGATTGTTGTCTTACCATTTGTTATTTTCAGCCATATGTATTGTTTATTTGGATCTTCTTTTTCAACTTTGACATTTTCGTGCCATATTTCCTTGATTAACACTGTGATTCCGCCGTGGCCTTTCCCTGTTTCATTCCCTTCATTCCAAACTGAAATTTTCTATATCCTTCAAATTCTGGAACCTTGCAACCTTCGTGCTCATGTGTTTCCGTAAGAATGATAATATCTTTCCCTTCTGCTATGGGCCCCAAACCCGGTCCTCTTCTCCATGGATATCCTCTGCAATTCCAGCTTACTATGTGCATGAATTCCCGTGGGGCCCCTAATTCCTATTTCCTATTTGATAAATGATCACTGATTTGAGCTTTCCCATTTCTCATCTGTGCCCATTTTCCTGCTTCTCTTTCTTTTCTCACTTTTTCCCATTCTTTCCTTTGGTCTTCTTGTTGAACGAATGTCAAATCCTCATCTAGATATATGTGTGTGCCTCTAAGAAGTCCCCTGTTTTTTAGGATAGCATGTTTTTCTTCTATCTTTCTCATAACCACCCGCACGTGTCGGTCCTTTCCTCCCTCTGTTCTCCTGCCAATCCTTTTTGCTTGTTGTATGTAACCTGTCCATTTCAATTCGTCTTTAAGAAAGTCTCTTGCCAATATGTCAGTTCTCTCATTTTCGCCAAAATCTTTTAGACCCTTGATAATAAAATTTACTGCTCTGTTTTGTTGATCTTTCTCTTCTTTTATCTGAGTTTTGATGTGTTTCTCCATGACTTGCCTTTGTTCATTTGATGATCCACTTACTAATTGAGACCAAGTTTTAGCTTCTTCTATCCGATCCTTTAGTTGATTTTCTTTTATCTCCATGTCTTTAATTGCTGATTGGATCTCATCTATCTGAATTGTTTCCTTTTCATTTACCATTTCAGTTCTTTTTTCTCCCCCTGTTTTCATATGTCCTAGATCTTGTTTTATCATGGTTAACTCTTGTTGCCCTCTTTCCATGAGGTTTTGAAGATTTAGAACCTGTTCTTTGAGAATTTTATTTTCTCTTTCTAACTTGTATCTGACCTCTGTGAGTTCTTTCCTCTCACTATTTTCTTTCAATTTCTGGTTCTCTAAAATTCCAAGTCTTTCCTTCATGTTCATGAGTTCCTTCACATATAGTTATGAGGACCACAAAAGAGGAGTTGAAGTCAGACTGTATAGGTATTTAGAGTCCTGGACTACGTCATCCCTTTCCTCTTTGTATGTTGCAGTTCTGTCGATTTTGATCAGCTTTGGTTCCTTTTTATTATCCTTCTGATTTGATTCTTTTTCTTCCATTTTATGTTCTCTGAAAACAAAATTCTCTTTGCTGTTTGTTGCCTTCGGTAGAATCAAAGTGAGGTTTTTCTTATGGTTTCTTCTTAGTTTTTTAGCTTGCCTATGTCGTAAAATCCCTTTGTATTGTTTTGCATTCACATATACCAACTTTTTAGCTATACCCTCTGTATGATTTTGGAAGACTTCTGCCTTTCCCCAAATTTTGTTTTCTATTGTTGTATGAGTTTCAGAGATAATAGATCCTTGTGGTGTCATATTTGGGTTGTCTTTGAAACCCTCATGTTTAATCATGGTTTGCATGTCTTGTTGAAACCTGATTTAACAGAAATAAGTAAAGAATACTGCAAAGAATGATAAGGTTTGTTGGGTCTACTTGAGAAACTGACTTATCTAATTCAACTTTTACCAAGATTGGTTTGAATCATGAAAACTCGCAACCCTGGCCCACAGCCCTGTCCTCCACTCGCAAACCCTAGCCTGCAGCCCTGGCCCGCATCCCACAGTCCTGTCGCAGCCCTGTCCCCTTCTATTATCCGCCTGTCCTTGGCCCGCAACCTGCCGCAGCCTTGTTCTCTTCTATTTCCTACGATTTTGATCAGCTTTGGTTCGTAGCCCGTAGCCCTGCCGCCTCTCTCCTCTGTCGCAGCCTGTCTCTGTCCTGCCGCCTCTCTCCTCTGTCGCTAGAAAACGCTTATAATTTGAAGAGTGAGAGCAGTCAATAAATGTGCGAGCGGAAATGAAAACAAAGAAAGTAATGCCCTATGCTACTAAAAACAAATCCCTATGATCAAATCTCTAAAAAAAATATGGCATATAATATCAAAAATTTGATAATGGCAATATAAAAAGGCAACAAAGGCACCCCTCCTACAAAAGAGTGTGCCAAACCTGGCTGAGGGTCCCCGACCAACAAATAGCGGGGCCAACCAATTTTTTATTTTTCAAAGACCGGAGGAGATCACAACCCAAACTTTCAACCTTCCATCTTTTTCCAAATGCCATGTGTCAACGCGTAACTCGCCTGTTGACCAGTTTTTAAACCTGGAGTTTGACTGACCATATCTTGAGCGTATGAGCTCCATTTTCCGCATTCCACTTTTCGTTGGAAAGCTCTTGAAATAATCTACCACTTGGTCATGGTTTATGGAGATTTAGGAAACTCTCAAACATCCCAAAATGTCCTCCGGATCAATAAAACAGTGCCATATCATGTTAAACCAATGTTGAAAATAGTCACCTTAGATGACATTGTTAGTGTAGGTTATTATTTATCCTTTTATTTGTTTATTAAAGTAATTTTAAAACTTGTGTTAGCTCTACACTTGTTGTGTTAGCTTTCTTAGGTGTACCATTTGTGTTGAGTTATCTTACCAATTGTGTTGAGTTAACTTACTAGTTGTGTGGAGTCAGCTCTACTTCTAATATTAGTTAGTGAGAGTTATTCACCACTAATCTAGGTGTTAGTTGCACTTTCCTCCTATGTACACCGCTTGCATTATTTTATTATGAAGCTTTGAGTTGATTGTATGTGCACTCTTCATGGTTGTGGTAATGTTTATTCTAGTGGAGTGATCCTTGGATGAGAAGCATCGGCTTCTCCAACAGGCATGCCATAACACTACGCCTTGAACTTGATAAAAAAAACCTATAACATGTTCACCATTGCTTATGTTTCATGACCATTCAATCTAGAAGGGAAAACATGTCCAAAAATGCAAACTTGTAATCTTGAAACAACCTTCATTCAAGTCAGATGCCTCTCAAAACTAATGTGTAAGAAGCATCCCTAAACCCCCTTTTTAATTTTGAACCATTGTAACCTCTTCCTTGTCATATGACGATCTCATTTCAATAAAGAACCGTCATTAAAACTTCCTGAGAACATATTTACGAAGTAGGTTTTCAGACTATTTTAGAAAATTAGTTTTTGGAAGCAACCACTTGTTATGATTGAACCCTCCTGAAATCACCTCGAATTTTGTGCATGTGGATTCCAAAATAAAATATGACCATACAAACATCTTCATTTTTATATAGATAATGATGTAGCGTAATCTATTTGACCCATTCCACCAAAATGCACATTTTGTGCACCTATATCAAAGCCAACTTGGCTTAGTTTGTTGAAGGGCAAACAACCAACTTTAACCAATTGACTCCAAAAAATTGTCCATATTTAAGTTTCACTTACCGGTTTTAGACCACGTTAATTTCCCATGATTCTTTGTATAGTAGGTAATATGGTAGGACTAATAAATATCCCATCTGGAGGTTCCACATCCTTTTTATGGGCCCATTATGTGGCCACTTTGGCTAGTTTGCGCAGCAACGTAACAAAGACATGTGGACCTGTGTTGACCCTCTAAAGTTTTTTCAATTGGCAAAAACCAATGTGAATATTGGGAACAATATGATGACGGTAAATAAATTATCCAATACACTTAAAAATACAGTTAATGAAAAGTTAGAATCGTGTAATTTGGCACATTTACCTAGACCTCTGTAGCGACAACTAGAACGAGAACCATGTTAGATGTTGTAAAACTTGGTAATAATTTGAAAATATTTTTGGAATTCGACTATATGGATCAAAATTTATTTTTTCATCTCTCACCCTCTGTGATAATGGAAATGTATTGGTTTACATGTGTAAAATAAAATGAGCGTTTTCTCTCTCTAATATCTCTCTAAATCCTGAAAATTTTACCTTGGTTTGAAAAAATATGGAAAGTAAATATTTTGTTATCTCTTTCTAACTCTAAATTGATGTTGTGAGTTTTGATATTGTGTTAGATATGAGGGGTGGGTCCATGCCAACATTTTCAATGATCCATGTTTACAAAATCTGACAAGTTACAAGTTACATGGTAGAATTAAAAGGATTGTTGAAATCTAAGTTTAAAGTTGTCTATAACTCAAAAAATGTGTAATTTTGATGGAATCAGAAATGCATTCCATTTGAGTAATTGTACCTATTGTATGAATTGAAAGAGTAAAAGTTATTTTATCACATATTTGTATTGCAATCGATATGAATTTGTAAATCATACGTGGTATTTTATAGTTCTATTGCATCAAAAGAAATTGTATTTGGATACCATGGTATTTTCTTGGAGTTTTCCTAGTTATATGGTAGTAAAACTTAAACACTAAATGCAATTAAATCTTAATTTCAAAGTAGATTTAATTTACTTAATGATATACAAATGGAGATATACAAGTATCGAGCATCCAACAGTGTAAAACTCTAAGAAAATGAGAAAGATAGATGACTTAGTTGATTTCTGTGTAATTTGGAGGTAGTCGGGGTTGTGTATCTGTTGGATCTGGCTAGAAATAATGTCACAAAGGCCTGCAAAGAGTTATGGGACTCCAGATTGTGCTAGAAAAAAGCACCCACATGAGGACAGGAGCACCCAGGTGTTAGTGTCCATTCCGGGCGTTAGTTTCTGTGTGAATATTTAGGATCTAAGTTCTTTTTATGGGTTTGAGGGCCTTCACTTCAATGTCTAATTTATCGCTTTGACTTCATTGTTAGGGTTTTTCTCACACCTGTAACTTGCAAAACAAACCCTAGCTACCCACACAAGCTCACAAAAACATCATATATGAATAAAAATATGCAATATGTGAAGTCGGATTGACCCTAGCGATCACCCGAAGAGTGAACTTAGTATCAATTGGTGTACTACATTTCAAACTCCATGTAGTTCTTTGTGCTTGTGTGTGAAATAATGTCCTTAGGTTTCCCTCGTGCTAATGACGCAAAAATAGTGAGATATAGCTAGCTTTGATGCAAATGTGTGGTATGGGATTCAGTGCTTCCCCTTCCTATGCACTATATGCAATCCATTTGACAATAGTGATAGTTTGAAGATGTGATAGCCCTTTTTGAATTGCCAGTCCCCAATGATAGTAAGAATTTTGTGTATATATATGAATCTCTTGTTTTAATTTCAACATTGGTGACATAAAAGGTTGAATAAGAGTGCGGGATTAGGACAGGAAAATAAATAAGGGAGACCACAAATGATAAAATGTTCAAAAATAATGAGGATAGGAGTGCCCAAAAGAGACACAAGTGCCTGGGTGCTAGTGTCAAGAGTGGGCGCTAGTGTCCTGAGACCACAAATGACTGATGTGACAAAATAGACAGACATTGATCCCTGTGACCCAACCAGAAGTGAATACAGAATTGAGAAGTGTAGAAGAGAGTTGCAATATAAATCAATCAAAGAACGTACAAGGATAAGGGAAACTGTCACCAATGTGTACTTTTCTTACTTAAGATCCATGCATATAACAACATACTAATGGCATAGTAAAGTAGTGATATGTGCATAATTTTGTGTCTACATTTTCCCCCCTTATGTTATTTGAATGAAATTCAAGTAGTTTAAAGGAAGTAAGAAACATACATGTATAGGGTGTAGAGAATTCGTGTTGTAGAGTGTGCATAGAACATAGAAACTTGTACCGTGGTGAACCATGGATCAGTGTTTTGACCCATGTGGCATAGAAGGAGATAGAAAACCTTTGTAAGGAGCAACTTGGAGAATTAGTTACGATGATATTGGAGATTTTTTTTGGAGATGATGGAAGAGGTAGGGAGTGATCAATTCCCAACCTAATTTGTAAATAATTGAAGGATTTGGGCGTCCTACCTCCAAAGGAAGAGTGTTGGGGAGAGAGGTTTATTTTTCTCTCCTTCCATGATGCTTCCCCAAAAGATCCTACTACTGCAGATGGATAAGGACTGATTTGTTACCATTTTGTTCCAATTGAAAATGGTTTATTCCGATTGAAGAACCCACATAGAAGTAGTATAAGAAAGGAAATGATGTCTCATTGCCCCTACTCCTATGGTAATGGGTGTTCCAATTTGAATAGTATTAGATGGCTTCCAAGTTAGGTCATATGGAAGCGCTAGTAGCTAATGATTGTTGTATTGATTGATTGATTCAAATGGTAGGAATTTCTTGAACAAGATGTATTCGAAAGAATGTTCACTCAAATATTTTTGTTTTTGCCCCCACATTAGGTCATTTGGGGGAATATATTGGAAATAGAAAGGGTATCTGATTGTCATATAGAATAATCGCAACTGCATTTGAGTAAGATCGGCAACAAATGTGATAATAACGTATTAAGAGTGTTAATTGATTTTTTTGTATCCCGAGAGAGATTATAAGATTATCTTGATTGTATGCCCCCCTTTCAGTGAAAGAGTGAGTGGAGGAGAAATGAGCTTTGAGCCAAAAGTAAAGGCATTAAGAAGTGTAGTGGTAACCAATAAGTAATGTAGTAGCAATGGAAATGTTGATAAAGTATATGTAAGAATATAATTGTGTGTGTGCTAGAACGGAAAATAGAGTGTGTAGTATTGTATAGTACGGTGCTAGTTGAAACCATGATCTAGATGGAAAAAATGGGGAGAAAAACGGAGTATCAAAGCTTAAGATATGATCTTAATCATGTGCTAGTATTAGTTAGAAGAAGGATAAGAAATAACAACTATAGTATAAGTGAATAGGTGAATTACTATATATAGTAAATTGAAAAAGGTGAATAGTGATGTCATTTGAACCTAGAGTGAGTGTGATTGGAGCTTTGTGTGACGAGGATGACACGTGTCAAAGAGGTAAGCTGAATGAGATTCGAGAGGGTGGTAATGGTCGTAGCTACGCAGACCACTGGGGAGCTGGTACGTGTCGTCAAATTTGGAAATCTATGCCAATTTTGTCTGTTTTTTAACATTTTTAGCAAAAATTGAATTTTTTTCAAAATTGGGTGTTTCTGACCTGGATGGAAGCGAACAGGGCATTTTTTCATTCGGGACACTAGCGTCAATTTCCTAGTGCTAGTGATCTGTCACGAAGCGCAAGTGTCTAGCTCATGTGCGCTAGTGTCCAAGGGTTGAGTCCTGCTACTGAATGAGTAATAGATGGTGACATAATTAAGTTTGATATATTTTTGTTTGTTGATACAATGTTATGTGACTTGTTTATTTTGTGCAGAGAGATATACATTCCAGAGAGTTCCATGCGGATCACCACTTGAGTATATTTCTTGGTTTAGGGTTGACTGTTGAGGAGTGGGAAATATTAGACCTTATCGGCCTATGGAACATTACGAGATTGGGAGAGATACTGCATAATATGCCACTGTTGACTGCTTTGTGCGAGAGATGGTGTGTAGATACATGTACATTCTGGTTTCTGATAGGAGAGATGATGATGACATTAGAGGATGTATATAGGATTTTGAGGTTGCTAGTGGTCATAGAGAGAGTATAAATCATGGCCTTAGCAGATTCCCGTGGTTAAATAAGGGTGGCACGGAAATACTTTATAGGATCTCGAGTGCAGGGAGAGACATATATCAGCTTGGATGTCATTGTGAGATCCAGGGTTTCATGGTTGCATAGATTTATCGCAGTAGTTCCGACTTCATCAGTGGTTATGGAGGGTGATGGAGTAGGGATTTTGTACAGGATGCATGATATTTGTCGAAGCATAGAGGAGCATGGTACTAGATATGCTTGGGTGCAATGTGTATTAGCCCATTTGTATCGGTTTACACAAGAGGATCATGGTGGTGGCATAGGATCGACTACTTTGTTACATGGATGGGAATGTGAGCATATTTCTATATTGAGGCCGCTTAATGGGCCATAATTCGATTGGACTTAGCTAGAGATTTTTACAGCTAGATGGGTGGGGACCCGGAGTAGGAGGATGGATATGACCACATATAGGTTGATGATAAATGGAGGATGTGTAGAGGATGGTGTTGAGTTGTGGTGCATTTGACACACCATGTGGTTAAAGGATCAATTTCTAGGAGTAGCAGAGTTTCTCCAAGGTGAGTGGGTGTCATGGCAGTTTGGGATGGCTCAGGATGTACCCCTAGATCCATATGTATGGTGTCGATCGACTCATGATTGACTAGGGATGTGATATGACCTAGATGGATACTAGGGCCCACATGAGTACAACTAGTGGCCCCAGGTCCAAATGAGATGGATCCGTCCATATATCTATTACACGTGGATGATGTAGGGTGCATAGAGGTGTATAGGCAGTGTTGGATGACACACCAATGGGTGTTGTTGTTTCCAGTGGTGTTGGACGTAGCAGGTAGAGTAGAAGATGGAGGAGGCAGTGGAGGAATCGGGATTAGGCACATGCTCTCGAGGTAGAAGGTGCAATAGCAATTTGGGTAGAGCATAAGTATTGTACATCATGTTTTGCTTATTTGTTAATTAAGTTGATGGTTATGATGATGTGTAGTTGTTGATAAGAGGTATGTGTTATGTGAGTGCTGGAGATGCTTATTGGACGTTGATTGTGGACACCTCCATGCATACATTGACACGAACCGTGCTCCCATATGTGCTCGTGGGAGGAAGGATGCTAGAGTGGGTTGATGCAATAGTGGGTGAGCATCCCCATTTATTTGAGCCAGTTGTGATAGCATTTGCTACATGTACAATATTGTTGAGTGAGCTAGATGAGGCTCGTGTTGAGGTGGAGCAGTCAAGACAAGTAGTGGGAGGAAATGTCCTAGCTCATGATGTTTTTGTGCGATACGTGGAGCGTCAAGTTCGATGTGCAGAGTAGGCAGCTGAGAATGCCATGTTGCGGAGCCAGTTAGAGAGGTACAAGTCTCAAGACTGATGACATAGATTGAGTGGTGAATCCTCTAGTTCTAGGGCTCCCGTGATTGTAGATAGCGATAGTGAGGATGACATATGATGTATTGTAGAGGATGTATTGAGGCATGAGGGATTTCCCGCCACTGATTGTATTATGTAACTATGATTTTGGACGATATATATATATATATATATATATATATACACACACACACTCTCACACTCATGTTAATGTCGTATTTGTTGTTGATGTTCATTAGATACTATGTGATGATTGTGATTTGCACTTAATAATTGTATAGTTTTTTGGATTCTATGTGCATTGTTGGTATGATTTATGTGACATATATTGTTGATTATTGAAATTCGTTATGATGTGGAAAGAATTGCTAATTGAGGAATTGAATAACAGTGAATAGTTTAGCATATGGTAGATAGAGATGTATATATGTGATGCAATGTGGAAGGTAAATAGAAATGATAATGTAATTAAGTAATGCAGGAGAATAAAGTAAGGATGCCGTGAGAGTGATATGATAATGAGATGTTGGAATGGCGTATATGAGTGAGTGTGAAGAGGATAAAATGGGTGAGAAAAATGATTACCCCCCAGTGTGAGATTGGGATTCATTTAAGTAACCATTCCCTCAACAGTCATGTATAAACCTTAAGGACACAAGGGCATCATCGGGTAATTATATGGAACGGTGAATCATATACCATAGGCAGAGGGGTTGGCAACAAACATCAAGGACATGTGAAGCAGCAAGACCATGTGGGTAAAATCTAAATTGGATGTTGGAGGAAATCGTGCCAACAGTAGGAAGTGGGATGGTGGGCGGTGTGGAAGTGGGTTGCTTAGGAAGTCAATGTGGAGTGATGACGACAGGGGTTTGTTGGGAGGATGTGGAAGAGGACGGGACAACTAGAGGAGGTGGATGAAGGATAACTTTAAGATGAGGGAAAAGGATGACCTTAGGAGGTAGTGAATGAGACATATTAATTATGGTAGAGGTTCGTTGACATGGAGGAGGAGATAGACAATGATCTCGAGCATGGGTGTGGAAGGAAATAAAAATACTATCTTCTAATTATTGGAGTTTATCATGGAGGGAATAACAATCATTATCAAGGTGGTTATTAATACAGTGAAAATTGAAAAAAGGGTGGTCACGATTGTGGTGCATCTGATGAGGGAGATGATTCTGAAACAAAAAATTTACTTACCAAACCAAATAAAGTGGAGCACTTAAGTTTTTTAGCAAATATATATGTTGTTTAGCATATAGGTCTTAAATATTGGTAAGTATAATGTTTAAATATGTATAGTGGCTAGGATGTTACAAAGTATATAGAATTTAATTAAATTACATATACATAGTTTTAAACTATATACAAATAGGTTACTAAGGATAGGGTTTAAGTATAGTGTTTAATAAAATATGTTCTTTAAAATGCTTAGAGAATATGTGGTAGTTTATTCTAATTTAATTAACTACTTAGGTTGTAAATTTAAGTTAGAAATTAATATGGTATAACACATAAGTGTTAATATTTAAATATATAGTTTAATATGCATAAAAGAAATGTAAGAATAAATGGGGCCAATAATACACATAGGTTAGTACCATTCAAACATATAGTTTTTAGGATTGCAATAGAAAATTAGAAGGGGTCATAGGTTAGACACAAGAATACTTTATTCCAACATAAATCTAATCAAGTTTATTTAAAGGGGTATTTTTAGACATGGAAAATTATTTTTTTGAACATTAAAGATGAAAATACACACTTAGAATTTTACACGGGGGACAAGAGTAAATTAAATTCACTTGATATTTTCCCTAGGTGTTTCCAGCACCAAAACAAACTAATTAAATATAAATATGAATATAAGTCTAGTTCAACTAAAACTAAACACAAGCATTAAATATTAAATTCGTAAACTTCATAAAAAAAATTCTCAATAAATTATCTTCAACTATTTTATAACAATATTTTAATATACATATTTTTAAAAATATTAAACCGTTTTTAGAGGCATTTATTAATAAAACTATATTATTTTTCTAAGTTAACTATTCAAATGCACATATTTAATTTAATTTGACCATACAAGTAAAAAAAACAAAACAAGAGTTAATAATTTTCCACTCAAGTAAATGTTCGACTTTAATATAAACATATATTTATTTTAAATAAACCAACCACAAAATACCTGTATAAAATTTATTTTGTTTTCTGGAAATCAATACACAAACAAACAATACGGCACTGTAAAAATAAATTAGTAATGCAATATCATTTAATATAGTGTATATCACAATTAAATATCCATTCCAACGAATATTACAAATAAAATAACCATAATAATTTAATCCTTTATTTAATTTATTTCCGTAATTGCACAGTATACAACCAAAATACAGAGAAGGGACTTATCTCAATCTAGCAATGGGCTTTGTTATGCTCAATTCCCGGTTCACTTGGATGTAAGCACCAGAACCATGGCCGCATTAATGAGGGGAAGAAAATTTGCTTAAAAGCACAAACTGATGCCTTGGCCAGGAACCATCCGGAGTTGTACTTTGTACCCCCAATTAGGACTCCTCTGGAGCCCCTCCCTCCTGCCCACAACCATGCTTACAAACCTAGCTTCCCTAAAAAATTTCCACAAGCTCTTTGAAATTTCTAAAAAAAAAAAATCCCCGGGATCCTCAACGAGTCTTACAAGCATTTAAATAATACTTTTCCCAATTCGGTTTCATTACCAAAGGTTACAATGATAACTTCCAAATTAAAAATTTACAATTAGTTTAATGTAAATAATAGTGTCCCGACAAGTTCCTCTCTAATTAAACCTTTTCATTTTTTATTTTGAAGTTACACAACAATATTCCAAAGTACTCATGATAAATTATTTTTTTATTTTTCAACAAATATCATATCGAGGATTTTGGCACATCACAAAATTGGCATTGATTGCAGCTGATGGAGTAAAGTCTCACGTGTGTGAAACATAATAAACGCAAAATTAATTACCCATTCAGAAGAGTATAAATAGGGGGTAATTCATTTGGAAATTACCTTGCAATTGAAATCAAGAGCTCTAAGTGAAAAACAACAAACAAAGTAGAGAAAGCGATCCGAAGCGTTTGAAACTAAAAAACCATTTGTCGTTGAAGAGGAACTGAAGCTTTTATAAGTAGCTTAGGGCAGGAAAAGCAAAAAGGTGGAGTTAATTGGAAGTAGATTTATCAGAGGAAGATTCTCAGTAAGGAAAACGTAACCCTCGGCCACCATTAATGTGGAGGTATAGCTCTTTTGAGAGCACGAGGAACTTTAGAGCTATAAACCACCCTAGAGTAAACCAAAAAGGATTCCAATCTAGGCGTGAAACAACGGTTGGGTGACAAGAGGCACAACCAAAAAGGGTTGCATGCGAATCAAGAACTTTTTACGACACTAGTTCAAACGGTTCTACAAGGTCAAAGTCAAAAAAATTGTGTGATGCAATAATCAAAAAAGTTCTTAGTGATGAGGAGGAAATATTCATACAAGAAGAGGAAGTGAAAATCATTGAAGGAGGACCTAGTTCTTCCACGCCCTTTAAGAAGAAGGACAGGAAAACAATGGCTTCTAGTTGGAAAACAAAGAGGGATAAGAGCCACATTTACTTAAAATTTGAAATATACCTTGAAGAAGCCGTAAGGGTGGGAAAATAGCAAACCCATGTGGGTCTATGCAAGATGTTTGATTGAAATTATGACCTACACAGATTAGATGAAATGATCACCAAATACTTAGTGTGTGATACAAGAAAGAAAGATGATGCGAGGAATGTCATTTATAATGACAGCGTAAAGAGGATGCTTAAGAAAGTGGGGGTTCTGAAACTCTATGAGCTACCCTACTTTAATAATTTGGTGGAACTCTTCCAGTACTTAATCTTGCAAGTGCGTGAGGGATATTTCTATTTTGAAGGGCGGCGCATGAGAATAGCTCGCCATCTAATCAAAAAGGAAACAAGGTCAATAAATATTGGGAAAGATTTGGCTTAGGATCTAGAGAACGAGAAAGAGATTGATAGGGTATGGGACCTCCTAAATTACAAGTGAGGAGGGTGCACATTCCCCATTATAAAAATCCAATACCCAGGAACAAGAGTCGCAACTCAACTACTAACATCCAAATTAGTAGGTGCGGAAAGATGCACTGAGATAAATAAGAATTATTTGTATATTCCACACAAAATGGTGCAAGGGATCCAATATAACTTGTCCCAATTTATTGTCAAAAGCATAACCATGGATGCGGAGCTTGCACATGAAAAATCAAGAAATGCATTTTGTTGGTGCACAATTCTCCTACTTTTTTGCTTCAATGAAATAGGCTGGCCCAAAAGGACAAGGAGAGCCTAAGTGGGTCTACACTATGGAATACAAGTTCCCCGCCAAAAGGTACCAGCAATTCTTGGCACTCACAACTCTCAACAATGCATACAAAACAATATTTGACAATTGGCTAAGGCATCTGCAGAATATATTCGAGAAAGATTGGAGAATCCCATGCCAACTACCCAAGGAGTTAGAAGGGGAGGCAAATTTGTTGTGGTAGAAAAACACAACTTCCGGTGATTCAAGCAAATTGATATGGATTGGTCACTTTGGGGCAAAGTTCCCTACGCCTTTACTACTAATTACTTTGTTTGATTCGTAAACATGATCAAGGAGACCAGGAAAATAAAGATAGATGCACTAAGAATTGATGCGGATATCCATACCCTCTGAAAAAAAATTAATTATGCAGGGGAGGAGACGCATGTAGAAACATGTGAAATAGATATATGCTCCCTTAGTGAAATAGAGACGATAGTATTGAAACACAAGGCACAAAAGTTGTTCTACTATCTAAGGCCAAGGAAGATGAAAAACACGACAACTCTACAGGATGAGGACGTGTCAGATGAGCAAATGATCCCACCTGTCAAAGAAAAAGAAAAGGGGATAAGAAGGTCGTGGCAGGAAAAGCCCTCTTCACTTAGAGGAGGGGGAAAAGAGGGTCTGACTAAAAAGGAACAAAGGGTGAGTGCAGCAAAGATTCTTGAAACCGCACCCAAGACCGCCAAAAAACGTGACGATGGAACACATGTCGATGGCGTCGAAATTACAGTGAGTCCTAAAAAATCTTATGTGCTGGATCAAACAGGTACCCAAGTTAAGGTAGGTGGTGAAAGGCCACTTTCACCCAAGGAAGGAGAAGAGGCGTAGAAGAGACAATGCAAAACACTCCTAGACACTCCCACATAGAAGATGATATAGAGATGGGGGATCCCAAGGACTCAGGTGCAGGGACATCCTCCTCTCCTAAATCAACCCCAAAAGTATTCATGGTTGAAGATGACCATGGAGATGAAGGGGAAGAAGAAGAACATGGGGAGGTTGAAGGTGCGGGAGGAGACCACAAAAGCGATGAGGAGGAAGACGAGTGTCATCAAGATAAGGGGAAGCGTCCAATAGAAGTGTCGGAGGATGAAGAATTCAATTTGGATCTAAATCAACCTCGGAAGTCCATCCATGCAAGGTACCAGCAGGGGAGAGCCATGAAATATTTGTTCTCTTGGGACTACATGAGAGAATCAATAGCAACAAAACGCACTAAAGATGATATATTTTTCTCTTGACGTTTGAATAGAAGAGCCCATTATTGAGTTGTCTGGGTCTTGTCTCAATAATATCCCCACAGGAGAAGGAGATACAATAGCATCGCGGAAACTTATTATCTTTCTAAAACAAAAGTAGGCAAGGTGCTTCTGAAATTTTTTTGGGGAAGTAACACAATAGCAATGATTCCGGAATATAAAGGAGAAAGGTAACTGAGCCGGAGAAAGAGCTCATGGAAATAATGAATCAACTACATTATTTAGCCCAAAAGCATAAGGCCCTATAAGAAAAATATTCATGCACTAATTCCAAGGAAAAAAACTTAGGTGAGAGGATTCTCTTCAATAAACCTAAGCTTATGGAAGCACACCCAATCATCGCGAGTGAAAATATAGATGAATTGAATTAATTGTTCAATATTTTTTAAGAAATTAGAGGCCGAAAAGGAATGGGAAAAATAGAATAAAAGTAAATAGGAAAACATTCATGTTGTTTGTAGAAATAAATTAGAAGTGTGTACAAATCTCACCAAGGAACTTGAAGAAAAATACATACAAGAAGATAATACCCTTAATTTTTTTCAAATAAATATGCATTATTAGCATGTGCCTGCATGAGGAAACTAAAAAACAAGTAGCATTGCAGGCTTAAATGGAGGATAATTCAATTGATAAGGCCACATGAAATAAGTTTATGGAATATTTTTAGACGATTGGTGAAGAGGCCAATTAAAGGAGAGAAATGGTGAAGTAGCGAATAGAAAAACTATGGAATCTCACCAATAAAGTTGAGACTAAGTTGGAAGCCATGTGTACTAAGGTTGATACCAAGTTCAAAGAAATACACACAAAAGCTACAACTGGTGTTAAGGACACACAAAAAAATTGAGGTAGCCATGTAGTTGGAGGAATTAATTCCTCTATTCCAAAATGAAATAAATGATTGGCAAGCACCTCGCGTGCTATCTTTGCGTTGTTTTCTCCAGCTTGCTCTACCTAAGAAAGGTTTGTGCATAAGAAAATAAGAAACAAGAAGCACGCAAGAAAATTTGGATATGAAGAGCACAAACAGTTTGAAAAAAGAGGCGCACTGGAAGAAAGGGAAAGAACCACATGCATGAAGAATAAGAAAGGCATGTGAAAGAGTTATTGGAAAGAGGCAGAAAGTACTCAGGGTCTAGCCAAAATTACATTGGATTTGGATAAGACAGGTGGGACCATGAATATGCAAGGGTGAAGGAACACACCAAAAATAGACAAGACGGGAATATGCAATGAACTAACAATTTGGATCACTTACATGGAAACGGTCCGGAATAGGTAGAGCAAGCCGGAGAAAACAATGCAAAGATAGCACACAAGGTGGACAGAACGAGGACATGGCCAAATATAGTCAAGGAACTACTAGAAGTAATTGTCATGCAATGGATATATGGCGGCATATGGCCTAGCCATCGCCCAATGTAATAATTAACTTGTATAAAGAACTCAAGGGCTAAGAATAGCTCTTGAAGGACTAGCGAAGGGAAAGTCCCCACTAATATAATAGCTCTTGAAGGACTAGTGACTTTCCCTTCACTAGTCCTTCAAGAGCTATTATATTAGTGGGGACTTTCCCTTCGCTAGTCCTTCAAGAGCTATTCTTAGCCCTTGAGTTCTTTATACAAGTTAATTATTACATTGGGCGATGGCTAGGCCATATGCCGCCATATCTCCGTTGCATGACAATTACTTCTAGTAGTTCCTTGACTATATTTGGCCATGTCCTCGTTCTGTCCACCTCACGTGCTATCTTTGCATTGTTTTCTCCAGCTTGCTCTACCTATTCCAGACCGTTTCCATGTAAGTGATCCAAATTGTTAGTTCATTGCCTATTCCTGTCTTGTCTATTTTTGGTGCGTTCCTTCACCCTTGCATATTCATGGTCCCACCCGTCTTATCCAAATCCAACGTGGTTTTGGCTAGACCCCAAGTACTTTCTGCATATATATATATCCCATGAAGGGTTCATCGTTAATTGTGTGTGGTGTGTGGTGTGTGGTGTAGACAAGTATGAATGAAGACATATTCAAGTAGGTCTGAGTGAAGAGCTTGAGTTATGCATTTATGTAATGATTGATTAATATAAGTGAAGAACATAGTTTGGGAGCAATTATATTGTTTGTGCATAATTATATTAATCTAGTATATTTTCCTTGGTTGCTATTGCATTGTGTTTACTATTTATTCCACTTCATCGTAATGTTAACCTTGATAGAGCTCAGATTCTTCTACGCTTCGGATGAGCTTCCCATAAGTTATGCTTTGGCATGATAGGCCAATGCAAAGGAATAAAGGCAGTCGTGCATTCCAATGTTCTAACTCATGTGCATGTGTGTGGACCTATTAACATAACTAGATGTGCAACATAGACCTAGATGGGATCTTTTAGCACAAGACCAAATTGTTTGACGGTTTGGATAGTGTTGTAAATATCTATACACAACTAGGATAAGTGCATTGCTTATGACTTAAGTATTTATATAATTGACTACGTAGTTTAATGAGTAGAGCAAGTCTTGCAATAGGACTAAGGATAGACTAGGATATGACAATTAAGTTCGTAATAGGTGCACAAGCATTTATATAAGTGATTAATCCAGTACTGACATTATCAAGTGATAAATTACTAATTTTAGGTGTCTACATTTTCACCCCTTTGAGATAGGAAATGAAATTTTCTTACTTAAAAGAAAATATACTTGAGTGCGTACACACATTTTATCTTTTCTTGAGATGTTTGGTTGCTTGAGTATCTGCAATATCCTCAAAGTTAAACCTACAACATAGAGTGTAGTCAACAACCATATAGAATAATTGAATTTTATCTCGAAATTAAACTTGAAACTCAAAAATTGAGTTGTGAATCAAGTGTGGAAGGAGTACACTTGTTTTTCTTGCAAATGTAGGAGGTTCCTATTGAAGCACTTGGAGAGGGATTTAAGTTGCGCCAATGGAAGATTGGGGACGATCAATCCCCAATTTATAAGAGTGGTGTGAACAAACAAAAAGGAGTTGGGTGTCCCAACATTGAAGTAACCAAAAGATATTGTGGGTTACCCAATGCGTTAGGATGTCAAAATAACGTTGGGTGTCACTTAGTCCAACAACTTTCGAAAGAGTGAGAGGAATGGTGCCCCCAGGTGTCATTAGACCCAAAGTAGAACCATCCACACATGGAACCGCATTATTGCACACGGATCTAGATTTTCAATATGTAAAGTAGTGAGAATTCAAAAAGAAATGAAGGACATGTGTTTGCCCACTGTGCATTGTAAAAGTGCTTCGGTTCTAAATGCAAAGTAGAAAGGGAATGAAGTGCACTCATGCCCGTATTGTGCATTGTAAAAGTGCTTTGAGAATGCAAAAACAATGATGTTCATGCTCATGCCCCTTCATGTGCCAATATGAAAATGTAAATGTGCCCCAAATAGAAAATGTGTAATTGATGTTGGATTGTAATTGTCATAATGCCCCCCATGTTCTATAATAAAATGTAATGGATTGTGTACTCAAAGTGTGTATATGTCCCTGAACTTGTACCAGAGGCTTGTGAAAACCTATATTTTCCTGAAAATGTTAAAACTAGATGTCAAAATTTGCCCAAGTCAATAGTATCCATTAGGAAAACAAAATATGACTGTTCATTCCTCTATTGGATAATTTTTTCAAAATTGAAATTATGTAAATAATTTTTATTTGTTCTTGTGCATGTATCCATGTAACATATTTGACAATATTTTATAATATGTAATCTATTTGTGTGCCTAAATTACATTAATATTCTTGTGGTTACTAAATGCCCCCTCTTTTGAGGTGAGTGAGATAGATTGTATCTCTTCTCAAAAGAATTAAAGTGTGCCCCTTTCAGATATAGCATATAATAATTGTTGGAATAATAGATGATAACTATAGGTGGCCACCATGTAGAGCTCGGCCTTAAAAGAGAGCGCGTGATAGAAATCATGGCACAAAGAGATAGCACATACAACAAGCATGAAAGTATACAAGGATAAAATCACACAAGCATACAAGTACAACAATCAATGTCACACATGAAGTCATAGAGAAAGCCACAAACAAGGGACAATAGTTTTTGCACACACATATAGAAGGCTAAGGGCCTCGCACACAAAACAAGTAGATAAGCAATACGATATGTAATTATACAAATAAACAGAAGCCAATAAAAGCATAAAACAAGAGATACTATTCATGTATAGTCCATGTGTTATTCCCAAAAAAATTAGATAAATAGCATATATCACAATATATAATATAAGCATAAACATGACATGAAAAAATATTATATACTAAATAAAATAATAACACCTGATAGTGTAGAATATGCCCCTAAATTATCAAGGCCGCAGGGTGAAGGGTAAGTCCAACACCTATGATCATGTAGAGTACCGTGCATCATGCATCATGCTCACATACCACATGAAACACATGCATGTATAGAATATAGAATATGTTATCTATCAAATCACGTACACACAACCTATGTAAAGCAAAAGCTTGTAAATCAAATCATTTTCAGACCTTGATTTTGTATTTTTGAAATATTTGAATGTTTTCGTATTTGTAAAATATTCTAGTTTTTGTATTTTAGAAATATTTAAATTTTTTGAAAGCATATTATTCAACATTGGATAGGTAATTTGTAGTAGGATTATAACCTATTGGTCCTACGTTGGTCATATAGCTATCGAGTTTGTCAAAGCTAATAAAAGGACGTGACATACTCTTCATCAGTATAGGGTTGGCCATGTTCCCATCAAGGATTTCTAACATGTAATATTGTGTTGGTAATCAGGGAAACCGTCGTGCTTAATTATAATTGAAGTATGGAGTTGGGGGAAAGTGATATTGTGATTGGTCTCATCAATAGTTCCTTTCAAATGTTGCAACCATGATCTCCCCAAACAAAGAGGGGTTGGATGGGTGTCGAGGGATACCCTTAACTTTGTTGTTTTAACACGTAAACCATATACCATATAAAGAATATAGTATAACCATGAAAGTCATATGACCGCACATACATAATGTTTGACGGAGTAAAGCCAAGATTGTGTAATACTTCTAACGTACATATATTCCTAGATGTAGCTATATTGAGGGGGTTATGTTCCCAATACTTTGTGTATATAAAGTGTGAGCATAACATAATATAATCTAAAATGTTTGCATGACTCAATTGTATCGATAGGTTATGATTGTTTTATTTGTGTTGTGTTATCGTGGACTATTTCAATTGTACCATCAATGTGTAGTGTTATTGTGGACTATTTCAATTGTACCATCAATGTGTAGTGTATGTATCTTAGATATTAGAGATTGCAGTGATTAATGTCATGGCCAATAACACAATGATAGTCACAAAAGGGATTACTTGGTCACCTAGATAGTTTGTTAGTTGTGTGGTAACACATAGGAGGTAGCACTAATAAGCCACAAGTAATAAATACAAGAGCTCATGTGATGTGTCCAAGTTTTTAGGAATAGTAACAAAACCAGAAGTGGCAATAAAAATATTATTAATAAAGTGTCATATAATACATGGATTTGCAGTGGGTGTCTATTTTGGCACTTGAGGTACACAAGAGTTGAAAAACTTTTGACTCAAAGATGTAGAAAGAGATGTAGGGTAAACAAGTTTACATTTACCCTGAGTGACAATTAGAACTAACAATGACAACTTGGATCGAAGGTAAGCACAAGCAAGGCAAGCCACGATGATCCAACCACAGACACCCCATAATCAAGAAGTCTCACAACACAACCATGAGATCTACCAGTATCGTGTGATTGGAGGAACATGGGTCCCAGAAAGAACATGAGGCAAAAACATTCTGGAAGGATCCGAGGAGAGCCCATTGCACCATTACAATTCTAGGATACAATAGAGTTGCATCATCACCTATTGAGACCCAAAAGTGCCATCATGGGGAGAGAGTCACAAATCACCACCCTGCAATACCAAATTTTGGCCCTTTTTTCTTTTAGGCAAGGCATGATTTTGGCACAAGCTTCTAGAGCTCCTCTACTTGGGAGTCGTGTGATTTGCATCCAAACACGCTTTGTTGGGTAAGGTAACCAGCTTTTTTGGGCTTCAACGTACACAAAAATAAATGCTCTTCTACATACCAAAACTTGATAACAAAAGTGTTATCAGAAATCGCCAAAGTTCTATCAAAGGCGATGTATTTAAGATTCAATGACTCATGCAAAAATGAATGATTGACTAGTACAAGATCAATGGGCATATGAAAATCATGAATTCAAAGGTTGAAAGCCTTTGGTTATCCATGCCTCTTCTTCAAATTTCGCTTGGGCAGCCATTTCAAAAACTCAAGATGCCTTTTTCCCACCAACCTTGTACCCACAATTTTCACTCCTCCACTTATTTTTTAATAGATTGTTATTGGGCTGCAATCTTGTTGTTTGGATGCATGTGGTGGTTTGTAATCTCTAATTGTTTGTTTTGAAATTTGAATACTTCCTTTTATTTCGAAAAGCATTGGGCATCAATCAAGGAAGCTTGGGATCCCTCAAGTTTCATTATCCTTGCCTTCCAATCCACGATTCTGATTTCTTTCTCCTGCAGCAATTATTGAAGCAGATATCATCTAAATTTGGATCCAAAGTTCTGGAATGGTGGAAGATACGACCGAATTACCTTCCACGTTGATTCTTGACATTTTGACCACCTTGACCTTGTAAGACCAAGGACATTTTGAACTCTTGCAACTGAGGGAGAGGAGTCTCCATTTTCAGGCACTCCCTTGGATAAAAAATGTCAGCTTTTTCAGATTTCTTTTTTTAGGAATTCAATTTCACAAAATAAAACAAAAAAAATCAGAGAACTCCGGGGTCTGAAGTCTGGAAACTCAGAACTGGAAAATATGTGTTCTTACTGTCTTTTGGTTTAGAACATTAGGGTTTGGGACTTAGCACTAGGTTTATCTATCTTGGTCTAAGACTTTTTAGATTGAGAACTATCCTTTTAGCATTATGTTTGCACTTTTTTCCAAATATTAGCAATGTGCTTGTAATCTTCCAGCGTTGAGAATTGCAAAAAATCTATCTCAGTTTAGATGTATGTCACAAGCCAGCTATGTCTCTCTCACTATCAGATATGTGTAACTTTATAGTTAGAAATTTAACTGAAAAATGTTGCCATGTTGCTGCAACATTGGTCACATCCTTGGTGCAACTAATGTCGTTTGAAGTATTGGTCATCATATTTGAGCACATGGTAATATTCTTCTTTCGGGACAACATCGAAATTAGTTTAGGCCTCCATTCGTTCAATGTGAAGATCTCAATTTTCGTGCCTTAGACCAGTTATTGGCAGGTAGTGCTACTTTCAAAAGTGCAAATGTAGCCTTCTCACCATTGTAGAACGTATGAACATGAAGTTAGGAATCTAACTGATTCAATCGTCTAATGATCTGCATCATTTTTGCCTTCAAACAGAGGAATGCCAAGATTTATCTGTACCTTGAAAGGCATCTAACCAACCTAGATCATCTTGGATGTGGACAATTGTGTTGCATGGGATGTCACACCCTAGAAAGTCCAAGCAAACTCGTCTGCCATATCCTCTTTTATCTCTAGAATTGATCCACAATGTCGTCTCTCTACATCTGGAGTGCATCTTCCATCAACCTTTGATGCCATATATGGTCTTGTCTCTCCAATGCCTCATTGTCTGACATATAAGATCTCATAAAACGCCATGGTTATCAAAGGGTCACAGATTTTGCAAACTAACTTCTTCTAACATAACCCTGTATGATGGGTCATATAAAGACAGGGAAAGACCAAATTGACTGCCCTCATACCATTGATCCAGATTCCTGAAGTAATTTAGAGGGCGACACACCGATAAATGGAAACCCAACAGGCTACAGGGAGAAGCATCAGAGAGCATGGGCAATGAAAGCTGGACCACAGATGAACTCAGAAACAAGAGACAAACTAACCATCAATGTAAAGATACAAGGAACAGAATTGTAATTCAGAATGTGTTGATTAGCTCTATAAATGAATCTATGAAGGCAGATGAAAAGACATAAAATACAACTTCTATAATAGCAGGCCAAACCCTCTATAACTGACATAATTCTTGAAGAAGGGAACATGTTCAACCCTTTTTGTCTTTGAATGCAAAATGGTTCGCATTCCACCATTTGCAGGTGTTGTTGCCAGTGCTGTAACACTGGCATAGTTACCTATGCCTCGGGGAGGGGGGTGATGGGACAGAAAAAAAATTCTCAGATTTAGCAGATGGCAGGGGGTGGCTATTAAAATAGTAAACAAAAATTCTAAATTCAGGAGACTCTTGGAATGGTCCCGGTCCTTCACACGTATCAAGATTCTCCTGTTTCAAATCAGGTTCTCTACTCCCCCGTCTCAAATCCGGTACTACCCGCCTCTCCTCCGGACTTCCAGCACGGGGAAGGGAACGGGGTAAAACTGGGGGGAACTGAAGCTTCTTCCATCTCCAAACTCTCAAAAAAACAAACCCTCGGGAGCAGGATCTCCGTCCTCCGAATTGTCTGTGTCGGTATCGCTGTCTGACTCTGATTCTGAAGAGGTGTCAGTTACAGTTACCACCCCCAAAACCCCTTCTCCTTCGGCAGCGAAACCTTCCATATATCGATCCTCTTCCTCTTCCTCTCCCTCTCCCTCTCCCTCTGATGAAGCCTAGGGTGCTTTCAGGATTAGGGTTCAAGCATATCCCAATGCATATGAATCCAGCTCCTGCTAAGTTCAATCCCCAAAAGCCTATGGTGGAAAATTTTGTTAGAATTGTAATGAACACTATGTGACAGTAGATGTTGTATTTAAATTTTACACACGTTATTAGGATCCACACAGCTCCGCAGTATAAGTCTCATGCCGGCTGGAGTTCTGCATATATGTTGGTGGTGCGAATTATTTTCCTATTTTAACCCAATGGACTCATTGGCTTCTCTCTTTTTTCTATTTTTTTAACTATGGAAGTCGACATTAATTTAAATTCAAAGTCAACAATGAGATAAGATAAAATTAGACTAAATATTAGCAAACATTCAGGTCCTAAATCGTGTCCAAGGAAAATATGGTGAATTACACTAGCATAGATGAATTAACTAAGAATGTAAAACTAGAGTTTGAGAGGATTGCACCAATTTCGGACTGAGATGCAATGATAGTGATCTGATATTGTGTAGGATGTGCAAGGTGTCATTCAGTTGCCCTGAAAATGTGGGAGTATAATTTTGCAAGCAAGACATAGACACCTATCTCAGACAGTCGTTAGGACGACTTTGTCCTATTTGGATGGCTTTGTCCTTTGTGGCTCTAATTTTAATCTCTCTTCTAGCACTGTGTTCCTATGTGTCTGTAGCTTCATCTTCTATGGTTTAAATCTCATTATAGCAGTTATGCAACTGATTAGGGCTTCGTTTTTGTTCTTTTTTGCTTGGGGACCTAGCAAAGTGTAGGCACTTTTGGGTCGTGTGGTACCTACCACACCTATGTAGCAATACTTTGAAAAGGCATCAAACCATCATAGTTCCCCACCCGACGTAAGTGTGAAAGATGTATATCACAATGTATTTGGCAATGAAAACCCTAATTAGGATCTTTGACACTCCGCAATGATCTTTGGCATGTGAGATGTAGTTTTGCAAATTTGCCAAGGCCAGCCACGTGTGATGTATACAAACTTAGAGTTGGCTTAGCTGACTGAATATGCTTGAGGGACTAATATAGCAATTGGGTGCTTTTGTTGTGATCTCCTAGGAAGCCCACAGATGTGGGGTGAGGCCCTTAGAATGGGGTTAAGTGAATGTATTTATATAAGTGATATTGTGACAAGATTTCCCACTCAAATGACATATGACCAACTAGGCTAACTTGTGCATTTAAAAATGCCACCATTAAGAATTTTTTAGATGAAGTCATCAGCTCAGGACAAATTCGAGCTGGCAACTTTTCCTGTAATGGCCGACTTCGTCCAGGCACAGTGCAGAATGCAAACTTTTAGTTGGAGACGGTGGCCAAATGTCAGAAAATGCGTTGTATAGTCTCAGAATGAGCTTTTGCCCAGTTAATGACGGATAACAAGTGTGACAAGTGGCCGGTAGTGCTATTCGTGCAAGGAATGTGTATGAATTAGTTAATTTTATGCATAATAAGTCATGAGCTGAGATAAATACCAAGGATTAATTGTCACATGTCTATAGGTCAAGATTTAGGTATCTACATTCACCTCATTTTAATTTAGTAAATGGAAATTGCTTGATTAAAATAAAATGAATGAAATACAAATCTACCATAAGCACAAGGCATGTGCGAGACTAGCACCCAAGGTTATGCCAAAATGGTAAGTCATTGAATTGGTGACCGCTAAGTCACGGGTTCAATAAAGAAAAGTAAAAGTTTGACAATAATAAATGATTGTCAATTCAAAACTTTCCTAAGAGACCTAGAGCAGACTGTAAAATAAATATCTTTTCGGTGCATTCCACCTATTATTTATATTACCAAACCCAACAACTGTTTTCCAATCTAGAAAAGGTACAATTTTATCACCATTTTGAATCTCAAATCCATTTTCCATGGTGAACCGGCAAGCTAAATTGAAGCATAAAACTTCCATTATCAACTTATCTTTATTTGCAAACTTTTACATAAATAATCCAAATTCCTTCTGTAAAACTAAATACTTTACAGCCAAAATAATCCTGGTTAAAACTACTGAAATTTTGAAAATCATACCTGCAGCTTCTTTGCAGACATGAAGAAGCAGTCTTTAAGGGAAACTTTCAAGCTCTTAACCAAAGACATATGAGTAATATCAAGTGAATTTCCACAGTTACTTGCCAGTGAGTGTGGAGAGCTCCTTACAAAAACTGCTCAACCACTGCATATGCATGCATGTGTGTGCCATAGAAGGCATGTACAAGATGAAATGTAAAAAGCCAGATTGAAAAAATGAAAATAAAAATCATTTTTTGAAGAATCGGGCAAAAAGAAAAGCAAACTGACATATGGGTTTCCATATGACCTACATTTTCATACATGTCTCTTTGCCCATTTTACAATATACTCCCCAATACCATACAATATCATTACTTCTTTTTCATGTAATTCAAAGTGGTCACTCAATAAAGCCTATACCGTATGACATATGAAATATATTAGTAATATAGCATGTGACTTTATTTTCAAATACCTATAATGCTGCTTGTGCTATGATGATGAAGTGTGGCCCAATTTATTCTTCTATAATTATATGGAATTCGCTCAAATTTGCAGTATCTCAAAACAAATAGAGAAATATTGACAAGAGGAACCATGGTTTTTGCACTGAAATCACAAAAGAAATTATTACTTGAAATGCTTCACCAACAAAATGTATTTTGAATATCATTATTTGCCACTAGGATACAAACAAGTCCAAAACAAAATCAAGTCATATATAAGGGGGAAAACAAGTCATATTAAAATACCATGAATATAAAAAGCAGCTATCTGCACTTGAATCAGCATTTTATCAATATTAATAATTTGGAGCTTCGCTTTACCATATATACTGTAGAGAAATTCTTACATGAATACTATCAAAGAAGAGTACAGATGATGAAATGTAATGTAAGTAATCTAAAGATTAGTCGTATATACAAATATGCATGTCAATCTGAATTGGAATTTGCACAAACTGCGAGTGTAACAACAACAAAAAATTGCTCCAATTCTCTTCTTGATCTAGAGAGGAACACAAGCATCCAGAGATTAAAAGGTATGCAGATAACTACACCTTCTCAATATACTGAATAGAGCATAAACAATTAAGAACTTCATGGTCTTGTGACCAATAAAATGCAAAATAAATAAAGCATTTTTTTCAGCCTAGGCAATAAAAGGCCCGGTACCCCAGAGAAGTATGCAGATTATATTTAGTATTTACAGATATGCTCCTTGTGAATGACACTATTGAGCAACTAACTATGACCTAGAAACCAATAACTTTCCGTTAAGATATTTCATAAAATCTCTCAAATTTTAGAAACAGCAAGAAATGATTGCACAAATCAGTAAATGGCAGCAAAAACCCCATAGCCTTCGAGCATCGGCATGACCCTGAACCTAACTAACAAATTCATACAACTGACCTAAACAAAGTTATGCATGCCACAGGCCAGCTGGGCTTAGAGGCATACAATTTCCAGCCCAAGCTAAAGCTCAAAGAATTTCATACTGGAACTTGATTGATCCCATTGACCTCGGGCATGGTTCTTAGATTACCCGGTGGAGTTTCATGGGTTTCGTCTTCATCAGAATCCAATGCAAATCGAGCT
The DNA here is from genome assembly GCA_019776745.2 of Taxus chinensis. Taxonomy (NCBI): domain Eukaryota; kingdom Viridiplantae; phylum Streptophyta; class Pinopsida; order Cupressales; family Taxaceae; genus Taxus; species Taxus chinensis. Next base: position 163,597,065 of record CM034155.1, on the reverse strand, counting down.
CCAAAGTCAATACCCGAAACATCCAAATCTTGCAATTCCTCTGCCTGTTGACCCAATGGTTTATAATTCATGGCACCAAATTTCACGTACTTTGTGCTCAGATATGAGTAGGCGGGAAGAAGACAGACCAATAGTAGAGCCAGATGACAATTGAATTGAAGGGTTGCAATGGCCATGGCCCTGTGACCATTGGCATGACTCTCACAATGAACAGTATATTCCCCCCCGATCTTTTCAGATATTTTACATCCGTGAGAAATCAATCCAGTGAAAAACGAAATACCCATTTGAATAAACCAAGTCCCCTGCAGAATCAACCCCATACTGAAACCTAATGGAGGCAATACAGAATTTGGGTATGGGATCTCTAGGGCCTTACATAAAATGCAAGCACAAATGGGTATTAGGATTAAACTATAATACCTGTTTTCAAGCCCTGTTGAGCCCTCCTTTTGAAGGTAAAAAACAAGAAATTCCTCACCAAATGCCAAAAGGGCAATCAAGTTACAGGCCTCCCATGGCAAAGGAAGCAATTGAGTGCACTCAGAGGTGATACAGACAATCGAATAAAGTAAAAAAATCGAGGCCACACCTGATTTTTCCAGTTGTATTGCAAGCCCAAGGTGGTCTCCATTTTCTAGTCCTTGCAATGTGGTGAAAATTCCATTGGTAATGAATAACGCTGCAAGGGAGCCTATGAATACGTGCTCTGCAGTATAAAAAGGTCTTTTTCTGTAGATAGAGGGTCTATGAAGAGATGAATTTGATCTGGCGAGATAGATCTTGGCTGTGGAGGCGGCCTGCCATATCCCAATGCATATGAATGCAGCTCCAGCTAAGCTCAATCCCCAAAAGCCCATGGTGACAAATTTTCTTAGAATTGTAAGGAAATTTTGTGACTGTAGATGTGTATTTAAATTGTACACACGTTATTAAACTCCACACAGCTCTGCAGAATAACCCTCGTATCGGCTGGAGTTTTGCATAAATGTTGGATTTTGGAGTTATTATTCTGTTGTAGCCGATGGACTTGTTGGCTTCTTTCTCCTTTTTCTATTTTTTTTAACTATGGAAGTCGGAAAAAGTTTAAATTCAAAGACAACAATGAGATAAAAGATCATATTAGACTAAATACTAGCAATCGCATGCGCAGTCGTCGAAATGTAGGTGTATTGTTTGAAGACTAGAGTATTTGGTGTAGACTATTATAAGGGAAGGATTTGTTTTTATGAGGTTTTGGATTGAGGTGAAAGAGGTTTGCGAGGGGGTTGAAAGGAAGACAACTAATGTTGTAGTTGTTATGTGGTAAGATGTAGTGTTTTTTAAATTTGTGAAATAGAGGGGAATAAGGAGACATAATGTAATGCAGTTAACAAATCTTTTTTGTAACATTATGGTTCCTATGGAGGAAAGATAGTAGTTCTTTTTTGAGAGATTATGTTAACAAATGTTAATGAGAATGAGAAGTAAGTATGTAACATTTTTATTTACAAAAAAGATGCATACTTTTGTAGCTCGTTGAAAGGCTAACTTGAAATTGTACTTGAACTTTTGAATAAACAAGACGTGGTTGGGTGCGGAAAGGAAAGGGGGTGTTGAAAGGCTAAGTTGAAACGCTACAAGAAGTAGCAAATGCAGTAGTGGTGGTTGGGAGAGGGAAGTAAAGGGTCCTTTTTAAGATGGTGGGATTAGGTTGAGTGAAAGCAGTCTTGACTCCTCATATCTTTGTGCTCCAAGAGTAGGAGTGTGCACCATTTTTTAGTATCGTTGAAATGAAAAAGGTGGTGAAATGCAAAGAGTGAGGGAACTCTAGAGATTATTATGAATGTTAGACCTTGTCTTTCAGTGTTCCGAATGTTAACAGTTGCTTTTTGCAAAGTAAGACCCTAGGACTTGTGAATAGTTAACCCTCAAGCCATTTTAATCGACAATTGTCTGTGATTCCCTCTTGAAATAGGGGCACTAGAATATGTAACAGGTTGGAGGTATCCCAACATGGGCCAATGTATCTATCAAATTTGGTTACAACAAATAGTGGAAGTTCTGGTGGTGGCTTGGTTGATTCGTAGACAATGTCAAAAGTTGTGCTTGTTGCACCATTTACAAGTCTTGCGTCAACCCACAAATTAGCAATAAGCATGTACAAAGAAGAACTTTGTGTTGTAATTGATCATCATAAGGTTCTCTTGATCCATCTCATCGGGTACTCTGAGAAACGGAGCGAGCGATAGGAATGTTCAATGATTTCAACATTTGAAGGTTGGGGGAGTCTACCTGGTCATTTTTTACAAACAAATGTGGTGCATCCTTGAAATTTTCGATCTCCTACGAAGAAAGGTGTGAGTTGGTGCAAAACATAAGGAGTTCCAGTCCTCAAAGAGAGGATATGGATCTCGAATTTGGAGAAGCAGTTCGCGAAAGAAAACCTATGTTGGGGTGGTTCCTTATTGATGGAGTGTTGTTTATAAGGAGATAAAAGAATGGAATCCCTTATAAAGGCCAGCTCCATATGAATGGTTTGCATACAAAGGAATGTCCATGACTAGTGGTAATTGCCCAAGGTCATCGATGAGGATGACATATCTAGACTTCAAGACTGCATGTCAAGAAAGGACGGGTTGGCAGTCAACATTGGCCCTCCATATAAATAACATGATTTTGTTGTGGATGTTTAATCTATCATCATTTCTAGAAGGGAAGTAATTGATTTTCCCATCTATATCAATGGAAAAAGATGAAATAGGTTGAGTGTCTTAGTGGGCATTGTAGGCACGATTCGTTTTCTGTAAGCATGTTTTCTCGGTACATTTTGTGTGGCACTGAACATGACTAACTAGTTCTTCAAGATCTACAAGTGGAGAGGAAGAAAGTATTTGTGTTATATCCAATGAGCAAGGATCGTCCTAAAGTGACCTGTGAACATATTCCAATTGGATGCAAATGGGTCAGGGATTCCAGGAAGAAACGAACTTGTCAAAGTATTGTTTAGTTTCTTCAACAACATTTGTATCTTTCCAATCCAATGCATCAACATTGGGAGCGTTTTCAAGCCACAAGAAACCATAGACATGTGCGGAGCCTTTATGTTGTCATTCATACCTACAAGAAAGATGAAACATAAACAAAAGCTATGTAGCTCGAAACATAGTTGGAAGAAGGGAATTGTATCACCTGTACCAATATTATATTGCCCCAAGTGTTTCTATAATATTTTTTTGCAGAAGATTCTCAATCTGTGATGTAAGTAAGTAGATACATTGTGAGGGTTAGAAATAATGTTAAAGGTCCTCCACTGCTATACAACATGAGGATCTGCAGGGCATGCACCAGGCATAATATTGTGGAGATCTTGCCATTTGGTGTCTACAACACTCACTATGAAGAATAAAGTTGGTATTCCCAATTGTCCGAACGTGTCTTAAACCTCACTTCTACTTTTAGTACAAAATGAGTGCGCCCCTAGAAGGCTTGCACCAAATCGCACTAAAATAGGAGCCTTGGAGCAATTTTTAGAGATGTTAAAGAAAATGTATGTTGGGATTAGAAAGTGCTAAGTATAAGCCACATGCGGAGGTTGAATATTGTGTGCATGAGCATGTGCGAGAGCAAGTATAAGTCAATGTGTAAGGGCTTGTGCACGCACAGGGACAAATTCCAGGAGTTGGTCAAATTTCCAAAGGAGGCTAAAAATAGGAAAAGCAGAGTTGACGTAAAAGGAAAGAAAGGTCCAGAAGTAAACCTAGAATAGATAAAGCACATACAGGATGCTATAACACGGATGTCTAATTATAGGATTAAAGCATGGATAAGGCCGAGCTAATTATAACACAAGCTGAAGATTAAAGCGAGAGTTTTGAAGGCATGTGGTCTATAGTTAGGAGGTCTATTATTAGAGTTAAAGCATGTAGGCGGTGAAGGAAAAGTTCCCACCGTGTATAAATATGAAGGCACGCCCATTAAAAAACATCATGTGTGTAACAGATAACTATAAGAGTCGTGTAATGGGGTATGGATGAGGTCCCCACACTTACTTATGGGATATGTTATGCTTAATTGTGTTGTTCTCAATTACTTTATCTTCTACCTTATGTCACACATTGTTTTGTTGATTAATCCACATCTTGCGTGAATAACTAAAGAGGGACCTGAAGTTTACACGTGCTTCGAGTGAGCACTTAGAAATTTGTCTAAGTGAAGTGTTAGTGCACCCGACCAGGTATTGGTACATAAAAGACTACATTTTGGTTCCATTATCAGGGCCTCTTTTCATTTTACTCATCAACATGTGGCGTCTTTATGGTGTTCATACTATCATTGGAGAATATTGAGCATTTGGTACACAACAGATAGGATGAATTTTCTTAGAGATACAACACTGGTAGAAAATTTCACGTGTGCAATTGGGTGGAAGATAATTTATATGATTCATTGTATGAGATGTTTTTCAATTTCTTCATAGTAGATTTTTACGAATGGTTGGTGGATTACGCACACAATAGAGGTATTCGGCTAGGAAAGAAGCAAGTTTGGAGCCAAGATAAGTATCAGGTACTCTCTGATTCAGATGAACCATGGACGCATGTTGTAGACCGTTAGTGGGAAGGTGTGTTATGGAATTACCCTTGGAGTATGTAATTTCAACGTATTTGTTCCCGGAAGAAGCAGAGTTCCAGTTTTTGTGTGATCTAAGGGGCTCATACTTATGTGTGTTGTCATTAGCAACAAATATCTTAATGACTGAGCTCGAGATTGAAAACCTATTTATGGCAGGCTAAAATTGCGCCACGCAGGGGGTCAGGAAATAAGTTTGAGAAGGATGGTATTGGTCCAAGCAAAAGAAAGGGTCAAAGAAGAGAGACTGCGCAGATATAATGATGCATGAGAGAGGGCAGTTAAATAGGTGTTGAGAATGAGAGGAATGGGGCCAAGCAGAAGTGATGAGAACCCTGTAGAAGGCGAGTGGTCATAAGACCATGTCCCTCAAATATTGGGGTAGCGCAACAAAAGAACCCCTTTGGCATCTAATGAAAGTGATCCTGAGAAAAGGATAAGAATCGTTGGCGCACATCTAACCCAACCTAGACCCCTATCCATTGAGCTTGGTGTTTGGAATTTGGAAGTTGTTATAGAATATCCTCATAATGATGGAGAGCAAGAAGGTAACCGAGGTTTGCCACGTTGGGTTGAAGATACAGGTAGGCACATTTTAATATCAGCATAGGAGGTATAAAAAATAAAGGCAATGCATATGGTAACACAAAAAACTCTTGTATTTGGGTAGAGTTTGTTTGGAAGAAATCTGGTAAGCGCGACTTCAAGATAGAGCAGTGACACACTACCCATTGGAGGTACTCTTATAAATGGAATAGTAGGTCATACAGTTGGTGTGAAATTCAGCACTACTGTGGGGACACAAGGTAGTACTTCTACAGGTCCCTAGGTCATGGCAAGAGGCTCAAGAGGTTCAGGTCCTCCACCTCGCGGAGTACATCCTTGTCTTGCGGGTTTTTTCGTGTTTCCTTATTACATGGATTTTTTTGCAATCCCTTGTCTCACGACCTTATCCACGTTTATGTGTCTCTTGTATTTTTTGATTTCCTTTATCCATGGTCTTTACGTTAAATTTCCATGGAACACTAAAAGTTTTAAAAAAACACATGACGTTGTTTCTATGTTCTGCAGCTTCTGAACTTAGAAATTCTATAACTTCTTGTTTCTTGTTGTGCGGCTTCTCATGGCTTATTCTTTGTTTTTTGTGGCCCTCCTTGATTCTCATATCTTGTTTAAGAAAATTTTATCAAGTTGTTGATATCTCCATTGTTTCAATTCCTTCATTTTATGGAAATCATTATTTTGATAAATCCGTTGAACTCTAACTACGGATCTCTACACCTCTTAAAATTTGCATAACACTATTTTTTTTAATTTTCTCTATTTTTTAAAGTATGGATATTTCATCTAACTTCTATATTGATAAATCTCAATTGTTAAATGGTACTAATTATAGTATTTGGAGAGTCGGGCTAAAATTTGTCTTCATGGCTAGAAAGTTATGGGCTCTAGTCAATGGTGTTGAAAAACGACCCACTGGGAGACAAGTTAACCATGAAAGCTTGAGTGCCTTCTCCCATAAATCCTAAGAAGTCATGTCTATCCTATTGAAAATTATTAAAGATGAATTCTTGTTTCATATATGACATATGGAGTCTCAAGTTGATGCATGCAATCAATTACAAACTATGCATTAAGAAGTCACCTTTCAAAGATAATTAAGCTAATTATGGAATTATTCACAACTCCAATGAAAGGAGATGAAAATATAGTCAATTACCTAGAAAAAATTAATAATATTAAGGCTCAATTAGATGGATGTAACTATGAGTTATTTCAAGATAAGTTGTATTTTATTATTCAGATTAACATTCATGGAAAAGTTTAGAAACTACATCTTTATCTTGAACTCTAAGTATCAAAATGAATCTAATTTTCCCGATTTGGATAATCTATCGTATCTTCTAATTCAGGAAGAAATAGTAATGCAAAACTTTGATTCAAAAGAGATTGTCCCTTAGACATTGTTCTCCCAAAATTAGAAATTTGTTAAAAACCAGAATATCAATAATGCTAATAAAAAATCAAGTTCAATCCTAACAACAATAGGAACAACCAAAAGCTTAAAGTTAAGTTTGATGGAACTTGTCCTGAATGTGGTAATTTTTTTCATAAAGAAATTGATTTTTATTCTAATACAAATAAGTTTATCAACAATGATAAAGTAAAAACTTCAACAATAAAAAGAAGAATAAAAATTAGAATCGTGCTAAAAACCAAGCCAACAATGTTGAGAAAATTATTTCTCTTTATATTGCTCTCTTAGCCTCTAATGAAAATGAATGGATCTTAGATAGTGGTGCCTCTTGAAATATGACCTATATTCATGGATTTTTTTTAGATGTTATGGAATGTCATGAAAATATATATCTAGGTGATAATTCTATCATTAAGTCTGAAAGTTGTGGAAATGTTAAGTTAAAAAATGGAACTATTAGAAATGTTTTATTTTTTCCTAACTTAAATAAGAAAAATGTGTCTCCCTCACAATATGCCACCCACTCAAGTAAGTGCCATTTTCGATCGTCTATCTGATAACTCCATCGCTCCTAATCCTCCATCCAATCAACCCATCTTAGAGTCCATTCAAGATTTATATTCTTTATTTCAAGACAAAATCCAAGCTATGGAAACCATGATTACATCTCTTAAAGTTGAAATCCAACATCTCAAGGATGCTTCTCATTCTACTTTTATGACTTCTACATGTGCTCATATCAGTGAACCCAAAGTTTTACCGCTACCCACACCTCTCAAGTTTGATTTCAATGCTAAGCAACATGATATTATTCTTCATCTCCTCACTCATCAATTGATCAACTTGTCAACTACTCATTGTTATCCTCCTTATCAACTTATAAAGTACATAGGTCTTCCATTTTGCAATTATCATAGAATTAATGGAGACAATGACAATGATTTCTATGCTTTAAAATGAATAATTAAGCACCTTGAGCATCAGGGTTTTATCTCATTTGTTGCACAATATTTTGCTTCATGTTCATCTTTAATTGTTAGATCCCAAAGGGATCCTAAATTTGTTCCTTCCATCTCTAATGAGCATCATTCCATAGTTACTAATGTTCCTCCTTTGGCCAATCAAGAGCCATTTGTCCAACTCATTCCAACTAAACAACCTCCTCTAAAAATCAGTCCATCTCCTCATCCTCTCAAGTCTTCTACAACATTACTTATTCCAAATTGGAAACCACTCTCTAAGCAAGACCAAAAAACTCTATATCGCCTCTTTAGGCCTCTGCCTATCAGCCCGAAGTCCAACCCTAGTCCTACTCCTCCTAACTACCATTGTGATGACCATATGTTTTCTTATAACAGATTTAAAACTCCTCCACCTTGGCAAGGTCTCTCCCACATCATCACATAGATCCCCATTTCTCACACACTTGGGGGCATCATACTTCCTATCACACTTAACGCTTCGTGCTTCACGACTCATCCTTCTTCACACTTTTAAACCCTTTGATATACATAATGTATCATCATCACCATATGGTGCACTCTAGTTCCACAGTTCATACTCAAATGTTGAGGGCCTAAATTTGAAATGAACCTCACCACAGTCACTCTTTACTCTCTATGCTTCATGATCTATCTTTCTAGCACACATTTTCAAACCATTTCCTAATGACGCACTCTGGTTCTATGGTTCATTCTTGATTGTTGAGGGGTATTTTATAAATGAACCTCATCTCGTACACATCCGCTGGGGGGCACATTGCTCCTATAATATTAGCAAATTGCATACCATTACATCTCATTCATGCACAAAATTTACATGTCTTGGTTGCACTTACTCTTGCTTATTGATACTACTTACACGATGCACTTTACTAACCATGCTAGTCAGATACTAAGTATGTCATCATATCTTTCTATACACACATGTGCATTCACTTGGTATCTAGTTGTGAATGCAGATCTCTTATAGGTTCTTACACACTGCTTGATGATACTTGACATTGTACCTTTTAGGAGTCTCACTGAGGTTCTTGAGGAATCTACTTTTACTACTTTCACACATTACAGGTGTTCTTATTTCATTATTTACTACTTCTAATTCCTAACACACTACTTTCCAATGATACATACATGCCTTGACATACTTTTTATCTTTCTAACATGCTAACGGGTGCTTCATGTGCAACATTTTCTTTGCAGGACTATATGCCACCGTGGTTGTCTGGTACATTTTTGCTTGTCATTGTTTTGTATAGTATTTCATTATTTGCAAGCTATGCCCTGTATATTTTTTTTATAACTGTTTGTATGATTTTGGTCGTTTCGGTCTTGATTGTCTTGTGACATTGTGAGTGATGTCCCATGTATAAAACCTACTTTTTGCGGTCCACTTTGTTTGCACACTTGTTTGATTACATTATCTTTTATTACATGCTTGCTAATTTTTCTACTAACACATGTTACTGACCACTTTGTTTGCATTTTCCTTGGTTTCTACCATGCACATCCTTTATCCCCTGCAAGTATACACTTCAACTAAACATTAGGTCCTCTCTTTTGGGCCGCACACTCCTACAGTCGTTGTATGCACCCAAAAACAAGGGGGTATACCTTGGGTGAACAAATCACCCCTATAATAGCTTAGAGCTACAACACCTATCTACAAAATACAACATTAGAACAACAACACTGTCACAAAACAACCCAAAATCTGACTTGGGTCCTCAACACAACACAGACACCAACGCCTAACATTAGACAATAGTGCCTAGGCACATGTGTCCTCCCCTTGGTGCTAATGTTCTGGGGGTACATACAATCAGTTTTTCAGTACAACACAGTTTAGAGAAACCTTCATAGTAGTTTTACAGTTACATGCACAACCCTCTAGCAACAAAATACACTTTATCTCATTTAATCGAAACAGTAAGTACATTCAGAACTAATTTAGGACAACATGAAAAAATTAGGGACACACCGTCTATAGTGGCGTTTATCAAGCAGATTCATAGAAGGAGAGTAACACTAGACCTCTCTCCCTAACACTTTCTCTTTGGTGTGAGATTGTCCAAAATATTTGCACTTGGCATGAGATCGCCCAAAAAACTTACTTTTGGTGTGAGATCGCCCAAAAAACTCACTCTTGGCATGAGATCACCCAAAAAACTTGCTCTTCACAGCGTTTTCAAGACATTTTCTACCATTTTACACTCTTTTACATCATGTGCACATTTTCCTTTACACACTATTACATACTTATGCACATTTTTCTCTTATTTATCATATACAAGACTTTGACTACATGTTTCTCTTCTTTTTACAGGTTCGTCCTTGATATGCAACAAGAGGAAACCTACAATAACAAAATACAAGCAAAAAAATAGGCACAATGCAATGCACATGCTTCACCTCTAGGGTCATTTTCCTTTCCTAGTCTTCATGCTTCACTTTGCATCATTTCACCTCTGCACACATTTCATCGAACACTCTACATGATCATAAGGTATGCATCTCTTATATACTTTATGTTATCGAGTATTCACTCAACAACATAAAGTGGGGGAAAATGTAGAAATGAAATCACACATTCAGGTACATTTCTAGGTCTTAAAAACATATTAGCATTTATATGATTCTTAAGCAAGAAAATTAGTAATTAACTACCATCTTTGACCTCTTTTATCTATCTCTTGTTTTATATTTGGTCGTACACATCCTACAGCCCAATCAAAATTTTACTGATTTATCTTTTATGGCTTTAGACACCAGCACCCAACTAGGATAGAAGCGCCCAGGTGCCCCTATCCCCTTTAGGTTCCCCTGACCCTTTCTCACCTTACTCACTTATTTTGGATCTCTTTGATCTTTTGAGCATCTTTTCACTTATGGGTCGGCCTTCCAATTGTTAATTACGAAATCAAACAAGGGAATCATATAAATACATAGTTATGTGTTCAAAATCAAGTACCAAGCACTAAGCATTACTACTATCACCTAATCTTGCATTCCAAAAGCATATAAAACACTCCAAGGCATTCATCTAGCATCCATTCAAGGGAGAAGGGTTGCATACATAACATAGGAAGGGGAAGTTCATTATATTCCATCCACACATCTATTGCATTGCTACATTCTACCTATAGCTCGCTATCAAGTGTAACTTACACAAGTGCATACTATGGCACCATTTCTACACACACACACACACAAGAACTACATGGATTCTAAGATTTAGTGCAACACTTGGTCGTAAGTTCACTCTCGGGGTGGCCGTCGGGGTCAGTCTAACTCCATATTCTACATATTTCTTTTTATGTTTGATGTTGTTTTTGGGCTTGTGCAAGTGAAACTCTCTTTTATAGGTTACAGGTAACTTCAAAGATCTAGGAGTGACCATCAAGTGATCAACAAGGAACAACTGTGAAACCCTGGTGATTTAATGAAAATAAATTGTGAAGCTTTTACACAGTCATAGGCGCCCAGATCCAGTCACCAACACCCCTATCCAATTGTGGGCACCCCTATCCGGCCTTATTCGTGAATTGTAAAATTTACAGAGGTTGATTACGATGTTGCTTACATTTTGTTCATCACTTTTCCCTACTTAGATCACTTCCAGATTGTGTGGAAATCATATAACTCCTCTCTTCTTTTTCTTTGCTTAGGGTTTTATATTTTAAATCTTATCTTTCTTGTGTCATATCAGTATTTCATCATATATGTAATAATTGAATCTGTAATATTTAGATTTCATTCAAAATAAATTAAATAACCTTTTATCTTGTTCTCAACTAACTAAATAAAACTGTAAAGTTGGGATATTGAAAGATAAATGGTAGGTAAAGAATAAGTTTGGTAAAATTATTTTTGTTTGTTTTCAGAAAAATGGTTTGTATTTATTCGATGGATTTGTATCTAAAACATGTTTTTCTTCTTCTCCTTGCAATGATATTCAAATGTGGCATGAAAGGATTGGACATGTGAACTTTAATAATATGTATTCATGTCTCGTCTTAACCTTGTGATAGGTCTTCCTAAGTTTAAATCTGACCATGGATTTTGTGAAATTTACTTACATGATAAGTAACATGTTAAAGCATTTAAAAAACATCACGAGTCTAATTCCTCTAACTTGTTTGAGTTAATCCATGGTGATGTAAGAGGCCCTTTGAAATTTCCCCCTCTTGGTGGAGCCTTGTATGTGTAATGAACCATTAGATGAAAACCTTGAGGCACATGAGGATCATAACATCCCACCATGCTTCCATAGCCCAGACCTCAGGCTTGATTTGCACCCGTATAACTGGATCACACCCTTCCTTATACAATCCCTAAGTGAAAATTGCAATGTCAACGTAGCCACCCTTACCAAGACTCGAACTTGGGTGGTTGCTCTGATACCAAATGTAATGAACCATTACACCAAAACCTTGAGGCATTAGTGAAATACGCACATGAGGATGATTCTAGTACGTTGTAAGTTTCATTGATGAATTTTCTAGAATGACTTGGTCATATCATATTAAGAAAAAGTATGATGTTCTGTCTAAGTTTCAACAATTTAAAGCGTTGGTTAAAAACATGGATAATCTAAAAATCAAAAGAATAAGAACTGATAATGGAGGTGAGTATGTTAATAATAAGCTTGATGAGTTTTGTGTGTCTTGTGGAATTCAGAGAGGTTTAAAAACCCATATTCCCCACGATAAAATGACATATCTGAAAGGAAGAATAAAACCATAATATAAATGGTGAGGATCATGCTTCATGCTTCTAAAGTACCTAAGCTTCTATGGGATGAATCCATGAACATTGTTGTTTTCCACGTTATACATAGGGTTCCTACTAAATCCTTGCATCAAAATACACTTCATGAAGTAAGGACCAAACAGAAACATGATATCTCTCATTTAAGAATATTAGGGAGTCATTCTTCTCTTCTTGTTCCTAAAGTCAAAAGATAAAAACTTGATCCTACCTCCTACTCTTGCATATTTTTTGAGTATGGCGGTTGCAAAAAAGTATTAAGAGTATATGATCCAACCAAACATGAGATCATAGAAAATAGGAATGTTCATATTCTTGAGAAACCTTTTTGTGATCCTACCTCTCTTTCCTCCTCTGTTTCTCATGAGTATGTAAACCTAAAGATTGATAATACTCCTCTAGATAATATGGAAATAGAATTCTAGGATGATAGCATCCTTCATCAGATATAATGGATGTGGATATTGAAGGGGAGTCTTATCAATCTATGTCTCAGTCTAGAATCCCTTAATGGGTTCAAAATCTAGATTCCAATTCTCAGCCTAATAATCTGAGAAAGATGACCCACAGTCAAAATTCATATCATGCCTTGTCAACTTTATATGAGGTTGAACCTTAATCTTTTAAAGAAGCTAGTCTAGATAAAATATGGGTTGAAGCTATGGAATTTGAATACAATGCTCCAATCAAGATTAATACTTGGGAACTAGTTCCTCTTCATCCTAAAAGAAGCATTGTAGGATATAGATGGTTGTATAAAATCAAGTGTAACTATGTTGGTAAAATAGACAAGTTCAAGAAAATATTAGTCACTATAGGGTTTACTCGAAAAACCTGGTTCATATTATGCTTAAACCTTTGCTTTTGTTTCCAAAATGAGCATTGAAATGACTCTCCTTGCCTTTGTTGCTCAACATGGATGAGAGATTCACCAAATGGATGTTAAGAATACTTTCTTAAATGGTGATTTGAAAGAGGAAACTTACATGCATCAACCTAAAGGGTTTTAAGAACCTAGTAAGGAATTATTTATGTGTAATCTTGAAACATCTTTGTAAGGTCTTAAACAAGCTCCTAGAGCTTGGTATGCTAAGATAAATAATTTCTTTCAAAATATTGGTTTCAATAATTGTTGTTTTGATAATGATTTGTTTGTAAAATATGAAAACAATTATGTTATCATTATTATCTTATATGTTGATCTCTTGATTACTATTATTGATAAGAATCCAATTCTTAAAATCAAACATAAATTAAGAAAATGTTTTGAAATTACCGATTTAGGTTTGTTGAATTATTTTTTAGGCATGATTATTTGTCAAAATCACAAATATATTGTTGCATCTCAAGCACAATATGCTTCTAACCTGCTTAAAATATTTAACATGATTGATTGTATTTTTGTCTCTATTCCTATGGAATTTGGTGTTAAATTAGATCCAAAACCTCCTTATGATAAATTTAACCATACTCTATATAGACAACTTGTTGGTAGTTTGATTTGTTTAACTATCACTAGTCCTAATATATCTTATGCAGTTGGAATTTTTTTTAGATTCATGTAGGATCCTTATGAGGACCATTGGAAAATGGCAAAAAATATTCTATAGCATATCAAAGGTACAATCAATTATGGTTTGCATTATTCTTCTAGTAATGGTGCAAATTTATTTGATTATTGTGATTTTGACTATGTTGGAGATATTATGGATAGAAAATCTACTTTTGGATTTTTTCAAGTTAGATGCAAGTGCAATCACTTAAAGTAGCAAGAAATAACCAACAATATATATCTCTTCTATTGAAGCAGAGTATAGAAGTGTTATGGAAGCAGATAAAGAAGCCATGTGGCTAAAAATATTGTTGGATCAACTTTTTATGGGCATCAAAGGAAGTACTCTTCTTTTATGTAACAACCAAAGTTGCATTTCTCTTACAAACCATCCAATTCAACATCAAAGAACAAAGCATATTGAAATACATATGCACTTTATTCATGAGAAAGTTCTAAATGGTGACATTGATCTCAAGTTTTGTTCTACCGAAGATCAAGTAGCAAAATTTTTTACATAGCCATTGGGTGTTGCAAAGTTTTAGGTCTTTCAGAATTTGACTTGAATGATCATGTGAATGATTTTGATCTTCACTTTTGAATCAAATGATCATATGTTTTTTGATTCAAATGATCATATGAATGACGTTGATCTTCACCTCCGAATCAAATGAGAATATGTTGTTGAACTCAAATGATCATGTGGATGACATTGATCTTCACCTTTGAAACATATGAGCGTATGGCCTTTTAGAGTTTCCCTTGAGGGGGAATGAGCATGTCAATGTCACCTTTTAATGACCTAATTGTGCTTGTTATAAACTTTGTAGACTATTTCCATTGTTTTTAAGTAAATAATCACTTCATGTGACTTTCCTTGTAATACCCAATGAAGCATTAGATATGAGACCATAATCTTATGTAAGAATTCATACTTAATCACTTTATCTTGAAAATTTTGTTTATTCCTATGCATTGCGGATTTTTCCAAAATTTACGAAGCACTACTATTTTATATTGTAGTATGTTTTTCTTAAAACACATTGAACATTAAAAAATCTTTGTACTGTGGCTTTTCTAAAAATTTGCAGATCACTATGTATTGTACTATGGATTTTCCAAAATTCATGTAGCACTACAACTTTGCTTCTGTGCTGCGACTTTTCCAAAATCCATGGAACATTAAGCCTTGAATCAAAAAAATTCCAAAATCTATGAAACACTAAATCTTGGCACTGCGGTATGTTTATTTTCAAAACACATGGAAGAATAAAACATAGCATTGCATATTTTGTAAACTTTGTGGATCAAAGTGTTTTGTTTGCATGTTATCCTAAATCACTTTGATGGTTTATGGATTGTAATTCCTTTTGCATAAAAAGATGATTTGACATGTGTTATGATGAACAATTGTTATATGATTGCATTCTAGCCTAAATCATTTTGACAATTTATGGATTGTAATTCCTTTTTATAAAATTGTGACTTGGCATGTTTCCCTACTTAATATTAAGGGGGAGTGTTAGGGTTTGTAATATTAAGTGAGAAACTGTTTTTATTAAAACCTGCCAAAGACTAAAATTCGTGGTTTATAACTTATGTTTAAGACATAAGGTGGAAGATCCCATATCGTGTCGATGAGTACTTAAATTTGAATTATAAGAGTGGCCCATGTAATGGGCCACCCGCCTTGTATAAAACAAGGTGATATCATTTGAGATTGGTTACAACATGGGAATAAATAATGATTTATGCAAATTATGTGAGCATATATATGCAAACAGAAGCATGATGTGAAATATGCGAGCTAGCACTCTGTGTTGAGCATATGTTTGTGACAGTTTCTAATTCCTTTTAAAAATTGTAACTGTAGGGTATCCGTCAGAAATAGTGGGAGTGTTGGATGAAATTCAATTATAAAAAAAGATAAGTAATATTTTTCAGTGGTTTTTTACCGAATATTTTCCCACTTAAATCTTGTGTTCTATGTTCATTTGTAATGTTTTATGGGCTCTTTACATTAATCTATAATGCACTCTGTAAATTTGTAATCTATGTTTAATTCATTATAATTTGTTGTACAACCATAAACTATAATCCTTGGCAAATTCATGATGGATATATAATATGTGGTTATTCTTTATCCCCATGTTTCCTAACAGATGGTTCCAATAATCTCTTGAGAAAATGATGCCATTATTTAGAGGACTAAGTAGGGTCCAATGTATATCCTTTCGTTGTTCTAGTAATGGGGTCACTTGGGCTGAAACTCAGGGAATAGTTCACAACTGCCATAATGTCATGTAAGAGATAGAAATGAGGGGATGCACCAAACAAGGGAGCTCAAGCCATGCTTCAAGGAGATAAGTTCAAGGTTTCTCATATAGAGCACAAAAATATATTAGTTTAACTTCGAATATATTTTTCATTTGGTAATTTACAAGAATCAATGAATACCCAAATACTCATAGCTTTGAGGAGGGAAGCCCTAACACTATCACTCAACGTAGTTTAACATAAATATTGTAAATATATAATAGCTGTAAATCAAAATTGTGAATAGAATTGAAAAGGTTGTAAATTAAAAAATCCTTTTATATAGTTATTGTTACTTGCAATTTTTTTTTTGTGCATTCAAGTAATAATTTTTTATTATATATTTAAATTATTCTTGTAAATTTTTGAGGATTTGCAGGGTTTATCTTACAAGTATAGATTTACTATTTTTGTAAGATATCTAAGATTTATGGGCTTGTGGTTTTTTTGGAAATTTAATAAAAATCTGTCTTGTTTAATTTTGCACTAAGTTGTTAAATACAAAGTTTGTAGAATTTTCAAAATGGTTCCAATTAAAAATAGGAACCTTCAAATTTGAACATATCTCAACCTACACAACCACTCAAAATTCTCTTGGCTTTGATACCATGTTAGAAATTGATATGAGTTTTAATAATGAATTAAATATTTAGGATTATAAGAATCTAAAATAGTATGATAGGTTTCAATTGTGTATGAAATCCAATAAATTGCATTAAATAAGTTAGTGTAGAATTTAAATAATGTGGAGAACACATACACATGATTTGAGTGGGGAAAACCTAGTTACATGTTAACAAACCCATTATAAAATATAGTTTTCAATTTATATTCAAAATTAATGAGGAACAATGCTTGAAAATATAGGCCAACCAAACATACAAACTTCCTTCTCACAAATTCAGAATTTCATTGCACTATTTAAGTAATGCACAAAAATAATTCAACAACATGTACGCAGTGTCTTTGTTCTTAGTGAGATCCTAGAAACTCTGTGGAGTATGGATAAAGAAAGAAGTCATACAATTAAAAAGATGGATGCTAAGGACCCACTCACATGATGACGTTGACCTTGTTTACCTCTTTGTAAATTGTCAAATCCAGAATCAACAGAGCTGCCAAGAAGTAGAGATGTTCTTCGTTGCAGATGCTGACTTCCATTGTGTTTTTTGATGTTTTGTTGTTGTTTTTTGGTTGCTTTGTTGTAGCGTTCACTCTGTTTTGTTGTTTTGATGTAACTCTTGTTTGGTTACCTGTGGTTTCAATGCCTATTCTAGATTCCGATCCTTCTGTTTTGTGGAGATTCTTAGTATATTATCTGGCTTTTAGGCCATCGATGTAAATAGGGTATAGTCCCTTCAAAACTATTTACCAATAATAATAAAAAAATGCACAAAAATAATTCAAATCGATCAATTTCCAATGGGATATCACCCTATTTAAAGGGTGAGTCAATTTTTTGCAGCCTTTTGGTTGAATTGATTTAATCATAATCAATCAAATATATAATTTATTTGATTTAACTTTACAATAAATGTAAATTTTATAACTTATAAAATAAGGTATACATTAAGTTTATGATAAAAATTAATAATGGAGGCTAGTTTTTTGTGGTGGGCCACGCAAAGTGTGTCCCCACAAACATAACTGCCTCCAACATAAACACATGCCAAGGGGAATTACCCTCTATTGTCCTTACAATTCACTTCCCAGCAAGATCTATTGCTTACGCTCTGATGTCGAGAATCCCTGATCCCCTTTGATATATTGGAAGAGTGAAAACATACCAAGAAACAAGAAGAATCACTTTTTGTCCTCCTTATTTTCCCCATAAAACACTTCTAAGAACATGTAGGCACCTAAATTTGGAAATGAAAACATTAGCCTTGCACCTAAAGCATGACTTGCATGTACATTGCAAGCCTAGGAAACCTTTTATTATCTCCTTTGAATGACTTTATTATCTATTCACATTTCTCAGTTGTTCAAAAATCTAGTTACATTAGTCCATAAGAGTTTAATCTCCATAGGCATCAATCCCATAAAGTTGTAAAGTCCCATTAGTTTCCAGTGTAAGTCTGTTTGGATGGGACCAAACTGTCCTACAATTTTTCCTAGGCAAAACAATCTTGTCTCTTGCTACCCAACAAACAATTTTTTGATTTTAAAAATCTTTATGGGGTGGTTCATATCCCATAGGTCGACCTTAATGCAAAATTAAACCTACAAATGATTATAAAAGAAAATATAACTCATTTATTTATCTCATTTAACAATCACTTAGCACTTTCAAGACCACTCACTAAAAAATACATTCCTACAACATTTCAAGATCTCCTAAAATACCTTAAAGAAGCACTGGAACCTAAGAGCATCCCACACATAGGTATGAAGCACTCCTAACTAGGTTCAAGATTTAATATTCTCATTATAAATACCTTCAAAGACATGTTAAGCTCATTTTAAAGTGATTGAGTTACAAAAGTAGGTGCATCTATATAGATATCACATGCTAGGTGGAGAAATACATATGATTTAAGACCTCTTTAGTGTGGTGTTGATGTTGGTAGTGCAATGATTCTTCAAACCAAATACTAACCTTTTTAAAAGATCTCCTACACATGGTTAGGGTTAAAGGGTGTTTCACATCATATAGAGAGTCTCACAAATGTGAAACACGAAGGGTTTCAGTGTGAAGGTCATCACAGAGTATCCCAAACACACATAAAGTTACAGAGTGCCAATACATCACCGTCTAAAACCATAAAATAGAGGACCATACCATACCACACTCCAGGATAGGTCATATGGTTCTATATCAACCCAGTTTGCAACTAAAGTTCTAAAAACAAAGCACTTCCAAGTTATTTCTAATTTGGATAGTCACCATGCACTACGAAATCACATCTATATCTCTATTTTTAGCTAAGTGGATTACTTGATGTTTTGAGTAATCATATATATTGTTATATCTTGTAAATTACTAAGGAGCATATATTTTGATTTGTGTATCAATGTTTACTAATTAATTTAAATATATCAGCCTGTTGTTAACCCTTACATCCATAAATAAATATGAACCATATCTCAATCCAAAACAATATCTATTTATTTAGAGTGTAGTCATTTGGTGAACTCAACCCTTAATCAAATATGTAGCCTCTTGGGTGTTACTTTCCTTATCATATATTAGTTCTTCAACTATATGCCCTTAAGGTTTCATGTTAGCTTTGTGCATGATTTTTGTCTATGTCATTCAATGCAATAATTGGCTTAATCAATGCTTATTGGGCATATTGAGATTTCTCCTACCACTTGCAAGTGTTGGATTAATATTTTTGGCTTCATCCCCACTTCTTGTGCATGGTATCCATAATATTTTTGAAAATGATGATCATGATGTGCCTTTAGATACTCTTGAATAATGATGTTGATCATGATCAAGTTAAAGTTTTATTCAAATTTTGTGAAGAACTTCATGTCAGGAATAATAGGATCATGAATCAATAAATTGTTATATAAATTTAATTTGATAAGGTATTAACTTGAATTACATCCAACATGAAAGCCAAAAATATGTACTAAATAAATAAAACGCATAACATAAAAATTTAACACGGGAAAACATGTTAAGGTAAAAAACATCACAATACAATGCACTATCCATATTTTATTAATCACAAGGAACTTACAACCACTTTTGACAATTTAGACCATGAGAACCTAACACAATATTTCCTTCTCACTTTTTCAATTTACATAAATAATATATTTCCCTTGTTCGATATTATTTCCACATATTGCAAAATCCCTTTATATAGATGGGTGATCGTTATAACTGTGAATGGTCATACCAAATCAATTCTCAACTAATTACATTAGTTTATTTTATTTAAGTTTATATATCAGCTATAAACTTAAGTTATAAGTCTATATTCAATTTAATATTATGTGGAGATAAGTTTATGATGAACACCACACAATCGGTGTGTCCCCCAAAACATTATATAATCTTACACTCCCCCTTAATTTTTAGTGGGGACACATGTCATCATCAACTTTTTATTAGAGAAAAAATTATAAGCACACCTTATTATGGACGGATTTTACGTGTATCACATTTCTATAAAAACAATCACATTCCTTGAATCATTTAGGTTTATTTGAGGTTAACATGTTAATGGGATTAAATATACCATTCATACATTCCTCATGGATATATGCGTATATGAAGTCTAATATGAGTTTTTTGGATCCTTTTATAATATAAAGCATCTTCATCACAATGTTTCTCTAGGTTCTCTACAAAGAGAGTGATGTTTACAGTAAATCACACAACACGATTTTTACAACAGAGAAGAAGTATAAATAATAAAAATACAACAAGGTAATTTGGGAGGTAGCATTGTCATGCACACTTCCCCTAAATGGTGGCTCTGAAAGGCCTGCGATTTCTCTAAATTTATAGAACTTTACATGAAAAAGAGGTTTAGTGAAGATATCTACCACTTGATTATTTGTTGGATAGAATTAAAGATTGATATCACCAATGAAGTTTTTTTTTGATAAAGTGCATAGGTATTTCAATATGATTTGTTCTTTTATGTTGAGATGAATTGTTTGATAGAGCTATGTAGCTCTAGATATAAAAAATAAGGGTGGTATTTTCATCAACATTCATATAGAGTTCTTCCAACAATTGTTTTAGAAACATTTCTTATTTTGTAGCTTCCATAACACTTCTATGCTCAACTTTTGTAGATGAGATAGAAAATATTGGTTGATTTTTACTACTTAATGTAATAACACATGTACCAAACTTAAATGCATATCTATAAGCATATATTCTATTTGTAGTGTCATCAACATGGCCAACACCACAATAGCCAATAAATTAGCATCATTTGTATAAGAATAATAAATATCATAATTAAATGTACCTTTGATATGTTTTAATATTTTTTTACCATATTCAAATGATAAAGATATTTTTTTTTCATAAATCTTGAAACAACACGTATAACATAAGAAATATTTGGCCTAGTAATAGTTAAATAAATTAACTTTCTAACCAATTGCATAGATATTGTAGGTCATTTTCGCATGCAAGTTTTGGATTAAGTTTAATGTCAACTTTAATAGAAATAATGACATATTTACAATCAATCAATTTAAATTTTATGATCAAGTTATGATCATATTGTGATTGAGACACTACTATTGAGTTCTTATATTGAAATATGGTAATGACAAAAAAGTGATGAAGTGGGCCTATATCAGTCATCTCAAAGTATTGGTTTAACCTATACTTAATTTTATGAATTGAGCTGGTGTGACTCATAGTTATGAGAAGAACATCAACATACAATACAATAATAATAATATAATTATTTTCTACTTGTACAATAAAATCATTATCATATTAACAATTAGTTAATCCTATATTTTTAAAACAATTGTGTATTTTTGAGTACCAAACTCTAAGAGCTTGTTTTAGGACATAAAAATATTTATTTAACCTAAAAACATAATGTTCTTTACTAAGTACTTCAAATAATTTAGGTTGAGACACGTAAATTTTTTCTTCTAGATCACCATTCAAGAATGTGTTCTTAACATCCGTTTGATGCATTTCCCAACCATATTGAGTTGCAAGAGTAATAATAATTCTAATTGTACTCATTTTTGCAATAGGGGAAAATGTCTTTACATATTCAATGCCTAGTTTTTGAATCAAACCATGAGAAACTAATATTGCTTTAAATTTATCAATTCCACCCACAAAATCATATTTGATATTATAAAGCCACTGAGATTCAATCACGTTTCTTTTTGTTGGAGGGAGTAATTCCCATGTTTGATTTTCTGATGTAGGAGAATCATATTTGTCAAGATAAGAAGATATTCGTTGATGTTTCAATAGTCTTAGGAGATCAATAAATTTCATGATAAGTCATGTTGGGAATTAGATGTGTGCTTGAGTTGATTTGTAGCATTGGAGAGGTTTTCCCTCCAAAATGTAGTTTGAAAATTTAAATTTGTATATGTATATAAAGTTCTCATTTATGAGCACGTATGAGTTGTTTATGCATCTTAGATAAGTCTTAGAAGTTTTCCAGCGTAGCATGAGGTGTATTCAAGTTTAGTATATTATTTAGTGAATGTAGGGAGGTTGTAAGTTACTTCTTTGTTGGAAAAAATAGTCTTTTATGTTTTAGATGGTTGGTTGAGAGAAACTCTCAACAATCTACCTCAGATAGAAGCATGGAGGAATTCTAGGAGATGATGATTGATCTGTCTAATTATTGAATAAGCGGGTGAATAACATGGAGAAACATGACAATCAAGAAGAATAAAGGGTATTCACTATTACATGTTATATTTTCTATGTAATTCTGCACAGTCAAGTAAAAAATGAAAAAAAGAGTGAGAATTGTTAGAATATCTATGTTATCTTGAGTTCTATTAGCATGATTTGAGATATTTCAAGACATAAAATATTGTAATTGTGATGATAATTGATGTTACTATGTATTCCAATTGAGTTATGTAATGTTCTTGGTGATATCCTTGCATCCTCAGCTAAAAGCTTATTGTTATGAGTTGTAGGATTATTCTCAAACTTAGTCTATCAAATAAGAAACTTGCACCAAGTTTCCACATATCTTATTCAATAGGTTTTTGAGTGTGGAAAGGAATAAAAAGAAAATATAAGTAAATTTTCTTCTTTTCGGGATATTTAAAACCCTGTTCTAAGGTGTAAACTAAAATCTTTGTATCTTAATTATCACACTATTTTAATGGTTAAAAACTTCAAGAAATCTTCTTCATAATTTTTTCTTGAACATGAAAAATGGCTTATAGACATTTAACCTCGCATGAATGAGATCCAACTAACAATATACTTAGGACTGGAATGTGTAATTGATAGACCTAATTTCTTATCCTCAACTATGAACTGAGAAGAACCCATAAGAAACTAGAATATAAAACTTTGTAGGATTAATAAACATGAAAAGGGGTATTATAAAAGCTTGACATAATTTTTTGTAAGTGAGTCTCAAGTAAATTAGACTGAAATTTTCCCTAAGGAAGATTTACTAGTTTGTGACAGGATAGACCTACAAACAAGGAAAGAAAAATCTTGCACAAGAGTCAAAATTGCTCTTTTCACCTCAAGAATTCATGACGAAAATATTGGATCTAGGTATTTAGACTCTGATACACCTTTTTTCATCAACAAGATTTCACATTCTTAGCTTTGTTAAGGGAACTGTGTCTATTTGTTGATTCACTATAACTTGAGCATCTAATTGGGTAAGTTGGAGTTTTTTATACGAGTAAGGCATCAGGTTTGGTATTAGAGTAGTAACAGACTAAGATCTTAGTCAAGAGAGCCAAGACAATCATAGAGTCAAGAGTTTTGAGAGATTCATAAAAGAGTGACAAAGGAGATTTATGAGTCAAAATGGGTATGAGAATAAGAGGGGGAGGAAGAGGACAACCTACTTAGGCTATGCTAATGGAAGGGATAAGATATCTCAGGAAAAGACTACAAGAGGTTGAATTAACACAAAGGAGAGGAGATGAGACTGGAGAAATTAGTGACAGAGAATAAGAACTAAGAGTTGAGCCAAAATAATTAGTAGTAGAGGAAGAAACTATAGAAAATAGATTTACCCAAGCCATTGTTAAAGCCACTTCTAAACCAAAATTAGAAATTGCTATGTATGAATGGAGATTAAATGTTAAATATCTAATAGATTTAATCAATTCCATGAACAAATAATTTGAATATGAAAATGTAGACAATGATAATACAGTAAAAAATTATTACTAGGATGAAAGGTTATGTGTCCCCTTGGTGGGATGGATTATATGAGGAGAAATTAAAGAAATCAAAGATCAAGATTAAGAAATGGGATATGATAGATGATAAATTAAAAGGAAAATTCATGCCTAAGGATTATCAAATAAATATTTTCAAAATATTGTAGAATCTTAAACAAAAGGAGATGTCAATAAAGGAGTATATAGAGGAGTTTTATACATTGACCATTAGAGCTTGTCATATTGGGGATGATGCTGAGAAAGTTTCCAAATATTTTAATAAGTTGAGAATTACTATCCAAGATGAGATTGATATTTTGATTCCTAAATTATTTGAAGAGGCATACCAGTATGCCTTAAGAGAACAAGAAAATTTGTCAAGAAGATACAATTAGATATCAAGGGGAAAAGTTAAAACCTTCATAGGTATAGGAGAGCATACTGATAGAGGTCAGTTGCAGGCACATGAAGAAGGAGAAAGCAATTTACAAAATAAAAATTAAACTACAAGAAGAATCTACTCATTTATAGGTAAGAGATCATTTGTTAGAGGTAAAAATAGTGAATTCATTGGTATATGTTTTAAATGTGGAAATTTTGGGCATAGATCTTATGAATTCCACGAGAATCCATCTTCAAGCCATGGAAATGCTCATATAGCTCAAGAAGATGATGAAGGAAGTAAGAGTTCAAATATTTATAAAGATGCCCTTCAAAATGGTGAATAATTTCTCATGAAGAGGCATTGATTAAGTCCATCAAGGAGATCTAGGAACCTACAAAAATAAATACATTGTTTATAACAACTTGCAAATCCAAAGGTAAATGTTATAAGGTAATTATAGATAGTGGCATTACTAATAATCTTGTAGCTTCTGAGATGGTTGATAAGTTGAATTTGCAAAGGTTAGTACATCCTACTTCTTATAAAGTATCTTGGTTACACAAAATCCATAAAATCTTAGTAAGTGTACAATATAAAGTAGAATTTTATATTGGTAAATATATAGATGAATTATTGTGTGATATTATGCCAATAGATGTTTGTCATGTGCTTTTAGGCAGACCATGGTAGTATGATAAGAAGAAAATGCATGATGGCAGAAGGAACACCTATACTTTTGAGATAGAAGGGGATAAACACACTATTTTTCCATTAAATAAGGAGAATTCAGTTGTTAAAACTAGACTTAAGGTACTGGTGATAGGAAACAAGGAGTTATTACAATAGGTGAGTAAAGAAAAAAGTAATTATAGATAAAAAGTACCTAAAATTTTATAAGATGTTTTTGAAAATAAGATGAATTCAATTAAGAAGATATGGTGGGTCATGAAGCAAGGTAATGAATGAAGAGGCCAAGAATATGTTTGTGAAGGTAGTCATCAAGTGTTAGATCAAGAAGTGAAACAATTTGATGAAAGGAAACAAAAAAAACTAAGTATACCTTTCAAAAATGGTCTAATACATGTGTGGCAATGGATAAATGGAGGAGACGAGTTTTATAGATCTCTGATAAAGAAGAGTAAGAATTTTAACTTAGGAATAAATGATAAAGTAATAAATTGAAAAAAAGAGGTGATTATAGAAGCTCAAGAAACTAGTGGGATTAAGACAAAAAAACAATTTACTATGACAGTTGGAAAGAAAATATATGTTATGGTGTTTCAAGGTGATGAGAAAGGGTATGTTGAAGCCATGAAGGCAAGAATCAAATTCACTAAAAGAATGAAGAAAGACATTGTACAATTGTGTTAGAAGAATAGGATAATAAAAGATAAAATGAAGAAAAGTTGATTCTCATAATTGATGAGAATAAGCCTCTAAATGTAAAAATTCAATTGATTTCCTTGATATGATTTCTCTATGTGTAGGTATGACAAGCCAAGATAATAAGGACAATGAAGAAATGGGGACAAATGGTAATGAAGCCTATAGGATTCATCATGAAGACAAAAAGCACAAGAATTAAAAATGCCTCAAAGGCATAGTGAAAGGACCCATTTATTTAATGTATGTGTTTCATGTGTAGGTATGGTTGAGAAAGATGAAGAACAAATGGAGATCACAAGTATGAATATGAAGAAAGAGAAATTTAATACAAATGAATCTGAATCCTAATGGAATAAGTACACACTAGAGAGTAATGCATGCTTCTATCAATAAATCTCTACTATAAAAAACCATAGGATCTAGGAGGAGGAATGTAAAAGAAATGTAGATATGTATAAAGTATTAACAAGAATAAGAGAAACGATGAATGGTTCATGAACATGAGTCCATGATGAATTTTCGTACCTTGGTGGTTTGATGCAGGAGCATCATTTTTTTCAAGATAAGAAGATCTCAATTTGTGTTTCAAGAGTTTTAGGAGGTAAATCAAGTTCATAATAATTCATGTTGGGCATTAGATGTGTTCTTGAGTTTATTTGTAGCATTAGAGAGGTTTTCCCTCCGAAATGTAGTTTGAAAATTTGAATTTGTATATGTATATAAAGTGCTCATTTATGAGCACTTATGAGTTGTTTAGGTGTCTTAGAGGTTTTCCAACATAACATGAGGTGTGTTAAAGTTTAGTAAATTGTTGAGTGAATGTAGGGAGGTTATAAGTTACTTCTATGTTGGAAAAAACAATCTTTTATGTTTTAGATGGTTGGTTTAGAGAAAATATCAACAATCTACCTCAAATATAGAAGCATGGAGGACTTCTAGGAGATGATGATTGATATTTATAATCATGGAATATGAGGCAAATAATGTGGAGAAGAAGGACAATTAAGAAGAAAGGGTATTTGTCATTACATGTTATGTTTTTTATATAATTATGTAAAGTCAAGTAAAAATTGAAAAAGGAGTGAGAATTGTTAGAATATATATGCTCTCATGAAATCTATTAGCATGAGAGATTTTTTAAGACATAAAATATTGTAATTGTGATGATGATTGATGTTATTGTGTATTCCAATTGAGTTTCATCATGTTCTTGGTGATTTATTTGCATCCTTAGCTAAAAACTTATTGTTTTGAGTTGTAGGAATGTTCTCAAACTTAGTATATCAAAGAAGAAACCTACAACAAGTCCCCATAGATCTTATTAAATAGTTTTTAAAGTGTGGAAAGGAATAACAAGGAAATATAAATAAATAATCTTATTTTTCAGACTCTTGAAAACCCTGCTCTAGGGTTCAAACTAAAATCTTTGTATCTTTATTATCACATTGTTTTCAAGGTTAAGAACTTCAAGAAATCTTATTCATAATGTTTTATTGAACATGAAAAATGTTTTAGAGACATTGAGCCTTGCAGGAATGAGATCTAACTAACATTCCACTTAGGATTGGACTATGTAACTGATAGACCTAATTGCCTATCCTCAATTGTGAACTCAGAAGAACCCATAAGCATCTGGGTTATGAAAAATTGCAGGCTTAATAAATATGAAAAGGGTATTCTAAAATCTTGACATATTTTTTTAGAAGTTATTTTCAAGGAAATTAGAATGAAATTTTACTTAAGGAAGACTTACTAGACTGTGATAGGACAAAACTACAATTTGGAAATCCAAATCTTATATAAGTGTCAAAATTGGTCTTTTAACGTCAATATTTTAGGATGAAAAGATTAGATCTAGGTATTTAGACTCTAATACACATTTTTTTATCAACAATATTTCGCATTATTAGCTTTGTTAAGGTAATTGTGTCTCTTTGTTGACTCACTATAATTTGAGCATCTAATTGACTAAATTAGAGTTTGTGATAAGACTAAGGCATCATTTTCCATTAGAGTGTCATATTTAGATTGCATAACATCCCTCTATCACTCAACTTGGTTATATTCTTCAAAATATTGGGGTTTACAATCATATAGTCCTCAAGGCATGGTAAATATGTTGACTCCTAGTCAAATTGTTAATATTTTCAAGGTTAGAATTTCATAATAAATATTGAGCCCATCTAGGTCTTTTAGTTTGGTAAAAAAAATTGTGATATATCCCCCTCAAAACTCTTTATTCATGGTTTTTGTTATCCAAATAACTCTCCTAGTTATTTGAACAACTTAAATTCACACTCTGGATCTGAGGTTTTAATTGCAGGTTGCACGCACTCCAGCTATCTACTTGGCACATTTCCTTGGCTGCATTTCCTCACCCGCCAAGTGCACTCTACTTCTACACTTCTCTTCCTTCCATTTTCCTTTTCCTCTTTTTTCCATTCTCCCCTCACACGCACCCACCTTCTTCCAAGCAGTTCATGTATCCTGCGCGCACACCTTGCACTTGCTTCAAAATCAGCTAAGTCCTTGTCCCTCTCGCATGCCCCACACATTGTAATAATTTTACCTCTCCCATATGTTTCCCATTCACCATTTTGCCCCATTTCCTTTACATGTGTTTCAATTGCATGCGACCTTCCTTTATTATCCTCTTGTGCTTTATTCGTCTATGCACTGCCTTTGCACCTTCTTCTGTGCCTTCTTGTGCCACATCATCATCTGACAAGCTTGAGTGTGTTACACGCAACCAATCAAAGCACGCCAGTTGGGCACTAAATCCTTGAAAAAATTAGTAAGTGACACGTGGTAGAAATGAAAAAACAGTTTACATAGATGGTCATCCTTTCAGTCAATCAGTGTGTGCCACGTGTCTTGCGTGCACTGATGACTCATATAATCTTTTGACAACCATATCTTTTACTACAGAGCTCCAATCAGCTCATGCCTAGTCTCAATCGATAGCTATTGACGTAGGCTAAAGTGCTTAGTATTCAAATTCAAAGTTTTGGAAGATTTGATAGGTGAGAAATGGGAAATGTCTTTTTGGGCATTGATGATCAAATCTGATTGCTCCAACCACTCAATTTGATTTGATCTTCCTTCCTTCCTTCTCCAACATGCCAAACAGAATTGGGGAAACATAGTTGATAGATTTCCAAGTGGATTTGCTAGCATTGAATACTTATTGTTGGTGGTTGTATTTCAAAATTTGGTTTTCCCTCCTCTTCTTCTTCTTCCATCGATTCATCTATAAATGTAAGATTTGGGCTCATTATTAATGTTGGCATTTTTTTTCCACAGAATCTTCACGATGGGAGGGAAACTCAAAAGGATTGAACCAAATTGTTGCACTTGTCTACAGGAAGACCAAGAAGTCTGGAACATTCTTAGGGACAATGACATAACTACATTCCTAGAAAGAATGTCTAAGTACTCAGCTTTGGTTTCTTATGGCACCCTGGCTACCTGGTCTCGCGACAGGGTCCTAATTGACAATACCCATTTCACCATCTCCACTAATGCCATCACCTCAGTGATTGGCCTTTTTGCCTTTGAGGCTATCTAATTCAAGAGGTCTTTGCAAGAAGAGCTTCAAGATTTTATTGCCAAAGGTGAGAAGCTGACTAAATATCTTTCTGGTTATGTTTGAGAATCCTTGCTTCCCCTTTGGGACAGAGTTGCAGAGGTTATTATGAGATATTTCACCATTGATGGGTGATATAGGTTGGTCTTCGATCCCCACTTCTTCATTCTTTCTCACTTACCCTGGGGAAAGAAAATAAACCTATCTTCCTTTCTGTTCCAGTTGCTCGAGCACTCCATTAATCTTGCTAGGGAAGGTGAAGGCCCCATTCTGCATCAAGGCCTACTTTACCTCCTCTACAAATTCACTGCTTCTCCTGTTGAGTTGACCCTTTTCCCTCCCAAACATGGTCAATCCCACTATACCCCCACCTCATCCCTAGCTTCCCGTCCCTCTTCCAACCATCGCCGCCGCTTGCAAGTCTCTTTTGACTTCGACTCTAATGCCACCATCATGGGTTCCTCCTTCAGGAGTTTTGCTTCCCCTGTTTGTCCTCTACTCTCCCCTGGCCAGACTTGTCTTGAAGAACCTATTGTTGTGTTCACTGCTTCTTCCCTAGCCTCTAGCTTGGAGTTTTGCCTCTTGAACGCTTTGCTTGGTTTAGCCAAGCTGTATCCTGACTCCCCTGACTCTGGTCTGATTGGCTTGGATGAGGAGCTGAAGGAGGAGGGGCTAAATTTCCAGCATGGTACCAAAAATATCATCATGGATGATAGAGAAATCAGCCCACAGGATATTCAGATGGAAGCTGCTCCAAACTAGAAAGACACAATGACTGGAAACATAATTAAGGATAATATTGGAACTACTGCTGACACTAACAACCATCTTGAAGACCGCCAAGTTGAGTTGGTGACTTCCATCCTAGACAAGCTTCAATGTTCCTTCTCTATTCTCAAAGCTTGGAAAATTTTCATTGATAACACCAGGTCTACCATCACCAAAGACTGCTCCAAACTGTTAACTCTGGCGGATCAGCCGGTCGAAGAGTCCGGTTCAATCCAGGCTAAGAATATTGTTATTGAGCTGAAAAAGCTCCTTTGATGTTTTGTTTTTTCTGCTCTTGGTTTTGTTCAGTTGTTCATTTTTTTTGGAATTTTCATGGGTTTCTATATATGTAATCCTCATCGCTTAATCTAGCCACTGGGATTTTTGTACAAGGTTGTGGGACCTTCTAAAACCCTCACTTTACCCTTTTTCCAAAAAAAAATGTTGGACATTTTGGATCCTTAAGCTCTTGGCTAAGGACTTCATATCTTTGTATTTTGAGTTGTAGACCTTCATATCTGGTTCGTGCATATGGATATCTACCTCTTATGCTATTGTAACAGATTGTGCATCCTTGGAAGTAATAGAAGCATCGTTTTATGGCTATTCTCTACCTTAGTGTGTTTATATTCTTCTTTCTTGCCTTCCTTTTACTCTATGTGCTTGTTGTGTTAACTTACGTCCCTTGCAGATCCATTTTTTTGTTGTGTTTCATGGAACCAATGATGTAAATACATGTTGGTTTGTGCTACACGTGCCTAGCCTCCCTGGAAATTTTTCCTGTTATTTCTACTCTGAATAGATAGTGTTCATCCCTCTTTTTATGGTGTTATTGCCTCCTTTTTAGTTTAGTTTTCCTTTCTATTATCCTTCTATCCCTATTCCTTTGGATTTTTAGCTTATTTTTCCCTTCCAACATTAGGAGTAGTAGTAGCAATAGAAATAGATAGAGGAACCGGATTCTTTGGAGATTCGTCTCAAGCACGCAAGGTCCCACAACTTAGAGACGATTCCATTGTTGTCTCAAACAACTCTGTTCTTTGGATCTGAGACATGGGTGCACATTTGAACCACTAATAGTTTCTAGCATGCCTGGTGGGACAAGATGTGAAAGCTTAAATTTCATATTGCTAATTTATGGTGTGTGGATTTAGTATTTCTAGCCTTTAGAGGCTTTTTCAAACACATCTGGTGACTCCCAACATTTCCAGATCTCCTGTTTTGTAGTCCTAAGCAACTTTTAATGAGAAAAGTGCATACCAGACACATTGTTGTAGGTGAAGGATCCTTTGAATATCTCTAGCTTTCACCAAGAAGCACACACAACATATCTTTTACATGTGCATCCCCATCTCCAGCGCGCCATGCACACTCTACTCCTCCTCAAAATAGACAAGCGCACCCTACCATGGCGCTTTAAACTCCTCCTCCTCCAAGCAACTTTGTCAGCTTCACTGGTGGAAGCATGCTCAATCTCAATATGCAAAATCATATGCCTGCATCCATGCTCAAGAGTATTCCATACTTCATGGGAGAAAATCAAGTTACCCATGTTGAACACGTTCAAGATGTGGCCAATGTTTGCTCTGTTTATCTGATCACACATGATGATGTAGTTAGACTACTTACAACCTCATTCAAGGGAAAAGAACTCCAATGGCACCTTGGCCTGATACCTACATCTATTTCCACTTGGGATGAGCTTGGAACAACTCTATGCAACTGCTTTGAAGATAATTTGGATCACTTATCTTTGGTGGAACAAATGACTACAATGAAGCACACACCTAACAAGAAAATGAATGATTTCAACATCAGATTCTAGAAGACTTGGTACATAATTCCTCATGTGGTAAGACCTACAACCTAACATGCTTTCCTGTATTATCTAAGGGCTTTGAATAATGACATTTCAATCATGATTCAATCACCAGCGACCTACAACATTGCCATAAGGGCAGAAAATAGTCTCATACAGGCAGGAAAGTTAGCTCCTAATCCTCATGGGCCCTTATTCCTAGAGATGTCTCTAGTGTCCCAGCCTTTTATTGCTTCAGTTCTAGTGCAGAGTGCACAACCAGTTGCATCGATGTCCTACTTCCCTGCGCAACAGAAAGAAGATGAAGAATTGAAGACCCTAATTAGGAACTTGCCCAATAAGGTCATTTCCTCAGAAAAAAAATAGGCGCACACCTAATAAGGTAGTTCTAATCAGGTGAAAAGCTAAATCAATCAACCTTGGTGAAATCAATATGGAAATCAAAGATATGGGAAGAACTAACAGAATAATAGATGGAAGGTTAATGCACACTTACCTTTGTAAGTTATTCCTCCTGCACAACTTCTTCCAGTGCCCAAAAAAATTTAAGCACTTATCCCTGTTCAAAACAACATAGCGCAGGAGTCTGAATGGTGCTTTCTTTACAACATGCCTCATAGTCAATATCACTACACGAATGTTGTGCACACACATGCCTATATGATCTAGAATGCTTCTAACTGTGAGCCTTCCATCAGTGTGAGTGAGGCTGGAGAACAAGAAATGATAGAGGCTCCTCTTGAAGCCAAATTGATATTAGTTGGCACTGAAGATTTTTGTGCAATCAACCAAGTTACAGATGATGCGAGTAGACGGTGCACCCAGGTTGCTAACAACACAAGGTATAATAAGATAATTCCCAAATCTGGTGCACAAGTTTCAATTCCAGCAACACACGCATAACCTCAAAAGCAAAAGGACACATCTAAGGCATCCAATAGCAAAAGTGCTCAAGTTCCTACACATAAGGCTCCACGTAAAACTCCTCCTGAAGTGGCGTACACCCCTCCTTTGTTAGGTCAAACCTCCGCGCCAACTAAGGCTCCCGCCTCTACACCTAAACAATCAAGAAAGGATGCTGATGTACCTCAAATGCACAAGTCATTGGGTCTTCAATTCAAAATTGTGTACCAGATGAAGAAGAAAAATATAAATGTCAAAATGTGGGATGCACTCACTTTTCCGTCTCAGCGTGACTTGTTGCATGAAACTTTGGCTCAACGTCCGCGTGATGATCTAGCTATCTAGAAGCCATGCACTTCTGTCAATATATTCCAAGAAGAGGGGAAGAAAGTAAGTAAGGTTTTCAAAACCCCACCCTTCTATATGTTCTTAATCATAGGCAAACATCTTGTCCATAACTACATGATTGACTCAAGTGCTAGTACTTTTGTCATGCCTAAGAAGATTGCTGATGTCTTAGGTCTTAAGTATAGCCACTTGAAAAAAGTAGTCCTACAACTTGATGGTTCAAATGTCGCTACTCTAGGAATCATTAAGTATCTTGAGTTAACCCTCCATGCATGCCCAAGTCTGAAAATAACTCAAAATGTGACAATCATTGATTTTCCTCCTTTGTTTGCTTTATGGTTATCAAGAGATTTTACTACTAAAGTGGGTGGTTACTTGTCTTCTTATTGGTCCCATATGTTACTCAAGACATGGTATGGTACCCGATTTACCATACAAGCTGAACCAATATTTTACTATCATGTAGAGTCATATGTCCATTCCCCTATCTAAGCCAACTGTTTAATCCAAGATGAACAAGTTCATGTTTTTGAAGAGTAGCCTCTTCCACCTTCTATTCCTGATCTAGTACTTGATGAGTGGGCGAAGAGGCACCATAAATTTGATCCATATGCTGAGGAGTTGGAAGATTATGAAACTGGGCTTGGTACTTACTGCATTCTTGAAGAAGAAGTTGTGCTGCCATAAGTGATCAAGCAAGATGAAGAGAACCCTGATCTATGGAAGTTATACTTTGATGGATCTAGAAGCAAAAATGACATGGGAGAAGGATTTTTTCTCATTTCCCCTAAGGATGAGAATTTTTTCTTCGTGCACAGGTTATAGTTTGCATGCTCTAACAATGTGGCAAAGTATGAAGTGCTAGTGCATGGTTTGATTATTGTTGAAAAGAAGAAGATTAAGGCACTATAGATCTTCGGGGATACAAAAGTAGTTATCCATCAGGTCACCAACAAAAGCATGAAAAATAATAATCTTCTCAAAGCTTATAAACATAGAGTTTTGGATCTCTTTGAGAGATTTGATGCTCTAAATCTACAGGTGGTACCACGCAAAAGGAATAAAGAAGCCAATTAGATGGCCACACTTGGTTCACAATTCTCTCCTGCCAAGGAATTCATCAAAGAAAACACTCAACACATCAAGATGGTGATTAGACCATCCATTCCAGACAACAATACCAGCTGGAAAGTGTTTGATAGTGACGTCAAAATCATCTAATTCATCCAGAATGAAGTTGAGTTCTCATCAAGCATGCAAGTTGATTTGCATGAAAGCTATGGTGACCAAGTGATTCAGCTAAAGAAAAATAAGTTTCCTAAAGGGATGGTCACCTTAGATCAAATGTTTAGCCTTGATGATGAGTTCAAGGGTGAAGAAAAGTAAATGCATGCCATGAAAGAGGACTACTCCCCAGTCATTATTGCATGCAGAAAGGAATTTCTTCTTAGTAAAGCTTACACACATGATGAAAAGCATGCCTTCATCTCTCTCTGTCAAAAATACAGTGATATCTTCTCATGGGAGTATGAAGACCTCAAAGGTTTTGATCCAAGTGTTTCTCAACACTCCATTGACCTTGATCCAGGTATCAAGCCCATTAGAAAAAAGTAGCGACCAGTCAATCCAAAGATAGAGCCTCATGAGGAAGGAGTTATCCAAACTCATTGATGCTAAGATAATATTTCTGATCAAGTATTCTACTTGGGTCGCGAATCTAGTTTCAGTGCACAAGAAGAATGGTGAAATCAGACTCTGTGTTGATTTCAGAGATTTGAACAAGGCATCATTAAAGGATCATTATCCTTTGCCTTCTATGGAGCAGATTCTGCAGACTGTGGCCGACGCGCAAAGATTCTCAATGCTGGATAGATACTCAGGCTTCAATCAGATTCTGGTCAAGGAAGAGGATCAATTCAAAACAACTTTTACAACCAAGTGGGGGACATATGCATATCAGAAGATGCCCTTTGGTCTATCAAATGTAGGCACAACATTTCAACATGCCATGGATATTGCATTCAAAGGATATATCAATGAGTTCATCTTGGTCTACCTTGATGACATCATAGTCTTCTCAAAGCAAAGCATGGATCACATGGTGCACCTGGAGAAAGTCTTTGAGAGATGCAAAAAATTTGGGGTGTCTCTCAACCCCAAGAAGTGTAATTTTTTTGTAGCACAGGGAAAGATTCTAGGCCATGTAGTTTCAAAGGATGGCATACCAATGGACCCTGGGCACATGTCAGCCATCCTGGCCCTCTCTCTATCGGTGCACAAGATAGCCTTATAGTTCTTCCTTTGAAAAATTAACTTTATTAGGCATTTCATTCCTAACTTTGTAGGACTGCTAAGGCCAATCACCCTCATGCTCAAGAAATACATAACTTTCATATGGATAATAGAAGGAAATGAAAGCTTCAACAAGATCAAACAAGAAATTTCTTGCACACCAACAATCATCAACTCATATTAATCAAAGGATTTTATCATGTATGCTTATGGTATTGATGCAAGTATTGTTATTGTCCTAACACAAGAAAATGAACAAGGGTTGGAATAGCCAGTGGATTTCTTTAGCCATACACTAAAGGATTTTGAATTAAGATACAGTCACATAGTGAAACAGGTCTGCACCATCATGCAGTGCACTACAAGAAATTCAAGAGCATGCTTGCCATAAACCACATCGAGGTGTTAGTCTCCCACTCCTCTGTCAGAGAATTCATCATGGGAGCATAAATCAGAGAAAAGAGTACGATGGGTGACCAAAGTCATGGAGTATGATGTGACAATCAAAGCCACAAAGCTGGTAAGAGGTAGCGCGCTCTACAAATAACTTGCTGAGGAAATGCAGAATGAAAACGAGACTTCATTATTTCTGGATGAGGATCTCCCATGTGCACAGAACTTGAACCGAATACAGATCTTGGCTCATGTAATGGATGAAGGACATGATCACATTCCTTTCCGAGGGTGCATACCCTCCTAGTTTAAAAAAAGTAAAGAGAAGGCATCTAAGGTTGCAATCTTTCCCTTATGTGTTGATTGATGGTCTTCTCTTCAAAATGAATCTTGATGGCATGCTGTTAAGGTGTATCGATGACACAAAGACTGAAAAGGTGTTAGCAAAATTTCACGATGGATTCTCTGGTGGAAACTTATTTACCAAGACTACACCAATGAAGATCATAATGACATGTATATTTTGGCCTACCCTATTTATAGATGCACATAAGTGGGTCAAAAAATACATGGAATGAATTTTCTTTGTAGGAAAGAAGAGATTGATAGCACTTCCCCTCCAACCAATCCAAGTGGATCAACCTTTTGTGCAATGGGGTCTTGAATTCATAGGCATGATCAATCCATCTTCAAGTGCTGGACACAAGTGGGTGCTGACAGCTACAAACTACTTCACCATATGGACAAAATTTTCCGCACTCAAGGAATCAACCAAGTCAGTCATTCTTGAATTTCTCGAAGGTATAGTCACAAGGTTTTGCATTCCTTAAACCATTATATCTGATAATGCTAAAACCTTCCTTGGCACTAAAATCACTGATTGGGATATAAATCTAGGCATCTATATGAAGACTTCTTCCAACTATTACCTTTAAGGCAATGGATTGACAAAATCAACAAACAAGAACTTGATCAGGATCATGAAGTGCACAATGAATATCAGCCAAAGACAGTGGCATACAAAGGTATCACATGTGCTCTGGGAAGATATAATCACATTTAAAAAAACAATAAGAACTTACCCTTACAAGCTTGTCTATGACAAGGAGGCTAATCTTCCTTTGACACTTGAGTTGAATTCATTAACGCTTTCCCAAGATTTGGAATTTGAAGGGACGGACCAGAGAGAAATCAGAATGGTAGAGTTGATAAGTCTTGAAGAATCAATGAACTCTGCTATGATCAAGCTAGAACATTATCAATAAGAAACAAAGAAGTGGTTTGAAAAAAAGGCTAAGCCTCAAGATTTCAAAGTTGGGGACTTGGTATTGAAATGGGATGCTAACAGAGCTAAACCAGGGCGTCATTCAAAGTTTGATGCACTTTGGAGTGGACCATACCATCAGTTCATGCAAGGAGGCTAACTCTTTTGAGTTAACTCATCTTGATGGAGGCGCATTGCAAATCCCAGTAAATGGGATCTATCTCAAACCCTTCCATTGAGTTTGATGCATCATTTTGTATATATTAGAATAGTTTCAATTCCTCCAAGTGCATTGTGCACACATTGTTCGTTTTTACATATATCTTTCTTCTCACGTTTTTCTTGCACACACTCTTCTTTTTCTTCCAGGATATCAGTCTTCTTCAATAGTTTTGCAGGATTTAGAACAAAGTTATGAAATGATTCTTCAAGTGACTTTAAAGGATAGTTCCTCAAAGTTGAAGATCATAATTTCATGATTACATAACAAAATCCATGCCCAATGGATGCTACAGGCTACTGATCTCCTTCATCTAGCAAATAGATGACCCCGAAAGTCACCGAAACTATTATCCAAATAAATATCCTAGTTATTTAAGTAACTTACATTCACACCCTAGCTCTGAAGTTTTATACTGCAGGTTGTGCGCACTCTAACTATCTACTTGGCACATTTCCTTGGTTGCATTTCCTCGCGCACCAAATGCACTCTGATTATACACTTCTCTTCCTTCCATTTTCCTTTTCTTCTTTATTTCATTATCCCCTTGCGTGCACCTTCTTCACACCTACCTTCTTCCAAGTAGTTCATGTATCCTGCGCGTGCACCTTGCACTTGCTTTAAAATCAGATAATTGCATGTCCCTCTTGCGCACCCCGCACATTACTTTGTAATAATTACGCCTCTCCCATACGTTTCCCACTCACCAGTTTTCCCCATTTCCTCCGCACGTAATTACACGTGCCCTTCATCTGTTATCCTCCCACATTTTATTCATCTGCGTGCATGCCTTTGAGCCTTCTTTCATGCCTTCTTGTACCATATCATCATCTAAAAATCTTGAGTGTGTTACATGCAACCAATCAAAGCACACCAGCTGGGTGCTGAATCCTTGCAACAAATCAATAAGTGACATGTGGTAGAAATGAAAAAACACTTTACACAGATGGCCATCCTTTTAGTCAATCAACGCACACCACGTGTTTTGTATGCACAGATGGCTTAGAAAATCTTCTGATAGCCATATCTTTTTCTACAGAGCTTCGATCGGCATGTGCCTAGTCTCAATCAATAGCTGTTGATGTAGGCTATAGTGTTTAATATTCAAATTCAAAGTTTTGGCGGATCTGGTGGGTGAGAAATGGGAAAACATCTTTATGGGAATTGATGAGCAAATCTGATTTATCCAACCACTCGATTTGATATGATCTGCCTTCCTTCCTTCTCCAACATGCCAAATAGACTTGGGGAAATACATTTGATATATTTTCAAGTAGATTTGTTGGCATTGAATGCTTCTTGTTTGTGGTTGTATTTCAAATTTGGGTTTTCCCTCCTTCTCTTCTTCTTCTTCCATCGATTCATCTATAAATGTAAGAGTTGGGCTCATTGTTAATGTTGGACATTTTGGATCCTTAAGCTCTTGGCTAAGGACTTCATATCTTTGTATTTTGAGTTACAAACCTCTAGATCTAGCTCATGCATGTGGATATCAACCTCTTGTGCTATTGTAACAGATTATGCATCCTTGGAAGTAATAAAAGCATCATTTTGTGGCTATTCTCTGCCTTAGCGTGTTTATATTCTTCTTTCTTGACTTCCTTTTACTCTATGTGTTTGCTGTGTCACCTTACGTCCCTTGGAGCTCCATTTTCTAGTTGTGTTTCATGGAAATGATCGTGTAAATGCGTGCTGGTTTTTGCTACACGTGCCTAGCCTCCCTCGACACTTTTCCTGTTATTTTTGCTCAACAAAAATAGTGTTCATCCCTCCTTTTTTTTGTGTTATCACCTCCTTTTTAGTTTATTTTTCCTTTTTGTTATCCTTCTATCCCTGGTCCCTTGGCATTTTAGCTTAGTTTTCCCTTCCAACATTAGGAGTAGCAGTAGCAATAGAAATAGATAGAGGA
Organism: Taxus chinensis; assembly: GCA_019776745.2. Taxonomy (NCBI): domain Eukaryota; kingdom Viridiplantae; phylum Streptophyta; class Pinopsida; order Cupressales; family Taxaceae; genus Taxus; species Taxus chinensis. The sequence continues at coordinate 163,557,737 of CM034155.1, read as the reverse complement.
ACCAACCTTCTCTAGAGATTCGTCTCAAGTGCACAAGGTCCCACAACTTGGAGACAGTTCCATTATTGTCTCAAATAACTCAGTTCTTTGGATATGAGACGTGGGTGCACATTTGAACCACCAAAAATTTCCATATTTGGATCATCTTTGTTTAGGTCATTAGTTTCTTCATTAAGAAAAACTTGAGAGGGTTTCACATGAGAGTCACAAAGTGGGTTTTCAAGAATTTGAACTTTTCTATTTTCAATGATTTATCGTTTGGATGGATCAAAGACCCTTAATCATCTAGTTTTTCCTCCATAACATACAAATATGCAAGAGTAGGAGGTAGGGTCAATTTTATTCCTTTTTGCTTTAGGAATGAAAAAAAAGTATGACAACTAAATATTTGTAGATGATAAACATTTGGTTTCTTCTTTGTCTACATTTCTAGAGGAGTTGTTTGATGTAAATATTTTGTAGGATCTCTATTAAGGTTGTGAAAAATAGTTTTCGTAACTTTTTCTTACAGAAATTTAGGAGCTTTAATATAATTAATCATATTCTTAGCCATTTCTAAGATAGATTTTTCCTTTCCACAACACAATTTTCTTTGGAGAATAGGGAGTAACTAACTCTCTTTAGATATTATAGAAAGTGCATAAAGCATCTAACTTATTGCATATGTATTAACCACCATTATTGGTTCTTAACTTATTAATTTATAGGTTGAAAATGTTTTCAACTAAGGCTTTACATTTTTTTAATTTGGATAAAACTTCATATTTCTTTGTTGTATAATATGTCCAAATCATCTTAGTATGATCATAAATGAAAGTTACAACATAAAGAGAACCATTAATAGAGGCTACTTTAAGTGGTTCCCTTAAATCACTATGAACAAGTTATGAATAATGAGATGAAATTGTGTCATGATGTTTGTGAAAGGGTTGAATATGTTGTGTAACACATAATTATCCTTCACAAGTTTTATGATTACATTTGATTTTATCTAGACCTATCATAAGGTTATGTCTAGACATATCATAAAGACTCCTAAAGTTGATATGACCAAGTCTTTTATGTTAAATTTGAGTTTCATTTTTTATTTGGGAGGAAAGACATGTATAATTAGAGAATCCATTAAAAATATAAAGGTAATTATTTTTAATTCCTTTAACAAGAACGAAATCAAATCATATTGATCTTTTTTATCTTTAAGAAGAGTTGTAATGAAATTATCGTAGGTAAGTTGATAACAAGATAAAAACATCTTTTTGAGTTTAGGGATAAATAGAATATTTATAATAAACACATTTGAAATCTTAGCTTTACGTAAATTTTGGCTTCTATGACAAATTAGTCTCATAGATAGATTCTTTCACAACATTCTTTGACATCTATGAGAATGTCACACATGTAAGTCATGTATCTTGAGACACCACTATCTAGGATCCATTCGTTATCATTAGAAGAAAAAAGTGCAGTGGTTTTGTTTGAATCTTGATTTTGATCCTAGTTTTGATTTTGATTTTTATTGTTATTAAAAATAAAATATTATTTCTAAAGTTTCTGTTGTTAAAATCTTTCATGATGTGATAACAATCCTCTTTTTTGTGGCCAAGTTTGTCACATTTACATAAGTTACCGTTGAATTTGACTTTATAATTATTTTTCAAATTCTTCTTGTCCTTGTTCTTATTATTGTTATAGTTAGAAGAGGATTTTGATTTAAAATTTGATTTGAAATTATGAGTTCCAATTTTTTTGGGAACACATTTCTTTTGATTCTAAGAGAAGTTCCTAGGTGGCATTCTCTTTGGAGTAAATATTTGTCATAACTTTTTCTTGGATAAAAAGAGAAAACATGGTATCTAAATCAGGAATAACGATTTCATTTTTATATTCAAAGTTTAGAATAGAAATGAATTTCCTATTTTTTTATGAATGTTCATCTGAATGATAAAGTAAAGAAGTTGATCCTGGATTAGGATGGAGTTGCAACCATTTAATTGAGATTTTATGTTTTTAATTTTTGCAAAATAGTTGACACCTTTTCTATCTCCCTTCATAGGATTGGTCATCAATTCTAATATGAGTTTGATGATTTTTAATAGTCCACTTCTTTCATACATGGATTCTAATTCGTTTCATGCTTCACTTGGAGATTTTTGATTTCATGTATGGAGCAATAGTTCATCTCTAACACTTATAAGGAAGATATACATGACCTCATGAGATATTTGTTGATATTTTCAGAGGTTGCTTGCCTACTTGACATAAGTTTCTCAATTTCGTTTATGATAGCCCAAATTTATATAGCTAGGAATGTAAATTTAAGCCTAATTTTCCAGATGTTGTAGTTAGAGCCATTAAGCATATGATATTTTTCCATGATAAAGTTTTGAGAGGCCATTTTTCTTGGGCTTCAAATAAATTTTCCACGGTTTAAATTTTTGAAATATAAAAAAAATAAAATTCAAGTACTAAAACATTTTTTCTAGGACAAAAAAATAATACAGGACCATTAAAGTTTTATTCTAGACTTGAAATATTTTTTTAGGACTCAAAATTTTTAAGGGACTAATATATGTTTGAAAAAAGATTAGAAATATTTTTATGATAGTAAAATATTTTTTGAAATAAAAAAGATTCCAAGATGTATCTTTTTTAGGAATTAAAAATAATTTGTTATTAACTTAAAATAACTTTTAAAAGGATTTCAAATAAATTTTCAGGGTCTAAATATGTATTTTTGAAATTTAAAATAATTTTTAAAACCTTAAATCTTTACTACAAAATTTGAAGGCAATGTTTAGGATTAAAAAATTCCTAAATTTCTAAAATTAAATTCTAATCTAAAAAAAACTACTTTCTAAATTTTTTATTTTAAAATAATACTTTTCTATTTCAAAACAAAACCTCTAAAAAAATTCTTTAGCAAGAAGTGTGGTTTTGAACCCCTAACCTCCTTTTAGTTGAAAGTTTTAACTAAATATTATGCAATCAGTCAGCTTACTTGTTTGAACAAATACATATATTACAAAATTTGTTTTTAAAGTCTTGCCTGACCAAATTTGAATATGAAAGCCACTCAACTCGCCTAGTTGTCAAGTTGAGTCAGCAAGATAGAGTAGGTTAAGTTGGCAAGTTGGTATATTTTAGGGTTGCCCTTGTTCGTAGTGGAGAGAGGTTTAGAACATCGCAAGTTAGAGTTATGAGACTTGATTTCTATCTTTGCGTTTTACTTTTCTATCGCAGTTACAACTTCATTCGACTGTGGAGATTGAAGTAATCATTGTGAGTGGAGATAACCACTTCGACTATCATGTTGTAGGGGATAAGGCGAGTGGCGGGCTAGAGCTTATAGATTTGTAGAAGAAGGGTCAGTCATATGTTAGGAAAAAGATTGATTGGGCGCTAACACAAAGATCTATATAAGTCGAAGGGTAAAATGAATGCTGGATGAGCTGAGTTTCGAACAAGGATTGGAAATTTAAACAAGGTCAAGTGATTTATTTAGGGTCGATCTCGCCCAATCAATCTATATGAAGGGTCTAGCTCATCAAGCCACACTAGGATCAAGACACCTCATCTCAATGTAGAAAAATATTTTCTTAGTTTTGTAATGTAGATTATTTTTTATAAATTTTTCTGCAAAGCAATTTTCTTTCTTTTATTACCACTTAGGCATGAAGGGCCAACTTATATATTTTTGTCTCATTTTATTGTTTCAAATTTAGGTTTTGGAAGGGTAGTTTACTAGGGTGCTCAGTAGAGACCACAACACTCCAAACCAAAGCAAACTTTCATAAATCTCCCTAAACTCTCATAAATTACCCTGTAACTTCCTATGGGTAATTTTCACAATTTTTCAAACATGTAGAAATTATTAGACAACAACCTATTATGATATTATGTCAGAAAAAGTAGTATCATACATAAATAAATTCGTATCTAATTATTATGACAAAGTATTAACTTGAATTATAACAAGTATGCAAACCAGAAAGATGTAGTAAACCAAATAAATGCATAACATGATAAATTTAACATAGGGAAAACTTGTTAAAGTGAAAATTCCACCATCAAATACACTTATTAATTAGAAAGAACTTACAACCATGTACGCCACTTTAAGATCATGTGAACCTAGCACAATATATCCTTCCCACTTCTTCAATTTACATAAACCATATATGTTACTTATATTATTTCCACATATTGGAAAATCCCTTTATATAGATGGGTGATTGGTTATAATCGTGAATGGTCATACTGAATCACTCCCCAAATAATTATATTAGTTGGTTTATTATGTGTGTGTGTGTGTGTGTACACACACATATACATACATACATACATGCACACACACACATGTTATAGGTTTGTATTCAATATAAACTTATGTGGATATAAGTTTGTGATGAACGAGGCACAATAGGTGTGCCTCCAAAAACATTATATGCCCCAACTGACCAACCCCACCATCTTCATAACATTATTAAGGTACTCCTTGCCTCTAAAATTTTTTGTGGTTAGAAATCAAATGATAAGTGCATTTTTGGGGTGCTTCACCCTACATCTTCCAACATGGCTATGTCTATTATTGCTACATTCATTGTTCCTATATCTTTAGGGGAAACCTGATTAACTAAAATTAACTAACTAGATGTAGTAAAGGATAGCTAATCTAATCTAGGAGGACATATACACACATCAAATAAATGCAATAATACAATATGTAAATGAGATAAGTAATAAAAATAATGAAAATAGAAAGCCTAGTGTGCAAAAATAAAGAGGAAAGAACTCAACTGATAACAGATGACTGTCAGACAATGTCACAGATGAGAGTGGAAAAACCAGAAGTAGGAACAAATGTGCAAGAGTGCCGAGAAGGTTGGAGCTGGAGAGACTGGTTGGACTAGAGCACCTTGAGGAGGACTGGGGCACCTGCGGTTGCCTTGGTCTATAATTTGGGCACCTTGGTCTGCGTAAAAGATTTGAATATGATATTCACAGGGTTGAAAGGTGATCCTCAATATTCATTGTATGTCACATCAACTTCACTGTCTTATGCCGGATGTCGCCAATAACTCAAGATGGAAGAAAGATCTGCAAGACCCGAAAACAAACATCAAACCCTAAAAAATAAAAATGCATATGAAGGGGTTGGACTGTCCTTATCTACCACAATGGTGGAATTACTAACTGAGTGATGCACTACATCTCAGACCCAATGTAGTTCTATGTGTAAGTGTGTGTGAACATGCCCTAGGTTTCTCTTGTGCCAGTCGCACTTTGTGAAGTAGCAAACAATAACTATGTGTAGAAAATGTGTGCATGGAATAGAATATAATCCCTCCCCCTATGAAGTGTGATGTATATGTCCTAGCCATGTGCCTTGATGATGGAGCTATGTGGAGGCAAGTGATCTCCAATGCAATAGATGGATGCAACTCTAGAAGGAGTGATAGTAGTAAGTGATGCTAGGTCCCTTATTATGGTCTCATAAATTTATATTTATAGGGTTATCTTAGTCTAATTTCATAATCAACCCCGAAAAGGCCTACCACAAGAAAGATAAAGATCTCAAATGGATAGAAAGAGCCCAAAAAGTGGCGGGAAAGCCCTAGAAGGATCGGGGTGCCCCTAGTGGGACCAGGGCACCCATGGGCGCCCCAGTCGAGGATAAAATGATGCAGGATGACATAAGTTGACTAGGCATATGGGTACAAGAGGTTCTTAATGACGAAATAAAATAAAATAAAGTGCCCAAAGGACAGGGGTTAATTAGTAATTTCTTCCCTCAAGAACCTTCTAAATAGTAGTATGAGACCGGGATAAATAAATGTCTAAAGTGCATGATTTTGTGACTAGACAACTCATATCCCTATCCAAAGTATTAAAATGTATGTTATTATGTCTTCTACTAGTCCTACATCTATTGTGCACACCCACAATGCTTCTCGTTCCTCTTGTAATACACAATCTCTTGAGTATTTTGTTCATAATTTGCAATCCCAAGTGTTATAATTATAGAAAGGCATCTCTACTTTTTCTAATGTGATGGACTCTACTCAATTACTTCATAACCCACTTGCACCCAAAGTGACTTCCTATCCTTTTCCTATTAGTTTTGTGTCTCATAAGCTTTCTATCTATGATTGAAAAAGTGATACTGAACAAAACCTTCACATTTTTCATGTTTCTGTCTTAGATTACGCTTACAATGATGTACTACTTACTAAGATCTTTCCCAAAAGCCTCAAGGAGTATGTGTTGTAACAGTTATATGACCTTTCTATTCATTTAGTGCAAATTTTTACCCCTTTGGCGAATCAATTCCTTACACAATTTTCAATCAACATTGGGGACAACGTATCCTATGCTAAAATGGCTAAGATGCGACAAGGATCTAATGACCTCATTAGTGATTTTTTTGCATTATAAGACTATTCTTACTAAAATGAATAATATCCTAACTAACAATGAGCTTCGAGATTTATTCACTCAAACACTTCTTGCTCCTTTACAAGGATCAATGAGATTTGCTTTAAATTTTGGTCATTTGATCAATTACATCACATATTAAAAGATCGGGAGAATAAGGTCCTTACAATGACCAAGCTTAAGTATGTGTCTAATGCTCCTAATACATCTACTATTAAATTTTAAGGAAAAAATAATGATAATAAGGCTCATGTTAAATTTACTATCAAATTCGCATCTCAACCTACCAAGATTCAATTACAAGTTGCTCCTCAGGTACAATTCACATGATTTCTTTCTTCACCCCAAGTGGTCCTTTAAAAGTTGGGAGAGTGAAACCTTGTATCTCTCCCTCCACTTCTAAAATTCGATACAAACAAGCCTAGTGATAAATATTTTGATTGTAATGCATGTTTCGATTATCAAATACGTGTAATCCATTATACTAATAAATGATTAAAGATTTGTCATGACATCCATGATCTTATTAATGCAAATGCTATTAAATTTGAATCTCCTAAGAAATTTAAGCCTAATAATGACTATTCTAAGCTTAAAATATTTTCAATGAACCACTTCCTAATGAAAATACTACTGAATCTAATATGGAAGTGCATCACACATATCAATCTCATCCTCCTACTCCATATGATCATTCACTAGAATCTCTAATTGGTACTATCACTCATATTCTGCCTCCCAAGCTAATTATTACATTCAATGATTCTGACATCTCTCATAATCTTATTTTTGATACATTTTATGTTAAATCCTTTATTGGTATAATTCCCATTCATAATGTCTTGATTGAAAATGGTGGTAGAAACAACACGTACACATTAAAATTCCATGCTTCTCTTGGCTATACTAAACAACATAGGACATTTGATACTAAGACCTCTTTTGGGCATATTTTTATACCTCTTACCATGTGATCTAATACTATGGTTATTCTTTTTTCAGCCACCTCCTCTTGTGGATCATGTGACATGTTTCTAGGTTTCCCTCGGCTTCACACTCTTGAGTCTTAAGGTTATCCCTTCTATTTTTCACCAATGGGTCAAGCTCATTCATAATAAACAATTAAGTATGGGGCATCTTTTTATACCTCTTACATTGGGATATGATCTTCTGGCTATTATTTTTTCATCTGCCTCCTCTTGTGGCTCATGTGACATGTGTCTAGGTTTCCCTTGGCTTCATACTCTTGATTCTTAAGGATATCCCTTCTATTTTTCACCACTACATTAAGTAAACACATTTTTATGGTCAAGTGTATCCCATATAAGATCTCATTGTCTAATCCTTTTACTAAAAAATGTTGGTTGCCACAAGTAATAAAATCAATCCTACACATGCAACCCCTAGTGGTTCTATCCATCACAAGAATCCTCCTAAGTCTCCTATTGCACATCATATGGATCTCAAGCATGTTACACAACCCTAACTTCCAGAGATCCATCCTATTTCACCTACACATGTTGTGTATCTAAGGTCTGAGCCTCCCTTACCTATGATGAGCATTGTTGTTAACTCCTCATTTGATCAACTTAATTTTTGATGTCATTTAACTAGGGCAGTTTCCAAGGTTATATGCAATAAGATTCCTTTGAGAAAATAACAATTACTTGGTAAATCTGTCTACTTAAGGGGGTTAAGTCCTATATAATGGAAATGAAATCTAATCTATAATAGGGAATTACACACATAGTTCAAAATAAAATAAAAAATTCTTGCTTCGATTGGAACACACAATACTTAATTTTGAAACTCTCAATACTGAATCAAAGACACACTTGCAGAATTAGAAATTGAAGAGTTAAAGTAAAAACAAAATTTATTTATTTTTGAAATGAAATCACACAATTGCTGGTAAATTAAAGTTGCTGAGACAAAGAAAAATAACTATGATATAAATAATAATAGATTTTCTAAAGACCAACAAATAATAAAATATAAAACAATGAATAATATAGACTAAATTATACTAAACACAAGTAAGCACATGCACATGTAATAACACAAAAATAACTAATATAAAATACCAAAGGTTTTGAATCCTGGGTTTAGTGAGCCCTTGCTCTCGCTTAGATCAAAACCACACCTTGCACGTTAAATCACAAAAGCATAGAATTTATTCAATACAATTTTTTTGGATCATACAATATGATTGACTACAAAATATTGATTATTGGTATCCCCTAAGAAAATCAATGAGTGTAGACTATATTATCCTACTCCCTCAATTGATGTCTACAAAATAGCTAGATGCATTTTAGAATCTATATTATTTAGATGATTGGTAAAGAGATTCCACAATATCTCCATGTTTCGAGGTAAAATGATGGAGAGAATTGGGGAACCAATTGACTCCATAAGATTCGGTTACAACAAAACATATAAAAGTAAACTATATGATATGTCTATAATTGGAGTTTTCTAATTTTCTAGTATGTACTATTATTGGATAAACATAGATGCGCAACACATGTTAACAGGAATCTTCATATCCCAGTGCATGTTGACACTAGCGGGGTGTATTATGAAGTCACAGGTTAGAATCCAAAGCCAAAGGATCATACTCCAAAACCACACAAAGAGACTTTGAAGCCTATTAGACTAGTTCTATAGTGCCTGGAACACTACATCATCGACAAAATCATACTTTTTCCTTAATATGGAGATATTTATATACACAAAACTGAATTATTTCCATATTATTTGGTTAGAACACAATAGTGGAACAAATACATACATACTAATATAGTAAAATGCATATTTTATCTACTTTAGATTAGGAAAAAGCTATATAATGCATGCATATTCAGATGAGGGGAAGATAAACAATATCATTGATAGGAAATTAAATTAATTCATCATTTCTCCCCCACACTTATTTTTTTCAAGTCATCTTGCAACTCATTTCCCAAAATTAGGATCAAGGATCTTGTCCTCCACCATTTTACTTAAATCATAAGTATCATCATAATACTACCAAGTGTCTTCCTTTGAGCTAAAAAATCCTTCATTTTCCTTGACTTGTTTTTAATTCATGCATGCCCTGTGTAGAAGATTATTTCCATGAGGGAATAGGGCAGAGAATGATTGGGGGTCTAAATATCATTTCAATCCATTCGCGGCCTAGAGTCTGTTTGGGATTATATGTTCTATAGTTATGGATTTTCTCATAGACTTCTTTAGATTTGCAGGAGAAAATACTTACCTCCTCTTCAAAGGAATATTTAAAGTATCCCACCTTTTGTTACAAATAGCCACAACCTTTCCAAAGTATTGATGTTGAGTGAATTTGTGAATATTGGTAATGCTATTTTTCAATTATCGTATATGATGCTCTTGGATTTTAGGTTGAAAGGCTAGAGCTCTGAATGTTTTGAGTTGTTGGTTGGGTTTGAGATATTGTGGCCTCAAACAAAGTCATTTTGTATTTTACTTATGGAAATATTTCTCAGTCCTTTGGTCCCAAGAAATTTAGCTTTGTAGGGTAGATGAGAATGCTCTTAATTGGGATAATCCTACATATAAATTGATTAGAAAACTAAACATATAACTTGGGAGAAAAATTCACAAGTGAAATTCACACAATAAATTCAGGTGTTCATGAGAGCTCGTAGTATAAGCCTCCAAGAAATATATTAAATCCTTCAAATCATATGGTAATTCATAGGAAATTCTTAATAATTTTCATCTGAAAAATTGTTTATGTAGGAAAATGTTGTATGTCAAGGAAGGCCTTCTACAACCAATGAGTTTTTCACCTCTTGCACAAGCAACTTGCGGGGTATTTCTAACCTTTTCTTTTTCTTTCTCAATTTCCATTTTATATTTTCTTTCCCCCTCTAAATCATTTATTAAATTTTTATTTTGAAGGGTTAACCTTCCTAAGTCATTGGAAGTGCTATTCCAAATGTTTTTTATTATTGGAAATAATTTTTTCATCTTTTTCTTTACACTATAATTAAAGTTCTTCTATTTGTTTTTACAATGATGAATAACATTTTATTTACTTTGTACCTTTGATTTGAGGAAATTTAATTTTGATTACTGTTGTCTGATAGTTGCCTCTGCCTTGGAGATGAGTACTTGTTGGATCTGTTCTTCTTATGTATCTTGTCCTACTAAAACAAGGGAATGAGATTCCTCTTATTTTGATATTGGAGATTTCCCTTTTTAATCATGAGAGGCAGCAAGTGTTGTTATTGATGTTGCAATTTGCTTTACAGTCAAATATTGAACTTAATTAGATAATCCTTATTCTGTTTCTACAAAATTTTCTATAGCCGAATTAATTTTTCCTAGAATTTCATAAGCTTCTTCTAGGTATTCATATTCATGTAGTATTAATCTTATTTTTCTCCTTGGGGGCACAATAAAGGAGGATTATTCCACTAGCTTTCTCAACCACTTTGTTCTTGTAACAATTAAACCAGGTTGTCTAGTGGTGAGTTGTGGAATCTCCACAAAGCCAGAAACTTGGGTTTTTTACGCATGAGGAGAAAGGTATGAAGTTAATTTTAACCCTAAACTCGATGTAAAGGTAAAAGAGAGAGGTTTATTTTTATTTTCTGGTGTTTTCTTTATATATTTTTACCTATACATCCCATACCTTTTGTCTTTCTTGTTTGTAATAGAGTGTTGGCAAATCAACTGTATAAGCTCTTGATGGTGAATTATACCTCCATTTTCACCATACCTCTTTGCAATATGTTAAATGTTGTCATATAAGAATGCAGAAAAATTATTTCTATGCCCTGGTGTAAATAGATTATATACCTCATTGTGTCACAAATCAAAATATTATATTTGTCATCACATGTAAAATACTTAACTACCCAGAATGTAGTAGTTTTATACAGCTCTAGAAGTGTCTCCCTTCTTATTCCTTTTGCTACTTTTTCTTTACTTATTACTACCTTAGGTTCAGACTCCCCTTCTTCATGAAAGATTTGAAGTAGGTCTCTAAATGTAGACCTTCCACCAGTTTTTGTCTTTTGTAGGGAATCCTATATATTTGACTAATAATTTGGCTATTAACAAGAATTTTAGCATTTCTTACCTTTTTTTGTCTCCTCTGAGGTTAGAAAGAAATTCTTCAACTAATGGTTCATTATAGCCTTGGAATTTCTTCATAAATTCCAACCATCCTGTCTAGTCAAATATTGTCGCCACTTCTCTATCTTGCAACAAAATTGTGGTTGATTCTGGTTTGGAGTATTTCTTTTTTCCCATTTTCAGGTTCAAATATGTATTTTAACAAATAGTTCAAAGTAGGGTTTGAGATCCTTCTTGATTCAAAATTGTGAAGTGGGTTAGCACGGGGAAGATAAATTTTACAGTCTCCCTTAACAATTTATTACCTTGGATGCCAACGGGACTTAATCAGATTATACATCCATAAAATATCACATCCCCCCAAAATGACAACCATCGAGTTCATTTCGATGATTGTTATTGCATTAAATGAATTAATTCAAGTGGGAGGTGTAAAAAGGTAATTAGGACAGTTTATTCCCAAGATTTCCCCCTCTCATTCAAACAATTATGACATTTCTAACATTTTAATAATCTTATACATAGAAAATAAAGCATTATACCTTCAATAGTGATGTGACCTTTGTATTGCTTAACTTCCATGTGCCCCGAAGAAATGTAAACTCAGTTAGTGTTGATAAATCAACAAATCACACTTTATTTCTTGGTTGTATGCTTGGTGGGAAATCCTCCATTTCCGGTTTTCAACTTCCCTTATTTTTTTATATTTTATATCTATTTTTTTTAACAGAAGAACTACTATTTCTTGTTTTTAATTCTTCTCTTTTATTATCCTTCACTTTTTCATTGGTTGACTATAGTGGAAGAACTACGTTCTTTCACAATTGCAGAAAGTCTTATTTTTCTACTAGCTTATGGTAAAGCTTTAGTCTATGTCCATTGACCAAGAGAGTTCTAGTATATCCATAAATGGGAAGGATTTGTACTGATCCATTATAAAAATTTAATCTCATATGGACCCAATCATCTGGTTCTGAGCTGTCCTGAAAATTTTTGGTACTTAGAGTCAATTAATAAAGCCCACTCTCCTTCCTTGAATTTCCTCTTTTTGATATGTATGTCATGCCATTGTTTCCTCTGATATTTCAACAAGTATGTCCTTTAAAGTGCTTCCATCCTCTTATCATTTAATTTATTCAACTAGAGTATCCTCTGATGTTGTGCTTCATCGAATTCTATTCCAACTTTGATTTTTTTTCTAAGTGTTTACAATTCAAATTCAATGGGCAATAATATTTTTTTCCCATATACGAGCTCATATGGTGAAAATCAAATAATAGTTTTCCAAGTACTATTGTATGTTCATATTGCTTCAGGTAATATATTTGTCCAATCTTTTTTGCCAGCGTTGATTGTTTTGGTTAAGATACTCTCCAACTCTCTATTTGTCACCTCCAATTGTTCATTGGCTTGAGGGTGTTATGGGGATGATTTCTTATGATTGATTGATAAATTTAGACAAAGGATTTGATCATGTTATAAATGAATTGAAGCTCTTGATATGAAACTATACTCTTTGGTGCTCCAAACCTATGCATAATTATGTGATAAAAGAAATTTGTAATTGCTTCCTCTCTGGCTTGTGGTAAAGCTTGTACTTCTGCCCATCTAGTCACATAGTCAGTGTAGAAAAAGATGAATTATTTCCCTTGTGATGGTGGATTTACTTGTCCAACAAAATCTTGCCCCCACTACTCAAAAGCTTCTAGAACTAGTTGAGGTTGGAGAGGCATTTCACTAGATAGTTAGGTTTACCCATCCTCAGACATGCATCACATTGTCAAATGTGTTTCTTCACATTTCTATGAAGGGAAGGCTAGTAATATCCATCTCCAAGGATTTTTTCAATAGTTCTCTTAGCTGAATAGTGACCTCTTTCAAGTTCATCATGACAAGCTCTTATGATATCATATACTTCATCTTCTCTAACACACCTATGTAGCACCAAGTCATATCCATATTTAAATAGAATACCATTTAACCATTTAAAAGTATAACTTTATTTAATCAACCATTTTGTTTTTTTGTTAGTAAAATCATCAGGAAATCTTCATGTTGCTAAATATTTTGCTATATTAGCAAACCATAGCAAGTTTACAGATATAGAAAATAGTTATTCATCATGGAAGCTATCATCAACAGAATCCTCCTCTCCAGGTATGTATAACCTTGACAAAAAATACACAACCAAGTTAGGTTTCCCTAGATTATCAATAATAGTAATATCAAATTCTTGCAAAAAGAGTAACCATCTACTGATTTTACCTCTTACTACTAGTTTATTCTTTAAAAACCAGATAACTACATGGTCAGTAAATACAAATGTCTTATAACCTGTAATATGATGGAAAAATTTACTTATGGTATAGAAAAAAATAGAAATTATTTCTTAGTAGTAATATAATTCTTTTCTGTGTGAGTGATATTTTTATTGATGTAGTAAATAACATACATTTTAACATGCTCATCTTTCTATCCCAATACTGCTCCTATAGTAGTGTTAGAATCATCAATGTGAATATGGAAATGTTTTTCCAAATTGGGCCCTCTCAATAGTAAAGCGACAACAGTTTCTCTTTAATTAATTCACAAAATTTTTGAAACTTCTCATCCCAAAATGAATTCACTATGCTTACCTAGATAAGAAAACATTGGTGCATCAATCTTACTTAAATATTTAATCAAACGTCTATAATAATATGCAATTTTTTTACATCAAAGGAAACTATAGAAATTCCAAACTCACATTATAAGTTTCATTTTGTACACCACAAAAAAATGAAAAAAACATGCTGGTAAATTTGAATGTGGCCCCGTTGCTAGTTGTTGCTGAGAGGTGGTTAATCGACCTCTAACCTCATGTGCCTCCATCCTCTTGTTGATAGTAATCTAGTAGATGTAATATTAATCATTGGGAGTTTCTTTGTGAGTAGGTTTTGATTTTATTCATTCTCTTCCTTTTCTTCATCGACAACCATGGCATTTTCTTGCAATTTTCCATCAAGTAGATCTTGTGCGCCTTGTGCGCAGTTTATAGTAGTGTGACCAAGTTATTTTCACTAGTAACAAACATATTTTTCTTTGAATCTTTAGAAGTTGACCCATGCTTGAAAAGAGGGTTTGAGTTTATCCATCTTGAATTTTCTTTTACCATACATTAACCTTTCCTTTGAATCAATATTTTTTAAATATATTTTCTTCATCTATTAGAAAAGAAATCAATTTCTCTAAGCTAGGATTTATTTTATTTCGTGTTACCATGCTAGAATAACTAGCAGGCACACTATTCAATTAAAAGAGATTTTACATCATCATCACTCACATCAATTTTTATACTAGCTAATTGATTCAAAATGGAATGAAACTTACTAATGTGTTGCATCATGTTCTCACCTTTTGCCATTTTTAGTCTATATTTTTCTTTAGGGCCACTGCTACACTTCCTTCTTTTGATCTAAAAATATTACTTAACGTCATTTAGATGAAATTTTACATCTTGGATAGGTCTAAATGAATATGATGTAAATAAGAATCATATAAGTCCAAATTGATAATTGTTTCTACTCTTCGCTATCTTTTCTCCTATTTGTCAGCTTCATCTACATCTATTGGTGTTAATACTTTTCCATCGACAATATCCCACATGTCTTTGTCTATCAACAATAATTGTGTCCTTGCCAAGTATGGAAATCATTTCCCTCAAAATTTTCAACTAAATTTAAATTGAATGGAAAAAGATTGCTTGATTTTTATATGCTCTTGTCGTTGTTGCTCATTTGTTGTATCCTTATTGGAGATGTTGATTTACTAAAGGATTAATAGGATAATAAGAGTTGGTCTTGGAAAATTCATATGACCATGGTTTCATCGCATTGACACATATCATCATCATATGTTGCCTCATTGACATTAAAGATTGTTTTTTCTTCATTTTGATAATATTAAAAAGGGTATATAAACATCCCTTAGAAGCTTGGATTGAAGGATCTAATTAGTTATGGCTTGTGCAAGATTAGAAGTGTTGTATTTGTTTTAGAGAGCATTAGGTTCATCATAATCATAATCTACAATTCTGAAATTTAAATAAGGGTGTATGTTGATATAATTAGGTGATGTTATGGCGATTGTGTTAGTTACGAGAGTTATAAATCTTTCTTGGGGGTGGGTATTAGAATATCACATTTGTTAGGGTTATCTTCGTGCATGTAGAAATTGTTTTTGTGAATGAATCTTATATATCAAATTCCTAAAGAAGAAACTAATCTTATTTGGAAAGTCCAAGGGCATCCTAAAAAAATATTGTAAGAAATTAGAAGGTTAATAACAATGAATTTAGTTTGTATGGTTTTATGTCCCAATCTGGTAGGGATTCAAATACAACCAAGGGGTTTTTGGTAATTTTTGTAAAATCCATGATAGCTAAGTATTTATTTCTTAAGGTCATTTTGAGAGCCTCCTAAGTTTTCAATGATCCATAGGGAGATGACATTTTTACCATAAAATTCATTTACTTGTACTTTTCATACTTGGGAGTCATTAATGATAAATTAATAAAAAGAGGAAGTTTATTGACTTTTCAAAGACAACCATTATTCATCATGTCATCAATTAGAATTCTATTGATATTTAAATTTGATTTAGATTGGATATTGTTTCCAATTGTATTTACTTCAACAATTTTTGGACCTTGTGAAGGATGAAAAAGTTGTTTTATTTCGTTGGTCGGGGGGGGATTATTCTATAGCTTATAAATTTACATGATATTTTTTTATGATACAAAGATATTTGCAAGATTTCAATTAGTGGGATGTTACAAAGCATAATAAAGAAATCATCTAGGAAATCTCATTGATTGGATTTTTGGTAGTACAATATCGATATTCAATTTTGAGTTAGCTTAAGATTTGATAATATTTATGATAAGAGGAGGTCGCCCCTGTGATATCCTAATTTTCATGGGTTTTGAAAGATCAAAATATTTTAGTACGATTGCAATTGAAGTAACACATAAACAATTAATAAAATCATTACATGATTATATTATTTATTATAGATTAAGTATACATAATTCTTGATCAAAAATTAGGTTTTTCAATACATATTTGAGGAACTTATTTAGAATGGAACATTTCCCAAGGTAACTAGAGCCAAGACCACACTCAACAATGAGGATCAAATACAAACTTGCATCACAATGCAATAATTACATTCGCTAGTCCATGGTAGGACACTGAGGAGTGTACTTTGTGCCTCCCCTTGGATCTACTCTGTGGATTCCATCTTGTCACTTTTTAGAGTGTTCATAGTCTTCTTCCTTACCTTGTTTCCAAAATATTTATTCTTTTTGTATCACATAAAATTTTATTCCATACATTGAGTCATGTCCACTCAAATATTTCCCATTTCATATATTTATATCCATATCATTTTATCTCCCCATCGAGGGTCCCTTCAATTTTGTTTATAATATTCCAAAGGGTCTCACCCATTCACATACATTTTTATAACCTTATTTAATTAATCACCCACCTATGTTATCGGGTTTACTTATTTGTTGATATTATCAGGTGGATGTGTAATTATTTTTTAGTTGTATTTATTTTTATCCATACTTAGGTCACTTTAAACGATTCTCGTCTTTTTTATTTTTACTATTAATTTACAAAGATTTATTCCCTTTTTACCCATTTATTTTTCATAAGGGTAACATAGTATTCACCCCTTTAATATTTCATATTATTATTTATATGTATGAGGATTTATTTATATAACACTCTCCCCTATTAAATAGCTACTGACCTTAATAGCCCGGGGTTCGTCTAAAACCCATAACAAAAAAAATGATTAGTTAAATAGTTTTGGATATTGACCATTTCAATTTTACTTTGAAATTCACTACTTATTAAATTCTTTAGCATCTTATTATCAGAGAATCACCACACATCTACTGGTTTGAATAATGCACATGTGAATGATGCGAGATGTGAATTGTTCCAAGACAAAACAATGCAAGCATACAAGACTGAAAATTACGAAAATACAAGAGAGATAATTGCAATAACATAGAAATAGCTCCAACTCAATACAATCAAATAAAATAATGCAAGAGATGTACATATATGAGGTGAATGTGTAACCTCCTCCTAGAATCATGACAATCTCCACCTAGAATAATGGTAACCAACAAGTAGAATGGTATATTCAAGTAGTGACTATCACCTAAAATAGTGTAGTCAAGTGGTAACTGACACCTAGAATAGTGTAGTCAACTGCACACCTAAGCAAGAATATCCCATAAGTGTAGGAAAACTCCAAGTGAAGTGGAATATCCCGAGTAGGATAATACAAATAAAGTGAGGAAAATAAATCATACACTAACACCCCCCATAAGCACAACTTAGGTGAGCAGGGAAAAATGAAAGTGGGTCCCAAAAACAAGGCCTGATGAGGTACCCACATACAATGCAATCTCTCATAAGATAGAGTCAAAGGAGAAAAACTATTGGGAAAAAACTCCTCCCCAAAAGAGAGATAAAGAAGAGAAGATTGGACTAGAAATCCCCACTCGAAGCTACAAGTTCTTTTCGTCATCTGGTATCCTACAAAGTAACCTCCTAGAGTGACTATGGCTCAGAAATAGATGCAGTAAAGAGTGGATCACAATGGAAAAGTGAAGGTAGCCGCCAAGTTTTTGATAGATCTCCAACTAAGTTGTTACTATCCAAGGAACTATGATCCTCATACACGGTAGAAGTTCTAACTTCTCCACAAAGGAATGATGTATCTGATACAAAAGAAAAGAAAGAATGTGTAGGGTCCTGTAATTGAGTAGAATAATGCCTGATGTCTGACGAGTCTTAAATCAAGATGCCTGCTCCCTAAAAAGTATGAGGTGGACCAAAAGTAGGTGGATCAAGAAATAACTCCTCTAAAATTGGAAGGTGACAAGGAGATGGTGGGGGTGGGTCCTCATCACTACTGTAGTCATTTGTGCTAGAAGAGAAGTTCTCATCAGAAATGTTCTCAAGATCAGAAGTGTCATCAAGTATAGGTGATTCTAGTGAAGAATCTAAAGGAGGGACAAAGTGAGAGAAGAAATATAGTTGAGTTTGATGATCAACTATACCCACTATAATTATAGTGTCACTGTGTAGCTCTCTGACATACACTAAATATGGAGTGAACTCAACCCGCATGTCCTAACTAAGGTCAGTAATATGGTAGATTGATAAGAGATTAGTTGAAAGTGAAGGAATACTAAGAACATTATTAAATGTTCCTCCATTCACTTCAATAGACTTTCTCCCAAAAACTAGTGCTGAACTGCTGTCACCTAATCGTATAGTAGATATGTCACATGGCTCTAATGAAGTGAACTCCATGTTTGAAGAAGCCATATGGTGTGAAGCACCAGAGTTAATAACCCATGTAGGAGGTGGTGGTACAAATACAACTAGGGATCTCCCTTTTTTCTGAAAATGGAGTCCCATTTTTGGGAAGAGTCAAGGCTCAAATGTGCACATGTACAATTCAATCAATCATATTCAATATAATAAACAATATTACAATAGACTAATAAATAGGCCTCCCTATAACTAATAACTTTATTTTAGATAGGTTATTCTAACAACCTATATTCTCTCATGTCTATTCCTACGTGAGTTGAATAACAACTCACATTACAACAATATACTATTTTCTCACACTCAACACAATATTTTAACCTAAATAATATATATTAATATTAATGAGTTTGTCAACTCATATAATATTAATAATATATTATTCACACAATATACTACCTCACTATAAATGTGAACACTAATTCAAGGATTTTCCTAACATTCCCTCCCTTAGTGGTCACATAGGAGAAAACAGTAGAAAAAATCACGGATGTCGGTTTCGACCGATAATACATCCAATTACAAAAAATAAGGGCCAAACTTAATTTTTTTTGAAAATATATTTTCTACCCCCCTTTTCGCAACAATATATATTTATATTCCCTTACAATGAAATGTCCCCTTCTTTAAAATAAAATCTCTTTTATAATTTTAAATCCCACCAAAATAATTTATTGACGTAAAAATGTATTTTGGCACCTAACTCGTACTATTTGGTGGGTTGACCCATATCGGTGACAAACCTTATTAGTACACCTGAGTTGGCCTAATGGTAAAGAACATGTGCTCTTGAAATAGAGGTCACAAGTTCAAATCCTAAAGGGGGTAGGGTATGTACGCCTCGTTTGTAGCAAAGTTAGTTGCCTCTCGCATGTGAGTACGAGGTAGTCCCATATGCTATAAGCCGCTTGTCAACCCAAAAACAGGTCGCTCAACATCGTGGACTGTAAAAACTATTATTATTATATTATTATATTAAATGGGAGAAAAAATAGCCTTACTTTGAGTGCCTTTATAAATTATTTTAAGTTCTAAATTCTAGCTTGTCACAATATATCTTACCCGACCAAAATAGATTTAGGCTTCGGTGGATGCCACAAATTGCAATTCCTTGTTTTTCTCCACCGCCAAGGATGCCGTGTGGAGAGATTTTTCCTAGGTGTCACTGCTGCAACTGCCATGGACGAGAGATGAGACGTGATCTCAAATGAGAGGAGATAATCTGTAGGGGTAAGAGTTCGGAACAGGGAATCCGAGTTGAGTACGAGGAGAAGCTCCTGATCTGAGCTCGCAAAGCTTGAACACTGAGGGAGATTGATATTATCTGTTCGCCAATTTATTGAGGGATAAATGACTTGTTGATATTGTCAAACATGACGTGCCAGGGAAAGATCTCTTAATCACCAGATCGGGAGTCGTTTACAGATAAGGTAGTGAATTTGGGCCAAAAAACGAGTTCTGATCTCCATGTGATCCAACCTCCTACTGAGTCTGGTTGTAGAGAGAACTGAAGCAGCGATTTGCAACTCCAAGGCCTGTTTGACTTCAGTCACTATTTGAGTTATTGTTGGACTTCATGCACGATCATGTTGAACGCACTGAATTGCTAACTTTGTGATCATGGACAAAAATTTGATTGCATATTTGAAAACCAGGTGATTATCCACGATTTCTAGCAATTTGTTTGGATCTTCGTCCTCCCTGTATGATCCGATCAAAGGGCTCGCTGCTAGCACAAACCTCCATAACAATATGCACGTGTGGTGAATCCTTATAAGCCCGTTTTATGGTCACAACATTAGGATGCCAAAAAAAACATTTCTTTATCATGCAGATTTGTCTACTGCAATATAGATTTATTTATTTTTTTAATTTTTTTTAATTTTTTTTTTTAATTTTTGGGGTATGAATACGGTGAACACAATGAATTGAAAAAACTATGAATAAAATGGAAGGAGGGAGAGAGAGAATCATTCAGGGGAATGATGAATGCCACAAGTTTGTACATGGTCTGCACTACAAAACTACTGGCAATATGCAAGAAAGGGTGAATGGAAAAAATGGCATTTGCACGTGGGCTACACTACATAGCCATTAAACCATTTTGAGGAAAAAACACTTGAATGGAGGGCAAACAGAGAGGTTCAGAACCTGATCTGATACCAAATGAAAATGGAGTCCCATTTCTGGGATGAGCCAAAGGTTCAAATGTGCACAGACACAATTCAATCAATCATATTCAATATAATAAACAATATTACAATAGACTAATAAATAAGCCTCCCTATAACTGCTAGCTTTATTTTAGATAGGTTGGTCTGACAACCTATATTCTCTCCTGTCTATTCCTACGTGAGTTGAATAACAACTCACATTACAACAATATACTATTTTCTCACACTCAACACAATATTTTAACCTAAATAATGTATATTAATATCAATGAGTTTGTCAACTTCTATAATATTAATAATATATTATTCACACAATATAATACCTCACCATAAATGTGAGCATTAATACAAGTTCTCTTTTCTTGATTCTTTCTCTTTCCCTTTTCCATTGGTATTTGTATTGGAAGATTCATTGTTTGATGAAGACTATTTGGAAGACTCGGGTTCACCTATCTTGTTCTTCTCAAGAAGACTTGTGAGGTGGTCAATCTGTTTCTTCAAACATTTTCTTTCATCATGTCTTCCTTTACAATACCCACATTTGATCCTTTCATTCTTGGACTTATCACTAGAAGAGGAAGTCTCAAAGTTTGATGTAGAGGTGGAATAATGTTGATCCTTCTTTTTTTCTTGATCATTGTTACTCTATTTATACTCTTTGTCTAATGAGGCTTTATGTTTTCCATTCCTGGCAATGAGATCTTGAGGTTTGGAGGACTTCAAGGTACCCATTTGGGTTAACTTGTCTTGCTCCTTAGTTAAAAAAAATATGAAGTAATCTAAGGATGATATAGACCATGTGGTTCCAACAGCCCTCTTGGTAGCATAACATGTAGAAACAAATACAAAGTAGTCAGGACCGAGTTTGGAAAGCATTAAAAGAACAAGTTGTTCATCCTTATTTTCTATTCCACATTCTTTTAACTACAATCGTAAGGACTCGAGCTTCGTAAAGAAATATTCCAAGGTGTCAAAATTGCTAGGACTTAAGCTGATAAGTTCTATTTCTAGCTCATGACCCCTCATAGTGTCAACTTTTCCAAATATTTTTCTAAGGTTTTGCACAACTCATTGGGAGATGTTTTTGACTCTATGTGAAAGAGGAGTTCAAGAGACACTGAACGACACTAAATACCAAAGGCGTCATCACTCTTATTAAACCACTTAAATTTTTCTGTAGCTCCACTAGGCTCAAGTTCTAACCCCATTGTGATACGATACAACCCTGCTCTCCTAAGTGCAATGGTCATTTTTTATTTCCATTCATGGTAGTTAAAGGGTGTAAGTGGGCTAATTGTACTTAGATCCATGCATTTAGAAAGAGAATTTGTGGTAATTTTTGTAGAAAACAAAGAAATGTACAGAAAGAAATAAGTTCCAAACTAGAGAGGAAACACATTGTACATCCCCCAGAAACTATATCAAGAAGCCCCCCATAGTTTTGACACTTTATAACTTAGTGAGTTTTACAAAATAAATAGGTCCAATGCTTTGGGAAATAAAAAATATTTAACTTTTATAAAAAATGGCACTTGATATCTAGCTACCAATTAAAAGTTTTACAATAACTATTTTCCGTAAATAAGTTCTATTTTAAATGAATTTGCACTAAACTTGAAATGATTTTTTTTACTAAAATAGAGTTTATCAAAAAGAGGAGGGTTTTGATGAACCCAAGGCATGTGCCGGGAGTGGTTGAAGGCCAAAATACATTAGGGGTTGTAGGGGGTTGGCGTTAGCCACCCTACACAGTCGAAGGCTGTTTTGGCAAGGCCGTTAGGTTGAGTTTTTTTATTGACTGTACACAGGTTGCAACCACGTTTTATCATGAAGATATTCATTGCGGCCCTTAAATTCCACAAACTTGAGTGTAGCAAACAACACTGCCATAAGACCCAAAAAATGACTTAAGATGGATCTTTAAATCGTGTATGGGCTGTTGGAAACTTTTTTGCAAGTCTGAAAATGCCTCTTGATTGGGAAAAACTCCCTTTGCAATTCTAAACAAGCATGCAAAGAACTACCACAAATGAAAACTCCCTTCACAAGTTTGAAATCACCTAGATCTGGATAAATCTTCTAGTGATCCTGAAATAATGATTTAGGGCTTGCAAAAAAGCAATATCTAGAAGTGTATCTACACTATGCGGGCCTATAAACCTTAGAATCCTGCAAATAGGATATATATACCAAGAAACTAGGCAAAACCAGCACTGAATAACACCCAAATACTTGCAAATATTGATCTCAAATGAAAATAAATTTACAAAATAATAACCAGACAAGTTCAATACCAGGTCAACTTTAATACCATATCAGAGAAGTGCCACAAATCCATTGTTTTGAAGAATGCACAGGGGAATGGTGCGAGACATGAATTGTTCCAAGACAAAATAATGCAAGCATACAAGCCTAGAAGTTGCGAAAATATAAGAGAGATAATTGCAATAACACAAAAATAGCTCCAACTCAATATGATTAAATAGAATAATGCAAGAGATGTACTTATAAGAGGTGAATGTGTAACCTCCTCCTAGAATCATGGCAATCTCCACCTAGAATAGTGGTAACTAACAACTAGAATGGTGTAGTCAAGTGGTGACTAACACCTAGAATAGTGTAGTTAAGTGATAACCAACACCTAGAATAGTGTAGTCAAGTGTACACCTAAGCAAGCATATCCCATAAGTGTAGGGAAACTCCAAGTGAGGTGGAATATCCTGAGTAGGATAATACAAATAAAGCGAGGAAAATAAATCCTACACTAACACTTACTGTATTTTACCAATAATTTATGCCAATAAAAATTTTCAACATCAACTCTTCTGAACTTTATTTAGTCATGATATAGGTGTACCATAAGCACTATCCTTAAAAATCATAAGTGTAATATTGAGATTGATCTTAAATTTATCACCAAAGTCTAGGATTTCCTTAATGCTATGATTAATTTAAATTAAACACAATGTTTTAATTGTATGGGGTTTTATCCCCTCATGTAAGTTTCCAAATATTCTCTTTTTGTTATATTGAATATAGAAAATATTGTATGTAATCTAATATTAGACATATCTAATATAGATGAGATGAGCGTCCCCAACTATCTTATGATGTGCAGTTAATGCTTCATTACAATGCTAGCCAATCAACATAGGAGTACTGAATAATAAAATATTTGGTTAACTCTTAATTTACATTTTTTTTTACAAGTATTATTTTATAAACAATCAATACCTATAATTCCCAAAATAAAACATTCTTGTGGGTTTTGGCCTATTATCCTTCCACCACATTCTCGGGAATTTATCATAAGATAAGTGATTAAATATTTTGAATTCAAATGATAGTTTTTAGGCTTGGTGAAGTAATGTTATCACACCTCAAAGAATGAAAATAATGCATCTAGATATCAAGCCCTCGATCCTTGATATTTATATAATCAAAATATAGTCACTACACTATTTCAAAAGTGATATCCACTTTACCACTTATTACACCCTCTAAAATTTTCATCTAACCATAATTTGTAATACACAAGACTTTAACCTTAAAAGCTTTATCTAGTCATCCATTTTGTAAATTAAAGATTGCATTTCACTTTGACAACTATAAATTATATATTAAGGGTATCATCTTTATCACACCTAATATTTCTAATATTTAAGACGATTAACATTTGTCAGGTAAGATTCTTACAAAGCTTCCTAATAATTATCATATTAGAACATAATAATAAAAAATATTAATCTAATTATTCTTAATGTCAATTTCTTTAAATTATTATTATTATTATTTATAATATTCTTTTCATTGAACACAATACTTAAACATAGAATTTCCACTTAAATAAAATACTTAAATACTTAGATCATTCAAAGGTTGGTTGAATGCTTATTTTTATTTACTTAACCACTTTCTCTTTACTATGTATTAATTCAATATGCTCTCATTTTATATAACCCATTTGAAAACTTTAAAATGTATCATTACTAGATAATTTTGTTATTTTATTATCTTTAAAGGTATTAGGTCTTTAAAGGTATTATTAATACATTTATTAATAACACATTCAATATATTAAAATCAAAATGTGTTTCTAATAAGTGTGATTATCTCTCTATATATTAAAAGGTTTCTTTTACTATATTAGACTTCATTTTTAACTTGGCCAAGTACTCGATAACCACCTTAACCAAAATTAATAACCACATATGCTACATTGAGACCTGATTTATCCATGTCTAATGGATAGCCATTTAAGATCAAAATATTTGGTGGCCATATTGATCAATTTCAGCGAAAAAAATTCACACATCAATTAATTTTAAATGTATTTGAAACTTGCTATATATTCATAAAGTTTACAACCACCTCATTTATAAAATTTCATCTCACATCAAAGTTCATGGAAATTACATTTTCTTTACCATCAAATTGAAATAATCCAATGCTACCAAGTTCTAATAATCTGTTGTAGAACAAAAGTCTACAAATTTTTCCATACAATAACTCTTTCTGTACTTCCTCCCATGCTTAGAAAATTTATTTGTTTTTGTATTTTATTTTATTTTTAATATGTAAGTGATAGCAAATATGATACACATTTATTAATATCTTATAATACTAAGAACAATATAAACAAAGGATATTTTTGATATCCTATTTTTAAGTATTTAATTTGTATTTAAATTTATATTCACTCAAATTTCTCAAGTATTATTATATGTTAACATGTCAAAAATATCTATACCCAAACATTTTCTAATTTTACTTAAATTAATTTGTAATCAAAATAAGTGATAATATTCGCCTTGATGTGTTCCTAATTTATTACAAAAATTCTATATTTATGTAAACAAAATATTTGTTCTCCCCATTTTATAAAAAATCCTTCAAAGAAGAACATTGCTATCACAATATTATAAATAATTCCATGTTGGAATCACCCTTAACCTTTTCTTCATAGTTGTTCACCTAACATGAAAATTTGTCTTTTATTACTAATGTTTTTCTCTCATATAATGTAATAATATGTCATATAATTTTTTTAATTTATGTTTACTTGAATTTTTTTTTCTTAACACGGTCTTAACAGATGATTCTTTTCCATCAATGTAAGTTTTCAATTATTATTAAGCATTACTAACATAGTTATATTAAGAAAATATTTTGGAATCTAATATTTTTCATAGCAGTTAAATATATTGAGATTAGTAGTCAAGGTTTTGTTTCCTTCTACTATTTACATAATAATGGAGAGTATCCAATATTCTAGAAGAATTCATTGTGTCTAACTGCATCGATTACTTTTTTCTTCTCTATGTTATCTAAATCTTGCAAATATGTAGGTATTACTTTGGGGAATCAATATTAATTTGGGATTTCTTCACATGAAAGTGTAGGGAATACACAAATTATTTAAAACTATGTTTTTACAAGAAAACTTATTTTTTTCATATAAAAGAAGATGGAATAATATTTGTAAATGTTATTCACTTCCTAACCAAATTTTAAAGGTTGCGAGCTTTAAACACATGTATAATATTTTAACAAATATTAAATTTGACGTTCAATTGTTGACCATCACATAAAAGAGTTCCAATATTATTAGTTAAAAATAATTATCTTATAGTACTTTGCTTAAAGTCCTATTAACCAATTATAGATAATATAAGAGAATATACTTATATTTATGTCCAAAATATCTTATCTTCATTTTATCTCAATATTAACATTGCTACTAATAACTACTAATAATTGGCTTTCCCTATTTTTGTTCATGGCTCTCACCTTAGCATATAACAAAACTACCAAGATCTCATCCAAAGCTACTATATGGAAAATCATGATTATGAGGGACCAATGTATGACATATAGATTGGGGCATTTAATTAAGTAGTGAGTTTTCTTGAGACTTGTTATTTGGAAAATCTCTATCCACTTTTCATAATTCTTTTGTAACTCCGTTTTATTCGAACATGTAAATTCTATTGTTTTATGAAATGTATGTTAATAAATAACAATAAAATTGACTTGAATAATGTTGAATACCATAATGTAATTTTTAATATGAAACAAGTTTAACCTCATATATATTGATGAAATCCTATAACTCCATATCCCTTTTCATAACATTATTTTCTATCAATGGTAGGCACTTCAAAATTTGTGATCTTTTACCAAAAAAATAAAATTGTTATACACTACAATTTTTGGTGTTAAGTTGAAGCACTACAATTTTTTATGTTTTGCAAGGATAACTGTGTTCCATACCTAATACTATAATAATCAATTCACACAAACCACCATATTAAAACAACTTGTTTTTGAAGGTTTGGAGAGGAGAGAATTCGACTTTGCTAGAGTTTTTGATGCAGGAGCATCCTAAGTAGAAAGCTATGTCATAGGTTAAAATTTCAAATGAGTTGTGTGAGAGGTTTTAGGAGATATTTTCATGTTTTTCCCTCCATTTCATTTGTTTTGAATGTGTGGATTTTGTAAAAGAGCTCTATGAGCTATTATAATACCTAAATTGGATTATAGGCATTAAAAATAAAATAAAAATAAAGGATTAAATGGTTTGTAGATCTTTTCCCTTCAGGAAAAGATCTCTAAGCCCACTCCTAGGATAGAGGGGAGTGAAAATAGAGAGGAAAATATATCTAGGTTGTTTGGGACCTAGCTAAATTTAGTGGTGGTTGGGTCCAAGTAGCAAAAATAGGAGCAAATCATGGAGGAGAGAAGTCTGAATCATCAGTTTGGAAGGGAATGTAAAGGTTGGAGGATAATTCAAATAAGAGAGGAATGTAACATGGTTCTAAGATGAAATAGAAAGCATGAAAATGTTTTGTGGGTGATTTAGAGAACATTTTTGTGAAATTAATAGACTTAAACTACCATTTTTTCTCCTTTTTTTGTGTCTGGCCGAGAGCCATAAACTTGCAGAGCTCGAAGGGAGTAATTAAATCTGACTGTGATGATTGGAGCATGTTAAGGGATCAAATATGAGACTCCTCAATTTTTCTTAGGCTTTAAAACTCCTCCACACGTGCGAACCAAGTAATTTTATGTATTAAAATGGTGAACTAGGGCCACATATATCTCCTCACACGAGTGGAGTGAAGACATGCAAATCACAACACACCATTGTCACGCCAAAACAAACCTGTGGCCAAGATTCTAGAGTTGGAGGAGGTCTAGAACCAATCAAACCATGAAATCACTTTCAGCCCTGCGTTTTGACATGCACAGTTAGAGGAAAAGTGAGATATTTCACGTTTTACAATTTTTTCTTCTAAACTATCATTCCAAGAAAGTTCAAATGGATCATTGAACCCTGTTTAAGGTGGTCTTGAGTAAGAAGTGAAAGGTTTGGTGTGTTTTCATGTTTTTGCCTCCAAAAACAAGCCTAGACACCTAATTTCAAACTAGGATAGTCCTAAAGTGGAGAAAAGTGCCCTATGCCCCAAAGTAATCCCTATCCTTCCTAAAATATGTTCTGTAAATCACAAATGGGTCACAAAAAATATATGGCCTTCTTCTTGAGTGAGGGTCTGATGTTGGATTTGTTGCATTTGGCTATTTTTTCAGGGTTACAAGCCCATTACAAGATCCACAAGGAGTTGTATGACAAAACCTTGTGTCATGTTATCTTTGGGGTTGAATGGGGTATCCCCTACCTTGTTCTAAAAAGGTTAGAGTGTGTATGGGTGTGTGGGAGTAGAGAGAGAGTGTGTATGTAGGTTTACTGAATTCAATTAAACTTAGAGTGTGTGGGTTGTCACCAAGAGTGAGCTCAAGATCTAAAAAGGATCCATGCTCCTAGGGCAACATTAGATGAGTGTGTGAGTGTTGAGGAGAGTGTCTTGAGTGTCATCATTTTTGGTATCATAGAAAAATTTATCGTGCACAATCTAAAGGTCCAGAGGAGAGGAGAAAGAACAAGTAAAGCAAAACAAAGTAGAACAAGAATAGGCAAAGAAAGATGCCACCAAGAAGAGTAGTGCAAGTAGCCCAAGCATCCCAACTTGCTTTGGCTGAGGATATCAGGAACCTAACAACTAGGATGAGGGACATAGAAATGGCACAGAGGAGAGGAATGGAGATGGCAGAGGTCAGTGACGGTGAGAAAGAGCCACCAGAGGAGGAGCTGATTGTAGAGGTAGAAGAAGAAACCTTTGAAGAACAGTTGGTTAGAGCCATCATGAAGGTGAACACAAAGCCAAGGATGGAGGTTCCCATGTATGAAGTAAACTTGAATGTTTAGGAATTGATCGAGTGGATCAAAGCACTGGACAAGTACTTTGATTTTGAAGGCATAGTGGAGGATGACAGAAAGGTGAAATTTGCCATGACCATATTGCAGAAGCATGCAACTCTATGGTGGGATGGAGTGCAAGAAGAAAGAAGGAGAAAAGGAAAAACAAAGATTAGAAGCTAGGAAAAAATGGTAGCCAAGATGAAGGGAAAATTCATCCCCAGAGACTATGAGGTAAATCTGTTTAAGGAATTGCAAAATTTGAGACAAAAAGAGTTGTCTGTGAAATAATATACTGAGGAATTTTATAGGCTAACAATCAGATCAGGTCACATAGAAGACGACTTGGAAAAGGTAGCTAGATACATCAATGGGCTAAGATTTAACATTTAGGATGAGATAAGTCTTCTCACCCCCAGGACTATTGAAGAAGCTTATCAAATTGCTCTTAAAGCAGAGGGGAAGATAATAAGGAGACAAAATACCATCTCAAGAGGAAGGGGAAGAAAATTTAGAGGAATAGGACCTCCAAATGACAGGAGGTAGCTGCAAACAAGTTTTGATGAAGGAAGTAGCTCCAGTAGCACATAGAGAAAAAGAGGTAGTGCACCATTTAGAGGAAGGAGACCCTCTCAAAGTTATTAAAGAGGTAGGGGCAGATTCTTCGGTAAGTGTTTCAGATGCAATAAGTATGTTGGTCATAGATATTATGACTGTCCAGAGAACCCTCAAACTATCCATGAGAAGAATATGTATATTGCTCCAGGTGAAGAGCAAGATGGTGAGCTAGAGGTAACACCTAGACAAGAGAATATACCAGAATATGATGAGTCTCTTCTCATGAAGAGGGTGTTGTTGAAACCAAAAAAAGAGGCTATGGAACCACCACAGAGAAAGAGTTTGTTTAGGACAAGATGCAAGAGCAAAGGGAAGTGCTGCAAGGTTGTGATTGACAGTGGGAGTACAGACAATCTAGTGTCCGTTGAGATGGTGGAGAAGCTAGGCTTGAAAAGAGAGCCACACCTAACTC
This sequence comes from Taxus chinensis, assembly GCA_019776745.2. NCBI lineage: Eukaryota > Viridiplantae > Streptophyta > Pinopsida > Cupressales > Taxaceae > Taxus > Taxus chinensis. The sequence goes on along the minus strand of CM034155.1, from coordinate 163,527,329 downwards.
CATATAAAGTGTCATGGTTGCAAAAAAGACATCAGATGTTGGTAAATGAACAATACAAGGTAGAATTTCAGATTGGGGCATATAAAGATCAGGTCATGTGTGAAATTATGCCTATGGATGTTTTCCATATCCTACTTGGGAGACCTTGGTAGTTTGAAAACAAAGCTATTCATGATGGGAGAAATAACACCTAAAATTTCAAGAAGAATGGAGTGGAACATACAATCATACCCCTGAAGGAGGAGAATGATGTAACTAAACCAAGCTCAAAGGTGATGATGGTAAGTGGCAAGGAGTTCCTACAAAGCATGAAGAAGGAAGAAGTAAGTTTTGTAGTTATTGGTAAAATGAAAAGTGTAGTGACTAACACTCATTTGAGTGATTTACCTCGTGAGATCCAGGATATGTTGAATGAGTATGTAGAAATTTTTGTTGATGAACTACCAAATGATTTTCCACATGTGAGAAGCATTAACCATCACATAGATCTGATTCTAGGAGCCAGTTTGCCAAACAAGGTAGCCTACTGGATGACACCCAGGGAGAATGAAGAAATCAAACAACAAGTCGAGGAGTTATTAGACAAAGGATTGGTGAGAGAAATTTTGAGTCCATGTGTTGTAACTATGGTGCTCATTCCTAAAAAGGATGGAACACAAAGAATGTGTACTGACTCCAAAACCATCAACAAGATCACAATCAGGTATAGATTTCATTTGCCGAGGATAGATGACTTTCTTGACTATTTGAGTGGGATCAACTTATTTTTCAAAGATAGATTTGAAGAGTGGATACCATCAGATAAGAATCAGAGAGGGATATGATTGGAAGACTGCATTCAAGACCAATGATGGTTTGTATGAGTGTTTAGTCATGCCATTTGGCCTAACGAATGCCCCCAACACATTCATGAGATTGATGAATGAAGTGCTCAAATGTTTCACTGGTAAGCTTGTCATTGTGTATTTGGATGATATTTTGATATTTAGTCAAAGTAGAGGGGAGCATTTACAACATTTGAGAATGGTGTTAGAAAAGTTACAGGAAGAGAAACTGCTAATAAATCTTAAAAAGTGCATTTTTCTACAAACCGAGCTAGTGTATTTGGGTTTTGTCCTTTCCAGGGAAGGACTAAAGATGGATTAGGAGAAGATTAAATCCATACTTGAATGGCCAACATCCAGGAGTGCATATGAGGTAAGGAGTTTCCATGGTTTAGATAGTTTATATAGGAAATTCATCAGAAACTTCAGTGGTATTGTAGCTCCCATGATATAAACCATAAAGGGTGATAAGAGGAACTTCTAATGGACTAAAGAAACTGAGAGAGGATTCAGATTTCTGAAGGAAAAGGTAACATAAGAAACCATTTTAGTCCTCCCTGATTTTAACAAACTGTTCCAGGTGGAGTGTGATGCTAATGGCCTAGAAATTGGGGCGATTTTGAGTCAAGAAGGAAAACCAGTTGCTTTCTTTAGTGAGAAACTCAGTGAAGCAAAGAGGAAGTACTCAACCTATGATCAGTATTTCTATGCATTAGTTCAAGCACTAAAAAAATGGAGAAACTACCTATCGCCTAAAAAGTTTGTGTTGTTTACTGATAACTATGCTTTACAATTTATTAGTAATCAGCCTAAACTAAATCAGAGGCATGTAAAATGGGTAGAATACTTGCAAAACTATACTTTCAGTATCAAACATAAGAAGGGACAATATAATAAAGTGGTAGATGCTTTGAGTAGGAGAGTTCTGGTTTTGCAGGAGCTATAGGTGAATGTGATGGGCTTTGAGAACCTAGGAGAGCAGTATGAGGAGGATGATAATTTCAGCGAGGCTTACAAGGCTTGTAAGCAACCCACAGTGATGGATAGGAGTCCATGGGTGGAATGCATGCTACAAGAAGGACTTCTGTTCAAGGGAAGCCAACTATGCATTCCCAAAGGTTCAATGAGGGAGAACATGATCAGGGAAAAACATAGTGGGAGCCTGTTTGGGCATTTTGGTCAAAACAAAACATTGGCTCAGCTGAGTGCATACTATTTTTGGCCAAGAATGGGTAAATATGTGAAGAAATTTGTGGAGATATGTAAATTATGTCATTATAGTAAAGGAACAAGCCAAAATGCAGGTTTATATCAGCCACTCCCTATCCCTAGCAGACCATGGGATTGTTTGAACATAGACTTTGTACTTGGATTGCCCAAGACTCAGAAGGGACATAACTCCATCTTTGTAGTTGTTGATAGGTTTAAAAATTTGGCTCACTTCATTCCATGCACCAAAACTAGTGATGCTACCCACATTGCTAATTTGTTCTTTCAGGAAATAGTGAGACTGCATGGTTTTCCAAGGAGTATTGTATCTGATAGAGATAAAAAGTTTGTTGGGAATTTTTGGATGACATTGTGGAAGAAGTTGGGAACTCATCTAAGTTTTAGTTAAGACTACCATCGAAAAATAGATGGTCAGACTGAGGTAGTCAACATGAGCCTTGGGAACATCCTGAGAAGCTTGGTGAGCATGCATCCAAAGCAATGGGATCTGGCACTTGCACAAGAAAACTTTTCTTACAATGAATCACCCCACAGAAGTACAGGTATGATTACTTTCCAAATCATGTATGGAAAACACCCAAGAGGTGTCTATGAGCTGAGAGACTTGGGGAGAAAGGAAGCTAGAAGTGTAGATGCAGAAGAATTTGCTAAGGCAATGCAAGACATCCATGAACAGGTGAGGAAGAAACTTGAAGAGAATACCAACAAGTACAAACAAAGATCTGATCTGAGGAGGAAGGAAATCAGTTTTGAAGTTGGTGATGAAGTACTTGCACATTTGAGGAAGGAGAGATTCCCCAAGAGGGAGTATAATAAGTTGAAAGTCAAGAAGATTGGTCCCTGCAAGATAGTTAGGAAATTTTGTAATAATGCTTATGAGTTTAAACTACCTGAAGGCATTGGAATTTATCTAATATTCAATGTTGCAGAACTGTATGAGTATAAAGATGAAGACAAAGTGGAAGAAGAAGCTGAAATAGGACAACAAGAGACAATTTGGCAAGCACAGATGCCTAGAGTCAAGCCAAAGGAGATTGAGAAGTTGTTGGACAAAAAGATCGTCAAGAAGACTAGGGACAAAGAATACTACCAATATCTGGTTAAATGGAAGAACTTACCAGCTGAGGATGCAACATGGATGACAAAGAATGCTTTTATTAAGCTAGGAGCCAAGATTGAAGACCTGGAGAAGACAAATAAGCCATGAGGAACAATTCTTCTCTTAGGGGTAGAATGATGCAAGAGCATCCTAAGTAGAAAGCTATGTCATAGGTTAAAATTTCAAATTTGTTGTGTGAGAGGGTTTAGGAGATATTTTCATGTTTTTCCCTCCATTTCATTTGATTTGAATGTGTGGATTTTGTAAAATAGCTCTATGAGCTATTATAATGCCTAAATTGGATTACGAGCATTAAAAATAAAATAAAAATAAAGGATTAAATGGTTTGAAGATATTTTCGCTTCAGGAAAAGATCTCCAAGCCCACTCCTAGGATAGAGGGGAGTGAAAATAGAAAGGAAAATCTATCTAGGTTGTTTGGGACCTCACTAAATTTAGTGGTGGTTGGGTCCAAGTAGCAAAAATAGGAGCAAATAATGAAGGAGAGAAGTCTGAATCATCAGTTTTTAAGGGAATGTAAAGGCTGGAGGAGAATTCAAATAAGAGTGGAATGTAACATGGTTCTAAGATGAAATAGAAAGCATGAAAATGTTTTGTGGGTGATTTGGAGAACGTTTTTGTGAAATTAATAGACTAAAACTGCCATTTTTCTCCTTTTTTTGTGTCTGGTCGAGAGCCATAAACGTGCATAGCTCGAAGGGAGTAATTAAATCTGAGTGTGATGATTGGAGCATGTTAAGGGATCAAATAAAATACTCCTCAATTTTTTTCTTAGCCTTTGAAACTCCTCCACACGTGCGAACTGAGCAATTTTATGTATTAAAATGGTGAACTAGGGCCATGTATATCTCCTCACACGAGTGGAGTGAAGGCATGAAACTTACAAAACACCATTGTCACGCCAAAATGACATTGTGGCCAAGAGTCCAGAGCTGGAGGAGGTCTCGAACCGATCAAACCATGAAATCAATTTCAGCCTTGTTAGGGAATAAGGGATACAATATGCAGAATAATCCCTTACAGAATCGCAACAGTAGAAACTAATATGCAGAAAATAGTACAGATCTCAAATAAAAGTGAAGAATAAAATAACACAAGAATCACTTGCTACGTCTAATAATCACTTGCTTAGATTTTATTACAAGCCACCACTCTTTCAATACAATACCCAAATCTGTTTGGAGTCATGCTTAATAAACTCTACAGAATTCACACCCAAATTGAAAGCACATTTACAATGTTTTTCATTATATTCTACCATATGCACAAAACCATATAAATAGACAACTGCTTAAGACGTTTTACAAAACTGTGGGTATCAAAACCATGTGCCAAAACCATCCCATAAACCTATGGGTCAAAAAACCCGCCCATATGAGAAAATCACGTTTCCCGATATATTTGGCACGTTTTAAGGCCCAATTTTTTTTTTCAGGGGCTGTGCCCCTGAACCCCTGCTACCAAGGGCTGCCACCCCCAGACCCCTGCTCGGGGCCCGGCCCGACCCCAAACCCCAGCAAGTATACATGAAAAGTGTACAGTACTCTTAGTGTACAGTCTTCAACACTTTCACAGATGAAAGCAGGCTCCACAACCTAACAAGCCCTGCATTTTGACATGCACAGTTAGAGGAAAAGTGAGATATTTCACGTTTTACAAAATTTTCTTCTAAATTATCATTCCAAGCAAGTTCAAATGGATCATCCAACCCTGTTGAAGGTGGTCTTGAGTAAGAAGTGAAAGGTTTGGTGTGTTTTCATGTTTTTGCCTCCAAAAACAAGCCTAGAGACCTAATTTCAAACTAGGACAGTCCTAAAGTGGAGAAAAGTGCCCTATGCCCCAAAGTAATCCATATCCTTCCTGAAATATGTTCTGTAAATCACAAATGGGTCACAAAAAATATATGGCCTTCTTCTTGAGTGAGGGTGTGATGTTGGATTTGTTGCATTTGGCTATTTTTCAGGGATACAAGCCCATTACAAGATCCACAAGGAGTTGTATGACAAAACCTTGTGTCATGTTATCTTTGGGGTTGAATGGGGTATCCCCTACCTTGTTCTAAAAAGGTTAGAGTGTGTATGGGTGTGTGGGAGTACAGAGAGAGTGTGTCTATAGGTTTACTGAATTCAATTAAACTTAGAGTGTGTGGGTTGTCACCAAGAGTGAGCTCAAGATATAAAAAGGATCCATGCTACTAGGGCAACATTAGATGAGTGTGTGAGTGTTGAGGAGAGTGTATTGAGTGTCGTCAGTTTTTTAATGCATTCACCTTCGATACACCACTACTTGAACTGTGACCCACTAGCCTTTCTAGGGTTTTCCCTTTGGTCATGTCATAGTGTAAACGCACTATTTTCCCTCCACTGAGGCTGTGAGTTTCCTATAAATGGCTAACTCTCCTTCCATTGCAACAACTGTTACAAATAGTATTGAAAATGGCTCGCAAGCATGGGTGGAAGTTTGTGCCAACATTCTACGATGAGGTATGGAATATGAATCATCCCTAGATGTTTTTATTTCTGATGAATGTTTAGACCCCGTGTTCAAGTGGTATCATAACAATTGGCTTATTGTATATTTCTATGGCCACATTCCCTCAGAAGCCTACCTTCAGAACTGGATAAAGAACCAGTGGGAGTCCAATGGTACCCTGGTTCCAGGTATCTGTAACCTCACTAAAGGGTTTTATCTCTTTTCCTTTTGTGAGCCTTCTCAACGCCAAGCCGTCCTATTTAAGGTGGCTTATTGGTATTTAGGGAATACCCTTTTAGTGCTTTCTTAGTGGACTCTTGATTTTAGCCCCACAACCCAGGTCTCAGTGAAAATTCCAGTTTGGATTGAACTTCCTGGTCTTCTCATTCATGTCTCACCTTTCATTCTAGAGATAGTGAAACCCATTGGTAGGGTGATATACCATGAATATGAGCTTTTTTTATGCATGTCCTAACAAGAGAGTGTATGTCGAATTTGACCTTGCAAAATATCTGCACGACCACATGGATATTCAAGTTGGGTCCCTGCGTATCTCTCAAAAGGTGGTATATTTCAACCTCCTAAGCACATGTTTTCATGGTCAAGCCCTGGACCACCGCATTCACGATTATCCGCTACTAGCTCGTTCTAAGCCAGTGGTGACGCAACCCATAGTATCCAAGCTCAAAAGTGACCCACCGACTGATGGTTGGACTACGATTGGGAGTAATAAGGGATTTAGTGTGACACCCAATACCATGGTAATGCCTACCCTCGCTCCTTCCCCTTTTCCATACAAGGATGACTCAGGTTTGGATCCAACGCCCTCGTCAGTTTCCATTCCTTTCAAATCCTCGAAGAGATGAGTTTTACCCTCATGATCAGATAATTCTAGGAATTTATCTTCAACATCTCTTCCTCTAGGTCACTCTCACAGTCCACCACGAGAGGTGTCTAATGATGTACGATGATATAATGGGGTTAAACGCCGCTCCATTTAGGTTGAGCTCTCCAATTCAGACTAGTTCCCGCTTGCTAATAATTTTTCCATTCTTGGATCGGAGGATGGTGTTCCATAAGGGAAGGGGGAGTTTGATATGTCTTATTTTTCATGAATTTCATCTTGTGGAATGTTATGGGTCTTACAGATCCCTCTCACAAATACTTTGTTTGTTTAGCTTGCCAGTGTTTCAACTACCTTGATATTATTTGTTTGTAGGAAATTAAGATTTATAGTATTTTACTTTAGAATACGCTAACTTGTATTGCACTAGCTTTTTCACATTTTCATACTCAACACATTGATGACAAAGGAGGTGTGAGAATTTCCATAACACTAAAATTCTCAGCCTTAATCACCTCTTCGGGCCAAGATCCTTTAAATCAGGTTGTTTGGGTCATTATAGCGATTAATGATATTTCTTTTGGTATTCTTAATGTTGATGCTTCTAATGATGGTTATGAAATAACAACTTTATGGAAATGGTTAGGTGACAACTTACCTTTAGCTTATTGGTTGGTGTGTGGTGACTTTAATATGATAGAGCATCCAGATGATAAATTCAAAGCTGATTAAGCTAAACTGTGAATTTATATGCCTAATATGATTGTTATTGTAGCATTAAATACATGATCAATGAAGTACATAAATTAACCCAAGAAAACTAAGAAAAAAATATGAAACCTTTCGTATAAAGAGAGGGTAAAAAGCCTTAGCTAATTCACAGAGATCCCAAAGGTGCATAGAGCTAGAAAACTGGAAAATGTGAAGCACTGACTGTCGTAACGAAGCTCGATAACATATAGAAATGGAGGAATATGCTGGATTGGGGTACCTGGAGAGGGACAAGGGCACCTGTGAGTGCCCTAGGCTTGTTTCTAGGTGCCTGTGTTTGCGGATTTATTTTAGAAAACCTCTTCTAAGCGGTTGCAAGTTGTTCACTTTTGTTTTCCCTTGGTCGCTATGAGGTCGTACATTGATTGCCGAAGTTGTTGGAAACCTACAATGAAATAGTGACCTGCAAAACCCTCAAAGAGACATCAAATCCTAAAAAAGAAAGATGCAAAATGAGGGGTTTGAATGTCCTTAGTTGTCACAATGGTGATTTTATGACTGAGCACTGCACTACATCTTAGACCCAATGTATTTCTATGTGTGTGTGTGTGTGGAATTGTGCCTTAGGTGGCTCTTGTGCATGTTGCAATTGATAATGAGCAAGTAAGCTAGATGTAACAAAATGTAATAGACGTGTGCATGGAATCGAATGAACTTCCCTCCTATGAAGTATATGCAGAATAACAAACCTTTGTGTTGTTTGGATGGTACTACATGGATGCAATGAAGCTCTTAGATGCTTGATGGATGCAACCTTAGGTGGTGATAGCTAGTTCTTAGAGCTTGGTCCTTTATTATGATCACATAACTTTATATTTATATGATTCATTTTCTTGAATTTCGTAATCAACCCAGAGAATGTTGACTACCAAAAAGACAAGACGCTAAAATGGCTAAAAATGACCCAAAAGAGTTTGAATAAAGTACAAAGGGGACATGGGATCACCTAGAGGGGATGAGGGCACCTGGTGTTGGCATGTTCTAGTTGGGCGTTGGTGTCCATGATGAGAAATGCTAAGGTGTAAAAAGGTAGAATGACAAAGTAAGGGTGCAAGAACAAAAATAGAAACAAAAAAGAAACGAAAGGTGGCCCAAGAAATGGTTTAATTAGCACTTTTCTTACTTAGGAATCATATGAATAGTAGTATGTAATCAGAACTACATAATTACCCAACGTGTGTGATTTAATGTTTACAATTTCCCCCACTTTATGTTGGTGAGCAGAAAGCTTGGTAACATAAAGTAGAATAGAGATGCTGTACCTGATAACCATGTAGATTGATGTATGAAAGTGTGTGCCGAGGGACTAAGACAAAGTGTGGAGTGATAAAAATGTGAAGCGTGGATGCTAAGGAGGAGTAAGTGTAAAAAAAAGTGATGTTGAAAATGAACCTAGAGTTGAAATGTGCATGTGTAGATGGCACGATGTACCAGTTGTTGATTGTTGTTGATGTTGATGATGTTGACTATCGCTTTCCCATACGGACAGACCTGTAAAAGAGAATAATGATACAAGTAGTCAAATATTCATGTATATATGTAGAAAGTACATAAAAAAAGATGAAATTTTTAAAAAGGAACATGTGCACCTAAGCCATGATGAGAAAAGAGTGTAGAAAGGATTCATGAAAATGTCGTATGAAGGCGCTATTTTTTAGGGTGATCTCATGCCAGTTGTGCCAGCTACATAGTGTTTTGGGTGAAATGTCTAGTGTCATTGATCTAACCTTTGATTGTTTCCCATAATTGTTGAGCAGATTGAATGTATGGTTTTTTGGGTGATCCTACAACCTTTAACGACTTCCCAGTAGTGTAGGGAGAACCATTGTAGATGGTGTGTAAAAATCCAACCGGTTCGACCATCTTTCCCAAAATATGGAACACCACTACAGACTGTAATGTGTACAAACGTATGAGATAAATGAATATCTGAGCCCTATAAAATGATCTTGTGTGGAGTGTTGGAGACTGTGTTGCAACTGAAGAATACTGTGTAAATGCCCCCCGATTATAGGTGTCCAAGAAGGGCTCTGATATCCTGTTGTGCTAAGGAACCCAAGTCTGATTCTGAGTCCTATCCAAAATTAAAAATGTGTTGTACTGGTATATTTGTTGTGTTGTGTAATGACTGGAGACTGTTGCATGGGGTGACTGATTCGCCTAGATTATGCCCCCTCATTTAAAGTACATGAGATGTCACCAAAGGAGTATGCGAGCCCTAAAGAGGATTGACTCGACTGTGTTGAAACTTTCCCCTACAGAGGGAAGGGAATGTGCTTAGTAAAAACCAAGGCACACACAAACAAAAGTGGCTAGGAGACAAGTGTTAGTATAAGAAACATATGTAAAATAAAATGTAGAAGACACAATGTTATGCTAAGTTAAGACATAATATGATAATGTAAGACATAAGCCAGATAATGTAAACAATGTAGACTACAAAAAACAAGTTCCAAACATGGGACACCACTCACAATATTGTAAGACAATCAAGGCTGACAGTTTTTGTAAGTAGAAAAGTGTGCACACAATAGACAAAGGGAAAAGCCCATCAAATAATTTCATACAAAGACAAGCAATGGAAAACAATGTAAAAAATAACCATGGAAGAAAGTATCCATGCATAATAAATGTTGCACATGAAACACCCATTAGCATGTTAAAAAGATAAAAAAATGTGTCAAGATATTCCTATACATTGCAAGGTTTTGTAATGCAACCAAGTTGAAGAAGGAAACCATAAATAAGCCAAGCCACAAGCGCAAGTATACAAAATGAAGGAAGAAACTAGTCAAAGCGGTCAAGATGTTTCCAAGGATGTGACTGAGAAAAAGGAAGGATCTTCTGCAAAAAATGAGAAATTAGATAAGGAGGACTCATTCAAGATGCAAGAAGAGGGTTTGAGATTCCTACTTAGGTATCTCATCAAGCTCCTCCATGGTACCACATATGCTTCTATTAGGCTTCATAGAGGTGTATTAGGATATGCAAAAGAATCCTTGGAGTGAGGGGGAGCTATGTATTTTTAGTATGATTCTCTTCCATGTGCAAAAGGTATGTCTTTTTGAGTCTCTAAGTGTGTTGTTAAGTTCATTGGTTCTAAAACATGATGATATTTGTCATTGTCAGCAATATGTCTTGTGTCAATGTGTCTTGATTATTGGTAGCATTGGTGTCTACAAAGTCTTAGTTAAAGTTCTCATGCATATCTTATGTACTGTAATGGTATGCATTCACAAGTTTCAATGTATGTCATGTAGTTATTTTTGAATGGGAGTCACTAGACTAGTCATGTCTAAAGCTGAGTGTGATAGTTAGTTTTTCTCAATCTAAAAGTATATATGATCTCTGTATATAATGGAGCACTGAGTTTATGGACTTCAAAATGTTATGAGCATTTGAATATGTACATCTTTGTCTCAATCGAAAGCTTAGTAGTATATGCTTGATAATGGCATAGAGATTCAAAATTCAAAATTCAATAGACGCAATATCCTTGAGTCAAAATGTGTGTAATATTGTCTTGTGACATTCAAATGGTGTGAGTATGTTAACATGTTGTGCATGTTGACTATGGTGCATTGATATCAAGTATTTTGATGCTCTTATATTGTGTCAATGAGTTACAGACATGTTGTTGATGTGTGTGTTATGAAGTTCGTAAGGTCTTGTCATGTGTCCAAAGGATCATTCATTATGTGGCATGGTTTATGAAATTTGAAGTGTCCAAAATTCCATTATACAAAAACATGTCACATTGTTTAGACTCATATGTGTGTTAAGTCTGTATCCTAAGCATTAGTGTAAGAAGTGTATTTTAGGTGCATTGATTCATGAATATGTGATGCTTTAATGTGGTGTCTAGTCCTTTGAGTATCCTTGAAGGTGATATAAGGTGATAAAGTTATTGTCTACTTGATAAAGTTTGATCTCAAAGAATCACGTTGACTGAGAATGTGATTTAGCAAAAATTGCATTGTTTCTACAAGAAAAGGTATTAATTCGGCTGCCATTATGATTTATCAAGTAGTGATTCATGATATCTGCTATACCCTTAACCCTATTGCTTGTATTAGGATATGAGTAGCCGACTTGTGGCTTACCATATCATTTTATTATATCATTTACACTTTCTCATGCTTAATAGGTTGGCCTTGGTGATGGCCATAGCATATGAATAGTATATATAGGGGATTGTAGGTAGTATTTCATTATCATTTGAGCATTTGAGTTTTATTATATGGTTTGGAGGTTGCCCTCTCTAAGTGACAAAGCTATTATAATTACATATTTAGATAATTATTCAAAAATATTGTGTTATTTGGTATGTTCTATTGTTTCTCATAATATGAATTATACAAGTAATTTCATTACAAGTGGTATCAAAGCTATGATCTGGGCCAAAATTAGGGCAAAAACCCTGAGTTTTTGTTTCCACCATATATTGTGAACTAGAGAGAACTGGTGGGGTATTGTTTTACCAAAGTTTCAAACATTTCAAGTAAGGTTCCTTGAATATTTCAGACTTTTTTGATCTATTTTGCAAAAGTTATTACAAATTTAGGGTTTTTCATAAACTCGCTCCCTAGGGTGCAAATTGTGGAATATTTTCAAGTTCTTTACACTTTCGAAAATCTCTCAAAAAATAGTATTAGTATCTTCTCTATGTTTTTTCCTGTTCGGCCTAATTTGTATCAAAACCCTAAACCCTAAGGTTTGACGTCATGGCGGGGCCTTCCACAAGAGCAAAAAAGAATCTGGTTACTCCAGGTAAAACCCCAGATAAATATGCGGTAGTGATTGAAGAGATGGAGTCAGAAGGGGTAAATATAGATTTCTCAGCACTAGGGTTTACCTCAGTTGATCATAAGGTGAGCCAACTTGAGTATGAGCTGCGAAATGTATAATCTGTGATGGCCTCTAAAGGAGACATAGACCAAATCAATCAACAGTTAGATGATATCATGCAACATGTAAAGGGTAAAAAATATGGCCCAAATCTGGCCCATATCAACCAAGGAGGATCTTCAGTTCAAAATCATGGACAAAATAACCACGTTGGATCGCTTTTCCAGCCCAATCAGAATCCAACTTATTCGTAACCACGGAACATGATGTCGAAAGTGGATATGCACAAATTTGATGGTAAGGATCCCCTGAATTGGATAAATCAAATGTAGAAATTCTTTGAGTTACATCAAACACCATCAAGACAAAAGGTGACATTGGCATCCCTATATATTGAACCAGACCAATTTGTTTGGTATCAATGGTTATGTGCTCAAAGGTAAAAGAATGGTCTCGATGTCACTTGGACAGTTTTTACCGAGGAGTTGTAATTGCACTATAGTTCCAGTTTTTCAAAGAACTACTTTAGTTCAATTACCAAAGTTACAACAGACAGGATCAATCAAAGATTATGTGCATCACTTCCAGAACCTATCCCTAAGGGTGGAGAATATTCCAGAAGACAATCTCAACGACCTATTTCTTGGGGGTCTTAAGGACCACATCAAGCATGAGGTACGTATGTTTAATCCACTCAAGCTTTTTTATTCTATTATCATGGCATGTCGAGCAGAGGAAAAAATTTCTTTGTAGTAGGAAGTCACCTTTCATTAACACCATAAGACCGTAGTATCTCTTCCCCTTCATTTGCTAGGCCAGTTAGACTGACTCCTCAACAAATTGAAGAAAAGAGAGCAAAAGGATTATGTTTTAACTAGTGATAGAAAAAATGGACCGAGACACAAATGCGCTGAGAAGAAATTGTTCTATATTGATGGAGGTAATGAGGATGAAGAGGAATCTGAAATTATAGGAGAGGCTGTGGAAATCGTAGAAGATGAATTAGATGATCAACAACCTACCATTTCTTGTCATGTGTTGTTAGGTACTAGTACTCCTCAAACACTCAAGGTTATCGACTATCTCAAAAAATAGAAGGTGACGATGTTGATTGACTCAGGGACTACTTATAACTTCATAAATAGTAAGTTAGATGTCCGCCTCAATTGTTTTATTTACCCAACTCTAGAAATGCAAGATATGATTGTGGATGGTGGGACAGTCAAGTGCATAAGAGAGTGCCATAGTATAAAAATTTCCATGGGAGACTACATGTTAGACTCACCTTTTTTTGTTATTTCTATGCGAGGGGCAGATATTGTTATTGGGTGTCAAATAGCTCACAACCTTAGGTACTATAGAGATGAATTTCCAAGAATTGTTCATGCGATTTCATTCAAATGGAAGGAAAATACAATTGAATGGGATGGTAGCTAAGTCTCCACAGATTATTAGCTCTCATCAAATGCAGAAGGTTCTCAAAAAAGGAGTAGATGGATTTAAAGCTAATTTATTTTCCATATAAGTACAAAATACAAAGTCTTCAATGCCACCCAATCTTCAGAAGATTGTTGATACTCACTCATTTGATTTTGATGCAATTCCAAAGGGACTACCACTCAATTAGGGATCATGATTATGCCATTCTGTTGATTCCACGAAGCCAAACACCTAACATCAGTCCATACATATATCCATATTCCAAGAAAAGTGAGATCGAGAAAATGGTTCAGGAAATGTTGAAGGCAGGTATCATCAGGCATAGCCAAAGTGCATACTCTTCACCAGTGATCATGGTACGTAAGAAGGATGAAACATGGAGGATGTGTCCAGATTACCGAGAACTCAACAAGTACACCATCAAAGATAAGTTTCCTATTCCTGTAATTGATGATTTACTTGATGAATTGCATGGTGCTATTTATTTCACAAAATTAGATCTTCGTTCGGGGTACCATCAAATTAGAATAAAAGAGGAAGATGTTCATAAAACATATTTCATGACTCATGAGGGCCATTATTAGTTTTTGGTAATGCCTTTTGGTCTTACAAATGTGCCCTCAACCTTTCAAAGCTTGATGAACACTATTTTTAGGCCATTTAAAAGGAAATTTGTATTAGTTTTCTTTAATGACATATTGATTTACAATAAGTCATGGAAAGAACACTTACAACATATAAATAAAGTGTTGGAAGTTTTGGAGAAATATACTCTCTATGCAAAGCCATCCAAATGTTCTTTTGGTGTATAAGAGGTAAAGTACTTGGGTCACATTGTATCCCATGAAGGGGTCAAAGTTGATCCTCAGAAGATCAAAGCTATGGTGGAATGGCCAAGGCCCAAAACTCTCAAAAATCTTCGTGGGATCCTAGGACTAACAGGGTACTACAGAAGATTTGTGATATGGTAGAATAACAACCCCACTCACTACATTGATAAAGAAGGATGCCTTCCATTGGATAGATGTAGCCACTAAATCCTTTGAGCAGCTGAAGGAAGCCATGTGCAGCACCCTAGTTTTGGCTACTCCCAACTTTTCAAAAACCTTCATTGTTGAATGCGACGCTTCAGGATCAAGATTGGGAGTAGTTATAATGCAAGAAGGAAGACCAATTACATTTGAGAGTTTCCAATTCAAAGGCAAAGATCTGCTCAAACCTATCTATGAGAAAGAAATTTGATGACTATTCTTCATGCGGTCAAGCAATGGAGGCCCTATCTCATGGGTAGACACTTCAAGGTAAAAACTAATCATGAAAGTCTCAAATAATTTTTGGAGAAAAGGTTATTATCTGAGGAACAACAAAAGTGGGTAACAAAAATTTTGGGTTATGATTTCGAAATCTTATATAAAAATGGTAAAGAAAATGTAGTAGCTGACACGTTTTTTAGAAGGGATACATTTGTCGATGCCTTACTATGTGGAATGTCCATGTTGATGGCCGATTGGGTGGATGAAGCAAGATTGGAATGGGATCAAGACAAGGATACACAATCTCTAATACATAGTATCAAGCAAGGATCTATGACATCTAAAAAAATTGAGTGGAAAGGTAATGCCCTATGGTACAAGGACATGTTATACTTAAGTAAAGATTCTGAGTTGAAGCATAAGATTCTTGTAGAGCTACATGCCTCACCTGTTGGAGGAAACTCTAGGTTTTTGAAGACATATCATAGAATAAAAAGGGAAGTATTTTAGGAAGGACTCAAGGGGGATGTAAAAAAATTTGTATTAGATTGTTTAGTGTGCCAACAGAACAAAGGGGAAACAATTAAGACACCAGGTCTATTGCAACCCTTACCAATTGCTATCCAGAGATGGGAAGAGGTCTCCATGGATTTCATCACCGGATTGCCTTGTTCAGAGGGTAAGAATGTTATTTTTGTGATTGTGGATAGGTTCACAAAATATGCCCATTTTTGTGCCCTATCACATCCATTTGCAGCCAGTACATTCGCAACTATTTTTTTGGAGACAGTTCAAAGGCTACATGGAACCCCAAATATAATTGTAAGTGATTGTGATCCTATTTTCACGAGTAATTTTCAGACATAATTATTTTCATGTTTGGGTACTCAGCTAGCTAATAGTTCATGTTGGCTAGATTTTCTGAAAAGCTAAAAACCTAGGTAGTCATGAGATAAATCTCCCATGTAAGATTTTGTTAGTTTATATGTCGTAATATCTATCTTTTGGTATTAATTTAACCATGTAGCTCATGAACCATAGCTATATAGTTTTGCAGCAAGTAAACAACTGTAAAAGAAAGGAAAAATCTGCAGAAGAGGAAAACACTAGGAAACGGAAGAAAGTAGAGAGGATATGCAACCCAAGCAATAGTTCATAGAGTTGATTTCATGCACATAGATTAAAACAAAGAGATCATTAAGCACATAATTCAAAGTAAAGGAAACTTTCAAATCTAGATATATAATAACATAAAGTTTATGAATATATCTAGAAAGAAAGTAAGAAGCAAAATGCATCGTTGACACAAAGTTCTCCAGAAATCTTTTCTATATTCCTATGCTTGCAAAAATCAGGGGTTTTAGCTCAAAGTCTGGAGCACAAGAACACTGATTACAATTTCCGATCCTTTAACCCGTAGGTTCTTCCTCTACTTATAGCACGTAGATGGGAAATTACAAACGAGATACTGTAACTGAACTAGATCATAAACAAGAAGTAAAGAGAACATTTGGCAATCATCTTCCTTTAATTCCTCTCTTAGTGACATGCATCAGGAGTTCAAGCCAAAATTGTGCACATCTGTCACCTAACTCAAAGAGTCATTCCAAATAACTTAAAGTAATGGTTTTCAAAACAATAACTTTAAAGTTTACAATTACATCCGGGGACATAATAAATAAGAGAAGTAAGAAAAGAAGAAGGAAGATCTGCCAGCTGTAACTCCTACACTTTCTTTTTGTTTTGATACTAAATATAATTTTCAAACATATAGTTCAGAAATTTCCCATCCGCTTTAGCCACAACTTCTTTCTCTGTCTTGAATTGCAGCAATCCTTCGTTCAAAACTTTGATGCTGGCTTCCACCTCCTTCAAACTAGGCCCGAACTTCTTAATGTATGATTGCAGTGGTACTAACTTATTGATTGAATTCAACATGAAAGGCCTAAAAACTTCATCAATCCTCTCTTGAATCATCAGAAGAGTTCCTTCCAGGGAATCAGACACTTTGTTGGGAATGATCCTTTCGTATGAAGAAATGTTCCCAACCACTTCCTCATTGGTGAAAGAAATTGCATTGCTTGATAGTGACAATACCATACCCCCGAGCACCCGCATTCTTTTCAGTATAATTCTGAAGATCTCCAGGCAGAAAGATACTGTGAATTCAAGTTGCTTCCCATTTTCAACCGATCCATCAGGCACTATTTGTTCTGCAATCAAAACCTCCTTCGGCAGCTTATTTATCTCGACCAAAGTGCCCAGGTTACTTTCAGCCATTGTATTCATATCTACTGTGCTTGTCATTAGTTGCTTCAGCTGAACTAATGCATCCTTCATAACCTTTAGACAAGATAGAACCTCCTTGAGTTGTACAGAAGCTTGGAAAATGATTAGGCTCTTCCATTTGTCGATAGCTTTAACTTGGTTACATGTATGTTCCACTTCCTGCATTAGATGATAACTCACCTGATCATGTGCTGAAATTGGCTGAGAGGAAGGTTTGGAAGCTTTAGCAATGATCTCACACAATTGGGAAACCTAATTTTGAAGTTTAGATTTTTCTACCTTCTATTTATCAAGCTTAAGGAATAAAGCATTTATTAGTGTCTACGTGTCTTGCTTTAATCCTTTGGTAGTATTTTGACCTATTGGTACCTTGGTTACTGATATATCTGCTGCCATAAGCTTGCCTTTTTGATTTCCCTCTACTGGAACTGATACCTCAGCGAATGTTTTCCCCGATTCTTCAATAATCAACCTAGAAGTCACCTTAGCAACTTTTTGTCTTCTATCTTTTCCACCCTAACTCAGGAGCAGCTGCAAGTCACGTTCCACTAGGTTGATCTCCTCTCTAGCTTTTGGGATTGACTGTGAAGCCAACCACTTTGAGAAATTGATTTTTAGAGAATGAGAAGTCATTGAATACACCACCATCCCATGCTCTGGTTCCTCTCCATCCAAATTTACTACAATATCGTGACTGCCATCTTCTGAATTGTACAAAGACAATGCCCTTTCAAACTCTGCCATCTGCAACTTTAGCTTTTCTTCAAAAACAGGCGAAGCTCAAAGTGGCTGAGGAGAAAACACAAATGTTGCTAGATTCAACAGAGGAATGATAAGATCTCCCTGAGGTTCAAAGGTAGGTGAAGTGCTGTGAGTTGACGTTGGAGATGTTAGAACTAGCACCATAGCCGTAGAAGTGACCTTTTCCCGTGTCTGAGACTTTTTGTGCAATTTAAGATTTTCAGGCCTTCTATTGCTTTCACCTTCGAGCTTTCTTTTGATGGAGTCTCTTATGTTAAGGTTTCTTGTGATTTTATTCATCAAATCTTCATCAAGGCAATACCCCTTTATCAGAAATCAGTTCAAGGTGTTGACCAAAACCGCGACAAATATTTCCTCGATTATGTGGCAGCCACCAATGTTTTCCTGAAGAGAAACTCTATCCCCTCCCATCTGATGATAAGTGTCAAGTAACATAGGCCCATCATATATGAGATTTGCAGGTATCCAAGCTAATCCATAATCAAACACTTGTTGCATCGATAACTTGCTGAAGTATTTCTTTCTAACTTCGTACTCATTTCTGCACTTCATCCAAAATTCTTCTAATGAAGGCACATGCGAGTATTCCTAGGAGATTGTCTTCTTTATCACCCCATATGGATCAAAGTTCAACCGTGCTGGGAAGAACTCATGCTCATACTCAGAAAACATTTTAGCTTCGATTCCTCTAGCCTTGTGGATGCTCTGGCAACTATAATAGCCTACTATGATCAGAAAGGAACTTGTAGACTTGTGCCACTTTGATTGTATGTCATGCATCTCCACAAGCTGCCTACACAACTCCATGATGACCCACTTGTCGCTTGGATATCTTGGCAACTTGACTGGTTCCCCCAAAAATCTGGTTACCCTGAGGTCTCTAAAGTCTACAAACTGGATGAAAATACAACCATGTTGGGATACAACTTCCCAAGCTTATTTGCTCACCTTGTTGGTAAGAATCCATCGTTGACCACCTTGTAATCTTTATGGAATTCAAGAACTATCAACTACGGGTAACACTAAAAAATGGGATCCTTCGAGAGTATGCCACGTCTATCCAACTTGGAAAATATACCATACGAAGCTGCTGCGTATACCAGGTATGAAGTCATATTGAAGCTGTATGTCCACCTCACACTTCGGAGCTGCTCACTGTTGTTATCATTGATGATCTCGACCTAATTGATTATTGAATAGCTTTGTTGATCTCAATGGTTCTAATGAAGGCATACATCTATGAGGGGAAGTTGTGAGTGTTGGCTTCTCCATTTATCCTACATAGCAATTTAGTAATATCATCCACTTCCTGCACCAAATGAGATCGTGGAAGAGTCTTCGATAAATTTGATGGAGACTTGGGCTTATTCATATATCTACTATTCATTATGACCACACAGTTTGCTTTGTGCTTCTCCCATCTGTTGCCAGCGTCCAATATGCTAATTGTAGTCACCATGAGTCGCATTGGAATCTTAAGACAATAATTGATAAATTGTGCATACAGCTTGATTATTGTCTTTCCCGCAACATCTTGAATTATTCTAGATAGAAGATGGTATGACCTTACACACTCCATGAAAAATTCAGGCAACTGAGCTGTGATTGGAAATGTTAAAGCTTGAATAATTCCATTGCTTTTTATTGCCCGCATAAGAGATGGCTTTCTAGCCCTGGATTTGTCAATCAATTCAGAGAGGGGTTCGGGGCCTAAATCCATGTCATTGATATCAAAAAATCTAGAAGTAATGCATGATTCCAATGATCCTTCTCTTTCATCCCGCTTCATCATGGCCAAAGTAATCTTTATCTGAGAAACCTTTGTCTGAACTCTTTTTCTTTTAATCTTGCCGGAATTCTTTGCAATTGGTGCAGATCTAGTAATTTCTTCAGATTCAGAAGATATATTCAATGTACGTGACATTTATTTAAGCTTCCTTTCACTTATATAAGCACCTATAATGAATACCTACAATTAATCTAGACAAAAACGGAATCCAGAGCATGGACACTTGATTTTTATCACAAAAAATTGCATATAAAACTCGCTGCCCTAAAATTTGAGGCTTTGCTTTCATGCAAAGAAAACATACATATTTTTTAACTTCACCTGGGCACTTATACCAACATGCAGATAATTAACAAGGCTTAAATCAAGCTCCTCCAACCCTATGCGCCAATCTTTGAAGCTTTCCGGAAATGAAAAACTCTTTTTGATGCAAAAAACCTCCTTCCTTGGGTGCCAAAACTGTCTAGGCTGCAATCTTTTGCAAAAACAATTAATTACATCTTCAATATGGCAGCCCATGCTTATATAACCCTCAACGTTCTATTTCTAATAATTGTCCATTCTATTCCTAGCAATTAATTAATAAACAAACATGTTTATTCACCCAAATTGGGTGCCTGTTTTTGCATGTTGCTAACTGCCATTAAATAAATTTATTTTTAGCATGCTACCTTCAGTTCTCTTTGGCTTATCCTCATGCATTGAATTTTCCTCCATCCTGGGCGCCAAAATTAGGCAAAGTAGCTATTAATAAATATCACTAAAAGCATTGTTTAATGCTCAAATGGGTCGTACTTTTTGGCATGGGTGAATTCTAAAATTAAGAATTCAACTTCTAGTGGGAATTTTCACCCTGCACTGCATCTCTAAAAATCCCTTCTTCCACTTAAGTTCTTTGATTTTTATAATGGGAATTTTCACCCTGCAAGGCAAGTAATAAATTCTCACCTGCCTGCCAACTCCAATTTTCCCACTGCAACTTAAGTGACTTTCTAAAAAGTGCTATTTGTATTAAAAATAGATTCTTTTGGAAAAATGCGACTTGTATGGGTGAATAAAACCCTCCGATGGGAAAAGTTAGCCTGCTAGGGAGGTAGAAAATTCCCATTGGTGCTTTAAGTGATTTTTCTTTATTTTATAATGGGAATTTTCACCTTACAAGGCAGGTAAGAAATTCCCGCTTGCCTGCCGCCTCTAATTTTCCCATCGCAACTTAAATGACTTTGACTTCATGGGAAAAAGCACCCTACAAGGAAGGTAATAAATTTCCACCTGCCTGCAGCTACTAAAAATCCCATTGCATCTTACACTCACTGATTCCAGAAAATGCGACTTGTTTGGGAGAGGCTTTTTGTGCATGACTTCATCATTTTTGGTTAGCAGTTTGCATTTTGAGGCCGATTCCTTCTGGTGTTGTGTCGGTAGATGATCTATAGATGCTTCAGGCAATTAAATAGACTATACTAGCGAAAGAATTGACCTAGGGGAATTTCACAGAGAAGAGGAGAAAACTAGAGAAAAACGCAAAAGAAATAAATAAAAGTGAAAAACATTGCCAAAAGTCGCAGATAATGCCCTGAATTCATTCTTGGTGAAAACCTTAATGAGATGAGTAAATACTTGCATGTAAAAATTCAACAGGATTCAATCGGAGTACAATTTACTTCAAACAGGGCATTATTTATTTAATAAATAATTAAATAAAAATTTCCCACAGACAAAACTTGGCGGAGAGATAAAATGAGTTTGGGCATTTGGGTATTTGTAAAAATTGGCTCATATGATTCACTAGGAATATCCTAACATAATACATACATCTTCTGGCAATAAAAACACAAAAGACCCACTATTTTAAAAGAATGATTTTTTTTTAAAAAATGGGTTGTCCCAGATTTCAGGGTGAAATCTGGGGACACCAGTTCATCTCACCATCCTCAAATTGATGGGAAAAAAGAAGTGGTTAAAAAATGCGTATAGGGGTATCTACGTTGTTTTGTATAAGATAAGCAAGAACATTGGGTTAAATGGCTAGCACTTGCATAATGGTGGTATAACACATATTTTCACACCTCTTCTCAAATGACCCCATTTTTATCATTATATGGTTACCGGCCACCATCTATCACTTCTTCCTTGAGGGTGAAAACTAAGGTTAGGGATGTTGAGGAACACATTCAACATTAATAAAAAGTTTTGGCTAGTTTGAAGGAAAATTTGGCATTGACACAAAACAAGATGAAACAACAAGCAGATCAACACCGTAGTGAAAGACATTTTGAATTGGTGACTGGGTTTTTGTGCGTGTGCAACCTTACAAGCAGATGTCCTTGAAGCAACAAAAAAAGGACAACAAACTTGCTCCTAAATATTATGGTCCTTATCAGGTTCTATAGAAAATTGGAAGTGTTGCTTATAAACTAGAGTTGCCTCAAACTTCATGCATACACCCAATATTCCATGTTTTCTGCTTAAAGAAGGTTATTGGACATAAATTTACAGCCAAAACTGAGCTACCATAACTTGATGAGGAAGGAAGAATCATTTTGGAGCCAGAGAAGAATCTAAGAACACGTACTAAGAGGATGAGAACCAGAGACATTAAGGAATATCTGATCAAGCGGAAGAAGCTGAGCATAGAGGATGCGACCTGGGAGGATGAAGGTTTTTTGTAGAAACATCCAAGATTATTCGATGTTGAGGACAACGTTGGTTTGAAGGGGAAGGTCATGCTACGCCCTAAACCTATTACTTGTATTAGGATACAAGTAGCCAACTTGTGGCTTACCATATCATTTTATTATGTCATTTATACTTTCTCATGCTTAGTAGTTTGACCTTGGTGATGGACATACCATATGAATAATATATATAAAGGATTGTAGATAGTAGTTTATCATCATTTGAACATTTTGAGTCTTATTTCATGGTTTGGAGGTTGCCCCCTCGAAGTGGCGAAGCTATTTTAATTGCATATTGAGATCATTTATCTACAATATTGTGTTATTTGGTGTTCTATTGCTGCTCATAATCTGAATTATACAAGTAATTCCATTACATAAATGGTGTATGTGATATACTAGATGTGAAGTGATGAGAAAATAATACTCTTGTTGATGTTAGAAGAGGGGGGGGGGATAAGTATGATGCCTCCCTAAGTATGTGATGATGAGTGTGATCAAGTGATTTCATCTAAGAAGTCATCATTATCATGATCAAAATTGAATAGTGAAGCATCTGAAACTTGATAAGCGATAATGTCAGGTTGATCGAGCAAGGATCCATTGAAGTGTAAATTATACATGCCCATAGTGTATTCCTCATCAGTAAAAGGAGGTAATGGACATACATGTGCATACCAACACGTGATATTTGGTGAATAACCAAGGAATGAGTCATTGAAAAAGAAAACATGAACAAATGGCATGGGAAAAGATATATTAGTATGATCAGGATCTAATGTGCCCTATATGTAATCAATCCAATATTTTCAGAGTGTAAGTGGAGAAGTACGGGGAAAACATGTACGAAATAATGTAAGATGAAAAACTCGAATACCATAAGCACCGATAATGCAAACAAATACATGGTGCATATGAGAATCATGAAGTGGAGGAAATATGTCACCAATTATAAACCCTAGCCAAGTTAACCCATCATGTGTGCATATAGATTCAAAACAAGTAGGTTTGAATGGAATGTGTTCCCAACAAGAATCTTTCATGAAAAATGTGCATGTAAATGGAGGTCTTACTAATGAAGGTGACACATAAGAAGGTATAGTAGACAGAATGACGTACAACAGTGGGACATGCCCTTGATAAAGAATCATAGTAGTAGTAGAAGCAGGGGGAGGTGTTGATATAGATTGGACAATATATATCATACAAATAGCACCTTCAAGTGGTGGCAAATGATATGGAGTATCCACGGGTTGTGGTTCATTAGTAGTATCAGAGTGTGGAGTAGGAATTTTATTATTGGGATCACAATCATAATATTTGAATTGGTCACAATCACTAGGAACTGTATACTCGATTCTCTCATGTATGAATTTGACACAACGATGTAATGTAGAATGGATTACATGGCATGAAGCCATGGCTGACCAAGTAAAAAGTTATATGAGACTGGAAAGTCAGTGACAAAGAAAACTATGTTAAGGGTTTTGGGCCCTACAATGATAGCCAGAGTCATGTGACCTATGCATGGACAAACAAAGCCATCATATGCATGAAGAGAAAGACACGATGGACTAACATTAACAACAAAAAGACCAAATTTTTCAAGGAATGACATAGGACACATATTAAGTTCATATCCATTATCGATTAAAGTACACTTGATACCCACATTATAAATGTGAATCATGATGTGCAAAGGTGGGTCATTGTCAAAAATAGTAAGATCAACATTAGGATTAGAAGGAAAAACAATATTCTAAGAAAATGCATCGAAAAATGTTTGATATACTATACCTGGATGAATATTAGCAAGAATGTGAGTGGTAGCTAGGAGAGTTTTGATTTTATCTCTTAATTTAGGGTTTATAAGTAGGAAATCATTAATAGAGATACTCATGATGAAGAGATCCTAGAAAGATAAGAACAATGGAGGTATGAGGATCCTAAGAGCATTCAGAATGAGTTTGGGTTCACCACAATTATTAAGCTAAAATGTGAATTTATATGCCTAATCTGATTGCTATTGTAGTAGTAAATACATGATCAATTAAGTATAGAAATTAACCCAAATAAACTAAAAAAAATGAAACCCTAAGTGCAAAGAGAGGGTAAAAATCCTTAGCCAATTCACATAGATCACGAAGGTCAAAGAGCTAGAAAAATGGAAAATATGAAGCACTGACTGTCACCACAAAGCTCGATAAAATGCAGAAATGGAGGAATATGCTAGAATGGGGTGCCTGGAGAGGGACAGGGGCGCCCGTGGGACCTCTAGTCCTATTTTTGGGTGCTTGTGTCTACGAAAATTCTAAGAAAAAATCCTATGAGTGGTTATAAGTTGTTCACTGTTGTTCTCCTTTGGTTGCTATGAGGTTACACAAAGATTGCTGAAGTCGCTTGAAACCTGCAATGAAATAATGACCTACAAAACCCTTAAAGAGACATCAAATTCTAAAAAATAAAGATGAGGGGTCAGACTGTCCTCAACTGTCATAATGGTGATCTTACAATTGAGTGTTGCACTACATATCAAACACAATGTATTTCTATGTGTGTGTGTGTGTGTGTGTGTGTGTGTGTGAAATTGTGCCCTAGGCGGTTCTTGTATGCTTCGCACTTGATAGTAAACAAGTAAGCTAGACGTAAAGAAATATAATAGATGTATTCATGAAATAGAATGAAATTCCCTCTTATGAAGTGTATGTAGAATAATCAGCCCTTGTGTCCCTTGGATGGTACTAGATAGATATAATGGAGCTCTTAGATGCTTAATAGATGCAAGCTTAGGTGGTGATAACTAGTGCTTAGTGCTTGGTACTTTATTATGATAACATAAATTTATATTTATATGATTCCTTTGCTTGAATTTTGTAATTAACCCCAAAAAGGACAACTACCAAAAAGACAAGATACTCAAACGGATAGAAAGGACCCGAAAGATGTGAACAAAGTAAAAAGGGGTCAGGGGCACCTAAAGGAAATGAGGGCGCTTGATACTGGCGTCCTTCCTGAGCATTGGTTTCTAGGATGATAAATACCGAAGTATAAAGACTCTGACTGAGAAAGTAAGGGTGTAAGACCAAAAGTGGAAACAAAAAGCAAAGAAAGGTGGCCAAAGACATGGGTTGATTAGTAATTTTCTTACTTAGGAATCATATGAATAGTAGTATGCAATCAAGACTAGATAAATACCCAAAGTGCATGATTTTGTGTCTACAAATGACCTCCCTATGCGCTGGTGTTTCGAAGAGTGTGCGGCTTGGTATTTCTTTAAAATCCATTGGGGAATTTCTAATTCATTTCTCAGTTGGCGGCAGGAATTTAAGGCTCAAGCTTGGTTTACTTGGACCAATCTTTGAGAAGGATATGATCAAGTATTAAAAAGATTTGATCGTGTACTTATCTCTCAGTAGACTATTTTTTATTTTGACTTGTAGGGCTCCTCCTATGTTACGGTGTGGTCAGATGTAATTTTTTCAGATCATCATCCAAACTCTTTTAAGATTATTTGGTGTGGGGCCCCTTTCAAATTCCCTTCAAATCAATTAATTCTTAATTTCTCGTTACTGAGTCATCAATGGGTGGTTCGACTTATTACTAAGGTTTGGAACATGGCGCCACATATGTCTTTTACTGCCATTTAGAACGAGTGGTGGGAAGCGGTGATTCAATGCACCACCTATTTCCTCTACCGTTTCGGTAAGAAATTTGCTTGAGTTTAAAAATGTGTAGATTTGAATCTGCAAAAAGAATTTAGAAGGATTTTTCTTCTACTTGAGTCCAATCAATTCAAAAAAATTCTTTAGTTACAGGCTGTTGATGCTTGACACAAGCTCAAGCTCATTGAATCTCATTTAGTTGGTGGTTCTTATATCTAGTCGAGGCTGCACTGGCTTAAGGTGGGAGAAACAGTGTCAAAAAACTTCTTCAAATCCCTTCAAGCCAAGCATTATCATCAACAAATCAAAGTTATCCATGAATCACATCAACGTCTCATGAAGTTACTTGAGATCTCTAATGCCTTTTTTGAGCATTATTGGTTAGTCTTCCAAAAGAGGTGACGAATGAACAAGTTGCTACCTTGCAACAATGTATTGAGGTGGTGTTAATCAATCTTTCTCCCAAGGAGCGTGGCCATTGCAATGCTCCTCTTTCTTTGGATGATCTTTATGGTACTATGTTTTTCCTTTTAGATGATAAATCTCTGTGTATAGATGGCTTTCCTTGTGAATTTTAAAAAGCAACTTGGTCTTTTGTTGGCCCTGATTTGCTTTAGGTCTACAATGAAGCTCTCGAATCCAATTCTCTTGGGAGATTCATCAATCAAGAAAACTAAAATTCATTCCTAAGGCTAGAAATATAGAAAAATTTACTAGATGGAGGTCTATCACCTTGTTAAACGTCTCATAAAAAATATTGCTAAGGCGCTGGATCTTCACGTTATCGATTTATTACCTAAAATTATTTGGCCCGAGCAAATGAATTTTGTCAAAGGTAAGTACATTTTAGATAATCTTATAGCAGTTTGGGAAGGTATGGAATGGGCCCGAATATCTCTACAATGATGGTTAATTCTCAAAATTGACTTTGAAAAGGCTTATGATCATATCGAATGGCCATTTATTTTGGCTATGCTCACAGCCTTTGGATTTGGGGAATTTTTCACCTCGGTCATTTGAAATTTGTTTTCCAATGCGTCTTCTTGCCTAACCATCAATGTTCATAATTCCGTTACAATTTCCCTCTTTCGTTCTATCAGATAGGGGTGCCCTCTAGCTCTTGCTTGGTTTGTTTATGCCATCGATGCCTTAGGTTATCTTATTGCTCGCCATGTCGATCAAGGTCACATTAAGGGAATTTTACTTCCAAATCATGTGACACATCTTATTAATGGTCATTTTACCGATGAATCCTTTCTTATCCTTGTTGAGTCTGAACAAAATTTGTCTATTATTTTTTATTTCCTTAATACTTTATGCCTTGCTTCAGGTTCAAACATTCAGATGGCTACGACGTTTCGCTATCGACAAAGCTGCTGGCCTATGCCAGAATAGTTGAAGGCTTACCCCTGGAAGTGGATTGGAAGAGGCAAGCAATTTAAATTCTTGGGTATTCCTATCACCTTTGATAGTGATTCTATCACTTTATGGAAGTATGTGTGTTTCACCAAATAATTTGTGTGATAAAACAGATAAGGTAACGGTCAAGGAGGAATACCTATGATTATGTTGGTCAAAGGTTGAATGCGAGCGTTACTAAATTTATCTAAGTTGATCGTGGAGAACTCCTTTTTGTCTAGGAAGGACTACCTATAGATACAAAACAAGACCACCAAATGATATTAAATAGCAAGAGTTAGAGAACTACCTAGTAAGGCTAAATCTGGGAAGCGTGAAGCTTCCTCGAATGGCTGTCAATCTGCCATTTTGATCAAATCAATGAAAGTAAATACGAGAAATAAAGGTCCTATTGCTAACACTTTGATTTAGGTATCTCAAAATGTTATCAACAAGCTAGATTATGCAAAGTATTGAAATATAAACTAATCTAGCATTAGGGAAGGTATTTTGTTGGTTGGGACAGGTCACAGGGGTGTTAGGTAAGGTCACAAAGGTATCTGGTAAGGTCTGGATGGAGTTTAGGTGATGTTAGGGGAAATTTAGTGAAGATTAGTAGAAAACATAGTGACAGATATTGATCTGATGACCGATGCCGGTAGAGAGGGCAAACCGATGATGGTTAAGGTGACTGAAATTGGTAGGGAAATTTGATAGTAAATTGTTAAACAAAAGTTTTTAGGCTCTCTGTGATTGCACAAAGAGTGAGGGTAGTATGGTTTGGGTCATAATATGGCTGAGAAGACTCAAGGATACTAAGGAGGAGATTTATAATGGTGAAGAGGCTTGGGATGGTTGAATAGTGGCTTGGTGGGAGGAAGGTGATGTACATACAACAAAGGAAAATAAACTACTGAAAGAAACCAAAGATCTACAAACGGAATAAGTAAAATGATTAGGATCACAATACCTACTTCATGTCCTGCAGATCTTGGGAGGTGGAGGAGGACAATAGTTGATCCGTGAAGAAATTTTGTGCTCAGTGTTGTGGCAATACTCCCAAGGTGTTCCTGTGAATATTCCAATGCTTTGGAAGGGAAAACAGTTGCTTGTTTACACTGTGGTTGTGTGTGTTCGTCGTTTGGATGCAAGAGGGCTTGAAGCTTTGCACTTTATTACCTTCAAGATCCAATAACAAAATGACCAACCCGTGTAAATATTTTTGAAAGTGTATATAAGGTAACCAACGATAATTATGTGACCAACATTGGTTGACGAATAATGGACATCGGTTAAGGCAGGAAAGTATAGGTTTACCAAAAATAGGCAGATCTTTAATATTTTTGGCGTGATTTTGATTGAGTCTGCTTAGCGAAGTGGAGTTCATGTGAGAGAAGGCAGGAAGGTCATAGAAGAAGTCCAATTGGGTTTAGGAAGAAGTCTTAGTTAGTTAGGTTAAGTGGTGACTCAACACTGGGAGTGATGACTCAGTGCTGAGAGTGATGACTCGATCATTGTGAATTAAATGCCATTAGAATGGGTCCAGGGTGAGGTGTAATAATGAGGTGGAGGTGTGAGGGTGAAATTAATTTTATTAAAATAATTAATAATGTGAGGATGAATATTATTATATGATGAATATGTAATGATTAATTAAATGTTACGTTAATTGATTGATGGGGACCAAGGGGAGTGTGATCCAAATTTGGTGTCTACATTTTCTCCTTTTTGTCACGTAACTTGTATTGGCAAGTGATGATGACAAAAAAGGGAGTTGATGTCCCAGGTATAAGCATAGGTTAGGTGCCCCAAGTGGGGCTGAAGGTGATCCCCCTCAAACTATGAGTTGATGAGGTTGGAAAAGTAATCGGGGAGTGGTTTGATGAGTAGGTAAGGGTATGGTCAATTTGGGTAATGGGTAATGGTCGTATTGGGTAATGGGTAATGGCAATCAAACACACACACACACACGTATAGATTGTGATACGGTACCAGATGAGAGAGATTGCAAACTCTATGTTGTCAAAAGGGTTATAGGTTTATCCAAACGAGGTTGAAGTGATTCAGGTATCCAAGGTATAAGATATGGCCATGAAGCACAACGAGGTCCAGTGTAGGAACGAGTAATAGGTTTTGTTCCATGGCACCAAAGGTATGGTCAGGATAAACATCACATAATTAAGCAAGGTAAGGTCATTATGCTAAACACAATAGGTAACAACATCGTAAGGTATAACAAGTACACAAATTCAAATGTCACAAAAGATGATTTAGGTCAGGGTATGTAGGTCAAGGCACAGATAAGGCCGAGGTATAGGTTAATAAAATGTCCCTAAACGTAGTTAAGGAAATGTATAGGTAATTTAGGCTTGCATGTAGGGTGTAATAGGTGTTGGTAATGTCAAAAGTTGTTGGATCAATAATGGTTTTAGGAAGAATGGGCATGGGGCAGGTCAAATGGTTATGTCAGGTGACTGATGCCAGTTATAGTGGAACCGACATCAGTTGGCTAGGGATTGACATGAATGACGCCGGTCATGCTGATTTGAGGTTAAAAAAGGAAAATTACATTTTTTATAGATTCATTTAGACCTTGCCATTTTTAGAAAACGACAAAGGAGAAGTTGAGGAGTGGAAAACAATAGTACGAGGCATCGAGCTGAGTTGGTGAGCCACGTAGTAGGTGATTGACATTTGATTGACAAGTCCATGAGATTGAGTTGATTGATTTTTTTGGTTGTGAGGTGAGGAGTTGATTTTGGCATGGCGGAGGTGGGAGAGGGATCAAGTGGACCACTAACGCAGCGGCCAGACGTGCCACCATTGAGACGTCACCGAGAAGAGGTAGGAGACAATCCAAATCCTTCATTTGGTTGAAAATAGTTTGTAGAAATCGGTTTTGTTTAAAATTTGGGTGTAATTTTAATTTGTGAAATGGTGGGTAAAATAAATGAAGGAAATGAGGGGTGGGAAGGGAAAATGTAGGTAAAATAAGGTTCGGAATGAATCTAGGAGACGTTTGAGTGGGTTAGAGTAGGTTTTTAGGTATGATTGAGTCTAGGTCATTTAGACATGGTTGAATCGAGGTCGAATAGGAATGGTTGAGTCTAGGTCAGAGGCATGGTTGAATTGAGGTCAAACATGAATGGGTGATTTTAGGTCATAGGCATGGGTGATTTTTGGTGAAAGAGGAATTCCCAAAATGTAGGTTTTCAAGGTCTGTTCCTATGAAGGAGGATCAACAAGTAATAAAAGAGTGAAGTGGTAAGAGGAGACCAAAAATCTGCCTAATTGATAAGGACCATTACGAGTCTATCATACCAAAGACGGTGTATGAATAGAAAACCATAAAGGCGTTGCATGATTGAATTTTCTAAGGGTGAAGAAGGTCACACGATCATGAAATGTCACATTTGTGGCACATCCCTTGAGTATGTGGAAGGTTGGAAAGGAAAGACATTGAGGTGAATGAATTTGGTTGAGCGTAACATGGTGTGAGACAACATGCCTCTTTGGAAACAGACCCAATATCAAAATAGGCAAGTCCATGATGAAAAATTCATCTTTGTCTTTTTGTGTTTGTTTTTATAGGCTGATCGATACGGGAAGTCTATGTGGGATGAGTAGAGTATCTCCTTGAGGTATTCATGAAGTTGATCGATGCATGAAGCTTCATAATATTTTTATTTTATTTTTGTAAGAATAGTATTCTTTTGGTGATAAACTATATGTAATATGGATAGCTTTGTATAGTTTTCCTTCGAGGGAGGAGTCTATTTATAGTAGCAGGATAGAAAGATTAGATGTCCTTTTTGAGGGAGTCATCTTTTTGTTAGAAGTTTGACTCAAGGAGTTTGAGATTGAAAATCCCATATATTATTTTTGAATCGTTCTTTGGACTTTTAGGTCATGGACAAGACTATAGAGAAGTATAGGCTTCTTTTATGAAGACAAAACCATAGCACACAGGGTTTAGTTATGAAAGAAACGTTTTAAGGAACGAACAACCATGTGATTCCATCCTGAAAAGGATGAAAGTTTTCCATGAGAATCATGCCATGAGTAGAGTTGTGGTACTCATGTTGAAGATAAGGCTGAATGGTGACGAGTAATCACATGATTCTTTTTTAGTCGTTGATCCTTAAAATAGGTAAGTGGAAGGTGAATGATGCTCAAGGGACAAGTGCTTAATAGACATAAGGTGATCTAGGACTTGATTCAATAATAGAATGGTCAAAGATGAAAGGCATTGAGGGGATCAAGTTCGAGTTTTCCTTTGAGTGAAGACAAACGATAAGCACTTGATCCATATGTATGAATAACGATATAGGGTCCAAACCAATTAGTAGCAAAATTTCCCCGTTTAATTTTCTCCGCTTTTGTTACATGTTGATTTTTCTTCAGGACGAGGTCACTAACTTGGAAGGTTTTGGTAGAAGTAAAGGTAGGATGTAATGTTAGGAATATCTATGTTGTAGTGTGAACATAGAATATTATGTAAGTGATTATATTATCTAGGATAATATAATATGTGTTGTAATAATTAATTATATTATTGTAAATGTAATTATGAGTGGGTGAGTAAATATTGTTATGAGTTGTTGAGTAAACAAATCATTAACAATATTAGTTTTGTGAGAAAACAAAATCTCACGTAAAATAGCATGGAGTTGCTTTAGGAGTTATGTGTGGAGATATTTATGGAGATTATATCTCCTTAAATATAGGAACAACATCTCCTATTTAAATGGATGTAATACTTCCTATGAATGAAGCAAGAATAAAGAGTAAGATTTCAAATTTTCTTTATGCAATTATGATATTAATTTTTCATTTGGTAACAGAGCAGGTTTGATGCAAGAAATTTCAGTGCTTTCATGATCAAATCCGTCTCAAAGAATATATCATAGTTTTTGTTTCCGGATGTAGGTTTTTCTATAATTTTGCGTGAAGAATCATGTACTGGTCAAAAAACTACAGAAGACATTTCAGCAGAACCCAGAACGCAGTTTGGAAGAAATATGTATTTTACTATGCAGCTATCAAATTAAGCACATCAATTCTTCTACTGAAATTTTTCTCCAATTTTCAATAATGTTGAATTGTTAATACAAGTTCTTGACTTGCTTGGAGGTTAAAAGGTATTCAATATAAAATTTTAAAGTACTTGATTCAATTTTGTATTTTTTTATCAGTATTGTACAAAATAATGGAGAAACTAAATCTAATTGAAAAGTTTGAAGGACAAGATTTCCATACATGGCAACTACAGATGCAATTACATTTAATAGAAAAGGATCTATGGGATGTGGTGAATTCTAATTCAACTCCACCCACTGGAGGAAATGAATTGGCAAAGTGGAATGCAAAAGATCAGAGAGCATTGGGTACCATTGGTCTGGGCTTATCAAAAGCCTATTTACATCATGTGGATTTCACAAAATCTGCAAAAGAAATTTGGGAGTCTCTTAACAAATTGTTTGGTTCTGAAGCTGAAATGGCAAAGACTACACTGAAGCAACGCTTGTACGGGTTGAAAATGGAAGAGAACTCAAAAATGGCAGATCATATAAGTAAGTTTCGTTCTTTGCTAAATCAACTAGCTGGAATTAAAGAACATGTAAAAGATGATGATGCTAAAGCTATTCTTCTTAATAGCATGCCTAAGAGTTACTCAAATATTGTATTTACTTTGAGTAAAATTACTATTAGTCTAGAAGGAGTGATTTCTACATTGTTAGAACAAAGCAGTCATGAAGAACATGAAGAAGTACTATATGTAGGAAACAAACCTAGCTCCTCATCTAAGAAGGAAAAACATAAACCAAAGAAGGTTCCTTCACATGGAAAAATAAAATGCTTTTATTATAATGAGATTGGGCATGTAATACTAAACTGTAAAAAGAGAGCTCAGGATCTTCTTGATGACAAGATAGATCAGAAATCCCTTCTAGCTGAAGTAGAAACTGATTGGGAAGTCTACTCAACTGATGAATAACTTTCATGTCCTAGTGATGAGGATTTCCTATGGTAGACTCTTTTCTTGTTGGAGGAAGGAGGCAATGGAGGAAGGAGGAAAATCAGAGTCCTCTCGTCATTCAAAAACGATGGGGTCGCAGACAGATGTGGTGATATTTTATTTCAGTTATGTGGTGTGTTTATACACAAGGGGGTGAAACTAGTTTCATGTTTTGATTTTAATGTGTTCACATAGACTAACAACAGTTCCTGAGTGTCTATTTGGTGTGGAAGAAGTAAACTGCTTGACTCAGCTTACAGGGGCAAATCATCTACGTACGGTCCTCTGACTGCCATACTTCGGTGGAAGGTACTTCGTTGGAAGGTGATCAGTCGATGAAGATGTTCATACGACAAGGATGATCATTAGCAACAAGATCCAGATAGCAAGATCCAGTAGCAATGACTACTCCGACAAGTTTGATGTTTCCAGGAGCTCTTACACCATGTTCACACTAAGGGGGCGAATGTTAGGAATATCTATGTTGTAGTGTGAACATAGAATATTATGTAAGTGATTATATTATCTAGGATAATATAATATGTGTTGTAATAATTAATTACATTATTGTAAATGTAATTATGAGTGGGTGAGTAACTATTGTTATGAGTTGTTGAGTAAACAAATCATTAACAATATTAGTTTTTTGAGAAAACAAAATCTCACGTAAAATAGCATGGAGTTGTTTTATGAGTTATGTGTGGAGATATTTATGGAAATTATATCTCCTTAAATATAGGAACAACATCTCCTATTTAAATGGATGTAATACTTCCTATGAATGAAGCAAGAATAAAGAGTAAGATTTCGAATTTTCTTTATGCAATTATGATATTAATTTTTCATGTAAAAGGTATGGTTTAAGTGAAACATTCAATAAAAGAAATGGAAGTGACAAGTCCCCCATGGGTATAGGGAAGAATGAGATGGTGATATGTGAGGTTGGGTAAAGGTAAATGAAGAAGGTGTGGTTTTGAAGGGAGGTGTAATAGAAGAAAAGGGAGTGTCAAGTCCCCCATAGGATAAGGGAGAATAAGGCGATGATATATATCATTATGCAAGATTGGGAAAAGTTAAGTGTGATGAGGCATGCGATGGGTAGATTAGGTAAGGTATATTTTGAAGGTATGGTTTGGATGAGAGGTGTAAAATAGAAGAAGAGGGAATGTCGAGTCCCCCATAGGGTAAAGTAGGATAAGGTGATGATAGTTAATGTTGTATAATATTGGGCAAAATTTAGGCAAGGTTTAGGCAGATGGGGTAGAATCCTTGGTCGAGATAATGACATTGTTGGGGAGATTGATGAAGGTGTTGAAACATGGAGTGGTGTGTGACTCCATTAGAAACATGATAGCCCCACCCATAGAATGTTACCTTGGCAGTATGTGGAGGTTAGATAACGGGTAAAGGTGAATTGGATGGGCTATTGATTTTCTCTTTTCCTTCTGAGATCGAGTGGTAATGTTAACCATATTAATCTATGGTAAAGGAGAAAGGGAGTCATGATAGGTGTAGCGATAGGATGGGAAAAAATATGGTGAGGGCATATATTGGTTTTGTGAAAAAATGCAGCGTATTGGCATTTTGGTGGAGGTTTGGCTAGCTCTTTTATGTAGACCATATTGATCTTAAATGTTGGAGGAGGATAAAAGGGTTGTGCAGGGGGAGATGAAGGTCGTTGAATAGGTAAGGGACAAGGATGTGTGGTGATAGGTGGAGGTGAAATAGAGTCCTCATCTAAAATATCATCATCGTCAAAATTTTCTTCGGGAGGACATAGTTGGAGAAGAAAAATCTTAAGAGCCTTACAATTTTCAACATCATGCCCTGACACACGATGGTAAGCGTAAATTTTTGTATCGTCAAACCCCTTTGGTTTAGGTTTGATTGGGTTGTAAGGTATAAGTGGTGGCAATGTGATGACAGAGGTTTCCAAAAGGTTAGCTAAGATGTTGGTGTAAGACCCTGCCAATGGATCACAATGTGAAGTAAGTGTGGGTCTAGATGTAAGTGTGGGTGATTTTAGTGGGAGAGGTGCCACGGGAGGTGAAATCAGAGGTTGAGTCAATTTGACCACCTGTTTGGTAGGTGCTACGGTTTTAGGTTTGGATTACACCTTCTTGGGTAGAGATGTAGCAGATGAGCTAGTGGTTGAAGGTGGTGTAGGTTTAACTACCTCTTTAGAGGGTAGTTGTTTTTTGGACTTTGGTTGTACTTTCTTGGGTAAAGGTAGAGACAGAGTGTGTGATGTAGAAGGGAAAGAAGATGGAGGAAGGGGACATGTTAGCCAAGGATATAATGTAGGTGCGCTGAAGGCTGTGGGAAGAGGCAAGGTGGAAGGTATTGGTTGAAGAGAAGGGAATATCATAGGTAATGATGAGGATACTGGAAGTGGTGTAGGTATAGGTGGTAGAAAGGATGCAGGTGATGATGAAGGTATAAGCTATGTAGGTAACTTGGGTGTAACTAAGGATCGTGATGAGGAGGTGGGATACTGTGCTTTTGGTTTACCTTGGGTAGGAGTTTTCTTGGCCAAGGTTGATGGGTGGGGTCCTAGGATATATAGAAAGGGTGAAGGTGAAAGAGGGGTAGTGGGTGAAACTGGTGTATGCGGCCTAAGAGTTTGGGTCTTCCTCTTGGGTGGGGGAATAGTATTTTTGCTGGATTGCAAGGATGTGGCTAAATCTAGTTTGACATGGGGATGGACTAGGCTTGATGTCAACATGACTCCCAATGTGGTAATGGGTTTGGATGTGGAGGAAGATATAGATGTAGGTAAGGCTTTAGGAATTTACAAAATTTCAATCGATGGTAAAGGTTTAAGTGTGGTCGAGGGTGATGAAGAAGAGGTCGCTACAAATTGAATGGGCATGGTTGGTTTGGTTGTCTGAAACACCTTTGGATAGATCATGGAAGTATCAGAAGACAACATTTACATCTGAGTTGAGAAAGGTAGCCGAAGGCGTCCCCAAAGCATGGAATTGTTGACATAATCCAAGCGGTTAGCCAAACATGAAAAAAGCATTGTTGAAGGGGGGGATGATGTTTATTTAGTAGGGATCCCTATAAATAATGTCTGGAAGAGAGGGAAATGGTTGGCTTCAGACTCTGTGGGTAAAAGAGCTGAGAGAAAATCAACAGGATCCTTGAAAGCCAATGGAGAATTGTCACCAATAGGAAGGGGTGCTACTAATAGATCCCCTATGGGTAGGGGAGATGACAATTAGGATGAGGTAGGTTCATCTTTCGGTAAAGAGTAAGGTGAACATGACTCTCCCGTGTGTACGAGAGTTAATACTGTGGGTGTTGTTCATCAGTTTGAGAAGTGCGTGGGGAGACTGTATTGATAGATATGACGGAATCCTCCATTGGTGAAGGGGGATATAAGGTATACTCCTCTATGGGTAAAGGAGTAGATGAAACAAGTCCCTTTGTGGATGAAGGAACTTGTGCAAGAATCTCCTCAATAGATGGAGTAGGTGGAAATTGTGCAGGAAGAGCTGGTATGATGTCGAAAACAGCATGAACCTCATGAATGTTACTGTTATTGGTCGAAGGTTCACTGGTTTGGTTAGATGACAGGGTGTGATTTGGGAATGAATTCTTGAATATGTGAAGGTTTTGATTAGCCGGTGCGTTAGGATTATCTTAGATGATATCTCCATTATCTAGCATTTCTTGGACAATGTTTTTGAAAGTTATACAATTACTGTCGCTATGACCTTTAACGCGATGATAGTTGCAGTAATCATTTTCTTTGTACCATGCGGGCATAGGAAAAGAGGGGTCAAACTCAGTATGTGGTTTGATGGGTGGAAAAGTGATGGCTCCGACTTTTAGAAGTTTTTCTAAAACTGAAGAATAGGGTTCTCCTATGGGAGTGTATTTTCGTTGCTCCCGCTTGAACTGAAAAGCATGAACAAGAGAAAGGTTGGAATAAGAATTTGATTGGTTAGATGGATGAGATGGGTTGGATTTCAAAACTATTGTGTGGGCAGATCCTTTTGCTTTGGAGTAATTATTTTGTGGTTTGGAAGAAGAAGAGGTATCATTTGATTTAAATGCAATGTTCTTATGGCGTAATTATATCTTCTTCTCTTCAATGGAATGCATTTCAAGTTTTCTAGCCATGGTGAATGCCTCATCAAATGTGCAGAAGGTTTAAACTTAGAGATTTGATGAGATGTGCCTTGCACAAGCCTTGGTGAACAATTCTATTAACTCGGGTTGAGGCAGTTGGAGTGTGATTTGGTTGATTAGGCTTTGCCAACGAGTGACAAAATATGGGATAGATTCATCTTCATATTCGCATGTCGAGTACAAGTCAGTCATGGTGAATTTCTTGACGATGTTGATAGAAAAGTGGTCTAGGAAATCTTGAGATACTTGGTTGAATGATAAAATGGAGTGCCTAATCCAACGCAGGTCCTATCAAGGACATTAGGAATGTTCGTAAGAGTAAAGTGTCATCATGAGTGATCAGGTAACACCCATGTTTAAAAGACCGCAAGTGTTGTTGTGGGTATTCTTTGCTGTTAAAATGGTTGAATTTGGGAATTTCCCAGTGTGTAGGGTATGGACGAATTAGAATGGATGGCTGAATGGGCTCATTTAAAATCTCATCGTATGTCAGAGAATTACGTGAGCCAGAGACCGATGCTTCCAATGTTTACATCTTGTCCATCATAATTTTGATAAGATCGTTAGTAGGTTGTGATGATTGGGCACCCCTTGCAGTATAAAGGGGTAGATGATGAAGGTATGATGCAGGTGGCATCCAAGTATATGGTGGTGCTGAGTATGAAAATTGTGAGGGAGGAATAGATGCAGGTGGAAAATATCCTGAATAAGCAATAGATAAGATAGGGGGCTGTTGGTGATAACTGTAGGTAGGTGGAGGGGATGTAACGACTCTCGTAGTAATTGGAGGAAACGACTGTGGGATGGAGATGACAATGTTTTGGAAGGGATTATGGGATATTGACACCATGGGTGGCTAAGATGTAATAGGTACATGAGAGGTGGTGGGTGTAGATAGACCTACACTTAAGGCGGTTGATAAAGGAATGGTTGACATCATAGGAACAACTGACGTCAAATGCGCAACAAATGCTGTAGGTGCAATAGATATCGATGATGTAGGGTCAAATTGGGACACCACATGTGGTAAGGCGGAAGAGGGTAAGGATGAGCTAGTAGTAGCTAATGCAGAAGTGGGTACAAGTGTAGAAGGAATGGACACATGCATGTCATATACAATCTGCCTTGATGAATACCGAGTGGATGAATGGGTTAAATAATATTGTAAAGCAACGACGTTTTGATCAAGGAGTATTGTGAACTCCTCATCACTGATACTAATGATGATAAGCTGATTGGGATCCATATGTGATAGAATGGAAGACGATGATGGGCTAGGTGAGAGTGGTTGAAGGCTAGCATGGAATACGAGGGTGTTGGCTTGGATAAGAGTCAAAACCATGTGAATTATAGTAGAACTGATAATCTAATCTCTTTAGATAACATAAAAGCATAGAAGGAATGGAGAAAATAGTTTCGGAATGTGAAAACTAGTCACTTTTTTAATTGAAAAGTTAAAACACAGAGACCAATGGCAGTTGGATGACCAGTGTTGGTGACAAAGGGTAACTGATGAAGGTTAGAGGATCGACACCTGTTACTATGGAAAATAAAAATATTTATAAAATGTGGCAATAAATGATGAAAATGAAGCAAATCTGGACTTTGACAGTGCTTTCAAAGACACAAAGATATGGTGAGGTAACTGAGGAAACCCCATAAAGAATAGAACTGTGATGAATGCTACTTTGGTTTAAATAACCAAAACAACAGGAAACTGACAACGGTTGGATGAGTAAACCGATGACGGTCATTGGATCGACGACGGTCACTGTGAAATTTGTGAAAATATGGAAAAAGTGAATTTAGTGATTTAGATCAAATAAAAGACCAACCCAGAAACCTGAGTATGGTAATGATTGACCCTAACACACCCAAAAAGAGTTAGAATACACCAACTATGAGTATGGAGTGTGAAAGGAGTGAAGAATGAAGAAAATGAACTCACACCTCAAAATACAGATCAAGAAAAAACTAGCAAACATGAAATCCTATGTGGTGGATTTTATGTTCTGGCTTATGCCATTTAGGACTGACTTGTGAATATAGTAGAGTTTTTGGTTTGGTAAAAGGTGCCCTAAAAAAATCCAACAACTAAGGATAGTTTTAGGTAAGTTTTAGCGAGGGAGGTCCTTTCTCTGAGATAATGAATGGATAGAGAAACCAGCTTGGAGCCCACTGTCAATCCTTTGATCGTTGCAAACTTCTTCTAGGTAGGACGTTGTTTATGAAAATGAGTACTTTATTTATAGCGGTTTGGTGTAGAGAAGAAAGTGTGCACTACGATTCAATTTTTCAACCATCAGCTGAGCATGAATTCCAGCATATAGGTTGCCCCCAATTTTAAATGAGCTATATATGCAACACTCAAAAATGATGTGAAAATATTTTAGACCCAAATCCACAATGACATTCAATGAGAGCAATGATGAATATGAAAGAATATGTCTTCCACTAATGCAATACAAAAATAAAAAGAATGGTTCTTTTTAGTCCAAAATACAAGTGTCAATGAGACAAGTAGAAGAGAGAGAATGTTCGAAAGGAAAAAATTTAATGTGAACTCTTTCAAAGGGAAATAGACACCCAATCTTTCACCTAGGAATGAATAATGCAAGAGAACCCTTGATGGGTCCCACCAAGCGTGCCAAAATGTTTCACCGAATAAGTTGTGCGATAAAATAGATAAGGTAATGGTCCAGGAGGAATACCTGTGATTATGTTGGTCGAAGGTTGAATGCACTCGTTACTGACTTTATCTAAGTTGATCATGGAGAACTCCTTTTTGTTTGGGAAGGACTACCTATAGATAAAAAACAAGACCACCAAATTATATTAATTAGCAAGAGTCAGAGGACTGCCTAACAAGGCTAGATCTGGGAAGCATGATGCTTCCTTGAACGTTTGTTAATCCTTTGTTTTTATCAAATAAATGAAAGTAAATATGAGAAATAAAGATCCTATTGCTAAAAATTTGATTTAGGTATCTCAAAACGTTATCAACAAGATAGATTATGCAAAGTATTGAAATATAAACTAATCTAGCATCAAGGAAGGTATTTTTTTGGTTGGGATAGGTCACATGGGTGTTAGGTAAGGTCACAGAGGTATCTGGTAAGGTTTAGGTGATGTTAGGGGAATTTAGTGAAGATTAGTAGAAAATATAGTGATTGATGCAAGTAGAGAGGGGAGACCGACGATGGTTAAGCTGACCGACATCGGTAGGGAAATATGATAGTAAATTGTTAAACAAAAGTTTTTAGGCTCTCTCTGATTGCACAGAGAGTGAGGGTAGTATGGTTTGGGTCGTAATATGGTTGAGAAGAATCAGGGATACTAAGAAGGAGGTTTAGAATGGTGAAAAGGCTTGGGATAGTTGAATAGTGGCTTGGTGGGAGGAAGGTGATGTACATATAACAGAGGAAAATAAACTACTAAAAGAAACTAGAGATCTACAAAAGGAATAAGTAAAATGATTAGAATCATAATACATACTTCATGTCCTGTAGATCTTGGGAGGTGGAGGAGGACAATAGTTGCTCCGTGAAGGAATTTTATGCTCAGTGTCATGGAAATACTCCCAAAGTGTTCATGTGAATATTCCAATGCTCTGGAAGGGAAAATAGTTTCTTGTCTTAAACTGTGGTTGTGTGTGTTTGTCGTCTGGATGCAAGAGGGCTTGAAGATTCATGCTTGAATACCATCAGGCTCCAATAAATAAATGACCAATGCATGTAAAGAGTTGTGA
Source organism: Taxus chinensis (assembly GCA_019776745.2). Taxonomy (NCBI): domain Eukaryota; kingdom Viridiplantae; phylum Streptophyta; class Pinopsida; order Cupressales; family Taxaceae; genus Taxus; species Taxus chinensis. The sequence continues at coordinate 163,486,043 of CM034155.1, read as the reverse complement.
AAGTGTATATAAGGTAACCGATGGAAGCTCTGTGACTGACGTTGATTGAGGAATAACCGACATCGGTTAAGGCAGGAAAGTATAGATTTACCAAAAATAGGTAGATCTTTAATATTTTTGGCATGATTTTGATTGAGTCCACTTAGGGAAGTGGAGTTCACGTGAGAGAAGGCAGGAAGGTCATAGAAGAAGTCCAATTAGGTTTAGGAAGAAGTCTTAGTTAGTTAGGTTAAGTGGTGACTCAACACTGGGAGTGATGACTCAGTGCTGAGAGTGATGACTCGGTCATTGTGAGTTAAATGCCCTTGGAATGGGTCCAGGGTGAGGTGCAACAATGAGGTGGAGGTGTAAGGGTGAAATTAACTTAATTAAAATAATTAATAATGTGAGGATGAATATTAGTATATGATGAAGAGGTAATGATTAATTAAATGTTACATTAATTGATTGAAGGGGACCAAGGTGAGTATGACCCAAATTTGGTGTCTACAATGTGATTGACAAAGTTGAACATAAAGTGTCTCGGTGGCTATCAAACCCCTTTCCTTGGAAGGTAAATTCTAGGCGTGTACCAATATTTTTGCAGCCACCCATGTGTATTATTATGCATGTTGGTGCCCTTCTCGTGTCTCCTTCACGAAGCTTTCCAAGCTACTTTGGGACTACCTTTGGTGTAAAAGTTCTGGTTCAATTGGATTTCATTGGGTGGTCTGAGAAGTTTTTTGTCTTCCACACGATCAAGGTGGAATGGGAATTATTTATGTTTATAGGTAAAGTGTAGCTTTATGTTCTAAATGGATTGTGCAATGTCTTGCTGGTAATCAAGCCTCGAAAACTCTGCTTCGACATTGCATTGCTTCTAGTGCTCCTTATGGCAAAAAATGTTGGAATAATATTGGGTTGCACACCTTAATTATCAGTAGGGTCCCGATCAATATTTCTGGCACCTTCGTCTCTATGACTTGCCAAAAGAATATGGAAAGCTTTTGAATCAGTGAAACCCTTACTGCATTAGATGGGCGATGGATTTTGCACCAATCTCTATTTAAATTCTCAGAATATATGATGGTCTCCCATCATTGCTGAAGTTAGTCTTCTGCTTGCTGAAACTCTAAGTATCAAATCTCTATGACTTTATTGCAAAGGGATGCATACCATTTAGGATTTGGTCACCCACAGAGACTAGATTCCATTGCCAACACAGACCTCCCGTCTATTTTCATAATTCAATAATTGATGCGAGATGTTATGTTCCAAAAACTTGGGCTTAAACCCCCAAATGATTGGTGGAATGATTGGTAGTGGAATCATGATATTTCCTTTCTTTGCTACAATGTTGAAACCATTTACCAACTTTTGAGCCCCACCTCACCTATAATTTGCAAACTCAATGCCCATTGGGGCCTACATTTTGCATAATCCAGCTGGCTTTGCATCATTTCCCATGCTTGTAACTCCCTTCTTAAGCCTAATGTTAACCATTTTCTTTGGTGCCTTATTTACTAGGGCCTTCCTGTCGATGAATGTCTAAGACACATTGGCCTCCCCAATCCTAAATGCCCTTTCTGTTTTAAACATGAATCTTTTAAGCATTTGTTTTGGTCTTGTCCCTATGCTTAGGCCATCTGGTCTTGGATTCATTTGTTCTTTCAACCCTACCACCCTGAATCATTTCACTAGCGTGTTCCTTTGTTTGGAAACTTTAGCTTGTGTCCTAGTTATATTAATACTTTGTGGAAATTATTTAGAGCTTGTATTCTATTTCATATTTGGAAAGATCAAAAGTTTATGTTATTCTAGAATGATCAATGGGTTTCTTTATTCCCCACTAATGATAAAGTGGTTATTTTGTCTACTGTGCACATACAGATTTAAGCTCAAGCGAAGAAGGTCACTCTGGAATTTTCTCATTTACAGGAGTTTCTCACACACTGGGGGAGTGCACCATGCATGATGAGTTGCGTCCCTTTGGACCCTTTTCCACTTCCACCTCGGCCATCTCCACCTCAGTGACTGCTGCCACCAAGACCATGTTATAGAATCCACTCTCGCAGCCACTACTCTACCTCTCCTCGGGGTCACCCTTCAGCTCCATCCTCCTTTGGACCGGGCTCGAGCCCTCTTCCGAGGGGGAAGACCATGACCAAATCTCCATGGTGGGCCTCCCCTCCACTTGATGTGCAATTTTTTTTGGATCTTTGCCCCTTTATTGGGGGATTATTATTCCATTCTAGATGCAAATACCTGATCAAGATGGTTGGCAGGTGGATCCTCCTTTGGCCAAGCCATCAAGTGGAGTGTTCATCCCTCAGTGGGATGATCCTCCTCCTCTTCTCGGAGTGGCGACATATGCTTAGTGTTCCCTGATTTTTTATAGTGCTTTATGTTTACCCTCTGGGAATTTTCTATGGCCTACGTGGCATTTTTGGGGGACCGTGAGTTCTCTAGTCACTCCTCCAATTTAACTCTCTTTTATTTATTAATATAAGGACATTTCCAATAGTAAACATCTTTTATTTAAGAGGAACACAAAGTACTATTATCAAGATCTATAAGAATGTTTTTGATTACAAGATGTAACACCAAACATCAAATAGAATATTCTGATCATCAATCTAGAAAATGTTTTAGAAATAAAAGTAATATTTCATTATCTATAAATGGAGAGTATATGGGTGAGTATAGCCGTACTAGTCAACTTATTTTGAAATGGATAATGTAAATGTTAATAATGAATGGATGGGTGTTTAAATTAAATATAATTACAGACCCCTATAGCCCCAAAACTTCCAAGATAAAGATTGAGTTAAAAAAAATCCTTTATAGAAGCATTGGAAATATTCTTATGTTCAATAATAAAACTCCACAATTGTTTATGTAACTCTTATAGTCCTAAAGAAATTATATAGTCATAAATCATGTTAATGATATAAAATTTCAACAATTAATGCTTCAATCAAATTAAGGCATGATATAATTGTATGAGTACAATAAGAAAGAAAAATATGTATAGTGTCGTATTTTTAAGGACTGGATCAACTTAATGCATCTGACCCATATAAGTTGATGGTTTTTCCATATGTTGAGTTTTTCTAGAAAGTAATTCTTGATCACATAAACTTATGCACTCTTTATTTTGACACAAAGATTTTATGTATATTCTATTTTTTTCCATGTCGCATGGGTGTAGACACTCAAATTTGAAAATATGCCATTTGACACTACTAGTCTTGACATTGAAAACTTGCATGTACAAATATACCCTCCACACTATTGCTTATCATACCCTAATATCCCTTGAGTCCATTTTTTAATCTTTGTATGGGTTTATGTCATTATTTTCTAAGGTTTAATTACATAAAACATACCTATAAACATCTATCCTTTGCTCCATGAATTCAAAATATATTTTTTCCACTCAGGTCGAAAACACCGACTTTGGTTGGTTTGTTAAAATCTACAACTCAACCCTAGTGTACGGTTTTGGATTAACACATTGTGCACTAAAAATTTCAATTGCATCGTCTTCATATGGACTAATGTTCCTTATTGGTTGGCCTCTCATTACATAATAACCATCAGAAGCCTATATAATAAAGTCTGTATGATTTTTACAGGTAAGTATGAAATTACCTTAATTTTCTTTTGATCCACTTTTATCCCTTGGGCTGAAATGTGGTGCCCAAGAAATCTTCCTTCGTCCACCATCATTAAGCATTTTTCATGGCTTAAATATTGGTTATGATGTTCACATATTGTCAATACTTTGTCCCATTTGGCCAAAGCTTCCTTGAAAGATTATCCATAAACTGTGAAGTCATCCATATACACTTCCACATAATCATTAGTTAAGTTAGAAAATATGGCCAAGATTGCTCTTTAAAAATTAGTTGGTGCATTACACAAACCAAAAGGTAACATTTTGTAAGAAAATGTTCCCCAAGGGCAATTGAATGTTGTTTTATATTGGTCTTCTATACCTGCCCTTATCTGATTGTAACCACTAAATCGATCTAAAAAAGAAAAGAATTTATTTCCTGCTATGTTATCCAAGACTTGATCAATAAAAGGTAAGGGAAATAGTCTCTTAAAGTAGCTTTGTTAAGCTCCCTGTAATCTACAAAAATTCTCCATTTCTCATTCTTTTAAAGAAAAGAATTTATTTCCTGCTATGTTATCCAAGACTTGATCAATAAAAGGTAAGGGAAATAGTCTCTTAAAGTAGCTTTGTTAAGCTCCCTGTAATCTACAAAAATTCTCCATTTCTCATTCTTTTAAGGGACTATCACAAGTGGTGAGACCCACTGACTATCTAATATAGGATAAATGAATCCAATTTGCAAGAGTTTCTCAATTTTAGTTTTAACCATATCTTTTAATGCAAGATTTATTCTTATTTGTGGATGTTTGACTAGTTTGACATTACTTGTATAAATGTGGTGTGTACAGATACTAGGACGTATTCCTTTCATGTCACTATAATCCCATGCGAAGGATTTCGTATGGTTCTTTAGCACATCAAAAACTTTGGCTTCTTCATCATCAGTCTACAACCTATTGATGTTTAGTTTTTTTCTTGGATAAATGGAAATTTGTTTTGTTCCAGGATACACAAAATTGGCTGTTTTAAATTCACTCAATAATGAATTTAATGGGCAGTCATGTGGCAATAACATGTGGAATGCGGTCATGTCCCAGAAGGTAGGATTTCCCAGTGGAATCAATGTTTGTAGGGGACAACTAAAACTTGTTGTTGACACATTTTGATCTATTTCTATCAGTTTCCTCATATTTTGTTGAAAAAGGATGGGTTCATACCTCTTGTGAAGATCACTGATTATATCATTTAAGAATTTTCATGAGGTAATGCCATGTCTGGAGTCTAGTTTAGGGACTCGAAATTTGAGCAAGAAGACTCTAAAGTGAGACATGAAGACTCCGGGGCTAGCTAAGGAGAATCCGAAGTGAGATATGAAGACTTCGAAGCTAGATGAGAAGACTCCAAAGTTATATATGGAGACTTCAAAGCTAGTTGATAAGACTCCAAAATGAGACAAGGATACTCTGAATCTAGTTGATAAGACTTTGAAGTGATACTGGTCAAATCCATAGCTCTGTTGACTCTTTTTTTATTTCTACAACATGATTCTTGACTGCAATCATAGATAACGATTAGTAAATTCAAAATCATCGACCCAAATATACTCATTTACATATATAAAGGGTTTTGTAGGTGGGAACAAAGAGATTTTTTTAGCATTCATTCTATTTGATATTATCATATCTCTAGATCTGTAGTCTATTAAAGATGTTACAGTGACTAGCCATGGTCTTCCTAGGATAATTGGATATCTTGTATCTTTCTATTCACTTCTAGTATATATTTGATTGTTTGTAATAGTGGAATTTCAAAACTTAATTTCTTTATATCACGGATCAGATCAGAATATCTGTTTACAATCTCTTTGAGTCTTTTTGAGAAATGAATTGATGGAAGAACTCTGGATTGTTCTTGATGTACTTTTGTTTTATCTTCATGTTCTTTTTATTTCCCTTTTACAGTTGTTGGTGTTTCATTTGGTATTTTAGCAATGACATCCAATGGGTTATATACAAAATTTCCTGATCTTAATTGAATATCCTTACAATCTATGACATTTAATCCCATGGTTTCTTGTTCAGCTCCAAAGAAAGGGGTTGTTTTTCCGTTCTTTAGATATGTCACTAGTTGTGCAGGAATTTGAGGTTGAATGATTGATTATGTTTGTTGAGGTTGAGAAATAGGGGGATGCATTAGTGGTTGATGATGATGTTGTGGTTTTTGGGGTGGAAACCTCATTTGTTGTGAATATTTGGTAGACTGATTGATATATTGTGTCCACTGTGGATTGGTCCATGGCTAAGGATAGGGCTGCAACATCCATAGTTGGGATGCCTAATATTGAGATTGTTGGGACCCCTATGGTTGGGGTGTCCATTTTGATGGAGCCCAAGGCATTGGTGATCTAATCTATGGATATATGTTTGCAGCCCATGACATCATCCATGGATTGAAACTATTTCTTGACATGAAATGGGATTGCATTTGTGGAGGATGATTACCTTGTTTTTGTACAAAATTGAGGTCTTCATATGGTGTATGCCTTAACTGGTTTTCGAGGATTGGTAGGAAATGACATTCCTTAGTATCATGATCTTCGACGCATATCCCAAAAAATTCAGTTTTGTCAAGGGGGTAGTCTCTAAGAGCATGATTTTTTTACACCTTGGATAATACATTGCTAGGGGATTAGTATTGGCTTTGACATGTGCTTATATGATGTATAAGGTAGTGTTAAAGTGTACTAAAATGCATGTTTTAAAATTGGAGAGTTCTTCCATTATTTTTTTTCACATTTGGATTATTTTTTTAGGTCTCCTTTTCCTAGGGTTCTCACCTATTCTAGAGTAGTTTCTACAAACTTACTCAATCTGGTGGAAATTTAAATAATTCACATCTCCTCCTCCCATAAGATTAAGAGATTCTCTTGATTCTTCATCCAATTATTTTAGGAAAATGTTTCAGTTAGATCTTCACTTAAAGGATGTCCACAATTTCTATGAAGAAAGAGGAATCTATCTAGGTAATCTTCTAAATTTTCATTTTCCTTTCTATCTCTCCCTCTACAATAATCTTGATATTTTTCTAGGAAATATTCCTTTATCTCTGCCCAAGAGTGGATGGACTTTGATGGTAAACTCATAAACCATTTCATAGCCGAATCTTTCAATGTAAAAGGAAAAAATTTTAGTTTTTGCTTATCAGTCATATAGTCATAGGTTTGACATATTACTTTAAACTCAAATAAGAACTGATCTGGATCTTTAGTTGTCATACCTCGGAATGTGGGTAACACATATGGGGATATGTTTTTCACGGGGGTCTATTCTTCTTCATCAATGACAATGGGGCAGGTTAATGTTCTTTGAGGTACAATGAATTCCTAATTGCAAGGGTTGTTTTGAGCTCTTGGTTATTCATCCACCATTCTTTCCCAATTGACTTTGTAAAGAGTGTTTTTCCACTTAGGTGAAAAATTTAGTATGGGTGGAAGACTACTACTTTGAGATTGATAACTCAGATTAACTAGATCCTCTGATCTAAATTTTCTTATGTATGATGGCCCTATTTCAAGATAATATTATAAAGGTTGTGGTAGGGTAAAGGTTGTGTCCTCTTTGGTAGGTGAACATAAATCTTCTTCCAAAATTTTTGGTTGATCAAAAGATATTTCAGGAGAATGAAAGATATGTGGTTGAGTACCTTTTGGGACAAATCTACCTTATGTGTCTCTAGGTCTACTCGTATATTAGTATAGCTAGGTAGATTCTAATGAGAAATTGTTAGTTTAATGATTCTCATTAACACCAGATTGTCCTAGAAATGATGCCAAAAATGATGAGCATTGTTTTTAACTCCTCATTTGATCAACTTGATTGTTGTTGTCATTCTAGCCAGAGCAGTGTCAAAGGCTATATGCAATAAGATTCCTTTGAGAAAATAACAATTACTTGGTGGGTATGTCTACTTGAGGGGGTTAAGTCCTAAATTCTGGAAATGAAATCTAATCTACAATAGGGAATGACACACACAATTTAGAATACAATCAAACTTGCTTGCTTGAATTGGAACACACAATACTTAATTTGGAAACTCTTAATACTAAACCAAAGACACACTTGCAGAATTGGAAATTGAAAAATTGAAGTAAAAACAAAATTTAAATGATTTTGAAATGAAATCACACACTTTCTGGGAATTTAAAGTTGCTGAGACAAAGAAAAATTACTATGATAGAAATTATAATAGATTTGCTAAAGACTAACAAAAAATAAATGATAAAACAATGAATAATATAGAATGAATTATACTAAACATAAGTAAGCACATGCACATATATTAACACAAAAATAACTAATATAAAATACCAAAGGTTCTAAATCCTGGGTTGAGTGGGCCCTTGCTCTCGCTTAGATCAGAACCACACCTTGCACGTTAAATCACCAAAGCATCAACTTTAATTAATTCAAAATTTCTGGATCATACAAAAGGATTGATTACTGGTATCCCCTATGACAATTAGTGAGTGTGGATTATATTATCCTACTCCCTCAACTGATGCCTACAAAATAGCTAGATGAATTTTAGAATCTATCTTATTTAGATGATTGGTAAATAGGTTTCACAATATCTCCATGTTTTGAGGTGAAAGGATGGATAGAATTAGGGAACCAGTTGACTCCATAGGATTCAATTACAACAAAAAATATAAAATTAAACTATATGATATGTCTATAATTGATGTTTTCTAATTCCAGTATGTACTATTCTTGGATAAGCATGGATGCGCAACACATGTTAACAATAATATTCATATCCCAATGCATGTTGATGTTAGTTGGGTGTATTCTGAAGTCACTGGTCAGAATCCAAAGCCAAAGGATCATACTCCAAAACCACACAAAGAGACTTTGAAGCTTATCAGACTAGTTCTATAGTGCTTGTAACACTACATCATTGACAAAATCATACTTTTTCCTTGATATGGAGATATTTATATACACAAAACTGAATTCTTTCCATGTTATTTGGTTAGAACACAGTAGTGGAACAAATACATACATACTAATCCAGTAAAATGCATATATTATCTACTTTATATTAGGAAAAAATTATATAATGTATGCATATTCAGACGAAGGGGGAAGATAAACAATGTCATTAGTAGGCCATTAAATGAACTTATCAACCTATTAAGTCCTCTTATCATCCTCTTGAGTTTTTCATAGGATTTAACTAAGGTTTTTCTTTTGTTTTTATGTGAATATGTTAAAATACAAAATTATCCAAATAATTTCAAAAATTCAAAATCAGGGCATTCATATGAATTGATTTGCTAGCTTTTCACTATACATGTTGTTTGTCATGTAGTTTGATAGGTAGAATATTTTATATATATTCTTTATACATATGCATTCACGAGGTATATTGAGTTTCATGCAAGACACATAAATGATTTTACATGAAGAGAGATGTTGGCCTATGTTCATCCCAATGGCCTTAGTAATTTGGAGGCATCTCCTACACTAGTCAAGTGATTTTGTTTCGATACAATTATTTTCAATTCCTCATTATGTTCAATTTCTTACATCATACAATATGATATTTTTTAGACCAATATGGCTTACACATGTGTCTTAGACATCACTAGCTTATCTTAATTTATGTGCCTTTGGGTTATTATTTTCTATTGTATTCACTTGATTGATTGTTTGTATGTTTTCTTTCATGTATGTTTTCTTTCATGTATGTAGCCCATGGCCTTTACTATGGCTGTCTTTGTGACACTTTGGCATCCCTTGTTTGTGGCTCATATAACCTATTGATTATGATTGGTATGTGTGTGAAATTTTCATGTCCTTTACCTATGGCCTTAAGGGGCTTGCTTTATGACTAACATATGTGATATTGCTTGTGTACTTGTATGCTTGATTACCTTTGTGCTTGTTTGTTTCTTTACATGATTTCCTATGCACTTATTTGCTACTTACATGATTTCCTATGTTGCTTATTTTTTGTTTTATTTCTCTTTGTGCCATGGTTTCTACCACGCACACACTTACAAGAACAAGATCTTAATGGTTTCCACCTTTTGTTTCCCTCCATGTGAACCAATAATAATTATCTGATACATATAACATGGATACGCATCACTTATTTTGATTCTAGCATTCTATTTGCATATATCACTCACCTCAAAAGAGGGGGTATTTAGTGGGGTTCTTCATATATATATTTATGCACATTATGCACACAAACAAATTTCAAACTTTAGACACAAAATGAAATATGATATAGGTACTCAAGAAAAAATTGATTCTAGACAAGAATTAGCTTTACGTAGGGACATGGCGATACAAAAGGGATGAAACCACTAGACATTATGGTCTAGGATGGAAATTTTTATCACGGGGGCATATTTTTCAACAATTCAAATTATCATTGATAGTTACAAATTTCTGATATGTTTATGATATAACTACACAATTTAGAGAGGGGTCTACTGCATGTTGGAATAGAATGTGGGGGGGTTGAGTATTGCATTCCTTTTTTGACATTGCATAACCTGAGCATTGTTTCAATACATGGTATGGGGGCATGAGCCTTCTTCTCCTTTTTATATATTCAAAATTACACATCTCATAGTCACAAGGACATCACATGATGGGGCATGAGACCAGTAATTCCCTTTCAACCTAATGTTATTTTTCACTTGGACCTAGATCCTTTTGCAACGGTGTGGTCCATGGGATTAGAAGAAAAACATAGTGACTAGAAAATCTTGTGGAAACCTTCCTTATTTGAGGTTCTTGAGACAAAATTCCCATGAAACCTTTCAATATTGGGTCATGTGACACTCGATTCCTCTACGAACACCTCCTTCAACAAAAATGGGGACCAATCGCCCCTAATCATTCAATAGCTCAATTACAATCCAAATATCCAAGTCCACGTGTACTCAAGTGATTCTTGTTCAGGAAAGAAAATAGGTGTATTCCTTTCATGTATTCATCTCTTTACATTATTCCTTACAAATTCAATTTTCCAACTACAAATATATTTTCAAAATATGAGTTGAAGTTAAAAAATTTAATGGACATTGACTACATGTTATGTTGCAGGTTTCATCATGGAGTATGTCAACATTAAAGAAAAATCAAAAAAAAATTGAGTGAAGAAAAAGTGTGTATACACACTCATGTATCTTTTCCTTTAAGGATGTAATTTTCATTTCATACTTAAAGGGGGGACTTATGTAGACACCTAAATTTAACAATGCCAACTTTTTCCTCACACCTAAAGCATGACTTTCGCGCACATTCCAAGCCTAGGTGACTTGTCCACATCTCCTCTAAATGACTTGCTTCTTTATTCACACTTAAATTTACTCACATAAATAGGTACATTAGTCCCCAATAGTTTAATCTCCTTTGGCATTAGTCCCTAAAACTTGTAAAGTCCCATGAGATACATGTATGTGACTTCTTATATGGGACCAAGCCATCTCGCAGCTTGACCTAGGCCAAAAGGTCTTGTCTCCTACCACCTAACAAACACTTTTCCAATTTGATATCTTTTTATGGGTTGGTTCATATCCCATAAATAGGCCTTAATGTGAAATTAAACCCATGAAACACCTATATAAGCAAGTTTAACACACCTATTTAGCTCACCTAGTCACATTGTCAAGCACTTTTAAGAGTAATCATTGCAAAATACATTCCTAAAGAACTCCAAACTCTCATAATTTCCTTCAAATTATTAACACAATCTAAGAGCATACCACACACATCGGTCTGAAGCACTACCACCCAGATTTCAATAATCAAGCTTTCTCACTATAGATACCTTCAAAGAATCAAGCCAATCCAAGCTTAAGCATGTGCCAAGCCATTATTATTTCTCATGGTCAAGTGATCAATTTTCTAAAGTAGTTACACACCAGCACACGTGTGTGTGCGTACAAACATCACATTATACTAGGTGGATAATTATGTGTGGTATGAGGCCTCTTTAGACTAATGTTGACCGATGTAGGTGGCAAAAAGACTCTTTAATCCAAATTACTAACCTTTTTGCATGGGTATCTCCTACTCATGGTTAGGGTTTGAAGATTATTTTGCATAATATAAAGAGTTTTGACAAATGTGCAGATACTTATGTGGTTTTAGTGTGAAGGTCATCACATAAGTGTCATAACCACACAAAAACTTGTAGAATACCAATACAATCACTATATCAAAATCATACAACAAAGGACCAAATCTATATCACACGTCTAATAATAGACCATACATGATTCCATACCAATTCATAGTTTACAGTTTGAATCTCAAAAAAATAAACGCACTTATAGGTTAGTTCAAGTCTACACAATCACCTTGCACTGTTAGATCACATATCTGTCTTTGTTTTCAACCAAGTGCACTCATCTTCTTATGTTTTGAGTGATTGTATTTATCGTTTTATCTAATAAATTATTAAGAAGCATATATTCCGATTTGTGAATTAATATCTATTAATTAATTTGAATATATCTTCATGTTGCTAACCTTTACTCCCATAAATAAATAAGAACCACATCTCATTACATCAAAACTTATTTATTTAGTTTAGTTGTAATCAAAATCCTCTCAAGTGCTTCAAGTGTTCCTTGGGAGGAAACAAATAAGAAAAGGACAAAAATGTCTTGTTTTTAGAATTTTGTCAATTGTAGCCTTCCTATCCAGTGGAAGGTAAAACTATATTCTACATGAGCAACTTCGTTTTAAAAAACTCTAAGATCCAAAACCATTGATCAACTATAGTGAGATGCATATGAAATGAAATACCCAAATAACAAACTATTTTTCGTAGATTTATGAGCTTTCATCATTGGTTTAGCCAAGGTGGAGTGTCATCTTGTCCAATGAGAAAATTGCAGTTTTTCTTTACTTACCACTGCAATAAAAACCTCAGTAAAAGCACTTAAAAAAAAACATTATAGCTTCAATAGAATGTTGAGTAAGCTCAAGGGTTAGTGTCAAGTCATCAACAAAGAGAACATTAAGTAGTTGATTTTTTGTTCGGTAAAGATGTATCTCTAACTTGACCCTAAATTCTCATTGCCTCAGTAAGTACCAAAGAACATCAACATTAATGACATAAAGATAACGGATAAAGAAAATATTTATTAGATGGATCTATGCAATTGAATAGGATCTGAGGGAATGTCATTCACACTAATCCTTGCTGAAGAATTCAAAAACATAGTCCCCACTTCATTGTGGAAAAAGGAGCCAAACCCACCCAATCCAACATGTTCAAAATGAAATCCCACTCTCTATGATCATAAGAATAATAACAGTTGATCTTCAAGAAAAGAGTATTTTGCTAAGATTTTATTGCTTATTCCATATGCTCCCATACAGTAATAAGTTTATCTGATATAAACCTGCCTTTTATAAAAACTCTATACTCTTTTCAGACTATTCATGCAACCAATAGCTTAATCTTTATAATAAGGGTTTTTGCTAAAATTTTATAAGAAAAATTAAGGAGGGTAATATGCCACCAATCACTTACCCACTCTCTTTTAGATCCCTTTGGAACGATTTCGATCAATCCTCCATCACCTAACTTCCACATGTTGCCCTTGTTGACATATTTATGACACATTTTTTAATAGGCTAGTATAACAAGAGGCCACATCTTCTTATAGAACTCCATCGGGAAGCCATCAAACCTAAGAGATTTTTCATTCTCCATATCTTTCATTATTGCCTCTAACTCTTCTGATTCCAGTTCTATAGATAGAAAAGTCTCTCACATATTTCCACCTTTTTAGGAACCACTTCCTTGACAAGATCATGCAAGTAGTGCATAAAGGGTTAGTATATTCATACGTGAAAATATTATGAAAGAGGTATTGAAATAAATCTTGGATTTGAAGTTCATACTCCAATAAATTATCATTAGAGTCTCACGTCACAATAATTCTTTCAACATTATGCTTTCATTTTAGATAGTGAATGTAAAATTTGGAGGGCATATTGCCTTCTGTAATGCACTATATTCTTCAAATTTTATGACTTGAGACTCCAATTTAGTAGATGCACTTTGTTGTTTTGCATTAGAAGGATCACAACTCCAACCTATGTCTAGTTTTTTGAAGTTGAATTCGAGCTTCTTTCTCTCCCTTTTCGTGTCCTGGAAATTATTTGGCCACATTCTCAAAGAAACTTGGTAGTGAATTGGATCGTTGCTTCCCACCAAATAATCCACCCTTCATCACCATTCGGGGTAGGGACTAAGGACCAAATTCTAGATATATCCTATAAGCATACTTTTAACTCAAAAAGGGAGACATTTACACTGTACAAGGAATGCATATTCCCTAGACATCAACACCAATTATAATTTGAGTGGAAATCAGTAAGTGATCATATACAGTAACAGAAGTGTCTACAAAAACTTGGCACTTTCCACAAGAAAAAGTGGTAGCGTGAGAGTTTACATAGAATCTATTTACCCTAGCCTGAACCTGATTGCTTCTCGTTACCTTCCTGCTTGTTGATTAGACCAAGGATACCATCCAACTGAATTTGGATTTTTCACCCCCAATTAATATAAAAAATACCAAGCATCCTCTTGCAGTCATTACAAACTCATCATTCTTCATATCAAAGAGTATTTTCTTTCCCTCCAACCCAATCCTCATCCGAATCAACCATATTAAAATAACCCCCACAACTCATTCAACACTGGGAAACGAGTGGGTCATCCACTCCCACAATTGAATTCTACCAATCGTATCATTAGGTGCATATACGGACCAAAATCCCCACACTTTTTCAACGAGCATTATCATCATCCAATTACATCGTGACATGGGGTCCTTGCCTTAATTAATTATATGGGGGATGAACCAAGGGGAAATGGCACACACGATCCTTCCTTTATCCTCCTAATGAGAGGTGAAAATATATTCTTCATTCTAATTGTTCATCAACAATCATAACTTTAACCCAAATTGGCCATGACTAATCAAACAAGGGCTTGTCTACCATTTCCACATGCTCCCCTAATACTCTAAGCCAATAGTTTCAGCGTCATGTGCAATATATCTTAAGTTCATGCTTGAGGATTGCATAAGATTATTTTATAAAAACCTTCTTGTGCTAGTAAGGTTCCATGTAGTGGTATTTGGCACATGGGTTGGTTGGAAGGGGCCTTTTCGTTGTTTGACATGGTATTCAGTTATACACATGTTTCTAGCAAAACTTTCCCTTGTGGTTGATATTTTTTACTACCCCTAGACATATCTTGTGCACTCAAGTTTGACCGATGTGGTTTTGTTCCTAAGTTACCATCATCATGGGCAACAACAATTTGAGAGTTCTATGTAGGAATCCATTTCTTTTCCCTTAAAGTTTTATCTTGCTGAGGCACTTGCTTTTTTTTCTTTAGTTTGCCACCTTTGAGAATCATTTGTAGTTTTATCACTCTCAACAAACTGTGAGGTAGCATTTTGTTTGGAGCCTTAACTTAAGTACCTCTTTAGTAGTCTCATTTATTTGTAGGCACCCTACATTGTAAAACATCAACAACGAGGTTTGATTTGATCCTGAGTGTCGCTTTTAGGGAATTTGGTGAACTGGGCAACATAATTTGGTAAGCTTAGTTGATTGTTTTGTGTTTTTTGGAAAAGAGCGCAATATTTATTTTAAATTGTCATGCGGATTTATAAAGATTTAAGCGCTCCAAAAGAGTCACACACTAACATTCACATTAATTTTTCCTTTCAGTAATATGCAAAGTTTACTCATGTGCATGACGCTTGTTTCCACCCATCATCCAACCTCGTTACATTGGTTCCCGACCCACAAAACTTCACTACGAAGGAGAAATAACTCAAATTAAAGAGGGTGTAAAGGATTTCTCAATAAAATGGTGTTTCTAGTAACCTCCACTGGGGCTTTAGACAACCAACCGATAGTGGAACAAGGCCATGTGTATAAATGAATGGTTAAACACCTAGATGTAGGGTTGGCAATTTAGTAGTTGGTTGTTGGTTTGTGGTAGATGCTAGTTGTTGTGATCATTGTTGCTAGTTGGAGAATACTAGACTTCGGCCATGATGAATGTAAGCCATTAATGTCCGTTTTGTTATTATGTCTCAAATGATGAATACAAATACATCTATTTGTCAAGTTCACACACACACACACACAAACACAGACACAAACACACACACACACACACACACAGAGAGACACACACACACAGACACAGACACACAGACACACAGACACACACACACAGACACACACACACACACACACACACACACACACACACACACACACACACACACACACGCACACGCACACACACACGCACACACACACGCACACACACACGCACACACACGCACACACACACGCACACACGCACACACACACACACGCACACACACGCACACACACACACGCACACACACGCACGCACACACACGCACGCACACGCACGCACACACACACACACACACACACACACACACACACACACACACACACACACACACAGTCATGTTATTAGTTCAAGTGTTCAAGTGCACCTTTCATTCCTTAAACTAGCAAGGGACATGGCACATTGGGTGCCGCTCGAGTGATTTGACGTGCATGATATGCCAATGCGGGTAGTGGATTACAAGGGATCGTGCACTTGGGTCGGGGCTGTCAAGGCTAAATAGACGGGTTGGCTTAGAAGCCCCAACATATTGGTTTCGTTGCTAAGACCCTTGGTCATTGAGGGAATGGAAAATGTCAGAGAGAATAAGGCTCAAGTGCATTGAAAAATGGTTGGATGAACAAAAAGAGGACTACATGTAAAAACCATCCAAGTTGGAGAGGAAAATATCCAAGAAATTGGGTGAACGAGAAGTTGAACAACTCTTTTCATTCAATATTTTTCTATGAATTTCCCCATCACCTATATACATGGATTGCAGTGTTGCTGCAAGAGAAGCTGAGGAACCTTGGAGGTTGAACACACTCACACACACAAAAATAATCCAGTGGATTTAAATTTTATAATTATCGACAATGTTTTTTATCAAGTAGAAAATTGCCAAAGGATAATTTTTCCTTTAAAACATCAAATTATATTTATGTTTTTTTACCATCACTTTCTAAAGTCATAGCTTTCCTTTTTGCTTAGTAAACGCTTTTGACTGGATGTGAACCATAATCAGATGCCCAATTCTTGTCGGGACATAATTGAGAGACTAGTTTCCCATAAATCCAACGCAAATGACCATAATCAGCCTCAAACGCCTAACTATATTTCAGCCTAGGTGGAGCCAGGCACAACTAGCCCACTTAACTAAACCACCATTTCATCAACCATCCTAAAATCATAGTTATAAGAAGGGTATAAACTTTAAAAGTGAGTTATTATAATGATAAACATTTGTTTCAAAGGGATTTTTTTCGAGAAAGTAAAAAAATATTATAAAAGAGGGTTTTGGCCATTTTAAAAGGGAGCACATTAGATAGTGGTGTGAGGACATTTTGTAAAAAACAAAGGTACTTTTTTTATTATTATAAAGAGGGTCTTGTCCATTTCAAAATTGAACACATTAAATTGTGGTGTAACTTATACATGCCTCACTATTGTACGATATTTTTTATGTATTCTCTCTAGAGTATTCCAAGCATTCATATCAAGGGCCTCATAGTTGTAATATATTTTAAAACACATTAGCTTTGTCAAGTAATTAAAGCACTTTTTGTGGGGACCTCACTATTGTACATGATTTTAAACCATATTAGCTCTTCAGAGTAATTTAAGCTCTCTTGATATAGGTGTATTGGCAAGACTTTGTTTATTTCCAAGCTTTGTCATGAGGCTTCAATCTATGAAGTGTACACATTATTTTCACTTATGATTTATTTTGTGCAAGTTGTCAGTGCATTAATCTACTCAAGTGGATGTCTTATGAAGTGTCATTATTAGGATGGGCCGATTCACAACCCTTTGTCATAGATCATTGTGGCACTTACCCTTTCTACCACCACTTAATACCATTGTACTACCTCTTTATAACACATTCATATCACTTTTCCACTTGCTCAAAGTGTATTTTGTTATCCTCCTTTCCCTTCCTCTTCCTCCACTTTTTCAAGGTTTTCCTATAGCCAGCTTCATCAAACCAATTGATGAATTCATAATGGAATCTTATCACATCCGACAACATTGGTTGGACCAATGACGATGACTAAGATTGAGTCATGAATCTAGGTTATAAGCCCATATATAGGGTTCCCATTTATCATTTCTCAAGATCATATCCAAACAATCATCTCCACCTTCACTCTCAAATATGACTTAAAGGATTTAGGGTTTTATGGAACTATTAGCTAGATTTTCTGCACAGCTGAAAACCTAGACAGTCATGAGATAAATCTCCCTCATTTACCAGTGAGGCTCTCGTGTAAGACTTTGTCAATTATATTTTCTAATATCTATCTGTTGGTTTTACTTTAACCATATAGCTCATGCACCATAGCTAGGTGGTTTTCCAACAAGTAAGAAGCTATAAGAAATGTATATATGCAGAAGAGGGAAATAATTAAATGTGAGCAGAAAAGAAAGAAGATGTGCAACCTAACCAAATTTGATAGATTTGGTCACATGCACATATACGAAAAAAATAGATCTAAAAATGCATAATTCAAAGTAAAGGAAAGTTTCAGATCCAGATCTAAGATAATACAAAGTATATGCAAAGATCTAAAAAGAAATAAGAAACAAATACACCGTTGAAACAAAGTTTTATGGAAATCTGCCTCCTCTCTATTCCTTAGCTTTCAGAAATATATCAAGGGTTTCAACTCAAAGTCTGGAACACAAGAATGATGATTACAAATTTTGATCCTTTAACCTGTAGGTTCTTCTTCTACTTATAGTGTGTAGAGGGGAAATTACAAATGGGAAACTACAATTGAACTAGAACATAAAGAAGTAGTAAAGGGAACATCTGACAATCATATTCCTAGAATTCCTCTCTTAGTAACATGCATCAAGAGTTTAAGCCAAAATTGTGCACATCTATTACTTATCTTAAAGAATCTTTCTAAATAACTTAAAGTAATGGTTTTTAAACCAATAACTTTAATCTTACAATTCATCCGGGAACATAAGAAATAAGAAAAGAAAGAGGAGAAGAAAGAAGGTCTGCCAACTGTAACACCTACACTATATTTTTGTTTTGATACTGAATATACTTTTCAAACATATAATTCAACAATTTCCCATCTGTTTTAACCATAACCTCTTTCTCGGTCTTGAATTGCAACAATCCCTTGGTCAAGATGTCAATGTTTGCTTCCACCTCCTTCAAACTAGGCCCGAACTTCTTAATATCTAATTGAAGCATTATCAACTTGTTGATTGAATTCAACGTGAAAGTTTTAACAACTTCATCAACCCTCTTCTGCATCATCAGAATCAACCCTTCAAGAAAATTGGGCACCTTGTTGGGAATGATTCTTATTTTGGAAGAAACATTCACAACCAGTTCTTCCTCGGTGAACACAATTACATTGCTTGGCAATGACAATATCATATCCTCAAGCAACCACATTCATTTCTGCATAATTTTGAAGATCTCCAAGTGGAAAGAAACTGTAGATTCAAGCAACTTACCTCTTTCAACCAATCCATTCGGCACAAGTTACTCTGCAATCAAAACATCCTCCGGTAGTTTATTTATTTCGAACAACATGCCCAGGTCATTTTCAGCCACTGTATTCTCGTCCACTATACTTGTCATCAGTTGCTTTAGATGATATAATGTGTCTTTCATAACTTCCGAATGAGATGGTACCTCCCTGAGCTATGTTTGGTATTCCCATATTTTGCCCTGAAATTTGAGACTACCCCTATGTTAAAATTTTCATACTTTTGAAATAATGGGTCGTTCTGTGTTTTAATTGCCAGAAAGTGCTTGTAATGTGTCAAGATATTCCCAAGGAGCCATATTAGCCATTTTCGCCAAATACCCAGATGCCCAAAATTGTTATATTCTGTCGCTGGAGTTCACTTGCGGAAAATTTGTATTTAATTATTTTGAGCCCCGTTTGATGCAAATTGTGCTCCAGTTTAACCTTGTTGTGATCGTACATGTCAATTTTCCCTTATACTAGTAGGATTTTAACCAGGAATGAATCCTGGACTTTATTTGTAACTTCTGGCAACGTTTTGTGTTTTTTGTGTTTTCCCATTTCATTTTTTGTGAAATTTCTCTAGATCAATTCCTTTGTCGGTTTGACTTGATTCTTGGCCTAGAGTATCTGGAGATCACATATGCACGTTGTGCCAGAAGGAATTTTCCATCGAAGGTCTGGTTCTCTGGGAAAATACGAAGTCGTGCACCAAAAAACGTCTTCTGGGTTGGCCACATTTTTGAAAAAGAAGGTTTAAAGTGGATCATAGGATTTTTGGAGGCAACAGGAAGGCGGGAATTTCTTACCTGCCTTGCAGGGTAAAGATTCCCATTGTGGAATAAAAGAAAAATCACTTAAGTGAATCATGAGATTTTATTGCCTACCTTGCAGGGTAAATAATCCCATTATGAAAGTCAAACGACTTAAGTGAATCATAGGATTTTCAGGGCTACCTTGCAGGGTAAATAATCCCATTGACATCTAACTTTTAAAAATAGAAATTTTTTATTCCAAAAAGTGTGACCCACCTTGGGTGAATAATAAATGCATTAAATAAATATTTGTTAATATTTATTCACCCAATTTTGGCACCCAGGCTTGTGGAAAAGTCAACAGAGGTAAATGGACAAAAGGAGGTTGAAAATGGACAACAAGAGGTTGAAAATAGATAGTTCTAAAATTAAATAAATATTATTTATTTAATGCAGCCCCTTCATGTCAAAAAATGCGCCTCTTTTGGGAGATAAATAATATTTTTTAAGTATTAAATGATTAAATTAATTCCTATTTTCAGTGGTTAAGGTCAAAACATACTATGAGGCTTGAGTTAAGTGGAAGCAGAAGTCTAAAATT
The DNA here is from genome assembly GCA_019776745.2 of Taxus chinensis. Lineage (NCBI taxonomy): Eukaryota > Viridiplantae > Streptophyta > Pinopsida > Cupressales > Taxaceae > Taxus > Taxus chinensis. The sequence continues at coordinate 163,465,379 of CM034155.1, read as the reverse complement.
ATATAAATTTAATTTATTTAATGGCAGCCATAAGCATGCACAAAATAGGTGCCCCATTTGAAGAGTGAAGCTTATTAATTAATTAATTAATTTCCAGGAATAGGAAAGACATTAATTAATTATAGAATCATAAGGATTATATAAGCAGGGGCTGCCATAAGGATGAATTAATTAATTCACAAGCAGAGACGTGCATCCCATAGGAAAAGTGTGCCCCATTTGAAGAGGGTTTTTGCTCAAAAGGTGTAATTAATACTAAAAGCTACCAGAATCGGCGCACAGGTTGAAGGAGGTTGATTTGTGTCTGGATAATTGTTTGCATAAGTGATACATGTGCTCAGATGAAGTTGGTAAAATTCATGCTTGCTTTGCATGAAAATAAAACATCAAATTTGGAGCACCAGACTTGAATAATGCATATTTTTATGATTAAAATCCATTGTTCATGTTCCGGTTGCCATCTTTGTTTGAATTAATTGTAGGAATTCATTGCAGGTGCTTTTATAAGAGAAAGGGAGCTTAAATCAATGTCCAATACATTGAACATATCCTCCAAATCTGAAGAAGTCTCCAGATCTGCACCAGTTGTGAAGAATTCTGGTTGAATAAAGAGGAAAAGAATTACAGACAAAGATTGCTCCAGCCATGACAAAGCGGGATGAAAGAGAAAGCTCAGTGGAATCATGCGTAGCCTCTAGATTTTTTGAAGTCAATAGGCCCAGATCTAGATCCAGATCTCATAATTGCAAAAGCTTCCGGCACAAAGGATTCATCCTCTTGTTTCGAACGCAGCCCGTGAAGAAGTTAGTGCGTGGAAAATTCCTTCCAGGATCTTGTGCATGTGATCCCAATCTTCCAGTTGAAGCCTTCATTGAAGTTGCATTCACCGGAGTACTTTCCATAATTTTTAATTGCTCATATGCAATTAAAAATAAAAAAGATGAGTTATTTATGGCAAACATTGTATTGATGCATGTACTGGAGAAGAACTACAAAAGCTTCAAGGATAAAAGGGAAGACAAGGCGAAGGCAACACCCGTAAGCAAAATTCCAGATCCTGCTGCTTCCAGTCACTTCCAGATCTAGCTACTTTCAGATCCAGTTTTGAATCCGCTGCATGCAGAATATGAAAAAGGACAAGACTACAGCTTTCCTCTTTCTTCTTCTTTCTCTTATTTCCTCCGACAAAATAATTGAGCGATCAATTAAATTATATAACTTAAGTGATTAATTTAAAAACCATTACTTGAAGAAGTCAACTACTTGGAGATAGGTGGCAGACGTGTAAAATAAAAGGTCCTATTTTCAGTTTCAAATCATGCATGTCATGCAAAGAGGAATTCCAGGAGGGAAATTGCCAGTTGTTCCCTTTCCCACTTCTACATGTGGCAGTTCAACTAAAAACTTCTGACTTGTAATTTCCCCTCTACATTTTATAAGTAGAGGAAGAACCTTCCGGTTAAAGGACAAAATTTGTAAGCAACATTCTTGTGTTCCAGACTTTGTGCTGAAACCCCTGATAGATTTTTGAAGCAAAGGAATAGAAATGAGCTCATTTCTAGAGAACTTTGTGTCTACGGTGCATTTGTTTCTAACTTTCAATCTTAGATCTATCTATAAAATTTGTGTTATTTTAGATCTAGATCTGGAAGCTGCCTTTGTTTATAATTCTGTTTGTTAATATCTATTGGATCTGTCTATGTGCAAGCAATCAACTCTGTAATCTATTGATTGGGCTGCACATCTCCCATCTTTTCTTCTTGTTTCCTATCTTTTTCCCCTACTTTAGATATTTCTTTTCTTTTCACAGCTGCTTACTTACTATAGAATTATTCAGTTATGGTTCATGAGCTGAGCAGTTAAAGTAAAGCCCCATATAGATACTAACATATTTTAATTGACAAATCTGACACGGGAGCCTCACCGGTAAATGAGGGAGATTTATTTCATGACTGCCTAAGTTTTATGCTATGCAGAAAATCTAGCCAACATTGTTAAAGCTTGGTGAATAATTTGGCTCTTCCATTCATCAATAGCTTTAACCTGGTTACCTGCATTTTCCACCTCCTCAACCAGATGATTACTCACCTGCTCATGTGCTAAAATGCACTGAGATGATGGTTTGACAACCTTAGCAATGATCTCACATAGCTGGGAAACATGCTTTTGAAGTTTGAGTTTCTCAACCTTCTCTTTGTCAAGCTTGAGGAATAAAGTGTTCATTAGTGTCTGTGTATCTTGCTTTAATCCTTATGTGGTAGTTTGACCTATTGGCACTTTGGTAACTGTTATATCTACCACCGTGAGCTCTCCCTTCTACGTTCCCTCTGCTGGAACCGATAACTTAGCGAACTTTTGCCTTGATTATTCAATAATCAACCTAGAAGTTATTTTGAAAACTTTAGGTCTTCTATCTTTTTCACCCAAACTCAGGAGCAGTTGCAAGTCATGTTCCTCCAGGTTGACCTCCTCTTTGGCTTTTGGGATTGTCTGCAAAGCCAACCACGATGAAAAATTGCTTCTCGAGGAAAGAGAAGTCATTGAATGCACCACCATCTTACGCTCCGACTTTACTCCATCCGAATTTTCCATAGTCTTGTGACTGCCACCCTCTGAATTATCCAACCACAATGATTTTTCAAACTTCGTCATCTGTGCTTTTAGTTTTTTCGTGGGGAGAGGTGAAGATCTGAGTGGCTGAGGAGAAAATACAAATGACATTGGATTCAATGGAGGAACGAAAATATCTCCCTGGGGTTTCGGGGCTGCTGAAGTGTTATGAGTTGACGCTGGAGAAGCTGGAACTAGCACAATAGCTATAGAATTGGCTTTCTCTTGTATCTGAGACTTCTTGTGCACTTTAAGTTTCTCTGGCCTCCTGTTACTTTCACCCTCGTGTTTTATTTTTCTAGAGTATCATGCGGTAAAGTTACCTGTGATTTGATTCATCAAAGCTTTGTCCAGACAATATCCCTTTGTCAACAATCAGTTTGAGGTGTTAACCAGAACCGTGGAAGATCTTTCCTCAATCGTCTGACAACCACCAATGTTTTCCTGAAGAACAACTCTATCCCTTTCCATTTGATGATATGTGTCAAGTATCACATGCCCATCATCTACGAGATCTATAGGTATCCGTACTAAACCATAATCAGACACTTGTTGCACTGATACCCTGCTGAAGTCTTTCTTCGTGACTTAATACTCGTTTATGCACTTCATCCAAAAGTCTTCCAACGAAGGTACATGTGAGTATTCCTGGGAGATTGTCTTCTTCGCTACTCCATATGAATCAAAGTGTAGCCGTGTTGGGAATAACTCATGCTCATATTCAGAAAACATTTTGGCTTCGATTCCTCTAGCTTTGTGGATGCTCTAATAGCTATAATAACCCACCATGACAAGAAATAAACCCATAGACTTGTGCCTCTTTGATTGCAAGTCATGCATCTCCACGAGCTATCTACACAACTCCATGATGACCCATTTGTCGCTTGGATACCTCGACAACTTAACTGGTTCTCTCGAAAAACCGGTTACCCTGAGATACATGAAGTCTACAAATTGGATGAAAATACAACCATGCAAGGATACAGCTTCCCAAGCTTCTTTTCTCACTCTGTTGGTCTTCAGATCACTATTTAATTTGCAAATGAATCCATAGAAGAACCAATCGTTGACTACCTTGTAATATTTGTGGCATTCAGGAATTGTCAACTGTGGGAAGCACTCAAAAATAGGATCTTTCGATAGTATGCCCTGTCTATCCATCTTGGAAAATATACCCTACGAGGTTGCTGCACATACCAGGTATGAATTCATTTTGAAGCTATACGTCTGCCTCACACTTCGGAGCTGCTCACCAATGTTGTCATTGATGATCTCCGCCCAATTGATTATTGAATCATCTCTATTGATCTCATGAAATCATAAATCCATGAGCAGAAGTTATGAGTGTTGACTTCTCCATTTAACCTGCAAAGCAATTTAGTAATATCATCCACTTCCTGCACCAAATTGGATCATGGAAGAGTCCTCAAGAACTTTGATGGAGACTTGGACTTCTTCATATATATGCTATTCATTATTCCCACACAATCTGGGTTGTGTTTCTCCCATCTGTTGCTAGCATACAACATGCTAATTGTAATCGCCATTGGTCGTGTTGGAATTTTCAGACAATAATTAATAAATTGTGCATCTAGCTTGATTATTGTCTTTCCCACAACATCCTAAGTTGTTCTAGAAAGAGGATGATATGACCCTACACACTCCATAACAAATTTAGGAAACTGATCTGTGACTAGAAACACTGAAGCTTGAATAATTCCACTACTTTTTATTGCCCACATGAGAGATTTCCTTCCGGCGCTGGATCTGTCAATTAATTCAGAGATCGGTTCAGGGTCTATGTCTGTGTCATTGCTATCAGAAAATCTAGAAGCTATGCATGATTCTACTGATTCTTCTCTTTCATCACGCTTCATCATGGCTGGAACAATCTTTGACCGAGTTCTTTTTCTTTTAATTTTGTCGAAATTCCTTGTTATTGGATCAATTTGTGTAGATGTGACAATTTCTTCATATTCAAAAGATATATTTAATGTACCTGACTTTGATTTGAACTCCCTTTCACTTATATGAGCACTTGTAATGAATACATGCAATTAATTCAGAAAAAAGATGGAATCCAGGGCATAAATACTTGATTTTTATTACCAACATCTGCACATAAAGTCTGCTACCCTAAAATTTGAGGCTTTGCTTGCATGCAAAGAAAGCATACATATTTTTTAATTCACCTGGGAACTTATACCAACATACAAATAATTATCATAGCAAAAATCAAACTATTCCAACCCTAGGTGCCAAACCTTGAAGCTTCTTGGCAATGAAAAACACTTTTTAATGCAAAAAACCTCCTTCCCTTGGCTCCAAAACTTGTCCAGGCTCCAATCCTTAGCAAAAAAGAATTAATTGCTTCTTTATTATGGCATCCCATGCTTATATAGCCCTTTGCATACTATTTTTAATAATTTCCCTTCATATTTCTGGCAATTTAATTAATAAATAATTATGTCTATTCATCCAATTTGGGCGCCCAATTATGCATGTTGCTGGTTGCTTTTTAATAAATTGATTTTATTTATTTTTAGCATGCATCATTCAGTTCTCTTTGGCTTGTCTTTTTGCATTGACTTTCCTTCCATACATGGTGCCAAAATTGGGTGAAAAAACCATAAATAAATATCATTAAATACATTGTTTAATGCCAAGATGGGTCGCACTTTTTGGCAAGGATAATTTCTAAAAATAGGAAGTCATCTTTGATGGGAATTTCTACCTTGCACTGCAGCTCCAAAAATTCCCTCTTCCACTTAAGTGATTTGACTTTCATAATTACCCTACAAGGCAGGTAAGAAATTCCTGTCGGTGCTTTAAGTGTTTTTTCTTTTATAATGAGAATTTTTACCTGCAAGGTAGGTAAGAAATTCCCGCCTGTCTACCACCTCTAATATTCCCATTGCAGCTTAAGTGACTTTGACTTCATGGGAAAAAGTAACCTGCAAGGCAGGTAAGAAATTCCCGCCTGCTTGCTGCTACCAAAATTCTCATTGCATCTTAAATCTATTTATTCCAAAAAGTGCGACTTGCCTAGAAGAGGCTTTTTTGCTTGACTTCATCTTTTTTGGTCAGAAGTTTGCCTTTTGAGAATGATTCCTTCTGGTGTTGAGGCCATAAATGATCTCCAGATGTTCTAGGAAATGAAATAGACGATACAAAATAAACAATGGATCCATGGGAATTTAACAGACAGATAACGGGGAAAACCAGAGAAAAACACAAAATAAATAAATAAAAATGAAAAACATTGCCAGAAGTTGCAGACAATGCTCTAAATTCAAAACTAGTGAAAACCCTATTGAGATGTGCGAATACTGGTATGCAAAACTTCAACAAGATTCAACCAGAGCACAATTTACTTCAAATGGGGCTTTATTTATTTAATAAATAATTAAATAAAAATTTCCTGTAGACAAAACTTGGCGAAGGGATAAAATGAGTTTTAGCATCTGGGTATTTGTCGAAATTGGCTCATATGATTCACTGGGAATATTTTAACGTAATAGAGACATCTTTTGGCAATAAAACACGAAAAGACCCGTTATTTTAAAAAGAACGAAAAGTTTTTAAATGGGCAATCTCAAATTTCAGGGTAAAATTTGAAGACACCAAGAACTTACACTTGGAGTTTATCGTTAGAGCATAAGTCACTTGGAAAATCAAACATAGGTGTCGAGCTAATAAGGTTTTATCATTAGAGCATTAGGTCACTTGGAGAATAAAAAATAGGACTTGGGCCAACCAGGCCTTCTTTAATCTTTGGAGTTCCCAACTTTGATCAACTTAGGTCCTCCTCTTATTGAGTTTTATGCGAGGTCGCATAAAATTTCAGGGACTTCAAGGGGGCATCACCTTTTTATAAATTTTTAAAAACATTCAAACACTTTTAAATATATTTGTTACCAAAATCATGTTACTTTAATCCCAAGAATACTCAAAAAACATTAAATAAAGTTCAAAGCTCTACATTTTATCAAATAAAATTAAAATATTTGAATATTGATTTATATATATTATTTTTAATAGCCATCGCCTCATTGTTCCCTCCATCTCTGAGACTTAGGTAACTATGTTCCCATCCTTCTTGAACCTCCCTCACAACAATCTTTCACAAGGTGCTTCAAGTAAAGGAGGGAGATTTATGCACAAATGGCGGTACTACAGAGGTAAGTATATCTATCCATGTAACTACTAGCCATTTCCCCCAGGAAAAATGAACAACATGGTAGAGTTGAACCCAAGCACAGGACCGGGTCTCTGCTGGAGAATCTAGGGTTTTCAAGAAAAAATTCATGTTTTGGAAGCATTTCAGTGCTTCAGGGAAGATGTGGAATCATTTAAAATATTTTTCCTCTTCTTGGTTTCGAGGGAGGGACTCGGAGTTTACATAAGGTGAAAATGGGCTCCGGTGGGCCCACATTCGGCCAAAAAATGAGAAAAATGGAAAAAAAACTGGGTAACAGGCCCTATGATGTTTCCCTCAGTCCCTCATGGCCCACTGACACAAGAAAATTTGGAAAAAATCCAAGAAAAGTAAAAAATTAGAGAAAATAGAAATACAACCCATCAAGGGTACTGAGCTAAAAAATAGCTCGCCAAGCAACTCGTTGAGCTGAAGAGATGCAATGGAGGAGAGTTGGAGTGCCATATAGCGGGACAAGATCATTGGATAGATTGGCGAGAGATGTGTAAGGATATGGTTGTGGTGGGAGTCTTAGCTCGGTTAGGAACACGACCAACTCGGTGGGGTGCAATGACACATTGACGGGTTCACAATGGGGTGCAAAGATTTAGCTCACCAAGTTCGGGTTAAGATTTTTTGCGGTAGGGTTAGAAGTGGAAATGGCAAGGCAAGTCAAAATGGCTCAGGCAGCGCATTGGGAGGCATTTCAGAAATTAGAATTATTTGGAACTCAAGGAATGTTTGGCGAGTTCAGTGGTCAACGTCTACATCGGGAGTCAACATCGAAGTTGGTGACGTTGTAGTTTCGAAGTCGGGGCATTCAAAGATTGATGGCTGAGTTGGGTGCAACGTGAGTTGAGTGGTCTGAAATGCCAAAACTCTGAAGTCTGAATTTTCGACTTCATGTTTCAGAGTTGAGCGATGAAACGACTTGGTGAACAAAGCATGCGGATAAGGGTTCAAACTTTGATTTCCAAAGTGGCAAATGTCCAGTGGCAAGCTGTGTTGGGGATCACGTCGGGGTAGGTGAACTCGAAGATCGAGCCAGTTAACGTGTCGGGGAGTTCGTAGAGCTAGGGGAGATGTTTTTGGGGTGACCAAACCATACGAAGCATAAACAAGTTAAGTGGGGGAGGATCTCGCCATTGACCCGAAAAAGGAGTTGAATGCGAAGGCTTGATGGTGGGAGCTTGCGGGGGGCACTTCCAGCGACAACGAGCCATTTTCAAGGTTCGATATAGTTTGAAGCAGTAGACGGGGTGGTAAAAACCGTCATAAACAAAAAGAGGAGAGCTCGATGCCTTCTTTGAGCATCTCGACAAGCTGCTCGCTCAAAACCATGCATAATCATTAGAAAGGTAATCAGAGGCCTACAATATAAAATTGTCGAAGATGGATTTTGGGAGGATTTGGTGCCCTGAAATTGCAAAGATTCCTCTAGTAGTGAACAATGACATGGTAGGTGGGGAAGATATTAATGAGGCATGGGCACCCATTTCCTTCACACATGGCATAATACAGAAGACATTGGCATCATCTACGGCTCCCTTAACATAATGTAAGAAGGCATGGTACCCCATAACTCTTAGAAATTTGAATTTCTTCTCCTTTTGCTTGAATTATTCCTATAAATGTAAAGGGGATGCATAAAAGGGTTAGACATTTTTCTCCTTTTGCTCCCCTCTTCTCCACAACTAGACTGTTGTGAAGTTAGGGGCTTCAAGCCTTCACTCTGAATGTTATAATGGCAATATTTCCTTTCCCTACCAAGTGATGTACTGTGCATATCTTATGGAGCAATAAAACTATGTTTGTGTTAATATTTCAAGTCTTTCATGGTTTTACTGTTTTATCTTGCCTCTCATCATAAATAAGGTGTTTTGTGCATATTATTGTTTCATTGTAGGATTTAGTGGTTGTTATGTTAATTAGAATGACGTAATGCATGTGTTTTGGTCTGTGGTGCATGTCCACCCTCTCCAAGTTCACCCTTCTCCATTTGCAGGATGGGATGATTGTCTAACAACTCCTTCTCTTGGTGTTATCGCCATTTCTAGTGTGGGATCCCTTTCATTTCATGCAATTTCTCTCTTCCTGTCTCCTTGGAAGTGTTAGGATAGGTTTAGCTAGTTGTTTTTCTTGCATTAAGAGTAGTGTTAGTATTATGATTAGGAAGATGAAGTCGGCCTTCTCCGGAGGTCCACCTCAAGCCAGTAGGTTGCATAGCTTGAGAGGTAGTACCCATGTTACCCAATCACACTGAATGCCTCAGTCAAAAAACAATAATTTGGGGGGTGTAAAGATTTGGTTATAATAGTTTTGGCATGCTCAGTGGGACAAAGAAGTAATATCTTCAAAACCCTGGAAGCACTTTGCAAGAAAATTCAGACTTTGGAGGTCGCATTGCATTTCTAATTTCGAATACTTTAGATTTCGGACTTCGGAGGTTGCACTGCAAGTTCCAAGTTCCGAAATTGATTTTCGTGGGTTTCACATGTGCAAAACAGGCCTTAAGTTCCAAAAGGAGTAGATCGGGGGTCAGAGGTTGCAAAAGTGGCCTTAGGTTCCGATTTGGGCATTTCGGACTTTCAGGGTCATTTTGCATTTTAGAGGTTCATTTCAGATTTCAGATTTTGGAGGTTCATTTTAGATTTTGGAGTTTGGATGTCCCTTTGCATTTCAAATTTCAAACTTCGAAGATTTCAGAGTTCGAACTTTAGAGATTGCTTTGCATTTCAAATTTTGGACTTCGGAGGTTGTTGTGCATGAGCCAAGTTCTGAATTTTGTATTTTGGAGACTGACGACTACACAAGAAGTTATAACCTCCGAAAATCAACATCCAGGCCCTTCAAGGTTTACATTTCCAATTTTTTGAGTTTAGATGTGTAACTTGGAAAATTTTTAGCCTTTGGAGGCTTTTCTAAACACATCTAGCGACTCCCAGGAGTAGAACTTAGTGGTTTTAGCAGCCCAAGTTCCCTAAATTCATGAGAAGGATTCAAACCAAATCTGAGACAAGAGAAGAAGGAATATTTATGTACTTGCAATTGTCTCCACACAGGGGAAGGAGAGGAAGAAAAATCCAGAGGTCTATGTCTCCACCAAATAGAACCTTGTCAACACCTCCACCTGTTAGACCCTTTCTTCAATCAACCAGGGTCCTTAGACCAATTAGAATGGCTCAGCAACCGCCATCAAACCCCTTTGTCAATTTCACATGTAGTATTCCACTTTCCCTCAATGCACAAAATCCTATTCCGGTAGTTGCGTTGAAAAACATTGCAAATGTCTGTGCCATTCACGAGATCAATGAGATGGATGTTGCAGTTAAATTATTAGCTTCTTCTTTCAAGTGCAAGACTTTTTAGTGGTTCAAAAGCTTAACAACGGGATCGATTCAAATTGGGATCAATTGTGCACATCTCTTTGTAAACAGTTTGGGGAAAGAGCAGATAATCTGTCTTTATTGGAACATTTGACCACAATCAAGAGGGCCCCAAATGAACAGATGGCCGACTTTAATATCCAATTTCAAAAGACATGAGATAAATACCCGGTGTCCGTGAGACCAGCTACCTAAGGGGCCTTCCTCTACTTTTTGAAAGCTCTAATTTTTGACATAACTATGATGATACAATCTATGGGAGGGACGACACTGCCAGGAGCTTATAACATAACCATTAGGAACAAGAATTATTTGATTCAAACCGGAAAACTTGCATCAAGGCCACCTGTGCCTCGATATCCAAAAATGGGAAACCCCACTACCTGTCAAGTACCTGAATTGAATCCCATTCTAGCCCATAGAAATCAGAGCAATAGTGAGGCCTCCACTTCTTATAACACCTCCAAGGAACTCTAGGAGGTTATGAAGCAACTACAAAACTTAGGGAATGAGTTGGTGATAATTAAGAGGCAACAAGCTCAAAGTTTTAGATCATATCAGCCTCAAACCAAACCAAATAGGTCTCCACATCAATCAAATTGACCTCTAGCTCAATCTGCAAATAAAAATTTGAACCAAAGACAACCTCAAGCTGCCGGGCTATTTCAACCATATAATCCAAATGCAGTTTCAACATCCAGGGTCCTAGTTCCAACTCAAAACAACATTGCACATGAGTATGAATGGTGCTTCCCTTGTGCATAACCCCATAATCAGCCAATACAAGGTCCAAAAAGAAAAATATAAAGGAAGGGCAATCCTCTAATCCAATTATTTCCTAGCCTCCTATCATGCCCCAAGGCAGTGGTAATGCAAAAACAGCCCCAAACCCACCAAATCAGCCTAAGGCACCAGTTATAGCAACCCATGTACAAGCTCATGTGCAGGAAAAGGTTGTGTTAAGTAAAGGGCAGCAGAAGGATAACCCATCTCTTTTCAACATTATTGATCAAACGAAGAAGAAGAATGTCAAAATTTCCATGTGGGAATCACTGACAATTCTGGGATAGCAGGATTTATTGCAAGCAGCCATGGAAAATTTGTCCACCTCAAATGAGTCATCCAAAAATCAAGAGAAAGTTCTCAGTAATACAATGCAACGAGAGGTAGGTCAACCAAGCAAAAACTTGAATCCTCCGCCGTTTTGTGTGTCATTGATTGTCGGGGGACAACTTGGTGCACAACTGCATGATTGATTCAGGGGCAAGTAGTTCAGTAATGCCAAAGAAAATATCAGATCAATTGGGCCTAAAGTATGAACCGGTCTCTAAAGGAGTGGTACAACTGGATGGGACAACAATGGGAATAGTTGGAGTAATCAAAGGATTAAACCCAACACTACATGCATGTCCCAATGTCACCGTTTTACAAGATGTGTCTGTAATTGACTTACCACCACTTTTTGCTTTGTGCTTGTCAAGCGACTTCACAGCTAAAATTGGGGGGTACCTGTCTGTAGATTGGCCACACATGCTCTTCAGAGTGAGATATGGAGCCAAAGCTACAATCAAGTCGGAGCCAATTTCAAACTTCCACATTGAACCCCACATGCCAAGTCCGATCAATGCCAATTGCTCATCTTTTGATCAAGAAGATTTCCCAAGCACTCTAGAAACAGGTACTAAATTTGGAGCCATTCCAAATTTAACATTAGATGAATGGGTAAACAAAAGGAATGCTTTCGACCCATACAAGGATGTGGAAGAAGTTGAGTTGGGTATATATTGCTTGATTAAAGAAAATCCACCTCTCCTTTGTGTCACCAAACCGAATGAAAATAATGATAATGAAGTCTGGAAACTATTTTTTGATGGTTCAAGAAGTAGACAAGGTGCTGGAGGAGGTGCAATGCTTATGTCACCTCAAGGGACAAAGTACGACTCAACCTCTGACTTTCAATTTTCTTGTTCCAACAATACTGTGGAATATGAGGCATTGATTCATGGATTGCACTTGGCAAGAAAAAGAGGTATCAAGAACTTACATGTTTTCGGAGATAGTGAACTGATTGTGAATCAATTCAGATGATTAAATGCAACAACAAATGATCTCCTAAAGAGCTACAAGAACTGGGTATGGGATCTAATTGAAAATTTTGAGGTATTCAATATCGAATCCATACCGAGGAAGAAGAATGAGGTTGCGGATAGACTTGTAGCAATTAGAGCAACATTTGATGTTGTTGAAAGCATCAAGAAATATCAAACTTAACCTCATATCGAAGTGGTCGTGAGACCAGCTATTCTGGACAACAACACTAGCTGGCAAGTGTTCTAGAGTGATCAACAGATCATCAATTTCTTGCATGAAGAAGATGAGTTCTTTTCGAGGAATCAAGATAAATTGGAGCAGTAGTATGGTGATCAAGTGGTCCAGCTAAGAATGAAAAAGCTCCCAAAAGGCCCGGTGACTCTAGAGTCAATCTTCAATCCTAATGACCAATTTCAGAAAGAGAAAGCAAATATTCAGGTCAAAGGGGAAGATTCAAAGCCCATTTTGGTTGGTGAGGGTAAAGTACTTCAAATTGGCAAAATAAATACTGATAAAGAAAAATCTGATTTCATACAACTTTGCCAAGAATTCCCAGATGTCTTTGCTTGGAGCTATTAGGAATTAAGAGGATTTAATCCAATGTTAGCACAACACACTACTGAACTAGATCAATAAGCTAAACCTATTAGATAAAAACAAAGACAAGTCAACCCTCATATTGATCCTTTCATGAAGAAGGAACTAAAAAAACTCATTAAGGAAAGGATTATTTTTCCAATCAAGCACTCTTTGTGGGTTGCTAATTTGGTGCAGGTCAGGAAAATAAACCAAGAAATCAGGTTGTGTGTAGACTTCTGAGACTTGAACAGGGCTTCTCTCAAAGACCATTATCCGCTTCTTTCTATGGAGAAAATATTGCAGGCAGTAGCTGGTTCAGAAAGGTTCTCTCTCCTAGATGGTTACTCAGGCTACGATAAAATTATAGCGAAATAAGAGGATCAATTCAACAGCCTTCACCACCAAATGGGACACTTATGCCCATAGGAAAATGCCATTCGGGTTGTCAAACATTAGAGCTTCATTCCAGAGGGCTATGGACATGACGTTCAAGGGGCTGATAAACAAGATAGTTCTAGTGTACTTAGATGACATCACTGTATTTTCCAAGAATGTAACAAGCCACCTCCATCACCTCAGACAAGTATTTCAAAGATGCAGGAGATTCAGATTGTCTCTAAACCTGAAGAAGTCTATATTCTTGGCTCATGAAGGAAAAATTTTAGGTGAGATTGTGTCTGAGGGGTTGACAATTGATCCAAAAAGGGTTGAAGCTATCCGTGCACTGCCATTTCCAAGTCATACGAAGGCTCTCCAAAGCTTCTTGGAGAGTATCAATTTTGTTCGAAGGTTCGTGCAAAATTTTCCACTCTTGTTAAACCATTGACCATGATGTTGAAGAAAAGTATGGAATTCAAGTGGCAGCGGAGGGCAAGGAGAGTTTCAAAGCTATCAAGAATGATATATCTCAAGCTCTGACTCTCATCAATCCAGACTTCTCCAAAGACTTCATTCTCTATGCCTTTGGTGGTTCAGAAACCCTCTCCACAATCTTGGTGCAAAAAAATAAGGAGGGATATGAGAAACCAATTTCCTTCTTCATTCAGAGCTTCGAGGATTATGAGGTGAGGTATTATTTTATTGAGAAACATGCCCTCGCTATCATCAGAAGTTTGAAGAAGTTCAGACACTTGGTTTCAAACAAAAAAAATTAGTTGCTAGTGTCACATGCCGGGGTCAGGTTCTTCCTCCTAAACAAGGATTTGAACGAGAAAAGGGAAGGTTGGATCACTCGTGTCATGGAATATGACATAGAGATTAAGGTCACCAAGTTAGTTCATGGCAAAGGATTGTGTGAACAATTGGCTTCCAATCAACATGCCGAGGCAAGTAATCAAGAAGTTATTTTGGTGTTGTAGGATGATCAAGAACAAACAATAGATGATAGTGTGCCTACTCCTTGTTGGACTCAAGACATGATGCATTTCCTACAAACAGGTGTATGCCCTCCAGAGTTGAGTAAAGCAAAGAGGAGATATTTTAGACTCCAAACCATTATGTATGTTCTCATTGATGGTATTTTGTTCAAGAAGGACATGAATGAAGTTTTATTAAGGTGTGTCCCAAAAAACTAAATTGAAAAGGTGCTACAAGAGTTCCACGACGATAAAGCTGGAGGTCACTTCGCTCCACGAGTAACAACCCTCAAGATCATGAAGGGTTGTTACTATTTTCCCACAATGTTCAGTGACTGCTATGCATGGATCAAAAAATGTAAAAATGTGCATTTTTCACAGGCAAGGAGAAGCTAACAACACTTCCACTTCATCCAATCTTAGTGGATCAACCATTCATGCAATGGAGATTGGACTTCATTGGGGTCATCAAACCGAACTCAAGCCTAGGCCATAAGTGAATCCTAACGGCGACAACCTATTTCACCAAGTGGACCGAAGCAGTAACACTCAAGGAGGCAAATGAATCTTGTATGTTGGATTTTTATGAAGGAATCGTGACCAAGTTTGGAGTCCCATCAACTATCATATCAAATAATGCTCTAGCATTCCTCTACACCAAGATCACTGAGTGGGCTGTTAGGAATGGAATATATCTCAGCACTTCATCTAACTATTATCCCTAGGGAAATGGACAAACAAAGTCCACAAATAAGAACTTGTTGAAAACCAAAGGACATGGCATACAAATCTCAAATCAGCCGTGGGCTGATAGGATCACACCAAAAACGTCAATGGGAAACTCTCCCTATGAGCCGGTATATGGGAAAGAGGATAGGTTGTCAATATCCCTTGAGTTGCCAACATTGGAGCTCCTGAAGCAGCTGAAACTATCAAAATCTGAGCACATGGAGGCCAGGTATGCAGAGCTCATGGGATTGGAAGAGATAAGAGAGTATGCAATGCAAACCATGGGGAAGGATCAAACTTTAATCAAAAGAAGCTTCGACAAGAAAGCTAAAACAAAGAACTTCTAGGAGGGAGATTTGGTTCTGAAATGGGATGCGGATCGGGATAAGCTAGGAAAACATTCCAAATTTGATGCCATATGGAGTGGCCCCTGCATGGTCATAGGATGTAAGAGTAGTAATGCCTTCTAACTGTCCACTTTGGATGGAGAAGAACTTCCAATTCCAGTCAATAGAATCTATGTCAAACATTGTTACTGAAGAAAGAATTCTCACCCTTGTATATATTCGCTTAAGATTTTCATTCCTCTAAGTGCTTTTGCACATTGTCTTGTTAGAATAGGTTTCAGGTTCCCTAAGTGCTTTAGGCACAAGTTTTATTGCTCCTAGTGTTCTTCTTGCACAAATTCAGTATGTTTCTCAGAAAGATGGCTATAGAAGCTCAAAGTTGCAGGAAATAGTTGCAATCCCAAGAAATTTCAAATGCATAGCAACTAAAATCAGATTAAGGGACAAATTTCAGTATTTTCATCCTCTTATCCCTTCAGATTTGTCATGATCTGAGCCTCTAGTACCTTTGCAGAAATGAGAAAATTAGTCTTAGGGAGTAACCTTCCCTAAATTCATTCAAGGTCCTCTCAAGCTTCGAACAAAAGATCAGCCTCAAATCCTTCTTGAGTTCATTTCAGTTGAAAATCTTCTGGGTTTGTAGGAAGCTCTAGCCCTCGGTGGTATTCAAAGCAACGCACAGAATGAGAAAAATCAAATTTTAACAGGAATTCACAGGTGTTTCTAAAATCAATAGGTAGTCCCAAGCTCTGCAATGTTCAGTATTGGCCAAGGAATCATCAGTCATCATGCTTTAGACTTGGCACAAAATCCGGTCTTGGGGATGGTTTCGAGTCTTCAATTTCTCCCAAATAGGTCAATTTTCTGAAATGAAGGGAAAAAAGAAAATCTCAAATCAAAACAATTTTCCACTCATGCAAACTTTGAAATTTTCTTATAAATATTGGAAAGTGCAAGCGATGGATCAACTTCGGGTCAGTAGTGTTCAAGCATGCTTTGGGGGGGGGGGGGGGGGGGGGGTCAGGTTTCAAATTTCAGGTCAGTTTAAAGATACCCATAGTGATTCCATGCCCAATGGAAATATCCGGGCTACTAGTTAGCTACATCTAATAGACAAATGTCCCCGCGAGTCGCCAAAATTGTTATCCATTTTTTCTCCCAGGTAAAATGGACAATAGGGAAGAGTTGAACCCAAACATTGGACCGGGTCTCCACAAGAGAATCTAGGGTTTTTAGGAAAAATTTCATGTTTCGGGAGCATTTCAGTGCTTCATGGAAGATGTATAATAATTTAAAATATTTTTTCCTCTTCTTGGTTTTTTTTTTGGGGGGTGGGGGGGGTCTAAGAGTTTACACAAGGTGAAAATGGGCTTCGATGAGCCCACCTTCGACCAAAAAAGAGCAAAATGGCAAAAAATCGGGTAACGAGCCCTATGATGTTTCCCTCAGTCCCTCATCGCCCACTGACATGAGAAAATTTAAAAAAATCCAAGAAAAGTCCAAAAACGAGAAAATGGGAAAACAACGCATCAAGGGAACCGAGCTAAAATATAGCTTGCCAAGCTGAAGAGATGCAACAGAGGCGAGTTGCAGTGCCTTTTAGCGGGGCGAGCTCTTTGGATAGCTTGATGAGTGATGTGCAAGGATATGGTTGTCATGGGAGTCTCAGCTCAGTCAAGAACACGACCAACTCGACAGGGTGCGATGGCACATTAGCGAGTTTGCAAGGGGGTGCAAATATTTAGCTTGCCGACCTAGCTCGGCCAGCTTGCCATTGAGCTTGGCCGTAGTAGGTTAGAAGCGGCAATGGTAAGGCGAGTCGGAATGGCTCAGGCAACGCATCACGGGGCATTTCGGAGGTTAGAATTAGGTGAAACTCGGGGAATGTTTGGCGAGTTCGATGGTCAATGTCGACATTGGGAATTAACATTGGGGTTTTGGAGTTGGGGCATTCAGAGATTGATGGCTGAGTTGGATACTACGCAAGCCCAGTGGTCTGAAATGCCAAAACTTCAAAGTTTGAATTTTAGACTTCGGGTTTCGAAGTTGAGCGATGAAACGACTCGGTGAATAGTGCATGCAGATAGGGGTTCAAACTCTAATTTCTGAATTGGAAAATATCTGACAACGAGTTGTGTTGGGGATCACGCCGAGGTAGGTGATCTCGAAGACTGAGCCGATTAACGCTTCGAGGTGTTCGTGGAGCCAGGGAAGATGTTTTCGGGGTGACTAAACCATGAGAAGTGAAAACGGGTTAAGTGGGGGAGGAGCTCACCATTGATGCGGCAAAGGAGTTGAATGCGAAGGATTGCTGGTGGGAGCTCGTGGGGGGCAATTACAGGGACAACAAGCCATTTTTGGGGCTCATTGGAGTTTGAAGAAGTAGACAGGGTGGTAAAAGCTGCCATGAACAAACAGAGGAGAGCTTGATGCCTAGCTCACTGAGCTGCTCGCCTAAAAAAATGCACAGTCATGGGAAAGGTATTTCAGAGGCCTATAGTATGGAATCGTCGAATATGAGTTTTGGGAGGATTTGGTGCCCCAAAATTGCAGAGATTCCTCTAATAGTGAACAGTGCCAGGGTAGGTGGGGAAGTCGTTAATGAGGCATGGGCACCCATTTCCTTCACACAAGGCAGAGTACAAAAGACACGGGCATCATCTAAGGCTCCCATAACATGATGCAAACATGCATGGTGCGCTATAACCCTTAGAAATATGAATTTCTTCTCCTCTTGCTTGAATTCTTCCTATAAAAGTAAAGGGGATGCATATTACAAAGGGGTTAAACATTTTTCTCCTCTTGTTCCCCTCTTCTTCACAATTGGACTGTTGTGAATTTTGGGGCTTCAAGCCTTCACTTTGAATGCTGTAATGACAATCTTTCCTTTCCCTACCAAGTGATGTAATGTGCATATCTTATGGAGCAATAAAGCTATGTTTGTGTTAATTTTTCTAGCCTTTCATGGGTTTATTGTTTTTCCTTGCCTCTCATCATAAATCAGGTGTTTTTGTGGATATTCTTGTTTCATTGCAGGATTTAGTGGTTGTTATGTTTATTGGAATGGTGTAATGCATGTGTTTTGGTCTGTGGTGCATGTCCACCCTCTCCAAGTTCATCCTTCTTTAGTTGCAGGATGGGAAGATTGTTTAGCAACCCCTTCTCTTAGTGTTATCACCATTTCTAGTGTGGGATCCCTTTCATTTCATGTAATTTCTCTCTTCCTGTCTCCTTAGAAGTGTTAGGATAGGTTTAGTTAGTAGTTTTTCTTGCATTAAGAGTAGTGTTAGTATTAGGATTAGGAAGAGAAAGCCGGCCTTCTCCGGAGGTCCACTTCAAGCCAGCAGATCCCATAACTTGAGAGGTAGTACCCATGTTACCCAATCACACCGAATGCCTCAGTCAAAAGACAACAATTCGGGGGGTGCGGTGATTTGGTTATAACAATAACCTTTCATTTATTTAATTGATTGTTCATATGTATCATGTATTAGATAGGATAGTGTAGCATGTCCTTATCTTCAACATTATAGTTATTTATATTATAGTTCTTTCTTACTACAAAATGACATTTTACAACCATTATTTAGGTAACTCTTTCTTTGGCCTAAAAGGCCAACCTTAGGATCTAGTTAGACTCTACATCTCCTAGAATGTAAGTAACCCCTTTTCAACCTATTTACAACCTGCACACTCACACCCCTTTGGGTATATCTTTTTATGTGTGTTGACCCAATTTAGAGAGGATCATTATTTAGATCATCTTATAAAGTGGGGTAATGTATACATATACCCCAATTGAATTATCTATAAAAGGATCTCTTTAAATTAAGAGAAAATGGAAGACCATATTGGAGCTAACACACATACAAAGATATAACCAATGGGGTGTAAGTAAGTACGAGGGTTGTAATGAGGTCTAAAAGGGGGTAATCTATGTTCAATGAATGTAGAGCCTAACCAAATCCTCAAGGTGGCCTTTACGCTAAAGCAAGAGCTATCTAACTAATGGTTGTAAAAGTTCGGTTGATAGTAAGCAAGAGCTCTAATTTAAAGAACTATAATGCAAGGGATAAGAACATACTACATGTTCTTGTCTATTATGTGATACATATGAAAAATTATCAACTAAATAAAGGAAAGAGAATATGGAAAGAAATAGTTTCCTTTTGAGTGGACATCACCTATGCATTGATGTCCCTCCTTGGCATATAACACATTGTAGGAGATTGTGTAGGGGAAACTCAAGAAGGATAGGAAGAAGGCCTGAGTTAACCAAAGTTGGTACTCCAAAGACTTACCAAGACCTTGCTTTCTCAAGTCATATTCTTGACTCTTCAAAGTGTAAGTTCCACTGAACCCTAAAACCTCTTAAACCATTAAGGGCATATTAACGAGCGAAGGAAGAGCAAATTGTATGATGATCTTGAAAAAAGACGACGAACACCCTATACATATAGGTTTACACACTAAAGTCATGACTCAAACTTAATTGACATCATCAACCTGACCGATGCAGTCAACAATAGAAAAACCTTGAAAAGGTGGACGAAGAGTAAGGGAAAGGAGGATAATGGAAGACACTTGGAATATGTGGAAAGGTGATATGAAGGTACATAAGGAGGTTGTACTATGCTATAAAGTGGTAGCAAAGTTGTGGTAAAAAGGGTAATTTTCACCAAAATCTCCCATGACGTGTTACCAGCTGGCCACCCTAATCCCAATGCACTCTTTATGACTTGTACTTGGGAGATCAATGTGCCAATGGCCTACACAAAGACAAATCGTAAGTAAAAATATTGTGTATACACGAAGTAGGAAATTTGAACCACATGTAAGGTAAATGGAAATGTTCCCCTACTCCTAAAAGTCTCATAATATGCCAGGAAAACCAAATCAATGACAACTTGCCACCACTACAAGCACCATTGTGAGCAAAGGTTACACAACACCATCTGAATACATACACCGTAAGCTAACATCACCATCCACAACCTTTCCTTTCAACTTGGCACATTTGCATAAAATTAGAAAATTTTGAAAAGTGTTACTTTGTGTGGTTCATTGGACTCATCGCGATCGTCTTATTTTTGTGATCGTTTCAGTCTTCATTTCATGATTTTCGGGCGAGAACTCTTCCCGCTAGGCTTTAAAACGCGTTAAAATACATTAAAATAATTAATTAATATTTAATTAATTAATTGCTCCTTGTTTGATTAAATTAATTTTTAAAAAATCACTTAAGGAGTATTTAATTAAATAAATATAAATTAAAAGTTCATTCGACAAGTTTTAGTGTCGGGGAAGTAAGCTTTTGTTTCCAACTGTCGAGAAGCCAAACTGGCTTCCCGAACCCGGATTTCCACTTTCTTGGCAATTTCCTTCAAATTTCCCACACGTGGGTTTTCCTCTGCCAATTGCCAAATCATGGATTGGCAAACGGGCATAAAATTCCCCAATTTCCCACATGGGGAAATTGGACGGGGATTGCCAACCCATTTTGCCATTCCCGTTGGCAATTGTCTGTTGCTTTCCCCATTTCCCCTGGCACTTAAGCCACTACCCGGGAAGAGAGGAAGTTGATTAATTCCCGTAACTTCCTCCATCAAACCCGTTGGAAAAATTCAGTAAAGCTTTCAATTCTTATTTCTTCAAGAAGACATAATATTTTGTCAGCATCATGCAAGAGAAACTAATGCCATTGTGAAGAAGAAATACAAGAAGGTTTTTGGTTTTGTTTTCAACAACGCATTCCATGCGCATTGGTTTTGTATAGCAAGTAAGAACAGTCCAAAGGCTAAATTTCATTTTCTTTAGAAGTTTCCACACATTTGGAGGAGCCGCCAAGCAAAGGAGAACTTCTCTCACATGTTGTTCAGGTAAAGAGAATTTTAGAATCTTTTCCCTCACGCAGTGTGGAAGAAAAGAAAGGAACAGTTTTCAAAAGCCCAAGGGTCGCTGTGTGGAATAGGTTAAAGCAACAATTCCATGCAAATCTAGAATTGAGATAACACACATGCCAGGAGAACAGTTTTTAATCATAAAAAAGCCAAAGACTGCAGTGGTGGCTAACAGAAAGATTCAATAAATCTTTCAGCATGAGTGAAGGGAAGAAAGTGGAAGATTTCCAAGAAACACCAGAAGTTCACACGTGGAGAATGCAGAAGAGAATGTTCTTGGGATCTGTCCTGGGTCAAATTGTCCACACAGGAACATGCACTGGTTTCTAACCAGGAAGGACAACTAGAGTTTTTCATGCATGCAGGAAGGCAAGTAAAAGAATTTTATTCATTTGTTAAAAAGATAGCACTTGGATCTGTGCACCTAAAGAAGACTTCTGTGGAACCTGGGAAGGCAATCCACAGTTGGGTATTGGCACAGGATTAATTGAAGACCCTTTCCTCAAGTCTGGATCCACACTTTTTAAAAGATGCTTCCTAAACAGTTGCTCCAAATCACTCACTGTTAAGCAACCGATGTTGCCACGTTCTGCTTGGTGAAGAATAGCCAAGTGACGCTGCCAGTCCAATGTTGCAACAGATGCATTGATACATGTTCCCACGCCAATTCATTGAAACCTCACGCGAAATGAAAGTCTGTCGCCCATGTTAAACACAGAGGGTAGGTTGGATTCTCAAAATCGAATGTGCACAGGCAAGTATCAGTGGAAGTTATCCATGCATGAAAGTCTTCCTAGGAGAATGCCGGAAAGAAATTTGATATGCAGGCTATAGAAGAAGCTTTCGAGCTAGCTGAAGTAGGCCTGAATGTTACAGCTGACCAAATTTCATCGACCATGTTGATTCAGGTGTGTTTTGTCGAAGATCCACAGCAAATTGCCTGTTAAAAAGTAATTAGCTAGGCAACGTAGGCATATTGCAGTATAGTAGAAGCCTTTTTGAGCACTTCCAACAAGCAGGTCATCCAACTATGTTGTTATCTGCTCAGTATCGAATGCATCCTCAAATTCAGGATTTTTCCTTCAAGATATTTTTATCAAAATGAATTAAGTGACAGTGAGAGTGTTACCAGGAGACCTGATGAAGGTTTATTACAAAGATTCTCTATTGAATGACCTTACTTGTTTTACGATGTAACTCATGGAAGGGAATCTCATAGAGGTGGGTCTATTTCATATCAGAATATTCATGAAGCACTGATTTGCTTTGCAATTATATGAGCATCTTCAACGGGTCATAATCATGGCAGCATTAGGTCTTTATCGGTAAACCATTTTGGCTCATCGTTTGGAAGAGTACAATTGTGCTTATGGCAAAGCCAAAATATTCTTAACAAGTGTTATGATAATCGGAAGAACTGTGAGCATTGTGACCCATTCTTTTCAAAAATGTTGGGTTAAGCTCGGTATTCAAGTGAGTTGAGCCAGAAAGAACTGAGGGAGTTGGTTTTGGAAAGAAGGTAAGACAACACGAAGGGCATGGATCGCCATGGGAGTCGAATTCAAGTTGAAAATGCAGAATCATAATCAAGCTAGGAGCGATACGATTGAGGGCTCATTCATGAGTTGAAGCGTCTAAACACCTAAGTGCTAGAAGGAGCACATCTCGAGAATTTCTCATTCCAGTCATCATTCGTCTTTGCATGATTGCCCTAATTCTTCAGGCCTAATCAACAACTCAACACTATAATTCAGAGCATTGGTTCATGCGCAAGCACCTGTAATCTATATCACACAATTTCTAGAGGTGGAACTCGTTGATGAAGTACCTCAAAATATACCAGCCCAACTTGTGGAAGTAGTCACAACTTCTCAACCAAAAGTTGATGATCCGGTTCTTTCCCCCGGACATTTGGAATCATCACAAATGGAGAAAATGGCGACAACATCTTTCTCACAACAAGAAGATCCAATTTCAGCAACACCCGAAGGTGATCCCCTTCAGCAGTGATGAAGATCAATTCCCAACGAACACGAGAACCATGTAAAATGAGGTACTTGGAGAGGTTCCCACCTGGCTACATGATACCCTGAAGAATTGAAAGAGGGTCATCAAGCCAATAGTGATAAACTTGGAAGAGATTGGTAAATTTAGAATCCATCACTCCAAAAAAGACCAAATACTACGCTAAGGTGTGTGTCAACGAATTCATAAATCACTTCGATGATATTCAACACCACTCATTCACAATGGGGCAAAGGAGATGGATTTCCAAGATTGAAGTCTCATGAATTCTGCTCGAGAGATCAACACTTCGGGATGGTGACAAAGACAAAAAACATAACTCCAGGAGGTGAATTGCAATTTTGGCTCTTGGAGATCTTCTCAATGGCGAAAGACCAGAAGTTGGATTCTGATAAACCAAGGTGGCGTAACGACTACGGTCTCGTGACAAATGAATAATTCACCATGGAAAGGTACTCGGAGCATGTGGAGAATTGTGAATGTGAATACGAATGAAGACAAATTTTCTCACACCAGGATATTGCTCAGATAGAGGGGTGGATGAATTGCTCAAGTTTCAAACTCAGCACTCTTGTCATTTGGAGGATTGCAGAGCACAGTCAATGAGTTCATTCCCGTACGATCGGGATAGGCGGACTCTTGGCCCAATGGATAAGGCACTGATCCTAGGTGTCTTGATCTAGGTGGCACATTGCTGACTAGGATGTCTACGTGTGCATACAAGTCATTTAAGTGGGGTCCACATGTACCCATTTCTTTTATTTATGTATTTTTCCTTAAATGACCTTTTAACTTAAGTGGTTTCTATTTTTAGTCACTTTTTAAAAGTTGGTTGAAAAAGTCAAAGTCACTTAAGTGCCCTATTTAATGTGCATTTAAAACCCTAACTACTTTGTAACCAACTTTTGGGTTATAAAAGGAAGTGAGGGGCTCATTTGTAAGGGTGACTTTGAGAGAGGAGAAGAAAATACTTTTGTGCAAGCTTTGTTTCAAGAAGAAACTTTGTGTTCTTTGTGAAAAACATTTTGGAGTTAATAGAATAAGAACTTTGTGTCTCATTCATTGTCTCTTGTAACATTTGGTGTTCTTATGTTCATTAGATGTTAGGTGTTTGAATCTTGCATGCAAATATTATCTTTGATCTTATTGTCAACATTAGTAATCAGTTGTTCTAGTTCACAGTGATCAAGCTCTGACTATCTACTTGCTCATGTGTGTTCCCTTTTGCATGTTCTTGTTTGGCTAACTCAAACTCCGTTTTATTTGTGTTGGTTATTCATCTTTCCTCTTCATGCAATATTAGGCTCTGTTTTTACCTAACTCTTGCATGTTCTTTCAGTTCATTCCATTCCACTCCTTTCCTTCATTTCATTCCATCTCCTTCATTCACTTTTCTTCCATTGATGTTCCAAAACACCCCCCACATACAATTTTGAATGTACAGATGTAAATACAGTTTTGGTTTTCAATAAAGGCAGCCTCACCTTCATTGAGGAGGGACTTCATTCCCACACTGTTGCATGTCATTTGCATGCGTGCAAATCCATATGCTAACAGTTTTTGGCGACTCCGCTGGGGATTCAGAAATCGTTAACCAGTGCTTGGTTAAATCTTTATGACTATCCCCTCTGCACAAGCTCCAGTTCTTCAACCGAATCTTGTGCCCGACGAAGATTTCCAAGGAGACATTGCTGCCAACCTTCGAATAGTAGCTTGGGAAAACCGTGAAAGCTTGCAGCAATTTGTGGCTGTTGATAGAGCCATTGACAGAGAAATCTACATCGAAGACCTTAGAAGAAGAGCACCCGCACTTGTGGCCAGAAGACCTCTTGGGCACGTGTTGATAGTTGTTCACCGACGCGGTCCTCTTCCACCCAGGTAATAAGTTGTATGACTATTACAGGTAACCCACCTATCTTGCAACCAAATCTTGTTTTTGCAGATACTCAAGAAGACATATCATCAGATTTGAGGCAAGCTATTTGGGAAAAGCGCACAAGTAACCATCATTTTCATCTCGCCGCATCAGTACTAGATAACGAAGAAGAGAAAGCCGCGAGAGTTGTTAGAGTTATTCAGGCGCAAATAGCTCAAGAAAGAGAGCAAAGAGAAAAGGCTAGAGCTGGTCGGAACACGCCAGTGATCTCTTCACCATAAATATTCCAAACTGGAAGGAAAGAGGTTTACGCGAGGAGAAAAAGCTAAAGGTCGATCTGACCCCACTTTTGACTTTCAAGGAAAATTTGGTTTCAAGTTATCTCCTCCCAAGAAGAACACACCTCGTAGATCTGCAAGCCTTGCATCAAGTCCTGAAAGAGCAAGCAAGGAAGGAATCACTACCAGTCAAGCACTTGTCCTTGCTCACATTGTTTTACCTTCGCATACCACCTTTTCTCCAATGGCAGCCAATGTACCATGGGGAAATGCCATAGGCCCATTGGCCTTACCTGCTCGACATGAACTCCCACGAGGATCAAGAAAGATTCTTCCCAAGTTCGACGGAGATGGGAAGACATCACCAGATGATCATATTTGTGCCTTCTTCGCTGCATGTGTTGTTTTGTCAGTAGAATATGAAGATGTTGCTATTCGTCTCTTTGTTGAGACATTGCATGATATTGCTACAGATTAGTTTCATCATCTACCCAATGGATGTATTACAAGTTGGGATGATATGAAAACTAAGTTTGAAAATCGATTCAAAACAGCGGAAGATGAACATGCTCTTCTTGCCCAACTATCTCAGGCAAAGAAAGAGCCTACAGAACCCATGAGGAATTTCGTGGCCAAATTCAACAAGATGGTAAACAAAGTTCCCACCGGGATTCGTCCCAACCTTGATGGACAAAAATGTTTCTTTATTAACGCACAACAACCAGAAGTGTGCTATCAGCTAAGAAGGGCCAGGGTGGCTACTTTGGAACTTGCTCAATCTTTGGCCATAGAAATTGAAGATGACTTAATCATGGCAGGAAAATTCAAGAAAAATTCCCTCAAAGGAAAGAGTCAAGAAACTCCCAACGTTTCAGAAACTATACTCACTAAGTTGGCTAATGATGTGCTAGCTTTGAAGAAGCAAGTTGCTCAAAGTAGTAAACCTGCTCCTTACAAAGACATCCCGTGAAAAGGATACGTTCCCAACAAAGCCAGGATTGCAGGTGCTCCAACGAGGCTTGCTATTGAAGCAGCTCCCGCAACTAATTCCAAATGTGATGTCATTGAAGAAAGTGATGATGAGATTGAAGTCGTCGAGGTTGATGAGGAAGAGCCTGATTCTGAGACATCTGAACCTGCAGTTGAAGATCCTGAGGAAGAAAGTAATAATCATTTCTTTGAGTACCGTTCCGATGAAGAAGATGAATATGAAGAAATTATAGAAGATATGAATAGTCAATCCTTCGCTGTCTTCACACGCTCTCAGAAAAAGGACCAAGATACCACCAAGGCGGGAGATAAAGAGGTTTCCAAGGAAACTCTCAAAGAATCCAAGATAAAGGAGGCTCCTAAAGAGTCCAGAGATACTGAGGTTTCAAAGGTCAAGACTATCTTAAAGAAAGGAGAGCCTTTGTTAGATCAATCAGTTAGTAAACCAACTACGAAGAAAACTTCTTCTTCCACATCCGTATCAACCAAGCCCGAGACCAAGGTCAAAAGTGTGCCATCATCAAGTTCGAAAGAACTCATATCTGAGACTTCAAGTGCAATTACTTTGCCTAAATTTGATATCATTGATCATATCAATAAAACAAAAATTTCCATGTCACAGGCAGAGTACTTGAAGTCCAACAAGGATCAGCTCGAGAAGTTGGTCCAGTTTATCAAAGGTGACTCTACTGTTCATTCCTCTAAAGGAATTCTAAAAACTCCCAAAGATGGGAAAACTCAAAATATTGTGGCGGCCACTACACCTTCAAATGAAAAGATCGAACCTTTCTTTGTGTCTTTTCTGATCAACGGATGCAAGTTAAGTAATTGCATTATAGACTCTGGAGCCTCGGATAATGTGATGCCGGAAAAAGTAGCACATGCTCTTGGTTTGACTTGTACGAGAACATTCGGATCATGTTACTCTATGGAAACCAAGCAAGTTCCTCTGATCGGGCAGATTAAGGACGCCCAAATGGTTTTAGCCCAATTCCCTCAAAAGCGAGTTAAGGTAACTATTTTAGTTGCTGATATTCCCGCCTCGTATGGAATGTTGTTGAGCAGGAAATTTTGTAGGGATTTGGGTGGTGAGATTCAAATGGACTGGTCTCATGCCATGATTCCTATCAATGGAGAAATGAAGAAACTTATGCCAGAAGCTCAGGAAAAGTTCACGGTAACTAAAACTGAAGATCCTCGCGCACAGATCCTTTTCCAAGGCTCAAGTATGGGTAATTATATGATGACTACAGAAGTTCATACCCCTGAGATCACTTGCCAAGATTCCAATGAGATCTGGACTCTTGAGTTCGATGGAAGTTGTTGCTCAACGGGCTCTGGTGCAGGAGTGGTGCTCATATCTCCAAATGGTAAAATTTTTCCTTTTTCCTATAAACTCAAATTTTCAAATACTAATAACACTGCAGAGTACGAGGCATTAATCCTTGGCCTCCAAGTTGCAGAAGAGAAAGGGATCAAAAATCTGGAAGTCTTTGGAGATGCGGAATTGATCGTGAAACAAGTAAGAAATCAGTTCCAAGTAAAGAACGATCGTCTGAGACACTACAGAAATAAAGTTTGGGATGCAATAGAAGTTTTCGACGCTTTTTCCATTAAATCTGTCCCTCGTGAAAAGAATGACAAAGTGGATTCTCTAGCAGTCTCAGCGTCATTAATGATTCCTCATTCAAAATTTGATCAAGACAAATACACCATTGAAATGGTTTTTAGGCCAAGTGTTCCTGACAATGCAGAAAATTGGCAAGTATTTAATGATGATCAACAAATTATTGCCTTCTTGGAAAAGAGAGAAAATTTTGAACAGTTGTACTTTGAAGGAAGTGATTCGGCATTTCGCGAATCAACTACCTCACCCATTCAGGAAGGAGTTGAGAACGAAGATCCTGGTGATGGCATCATTCAACTCAAAGGAAATAAAATTCCCAAAGGATTGGTTTCACTTGAAGAACTTTTTGACAAACATGACAGGTTTATTAAAGAGAAAGAGCAGGCAGGACCTGCAAATTCTGCTGACTATGAGCAAATTAATATCGGCACCAAGGATAAACCTCGCCTGATCAATATTGGTAAATGTTGCTCACCTGAGGAGCGCAGGAAATTCATAAATCTCCTTACCAAATACTCTGACGTCTTGGCATATTCATACGAAGACTTGAAGTCTTTCCAACCCAGGGAAATGGAGCATGCCATACCCTTGAAGCCTGGCGCAGTTCCATTCAGGCAGAAGCAAAGACAATATAATCCCAAGATTGCAGGGACAATATTTCATGAAGTTCAAAAGATGCTAGATGCACGAATAGTTTTTCCTATTCGACATTCGACTTGGATAGCTAATATTGTACCGGTTCGCAAGAAAAATGGAGAAATTAGGATTTGCGTGGATTTCCGCAATCTTAATCAGGCTTCCTTGAAGGATAACTACCCACTGCCAGTCATGGACCATATTCTGCAGGCAGTAACTGGATCGGAAATGCTATCTATGCTAGATGGTTTCTCTGGCTATAATCAGATTGAAGTGGCTAGAGAAGATCAACATAAAACCGCATTCACTACCCCCTGGGGTATGTTCGCATATAGAAGAATGCCCTTCGGTTTGATCAATGCTGACAAAAATTTTCAAAGGGCCATGGATATGGCGTTTGCAGATTATAAAGACAAGATCATTGTGATATACCTAGATGACTTGACAGTGTTCTCAAAGAAGCGAGAAGATCACTTAAGAGATTTAGAGAAAATTTTGCAAAGGTGTAAACTTCATAAGATTTCTCTGAATCCAAAAAAATCTGTGTTTGGAGTTACAGAAGGTAAACTCCTAGGTCATATTGTTTCTAAGGAAGGAACTAAGATCGATCCTGAATGCGTTCAAGCTATAAAGAATCTTTCCTTGCCTACAAGTAAACCTGGAGTCCACTCCTTCTTTGGAAAGGTGAACTTTTTGAGAAGGTTCGTGCCAGATTTTGCCGAGCTGACTAAAGAAATCGCTGATATGATGAAAGGAAAAGAATCTTTCAAATGGTCAAAGGAAGGTAGAGAGGCATTTGAGCAAATCAAGGGTGCTATTGCAAAAGCTCCTACATTGGTGTGTCCCGATTTTAAGAAGGATTTTATAATTTATTGCTATGCTTCACCACACACAATCTCTGCCATTTTGACTCAGCACAATCAAGAGGGGATTGAATCTCCTATCGCATTCATGAGTTCAGGGATTCAAGAAACATGAACTTAATTACACTCCTCTTGAGAGACATGCGTACGCGGTGGTAAGAGCCCTGAAACACTTCAGGTATTACGTGTTGAATTCTCACACCAAAGTCTTAGTTCCAGACACCGCGGTGAAATCAATGTTGACACAACAGGAACCAGGATCTAAAAGAGGTAATTGGGTCTCCAAGATCCAAGAATATGATCTGGACATCAAGCCTACCAAGTTGGTTCGAGGGAGAGGACTCTGCCAACTCATTGCAGAGAATGAACCACGAGATAACTCTGAAGAAGAACTAGTTGAAGGAAATTTACCATTGGTAGTTTTTGTCAGTACCACAGATGAATGGTATTCTGATATTGCCTACTTCCTCACATACGGCGAGTGTCCAGAAAATCTGACAGCTAAAGAGAAACGAGCTATCAAACTAAGAGCTGCCAGATACGTCATTTGGGATAACACGTTGTTCAAGAAAGGAATTGACGGCATGTTCCTCAGATGTGTTGATAAAGAACAACAACCTAGGTTGTTGGAAGCCTTCCACAATCATGCTTGCGGCGGTCATTTTTCTGGCCCAGTAACAGCCCATAAAATTCTGAGAGCACATTATTACTGGCCCACTATGTTTTCTGATGCTCAGAAATGGGTGACCAAATGTGAGGCCTGTCAACAATTTGTTGGAAGACCAAAGTTGGCAGCACTGCCTTTGAAGCCAGTTGTCATTGAAGAACCCTTTCAACAATGGGGTTTAGATTTCATCGGGGTCTTGAATCCTAATTCTAGCGCTGGTCATACCCACGTGCTCACCGCCACTGATTACTTTACTAAGTGGGTAGAAGCTATACCGGTGAAACAAACATCTACTGCAGTAATCTGTGATTTCATCAAAGAAAACATATTGGTTCGTTATGGAATTCCTCACAAGATCGTGACTGACAATGCCTCAAATTTTTCTTCTACAGAGATGATAGGTTTTTGTTATGGATATGGGATATCTTTGTCTCATTCATCAGATTACTACCCGCAGGGAAACGGTCAGGCTGAATCCAGCAACAAAAACCTCATTACCATTGTGCGCAAGTTAGTCGAAGAAAATCAAAGAACTTGGCACAAAAAGTTATACGATGCATTGTGGGCTGACCGCATAACTCCCAAAAGGGCAATTGGGATGTCTCCATTTCAACTTCTGTATGGAACTGATGCTCAAATTCCCGTCACATTGGAGCTACCAGCGTTAAAATTAGCTCAGGCAGTTGATGATGAATGCTTCACCAATGCATTAGATAAAAGGGTCATGTTCCTAAGCAAGCTCGAGGAACAAAGAAGTCAAGTGGCCAACAGGATCGAGGAACATCAATCCAAGGTAAAGAAGTTGTTTGACAGGAAAACTAGAGAGAGACAGTTTCAAATCAATGACTTAGTTCTTCTCTGGGATAAAAGACGTGAGCCGAAGGGAAAGCATGGGAAGTTTGACTCACTGTGGCTGGGACCGTTCAAAATAAGACACTTCTGTGGAGATAGTACCTACTACTTGGCATATCCTGATGGAACTCATTTGCCTTTGCCCTACAGTGGGCAGTATCTCAAATATTACCAGAATTGAAAACGGGTTGTTCCCCGTATGTACATAGGTAATTAGGATTTTGGTTTGTTTGTTTCCCTGTTTTTCGGTCTCCTCTCTTGTGTCGCCCCATTTTTGTGCCCCATCATTTCTGTGATCATGTTCATGACTATTTTGGTCTGGGTCCGTTGCTGCGTCCATGAAGTCCTTGTCCCCAATCAGAGCCAGCTGTTATCAGCCAATTTTGATTTTGCAAAATTGTTAAAAAATAATTAAAAATTAAAAATTAGAAAATTTTGAAAAGTGTTACTTTGCGTGGTTCATTGGACTCCTTGCGATCGTCTTATTTTTGTGATCGTTTCAGTCTTCGTTTCATGATTTTCGGGCAAGAACTCTTCCCGCCAGGCTTTAAAACGCATTAAAATACATTAAAATAATTAATTAATATTTAATTAATTAATTGCTCCTTGTTTGATTAAATTAATTTTTGAAAAACAACTTAAGGATTATTTAATTAAATAAATATAAATTAAAGTTCATTCAACAAGTTTTAGTGCCGGGGAAGTAAGCTTTTGTTTCCAACTGCCGGGTTGGCTTCCCGAACCCGGATTTCCACTTTCCTGGCAATTTCCTTCAAATTTCCCGCACGTGGGTTTTCCTCTGCCAATTGCCAAATCATGGATTGGCAAACGGGCATAAAATTCCCCAATTTCCCACATGGGGAAATTGGACGGGGATTGCCAACCCATTTTGCCATTCCCGTTGGCAATTGCCCGTTACTTTTCCCATTTCCCCCTGGCACTTAAGCCACTACCCGGGAAGAGAGGAAGTTGAATTAATCCTCGTAACTTCCTCCATCAAACCCGTTGGAAAAATTCAGAAGCTTCTTTTTTTCTTCAGGAAGACATAATATTTTGTCAGCCTTATGCAAGAGAAACTAACGCCATTGTAGAAGAAGAAAATACAAGAAAGTTTTTGTTTTGTTTCCAACAAATACCATGCGCATTGGTTGAAGGAAGACCCAAGACAGGAGAGGAGAAACATAACAAGAAAGGAGGACCAATCACATTGGAAAGGAGGAGAATCCACGCAGGGAGAAGGGAGAAGTCTACCATGCGCCTATGAGGAGATTTTTCAAATCATACCAAAAGCCCACGCATTGGGGGAAACAAACAGAAAAGGAACAGTTTTCAAAAGCAAGCATAAGAGGATTGAAAGAAAGGTGCACAGCCAAGAAGAATCATGCAAGTCACAGGGCAGCAAAGGGCAGGTTCAAAATAAGAAAGAAAGATTTCTTTCCAGCATGGGGAAATCAACACCCAGGTGAACAGAAAGAAATTTCATTTGCCTTTGAACTTAAAGATCTGACCAAAATTTTTCCCATGCATAGCACCTGATCCACATGAGACAAGTGGGCAGCTAGCAAAGACAAAGGCGTTTCACAGCATGCACCTGTCCACACTGGCAGGAACGTTGAGTGTTAGGGAAAGGACAAATAAAAGCTTCTATTTTTGTCTAAAAGACCACGATGGAGGGAGGAAAGCTACAGCAATCCTAAACACCTTAAAGCCAAGAGGGTAAAGGACCAGGATCAATTGAAGTTTTTCAGAGTAAAGAAAAGTGAAAACACGCCCCATGCCACGAGGGTAAAAAGACTTTGGATAAACCAAGAAGTTGTTTGCGCTCCAAAGAAAAGAAAAGATACAGCACTGCATCATGGATTCAAAATGGAGAAATGAAGGTCTGTCGCCCTGATGTTGCAGGGTGAGTGTGGGAAAAGGATCTAAAACGTTCTGCAAAGGCAGTATTCAAGAAGTACACGCCTAAAAGAAAAAATCTTTAAAACAAAATCAAAAAGTGAGCCAAAGTAAAGGCCATGCATGCAGCCAGAGGAAGAAAGAAAGAAGTGACCAAGTCGTTTAGTTGTTGCAAAATCTTGGCAGCTGTAGTGGAAGTTATTCCAGCACCTAGCCCAGGGTTTGATATGGTGGTTATAGATGAAGCTGATGTTCAGGTTGCACGCGAAGTAGGCATGTTACCAAAATCTTTTCATTGGGTGCTGTAGGTGTGTTCTTGTCGGGTATCCACAGCAACTGCCTGCAACAGTAATTAGCCAGGCAGAGGCATGTTGCCTTCAGTATAGTAGAAGCCTTTTTGAGCACTTCCAACAAGCAGGTCATCCAACTATGTTGTTATCTGCTTCAGAATTCAGAATGCATCCTCAAATTCAGGGTTTTTCCATTCAAGATATTTTTATCAAAATGAATTAAGTGACAGTGAGAGTGTTACCAGGAGACCTGATGAAGTTTATTACAAAGATTCTCTATTGAGACCTTACTTGTTTTACGATGTAACTCATGGAAGAGAATCTCATAGAGGTGGATCTATTTCATATCAGAATATTCATGAAGCACAATTTGCTTTGCAATTATATGAGCATCTTCAACCTGGGTCATAATCATGGCAGCATTAGGTCTTTATTGGTAAAGGTATTTTCTCATCGTTTGGAAGGTACAATTGTGCTTATTATGGCAAAGCCAAAACATTCTTACTACAAGTGTTATATAATAAGGAAGAACCGTGAGCATTGTGGTAAAACCATTCTTTTCAAAAATGTTGGGTTAAGCTCGGTATTCAAGTGAGTTGAGCCAGAGAAGAACTCAGGGAGTTCGGTTCTGGAAAGAAGGTAAGACGACACGAAGGGCATGGATCGCCATGGGAGTCCGAATTCAAGTTGAAAATGCATGAGCTCATAATCAAGCTAGGAGCGATACGATTGAGGGCTCATTCGTGAGTTGAGTCGTCTAAACACCTAAGTGAAGAAAGAGCACATCTCGAGAATTTCTCATTCCAGTCATCATTCGTCTTTGCATGATTGCCCTAATTCTTCAGACCTAATCAACAACTCAACACTATAATTCAGAGCATTGGTTCATGCGCAAGCACCTGTAATCTATATCACACAATTTCTAGAGGTGGAACTCGTTGATGAAGTACCTCAAAATATACCAGCCCAACTTGTGGAAGTAGTCACAAATTCTCAACCAAAAGTTGATGATCCGGTTCTTTCCCCGCCTACATTTGAAGAATCACCACAAATGGAGAAAATGGTGACAACATCTTTCTCACAACAAGAAGATCCAATTTCAGCAACACCCGAAGGTGATCCCCTTCAGCGTGATGAAGATCAATTCCCAACAAACATAGAACCATGTACAATGAGGTACTTGGAGAGGTTCCCACCTGGCTACATGATATCCTGAAGAATTGAAAGAGGGTCATCAAGCCAATAGTGATAAACTTGGAAGCGATTGCGTAAATGTTAGAATCCATCACTCCAAAAAAGACCAAATACTACGCTAAGGTGTGTGTCAACGAATTCATAAATCACTTTGATGATTTTTCAACACCACTCGTTCACAATGGGGCAAAGGAGATGGATTTCCAAGACTCTGAATTCTCATGAATTCTGCCGAGAGATCAACACTTTGGGATGGTGACAAAGACAAAGGACATAACTCCAGGCAGTGAATTGCAATTTTGGCTCTTGGAGATCTTCTCAATGGCGAAAGACCAGAAGCTGGATTCTGATAAACCAAGGTGGCGTAACGACTACGGTCTCGTGACAAATGAATAATTCACCATGGAAAGGTACTCGGAGCATGTGGAGAATTGTGAATGTGAATACGAATGAAGACAAATTTTCTCACACCAGGATATTGCTCAGATAGAGGGGTGGATGAATTGCTCAAGTTTCAAGCTCAGCACTCTTGTCATTTGGAGGATTGCAGAGCACAGTCAATGAGTTCATTCCCGTACGATCGGGATAGGCGGACTCTTGGCCCAATGGATAAGGCACTGATCCTAGGTGTCTTGATCTAGGTGGCACATTGCTGACTAGGATGTCTACGTGTGCATACAAGTCATTTAAGTGGGGTCCACATGTACCCATTTCTTTTATTTATGTATTTTTCCTTAAATGCCCTTTTAACTTAAGTGGTTTCTATTTTTAGTCACTTTTTAAAAGTTGGTTGAAAAAGTCAAAGTCACTTAAGTGCCCTATTTAATGTGCATTTAAAACCCTAACTACTTTGTAACCAACTTTTGGGTTATAAAAGGAAGTCAGGGGCTCATTTGTAAGGGTGACTTTGAGAGAGGAGAAGAAAATACTTTTGTGCAAGCTTTGTTTCAAGAAGAAACTTTGTGTTCTTTGTGAAAAACATTTTGGAGTTAATAGAATAAGAACTTTGTGTCTCATTCATTGTCTCTTGTAACATTTGGTGTTCTTATGTTCATTAGATGTTAGGTGTTTGAATCTTGCATGCAAATATTATCTTTGATCTTATTGTCAACATTAGTAATCAGTTGTTCTAGTTCACAGTGATCAAGCTCTGACTATCTACTTGCTCATGTGTGTTCCCTTTTGCATGTTCTTGTTTGGCTAACTCAAACTCCGTTTTATTTGTGTTGGTTATTCATCTTTCCTCTTCATGCAATATTAGGCTCTGTTTTTACCTAACTCTTGCATGTTCTTTCAGTTCATTCCATTCCACTCCTTTCTTTCATTTCATTCCATTTCCTTCATTCACTTTTCTTCCATTGATGTTCCAAAACACCCCCCACATACAATTTTGAATGTATAGATGTAAATACAGTTTTGGTTTTCAATAAAGGCAGCCTCACCTTCATTGAGGAGGGACTTCGTTCCCACACTGTTGCATGTCATTTGCATGCGTGCAAATCCATATGCTAACAATTTGGAAAATCAACAACCTCGTAGTTGATGGGTCCTACTGGTCAATTGAAATGAAAACTAGTTCATTTGGATGGACCCTTGTCCACCAACAAAAGGAACCCCTGTTCATCAAACTACGGACCCTTGATCCACCAATTTTATGCAACCCCCGTACACCCTTAAGAAATCATGATCCAAGAAGCTTTTCTATGTGCTTTCATCACTCCATCAATATTTTCACACTGAAGACAATAACATAGGAAACAAAACTTTATGTTGCAACATGAATATATGAGCAAGGGACAAACTATGAACAGATTTTACATGGTACATGTGCAACTAATGAATTCACAATGATACTTAAACAAAAAGCCACCATTATTGGGTTGTGTTTTCACTGTGATCACGTATAGACTTGAAAACCATGCTATGGTCTTTCACTAGGCAAAATTCCTATTGTCTTGAAAATCGAACCAGTCTCAAATCCTGCTAGCTCATCTTTATTTGGATATATCTAGCTCAACAGGTTGGTGCCATGAGATTTATTTGAAGAACTTCCCCCCCATTCAATGTGAAATGGGAGACTTATTCTTTGATAGGATTCTAGCAAGTAAGACCTATATCGAAACATGTCATACGTAAGGCAATAGAGTTTTTTTTAGTTTTGGAGCCTGAGTCTTATTGACATGGTGGAACTGTTAGATGAAACTGTTGACGAAGTGGAACATCTTCTAAGTTTTGTAAAGTTTCAATAATCAGAAAGATCGTGGCTGTTAGAGGATCACGAAATATGTCACTATTGTACTAACAAAAGTGTAAAGGTTATTATCCACTCAACACTGACACAAGGATAATTTGAACACTTTGACAAACTGGAGTTTGACTGAAAAAATTGATGAGGGATATTACATTATGTTATAAACCACTCTATAGATGACAAGACTAAATTTCATTTAGTGAATCATGAGAAGACATTGATTCTCATAACATTGACTTTAACATGAGCCTATCCTAAGACTTAGTGAAAAGATGTACAACTTACCTTAACAAGTAATGGAGGATCAGAGAGAGTATTGAAGTACATAAATTTCGCTACATCATTGATTTGATTTTATTTTGTGCACGATGTGC
The DNA here is from genome assembly GCA_019776745.2 of Taxus chinensis. Classification (NCBI taxonomy): domain Eukaryota; kingdom Viridiplantae; phylum Streptophyta; class Pinopsida; order Cupressales; family Taxaceae; genus Taxus; species Taxus chinensis. The sequence goes on along the minus strand of CM034155.1, from coordinate 163,428,365 downwards.
AAAACATTATTTTATTAGATGTTAGATTACAAAATGAATAATGCCGTCTAAGATAAAACAAGAATAAATTTTTTAGTTGAATTGTAAGAACTTTGATTAACAAGATGCACTAAAGAGTGAATCAACAAGTGACATCACTGATGTTAGCTTTCATCTCCAAAAGATGTAGACTCATACTATCAGTTACATTGTAGATGTGGAGGTGGTTGTCAGACAGAACTTCAAGAAGCTTTGCAAACCCAAGAATTTAGAATCATGTTATCGCTAAGCTTCTAGCAGTTCTCTTGAGGCTAATGCAATGTGGAGAAAACACATGAGCACTTGAATGCATAGAGAATAAGACAACTGGTTACAAACAAGGCCACAATGAAGAAACTAGTTACATACTGTAAATGGAAGACCGTGAGAGTATGAGACTTGAACCAGGGGCATTGCATTGAAGGAAGTGAAAGGTAGAGGAACTATCAAAACTCCACGTTGAATTACCATTGTCATGAAGGTCCAGTTTGTCAACACATATGAACCCTTGACTGAATAAGGCAAAGACGATAAATACTGATATACATGGAGAATGTGCTATGAGCACCAACTGCAAGAAGCTTATTCAAGATATGACAACTATTTTCAACACTCTAGGACGTATAAAATGCATCCCTATGGCGGGACTATGTTCATGGGATCAGATGCATAGAAAGTTTTGGCAAATCTAAGATCAAGTCACTGGTTGATAGAACTGAGAGTACGAAACATTAACATCTATTGATTACTTGCGAAGATTATCTGTACACTTTTATCGATAGACAAGATTACAACAATCTAAGTGTAAAACATTTAATGGAGGATTAAACACAGTGGGCACTAGAAGAATTATACATAATTAAGCATCAGTCTGGCTCATATGGAAGATGGATCATAATATGCTCTGAAAGGTATTGAATGGTAATCAGACTGCCGAGGTAGACGAGAGAATTTTATATGTAGTTCCTAAAAGCTTATAAGAGTGCGTACACAATATTAGCTTTGGAAATCTACAGTATTCACGGTATAAAGAATACTCAGAAGTGATAAGGACAAGGAGTTATATATAGGAAATACAACCAACTATAATTAGGGAGGTTGGTTTAGCAACTCTTCCCACAAGACTCTCCAACAAATTACTAATTTATGTGAGTGGTTTAAATAATTAAACTCACTTAACAAATAATTATTATAGGAGAAGTCATGTAAACAACTGGATATTATAGGAAGGTGCTAACAAGTGCCAATAAATTTATTGGAATGGTTCATGGGAATTTCCTAAGGGTAGCCTACAAGAAACACAAGGATATGAAGGAATACTAACTCATTCTTGTGCAAGGTGGAGATGAATTCCCCAAATGTGTTTTATAATACAGCTCTACACCAATGGTACCAGGAACTAGAAGCCCTTCTCTTGAGTCATTATGCTCATGCAAAGCTACATTTCCAGTCATATGTAAGAAACCTACGGAAAATAACCACCCGCAAAAGGAAATGATTGTTTGCCCACTACTTGCAAGAGTCAATGGAATCCAGTGTCAACATGCATGGTTATACAATTTAGGTAGCACAAAAAATCTGGTTTCAGTCTTCTGCCATATGGTTAATAACATTAGGCTTGAAATTAAGATACCTCATCCCACACTATATAGAAGTTACTCTTGGTTGAATAAATGACAACATGCTGTTAGTGAATGAATAATATTGCGTTGATATCACACTTCATTGGGAGGTTCATAATGGTACATACGTACAACACATACATTGTACGAGTGTTTGTATTCGTACATGGAGTGTTGAAGACCATGTGCTGCTTGACATGCCTTGGTAGTATGAATCATGAATAAATTAAGACAACAATAGATGGGAGGAAGTACATGTACTACAATGTAACTTAGAGAAGGATGGATTTAGTCACACCTTGTTTTCCCATGAGAGAAGACTTTAAGTATTTGAACATCAATGTATAGGTTCTAGGATCGTGTATGCTCATTAGTAATTGAGAGTCTATAGAGTTATTTGAAAATAGTGGAGGAGAGAGATGAGATTTACATTGAGGTTCACCCTCTACATAACCAAGGATTCAATTCATTTTTACAAACTCAACAATGGTGTATGAGTTGCCTTAGTTGAAGATTATCGTGATATGTATTCTTGAAGTATGCATGATATAAGTAGTGGATGAGTTTCCTATCTCTGTTTTAAAACCCTATGAGATAAATTATGCACCACATAAAGATGTATTATAGCTAGGGGCTAAAATACACTTCCAAACAAGGCAAAGAGCTCTACAAAATGACTTTTATTTCAAAGGAAATGATGAGATTAGAAATAGGTGCAAGAATTGTTATTCACAACATGAGTTGATTAGAGAAATTCTTAGAACCTTGTGCATTGTCTACACGTATAATATCTGCCTAAGTTAGGAAGTGTGTGTAGGAGATATGCACACAGATTCCAGAGCAATCAATAAAATGCATGAAGGTTGATGGCATAGATTTCCCTTGAGCATAGGATAGAAGATTTGAACCCGGGTCATTGTTTACTGTGCAAGTGTACCCGTTATTTTTCCACTGAAATACATCTCAAAAGACTGGTCTGATTTATCAGATTATGTATCAGTACAAGGACGATGACGTGGATCTTTTTCTCATGGTCAGAGAAAAAATGAGGGGCTTATAATGCCATTTGGACTTTCCAATGCACCCAGTACCTTTATGTAAGGCTAATGAATCCAGGTTCTTAAGCCATTTATAGGTAATTTTTTTTTTTCTTTAGTCTATATGGTATACTGTTTTCAGTCAATGCAACTATAGGTACGTGGCAACCAGTTCCTTCTTCTGCTATTCGAATGACCTTTGTTGCTTCATAACCATCCATTTTGAAGAATCTTCAAGAGAACATAGCATTAATAAGTCAATCGACTTAAAAGTGGTGAATTTATTGAAATACTAGTAACTACTATAATTTGGGGTTTGTGAAGTCCACTTACAGGAGCATGTTGAAGATGGATAATTTTGAAACAACTGTGTCAAAGCATATCCTAGAATGTACACAACTACCTCAAGACAACAGGTAAGGTGCTTTAGCTATCATGGACTTCACATTAGATTTCTATAGGTAAATATTATCCAAACAATTTTAGTTCAGATTTGTGCACCTATTGTTGATACTTCATAGAATTGGATTAGAAAAAGCTTCATTTGGGGCACAAGAAGTTGAACTGCATCTTTCATTATTCTGAAACAAAAGGTGATTGAGCAGCCAATAGTTAGCATTTCCAGGACTTCAGTAAAGCCATCTAAGTGCCCAAATGTGATTTTAAGTAAAATTTTCATTGGATGACTTATTCATAAGGAACTTCAAGACAATAAACCAATTGCTTAGTTTAGTGAGAAAAATAATGAGGAAAAAAGGAACTATGCCATCCTGGATGATCTGGAACTTTTATGTCCCATGGTTCAGGAATTGAATAACAGTTTTTGGATGACACAATCATATTGCCTATTGGAGTTTATTATCTACACTGAGATAATCTATGCCTTTCAATTCATCACCAATCTGGAAGCCAAAACTGCAGCTCTGTAGGCACTGTATTGATGGGTGGACTATATCGTTTCTTTTGTAATATATGTCTCACTTTCACTATCAAACACAAGATAGGGTCAAAGCAATAAGGTTATGCTAATGCCTATAAGCATGAGAATGTATTAGTAGCATGAAGTTCATGTTAGAAATTGTTTTTACTGATGCAAGATTACCACTTAAGGATGCCTCATATGAAGATATTAAGCAGTTCATTTTTGCGACAGCTGTAATGATTTGATGCAAGTCCAGCCCATGAGGAAATTGGAATGCTATTTGATTTGGGGAGCACAATTTCATGACTTAAGGTACTGACCTATTATGTACATCTTGTACCACTCAGTGATTCAATGTAACGCATAGCAACTAAAATTTCTATAAATTTGTGTTTTATTTAAAGACATCACTCATAATTAAATCACTTTAGGAATGGCGAAGATTGCAAAACAAAGAAAAGAACAAGGAAATAACTCAATCTCTAAAGAACATGGAATGAAAATCTCTACAGCTAAATAAATAATTGTCTCCCATATCAAGGATTTTGTTTTGGTTGGTAGAATATACAGTGATATCTAAGAGTTCAATTTGCTTCAAAAACATAATCGAGCAGCTCTCATGTTATCCAAACAACTTTACAATTAGCAATGATCGTTAGTTTCAATGTCAGTAAAATGACAATCTTAAAGGTGAAATTTGTTATGAACTAATTATATTATGAATTAACTATTGTATAGATGTGTCCATCAACACATACCGCTTTAGAGGCTATATATCATAAGAATGTACAGATGTGAGTAATTATATATATATATATATATATATCATTGCCAATATACATTATTTATATATAATCCTCTGTTACTCTGTACCAAAATTTCAGATCTACTCTGCACTAGATAAAATAAGAATCCCCAACGTAAAGCAAAAATTCCAACCATATTCATGGGATCTAAACTTCCACATAGACGGACTAGATAATATTTACTCATCGACTACTTATCCAAACACCCATACATTTTAGTAGTGCTAATTGATAGAATTTTTTTTTAAAAACATGAGATTCAATTGTGTCACTTGAAGGTTCGAAAATGAAAGTGGGAAAACTCTATGGACTTTTTGACTTATTTAGTTGAATTGAAAAACAAACATGGTGAGGTTGGACAGCAATAGATAAACTCCCTAAAGAGCTAAATTTCTTTATGACCTGGATAGGATACTGAACAAGAAGGATTTCACTATCTTTGGAATGGCAACAAAGGATGTGAATGTGATTCCAAGTATATAAATAAGCAATAGGAAGAGACTTTCCTGGCCTTGGGGAAAAAATGTAAATACGCTGCTAAAATTTATCTCGAAACCAATGGGGTAAAAATAACAAGAGAAAGTCGAACTTCAGAGGGGCTCCTACAATACATAAAATTGCAACACAACTGATGCGTCAGCAAGTAAAATCATAATATATAAAATGTTTATACAATTACAGACAGCTTTTGGATAGGCTGCAGGCATAGAAACTTTTGGACAAAAAATATGTCTTTGATGCTTCGATTACCAAAGCTGTTAATCTAAATAACCTCGAGTTAAGGAGACCCAATTTCCACATTTCATTATAAAGAGGGCATGTAGTGAGACAAAATAATGAAATGCAAACTTGGTACGTAAAGAAAAAATAACAATCTTTTAGGATATACAAGCAACATTGTGAATTTAAGAGTCACGCATAATGGCTCACATCTGCAACCAAAACAGATTTTCTGGAAGTGTTACTGCATATCATAATTATTCCTTTTAGTTTTTGTGATAAGTAAATTGAATGGGTTGCAAATTGAGAGGACAAAGAAGCCTGGCATTTCACATAAGCCCTATCGAAGAGGCTACTTCGCCTTTGAATATATGCAATATTGCTTGTATGGATGGATCTGAATTAAAGCCTGCATATAATGGTACAATAAGTACAACATCATAGACTATATGGACTATATACACAATTTTGAAATGACTAGGCACAAAAATATGCATTTGGACTCTTGTGAGATACATGGTCAGAAACATTTTTTGCAAAGCTAGGATCAGGATCCAAGAGTTACAGTCCAGAGTAGGCTCACGCTTGTCACAGAAATCAGGAATTGCAGCTCAAAGATCAAAAGGGCAGTCTGCAACTAAGAGATTGAATATATACAGAAAACAAAGGCATTGTAGCAAGATGATATGGCATCATCAACACCTTGAGATGAATTACGATGTCATCAGCCTATTAATGACAACATAATGAAAATTATTAATTATGGATATTTGATTTATTTTCCCAATTACTTATTTCCTCATCAGGCAGTGCTGGATAGTTTTAGCAGTGCCTTGTGGTCAAGGGGTCCCATGTTGGGTAAATGTTTGGGCTGGGTTACAATTTTACAAGAGACATACAGTATTTGGAACTCACTTTTTAATTTATACATAAAATTTTAAATATAATTGAACCAATTATAACTCATCATTTGCAAAACTATTTTCCTAACTCAGAGAAGCAGGCATGAGAAATTTACAGACCCTCTTTTTTCCCACCCACTCAAAGTTTCCATTGAAAATATTGCCAGCTCCAAAATTTCCAAGAAAGCTACTCAAATTGCCTGTTTCTATTATTTACATTCTTCATGGGGCCACTTGTGCATTGAAAATAGGAGCTGCAGCCCACTGTACGGGACACCTACCCAGGTATTTTATACTAAACTTTTTCTAGTCCTTAACAAGATACCTCTGAGGTGTGCTTTCTGCGGCCAACTTGATGAACCCTGGTCAAAGGCTGAATGAATAGCCCAATCATTGTAACCCTGTTGATCCGTGGTGCAATAATCTGCAGCATGAATGAAACCCTTGATGCTAAAAAGAGCTTGGAAGGAAGCATCGCATTGAGGGGACAGAGAAGGAAAACCATTCTAGACTGATGTTCAAAATGGGGAAGGTTACCCATCTGCTATATGCCAACTCAAATGAGGATGTATATTTCTCAATCCTGTTAGGAGATGTCTGTAAACGGAAAACATTGTTTGGGTGGTGGATGTTGTTCTGATTGCTGTTGTAAACCATACTGATACTTTTCAGCTATACTATCAGCTGCCATGGCATTCCCTGGGTTCGATGGAGTGTCCATGCAACTTTCATGCCTAAGGCCTATTAATCATCTGAGGATTTTTTATATTCAGTCCTCCATATTTTTTTACTTTTGTAATCTGACTCCATGCCACCAGAGGGTACTTGAAATCAGCTTGTTTCCCTTGCAGAGAAAATTCCTGCAAATGTGTACGAGTTGTTCTACTTAAGTAGGAAGAGGGAGAAGGGACATCGTATAAATTGGAACTGCTTGGAGGACAACCTTGATCATTTGAATCTTGCCAGCAAAGCTAAGCCATCTCTTGCCGCAGTTCAAAATTTTGAATCAGATTTTATAGTGTTTGTTCCCCTAAACTCGTGGTTTTTTTGAGATGGTGTGGAAAGCCCTAATAGATAGTAGGAAAGTGACTTTCAAAGGGGATAACCTGAAGAGTTTTGTGCATTTTACCATCTGAAATGTTGAGGAAGATGCTGGATTAGCATTGCTGATCAACTGACCTGAAGCAGTTTGGAAGGTGTGGAGGAGGTGGACAAGCTATTCCGATTCTCTGAGTACCAGCATGGTAAAAAACAAAGTATCATCAACAAAGTGAAAGTTTAAGTACCGCGGGCCCCTCTTCATTGTTCATTGAGGCTATACCATGTATTTACTGAAATCCTTTTGCATGTTGAAGATAACATTTGAGGGTTTTATTTATAAGGATGAAGAGGCAAGGACTCGGTGGATCACCTTGCCATAGCCCTCTAGTAGAATGAAAGGGACTCGCATTTTCTCCATTAAGAGCCACAATGAAGGTTGGAGTACAGATGCGGCTACTTATCCACTGTATCAAGTGATTCTTGAAGCTGAATTTGGAAAGTGTCTATAGGATGAGACTCCACTTACATTTGTCAAAGGCCTTGTAAATATTTAACTTTATCATTATCACTAGCCTTTTTTGAGATTGCAAGGAAAGCAGGAGTTCTTGAACTATAATAATGTTATCCGTTATTTCCCCACCTTGAACAAAGGCAGATTAAGGAGGAGGTATAAGGCAGTAAAGGAGGGGCCTGATCTGATTGGCTATGAGTTTAAAAAGATTCTTATAGATCATATTGCATAAGGCTATAGGTTGTTATGGAGATAGTTGGTGTGCTTTGCTGATTCAGGGAATTCAAATGAATTTGGCACAATTCATTTATTTTCATGTGATTCCTCTACCACTTAAAGAATTTCAGATTTTATACGATCCCTATAGATTTGATAGAAAAGACACGTGAATCCATAAGGGATTTTCCCTGATCAAAGGAGAAGATAACCACTTGGAGTTCCTTTGCAGTAATAGGTTGCAGGAGAGCGAGTCATTATCTTCATTTTGTAGCACCTTGGGGATGTGATGAATAACCTGAGCCTGAGATATCATGGTATCATCTTCAGGAAGTGGTTGTTACAATTTTTGATAGGATGAGGTGGCATAAAAAAGCATATCACGCCATGTAGTGAAGTATATCACTATGGGTTGTCGAAACCATTGGAGTGTTTTCATTCGTTTGCGAGTTTACGCAGTTACTGTTAGGGCAAAATCACATCACCCCCGAATGGCCTGGGTGTGAAGTGGGGCATTTGGTGTGATTGCACAACATGGGACCATCTCTCAAGCTGTGGGACTTGCAAAACTTGAGATGGACCTCCGGAGAAAGCCGGGTTCTTGCTTCCTAATCTACCTGCCACAAGCTACTCCAGTGCAGGCAGAACCTATTCTATCCTAATCTAACCATTCCAAGGGGACAGAGAAAGAAAGAGAGTGAAAGAGCCTACACTAAGTAGTGATACACCAGAAAAAGAAGTGGTTGAATCACAGATTCGACTGCCTGAAGTGGAGAGAGGTGAGTAGAGGAGAGGGTGGACAGAATGCACCACGGACCAGAGATAGATTTCACACCGAACACCACTTCAAAACCCATTAAGCACAGCTCCCAGAACCTGCAACAAACATCAGAGTATGCACAGTATACCCTACAACGATGAGAGGTAAGAAGAGACAACAAAATAAGCCAAGGATGGACAGATGCATCACGAAACAAATTTTATTGCTCCAAAATGTTACACGGTACATCATCAGTGGGCAAGAGGTAAGAAAACACCATTATAGAGCCATGGGAGGAGGCTTAGACTCCGCATTCTACCCTAAGGAAGAAAGAGAGAGGGGGCAGAGGAGAAACGACCAACCTTTTGAATATGCCACTCTTGTATAATATATAAAAGAATGAGAGAGAAAGAGAGGGAAGAATTTGAATCCTGCTTCAACCACCTTGAGATATGCATTGAATCCTGCTTTGAAAGCTCAACCACTATCAATCAATGCCCCTCTCAAATCCGCCTACAATCTGTCGATTCTGGTTCCCCGGCGGATCAAATAAAATCCAATCTGGTAGTTGAAGAAATCAGATTTTGTATTAATGGCCTGGAAGACGTTTTCCCATTTTTCACCCACTAAAGCCTGTTAAGAATGATATTTTGTCTCCATGGCGTAGAGGGTGTCGAGATGTTTCAAAAAAGTCTTCTCCCGCCCAAATCTGAGTTTCCAGTCAAAAGATATGGCCATCTAAAGATTAGGGTCGTAGGCGCGCAATATTTTAAAGAGTATGTCTGTACTAGGTCCGCATGGCAGCCTCGCGCATCTTGGAGATTCAGCCCCCTCCTTATGCTCTTGAAATAGCACCAGAATGACACGTGGTGGCTTCCGCGAGCTCATTGGGCTTCTTCATATTTTTCCCGAGTCCTTTGCTTGGCGGGGCCAAAAGTCTGACTCTGGACACGTGGAGGCTTAGCGCTTGTTTGGAAACCCGCCCCAAATTTTACTTTTGAAGTAGCGCCGTGTTGACACTTGGCTCCTTCCGCTGGCCTGTCTTTGCTTTGACTATTCAACCCCAGACTCTGTCCCTTTTTTTGGACCTAGGACACGTGGCGAGCCTGCGCTTGTTTGGGGACTGCCTCCAAACTTTCCTTTTGAAATTGCACTGTTGAGACACATGGAGGCTTCCGCTGGTTCTCTATACTTAGTCGTTTTTGAGCCCACTCTGTCTCCCTCTGTTGGACCCTAGACACGTGGAGAGTTGGAGCTCATTGGAGTCTCTGCACTTCAGACCTAGCCTTGGTGTTGCGCCGTCAAGACACGTGGAGGCTTTCGCCAGCACTCTTATACTTAACCAATTTAGGCCCACTTTTGAATTTGACCTCTATTGACCATTGGCCACGTGGAGGGCTGGCGCAAGTTTGAGCCTCCGCCTTGGGCTCCCATCTTGAAATTGCGCCGAGCCGACACTTGGCACCTTCCGCTGAGTCGAAGACTTTTCAACGGCCGGTGCAATTTTTGGGGCTTTGGACATGTGGAAGCCTGGCGCTTGTTTGGGTCTCTGGCCTGGGATTTAATCTTTGGAGGTGCGCCGTTTGGACACTTGGCAGCTTCCGGTGTCTCCTCCATACTTAGCCAATTTTGGCTCGTTCTGAACTATTTGCAGAGCTCGAAGACTTCGAACCTTCTCCGTTTCTTTTCCTTTGAGCCTTTGGCTTCTTTGACACTGTCTTCTCTTCCCCGACCCTGCTATTCCATTTTAGAGCCCACCTATAACTTGTCTGTTGGATTTAAAACATGGGCTTGTACGACGGAACCGTCTCTTGAATTTCTTTTTGCACGGGGTTGTGTTTGATCAATTTTGCCGGGGGGCGAAAATTGAGATAACAGTTACATGGAAGTATTTGGTGTTGGATTTTGCATCCTTTATCCGTTTGTCCCTAGAACAATAAAACCAATGGAATTCCTTTTGCTAATGTAGCTTTGAAAGAGCATGAATGGCTAATTATTCTTCCCTTTCGATTGTTGAAGTATGCCCTTGATCTCGGATTTGAATTTGAACAATAGCTAACCTGATGTCAAGAAAATCCTTTTAGGATTTGCTCAACCCCGAGACAAAAATGTGTCATCGTTTGATTTTTGCTTGGTTACAAATTTATATATGTGATAGCCAGGGGAAATTAGAGCAGCTATCCACCAATCATAGATTTTTTGAGAGAAGGATGGAGATTGAAGCCATCTATATTCAAAGCAATTCACACACATAGTTAAGAGATGGTTCCGATCTAACCATTTCAAATAAGGTTTTCCCTTTAACTCTCGAAACTCAAATATCTTCAAATGATTCCCTAGTTGCTAAAACTGATGCGAACTTGCAAATCACTGATCCGATGTCCAAATGCTACCCGTGGATGGATGCCCTAGCAAAATAGATGAAAATATGATATTTCCTTGATTGATTTTGATGAAGATCTTAATTTTTGAATGATGCCTGAAATATTCTGTCACTTTGAAAGTTGATGTTGATGTTGATGTAGATCTGAAGCCCAATGCCGCCCTAGCTGAAATGTGATAAAAATCATATTTGAAGCCCAAATGTGATTCTTGGAGGGAATCACCATAGAGAACCAAAGGGTTTTCATTTCCAAACTCTTGTCCACCTAAGGTTTTTGTCCTCAATGGTTGAAAGCTGAAGCAAAATGCTCAAATTTGCAAAATCTAGATTAGTAAAAATGATTGATAAAAGTGTTTTTTCCAAATGAGCCCAATGCCCCTTTTTTTAATTTCCTTTTCGCCTATTTTTGAGGAAAGACACCCATAAAGCAACTTCACCTACTTTTATTTTATTTTTGAGTTGCTTTATCAAAATTTACCTTTATTTTAATAATAAAACATAAGTTGCTTTTTTATGATAAAATATAAAGTTACTTTTTGGCCACTTAAGTTAAATTTTTTTTTCCCTTATTAAAATATTTTGAAAAGGGAACATGACAGTCTACCCTTCCCTTACTTGAGCTCAAGCAATTGCAAACCTAGATGATGAATCATGTTGTCATGTCCAAAGTTTGGATCTTGTACCTGTTAGATGATGCATTTCCTACCAAAGAATACTATGTAAAACCTAGATACCCAAATGTCATCATGCCCATGTCATGAATCAAGTTGAAATGCCCATGTAATTTTATCACCTCTTTGAAAAACAACTTGACTTCATGACTCCCAACCTCATAAATGTAAACCTTCGGGAGATCAGTGAGGCAGTGCATGATTATACCTTTCCACCTTCGACTTGGATCAAGCAATGAAGGAAAACCCTTGGAACTCAGGAAACGATTCAACAATTAAGACTCAAGAGTGTATCTGATATGAGTCCTCTAAGAGTCTCTTTCCAATCCCAATAAGTATTACACAAAGAATGCAGTTCATTCTCAAGATGCTCTTTTTCTATTTGACAACGTATAATAATATCCATGATTTCCCACAAGACCAAAATCTGCCACACGTACTCACCGCCGTGTTTTTGGTTGACCTCTTGGTTCTTCCCATGTGATGGAGAATTTGGGACACTTATTTGAGCTTCATGATCAAACTTGTAAATCCCTATGGCCTCTTAAAGAGATCGTAGTGTATAGTTTCCAAAGTAGAGTTCAAATCACATTGTGTAAGGGATGAGATTTAGAACAGTCACAATTCGCCCAATATTTTACCCAACTAGGTACCCTAGTGGCTGCAATGATGTTTCTCTTCAGCTGAAACCTTACTCTAACTTCTTCCATTAAGGATATTCCCCTGAATTGTGCCAGCTTGTTGCAGCTGTTCGTGACTGATAACAGCTGCTCCAGCAACCTGACAATGCTATAACAACAGCAAAACTGATATTCTTTTGCAAAAATTGAAGGTGTGAACAATGTAGGAGCTGACAATGCTCTATTAGTAATCATAGAATGTAACCCCTTCTTGCTCGTGATTGGGAGTCCCTGCAAAACCAAGTGCATAAATGTAGGGGCTGATAATGATTATGACTGCAACATTGAGGCTGGAAATTTGGCACATGGCTGTCCCAATCGAGTTCCTTCCGTTCTTGGGTCGGAGGGTATCATCATTACTTGTTCTCCTCATGCTCGATAGATGAATCCTTGCACAAATATCCATATTTGGAGCTACCTTACCATGCTTACAGTGTTTTACTCTTCTTTTCACATGAGCTTCTAGGCTTGAAATAACCTTAATTTTGGATACTTGGCATTCAACATGTAATGCTTTGTAATGTCCCCGTTTTTTATAAAAAATTAAAAAAGAGGGTAAAATCGATTTGCACATGTAATTTTAAAATGAAATTTTATAGATTGTGCAAATCGAAATAAAAGGGGAAGTTCGACTTCACCTTGAGATAATAAAAGCATGTTTTTAAAGGTAAATCAAGTGACTAAGTAAGTCGCATTTGCCTGGAAGCATTTAATAATTAATATTGGAGATAAAGTGATTATTCCTAAGCATTGGGTCGACCCATATGAGCATCTTTTTAATATCCCTATGCATTTAATATTTGTTGTTGGCGACTTTTAGGCACATTTTTAAATGAAATTTCTTCCTAGATGATGGCGCCAAAGATGGAAAAGAACTTTGGAGGATGTGCAAGAAAAAATTATAAAAGAAGATGTGGTTACTCCTTTTTTGGCATGTTAACGGTTTATAAAAACTTATCTTCACACTTGAAGAAGGGATATATGCCCACTTATGATAAAAAACAAAAGGTGTTTATTAACACCACCATTTGTAAAGTGTGTGTGCCCATACAAGCTTGAAATAATAAGTTTTGCAATCATTTCTCTTTATATATACAAGCCGCCATTTTTGGGAGAAGATTTAAGCTTGCTTTGAGGGTTTGAAGTGTGATTTGTGATGAATATCTTTATTTACATGCTGCTGGTTTTTACTCAATGAAGTTGACTTGTTTTGATATATGCTAAGAGTGTTTTGGAGTGATTTTGAAGTATTTATAAATCTGTTGTTTAGATTTATTAATTGCAGATCTGGAATTGCATTTCTCGACTCTTAAAGTGAAGATAAAAGTGCTGGAATTGTGTTGCAGATTTTACCCTAACCCTAGCAACTGGGTTTAGGATTTTGGGAGTTGTTTTAAAGGGTTTCTAGTGTGTGAACAGATCTGGTTTTTATTTTGGATTGAAGCTCATAATTTTCCCTTTCCGCTGCACTTGGTTTCATTTCGAAAGAGTTAATATATTTGAAGTTATGGATTTTCAAAGTTTTCATTGATTTTCAGCAGTTTTATTTATTATTTTACTTCTGCAAAAGTATATTGGAAAAAGGAGTATAAATACTGACTGGATTACCCCATCTAAACCCTCACCTTGGCTCACTCCAACCCCATTTGGGTTGTATTGTAGCTGACACTAGGGTTAGTTGAGGTAACCCTTGAAGGATTTATCTTCTAAGTTGTTTGTTGTTGCAAGTAAATAAGAATATATTACTAATATCCCACAACGGGATATTACAGTGGTATCAAAGCTTCTTTCCTCTTTTCGTGTGGGTGTTTTGTGTATGCAGGGTGATAAGCATTTATTGTTTTATAAGAGGAGAAATAAGGGAAATATGGACGAAGGGCCTTTCACATCGGATCAAGTCAAATTTCTACAAGAGCTAATGCAAGGATGTGGTTTGGAACTTCAAAAAACCATGAGTGATCAAATGACCAAATTGATCACGGAAGTGGTTGGCAATGGCAAGATGCCAAACTCCAATGGCGAAGGGAGTTCGCATAGTGGGGAGAAAAATTCAACACAACCCACTCATAAGTCCTTTAAAGGCACTTTCCTTCCTAAGGAGAATCATACAGCTTTCGAGGAACCTTCAATAGTGGAAATCATTGCGGCATGCAACAAGGAATACGGCACTTTGCATCCGGCCACAAGGGCCATACTTACTTTTGATGACTTTTGTGCCTTAAAGATGGGAAGCAAGACCAAAAGAGGCCATAGGCAACCCCATGCGGATATCCAACAAAGGTTGGGAAAAGTCTCTTTAGCAAGCTTCAATGGAACCAACAAAATCACGGTAAGAGCTTGGCTACAAAAGATGGAAACCTATTTCTCCCTCAACCCCATGTAAGAACAAGAAGCCCTCAAGTTTGTTACCCTTCACTTAGAAGGCATGGCACATGAGTGGTGGTTTCATGGTATGCACACTCAAGGACACGACTTGATCCACACAATAAAAGGATATAATTACAGGATCATGAAGAGATTTGATAGAAAAGATCCGGAGCTTCATTTTAGGGAGTTGGCCCAATTGAAACAAATAAGTAGTGTTGAAGAATATGTAGCGGAATTTCAAAAGGTTGCAGTGATGGTACCGGATGTCAGTGAGAGAAGGTTGATAGTCCTCTTTACAGAAGGCTTGCTAGAGCCATTGAAAGGTTTGGTAAGAGCTTTTAACCCATTTACCTTGCAAGAATGTATTACTAAATCTCTAGATTTAGAATGTGCAACTTATAGAGGGGATTATGGGCCAAAAGGACAGCATTCTAATAACTCTCAAATGCTGCCCAAAGGTGGATTTAGAGGACAGCCAAGGTCTGATCTACAGCAGTCCCTTAAAGTGCAAGGAGGACAGCCCTTTGGATCATCGAAAGAGGCCCCACGAAGGCCCAACCAGCCCTATGTTCCACCATATAGAAACCAATCCCAAATTGGTATGCAAAAAGATGAGAGAGATGAGCTAAGAAGGAAAGGATTGTGTTTTGATTGTAAGACTCCATGGGTAAGAGGTCATAATTGCAAAGGTAAAGGACAAATTTATTTCATTGAAGTAATAGATTCAAATTTTGATTTGATTTTAGATTCTAATGATACTAATGAAGTGGTGAATGAGGGGGATGATGAGCATGTACAAGAAGAAGATGAGGAAGAAATTGAAGGAACATTGGCAGCCCTTTCAAGTAGTTCTAAGTATCTCCCTTTTCGAGAGGAAGGTATGCTATGCAAACAAAAGGTAATCATCCTCATTGATAGTGGGGCCACTCATAATTTTATTAGTGAGAGATTGGTAACAAGGCTTGGCCTATGTAATGAAGTTTTTCAAGGTTTCAATGTTACCATAGCTGATGGATATATTTTAACACGCTCTAGACGGATTTCCAAACTTTCTATCAACATAGAAGATTATGAACTTATTGGTAATTTTTACATGATTAATATGGATGACATGGATCTTGTGTTAGGAGTACAATGGTTGCATTCTTTGGGGGATTTCACTCTCAATTATAAAGACCTATTGCAAATATCCACCAAGGGAAGTAGAAATCTGTTCTGTATCTTTTATATCAGCAGATTGGAAAGACTTAATCACCCTTGAGTATGTAAAAAAATCAATTTTCTAATGATATGGTTGAAGGGTTGATTGTGGATGAAAGGTACAAGGTGATAGATGGACTTATTCTTTACAAGGGAAGAGTGTATTCAACACCAAAATCAGAAGTTAAAAATCTGATTTTAAAATCAGCACATGATGCCCCTACAAGTGGACTTCAAGGATACTTCAAGACCTACAAGTTGGTATGGGAAAAATTTACTTGCAAAGGTATGAAAGGAGATGTTCTTAAGTATGTTAGAGAATGTGTGGTATGCCAAAGAAATAAGAATAAACATACTTTTCCAGCTGGTCTTTTGCAGCCCCTACCTATTCCCTCTCAAAAGTGGGAAAGTGTGTCCATGGATTTTGTTACGGGACTGCCCAATGTTAATGGTAAGACTTGCATGTATGTAGTAGTGGATAGACTCACTAAGTATGCTCACTTTTTACCACTCCCTACTAAATTTGATGGTCTTATGATTGCTGATTTGTATTTCAGAGAAGTTTTTAAATTGCCTGGTGTGCCTAAGAACATTGTGAGTGATAGGGACAACAGATTTATGAGTCTTTTTTGGCAAGAATTATTCTGGTTAGTTGGGACGAAACTTACTCCAAGTACTAATTATCACCCACAAACGGATGGACAAACAGAAATAGTAAATAAATGGGCAGAAGGGTACTTAAGATATTATGTTTCAGGGCAGCAGTTAGCTTGGATAAAATGGTTGCATCTAGCTGAATTTTGCTAAAATACTACACATCACATGTCCATTGGAATGTTCCCTTTTAAGGCTTTATATGGTTATGATGCTAACTCTTTCATGGATGTAATGATGACAGATAGTAGAGTGCCTAGTGCACAAGAGTTAGTGCAACAGAGTATGGACATCATGAAATCTCTCAAAGAAAATCTGCACTATGCCCAAAATAGGCAAAAATTGTATGCAGATAAGCACCGGAGTGAGAGGACTTTCGACGTGGATGATTGGGTATTTCTTAGATTGTAGCCCTATAGGCAATCTACTCTCAAACACAGTGGCAAGGAAAAGCTAAAGCCATGTTTCTATGGGCCCTACAAGGTTACTAAAAGAATTGGTGAGGTGGCTTATGAATTGGAGCTACCCGGGGATGGTAAGATTCATGATGTTTTTCATGTTTCTTGCATAAAAAAGGCACTTGGTCAAAATGTTGTTCCTTCTTTGGAGTTACCCCTTTAGATGAAGAACGTAAATTGATCTTAATTCCGGAAACTATTATGAAAACAAAAGAAAGGAATTTAAGAAAATGTGTCATCAAAGAATATTTGGTCAAATGGAAGGACCTTCCATTGGAGGATGCTACATGGGAAAATGCTTCAATCTTAGAGCATCCAAGTTTACAATTGCTTGAGGGCAATCAATTTTGAGAAGGGAGGACTGTAATGTCCCCCTTTTTTATAAAAAAATTAAAAAGAGGGTAAAATCGATTTACACATGTAATTTTAAAATGAAATTTTATAAATTGTGCAAATCAAAATAAAATGGGAAGTTCGACTTCACCTTGAGATAATAAAAGCATGTTTTTAAAGGTAAATCAAGTGACTAGGCAAGTCGCATTTTCTTGGAAGCATTTAATAATTAATATTGGAGATAAAGTGATTATTCCTAAGCATTAGGTCGACCCATATGAGCATCTTTTTAATATCCCTATGCATTTAATATTTGTTGTTGGTGACTTTCAAGCACATTTTTAAATGAGATTTCCTCCTAGATGATGGGCGCCAAAGATGGAGAACTTTGGAGGATGTACAAGCAAAAACTATAAAAGAAGATGTGGTTGCTTCTTTTTTGGCATGTTGACGGTTTATAAAAACTTATCTTCATACTTGAAGGGATGTATGCCCACTTATGATAAAAAACAAAAGGTGTTTATTAACACCATTTGTAAAGTGTGTGTGCCCATACAAGCTTGAAATAATAAGTTTTGAAATCATTTCTCTTTATATATATAAGGCGCCATTTTTGAGAGAAGATCTAAGCTTGCTTTGAGGGTTTAAAGTGTGATTTGTGATGAATATCTTTATTTACATGCTGCTGGTTTTTACTCAATGAAGTCGACTTGTTTTGGCATATGCTAAGAGTGTTTTGGAGTGATTTTGAAGTATTTATAAATCTGCTATTTAGATTTATTAATTGCAGATCTAGAACTGCATTTATTGACTCTTAAAGTGAAGATAAAAGTGTTGGAATTGTGTTGCAGATTTTACCCTAACCCTAGCGACTG
Organism: Taxus chinensis; assembly: GCA_019776745.2. NCBI lineage: Eukaryota > Viridiplantae > Streptophyta > Pinopsida > Cupressales > Taxaceae > Taxus > Taxus chinensis. The sequence goes on along the minus strand of CM034155.1, from coordinate 163,410,189 downwards.
GGTTTAGGATTTTGGGAGCTGTTTTGAAGGGTTTCTAGTGTGTGAACAGATCTGGTTTTTATTTTAGATTGAAGCTCATAATTTTCCTTTTCTACTGCACTTGGTTTCATTTCAAAAGAGTTTATTTTCGAAGTTATGGATTTTCAAAGTTTTCATTGATTTTCAGCAGTTTTATTTATTATTTTACTTCTGCAAAAGTATATTGGAAAAATGAGTATAAATATTGATTGGATTACCCCATCTAAACCCTCACCTTGGCTCACTCCAACCCCATTTGGGTTGTATTGTAGCTGACACTAGGGTTAGTTGAGGTAACCCTAGAAGGGTTTATCTTCTAAGTTGTTTGTTGTTGCAAGTAAATAATAATATATTACTAATATCCCACAAGGGGATATTACATGCTTCTTCCTTTACATTGTTAACACGGACAATTTGTTTATCAGAAGTCATACCTTTTTCTATTGAAGATCCTTCACTTTCCACTTGCATGGTGGAAAAATTTATGGGCTGCTCACTAACTTCTTTTGGATTTGAATTTTCTTGTTTCCCGAATTCTTTATGCTCCACCATTACAATTGGAGATTTTTTTACCTTAATTTTTTGTAGGGGTTGTTTTGCTTCAGTGGCTATCAACTTAGCTTCCTTAGCTCTTCTTATCCATTCATCACACCTTTTCTGGGTCCCCATTATATCCTCTGTAATGTCCCCCTTTCAAGGACATCAGTCTTAGAGCCTCATACTTGTACAAAAAGTATTTTTAAATACTTTTGTATGCTTGGAGGTCAGTCATGGAATTATTTGAGCATTGTTGTTCTAATTTCTCATTGGGGAGAGGTCGGTCTTGCATGTGGAGCATTCTATTCTTCCATTAAGGGTCGGTCCTCTTGGAAGTCTTCTAATTTAGCATTGGGAGGCTATAAAGAGGAGTTCGCTACACTTGGAGGAGGATATCAGATGTTTGTGTATTCTTTTAGGATTGTGCATGGTGTGCATCTTCCTTCTCCACCTTGGACTAAACCCCAAAGGTGTGGCAATCTCTCTTGAGGACAAAAACCCTCAAGGGATCCATTGGAGGCTTCATCTAGGAGTCTCATGTGAGCTGATTTGGCACTACTAGTGCATTCATTGTTCTTCCTAGCCCTAGGAGAATTTCTTAAGGGACTGATTTGGTGTCACAGAGAGCTGATTTTTGTGATTTGAGTTCATATTCAGATATATCATCATATTTGGGGATAGAGATTATAATTTGGTGATTTTTGGAGTAGGGTTTCGTCCTTAACTACTCACTTGCAGATTTCGGTTGCATATTTGGGCATGATTTCGTGGTTGGAAAACTATGAGATTACTTCTGTTGGATAGCTTCGTCTTCTCATGATCGTTTTGAGCTATCATATGTATTCTAATTCCTATTTTCCATGGAGTTATGAATTTTAGAAGTTTCAGTTGTGTTTTACCCTAATATTTTGTTGATGTTCTGAATTAATTCATTTCCAGCTATTCTAGTGGTTGTAAATTCAATTTTATTGCATAAATAATATCTACAAGTGTTGTCGTGCATGTTGGTATTCATTTCATGAAGATTGGAGATGTTTTGAATAGGGTTTGAGACTCCCAAAGTTTCATATCAGTTTGCTGCCCTAAAAAAGGGCATTTCATTGTGTGAAGTTCATTTGTGGTTGATCTATTTCCATGTTCAATTTGATGTGTTGCCGGTTTTGTTATTGATTTGTATCAGAATTGTGGAAAAACCTCATTCGTCCCTATTCAGCCCCAAAAAGAACATTACAATGGTATCAAAGCTTCAATCTTCCCAGCCTGAGGATTTCTTGCAAGAAGATAAATGGCGAATAGAATTTTTGGTGATGCTAGATTTGAAATGCTTGCCCTAGGGCAAGAAAATATTGACCAATAAAATGGCTTAGCTGATCCACACCCTTCAAGATCCGAAAGGTGGAAAGATCTCTTCAAAGGGAGTCGATAATACTCAGCCATCCAAAGTGGACAACGTTGCTACATGGTATGAGGAGAGTAGGGCTCTTCCGGAGAAGATTCGTGACGCCATATCATTTTCTGAGTTCGTGGGAGTAAGGAAGAGAAGATCAAGGCCCAAGCCTAGGTCGTAAGTTGCACAAGAAGAAAAATTAGGGCTGCAAGTAATGGAGAAGAAACATCCCATAGAGGAATCCACGGTGCAAGTGGAAGTGAACTAAATCATTGGTTTTAGTGATATTCTTTGGTTTCTAATGATTGTGCATTGGCAAAGTGTTAATAAAGTTCATTTAAATGTTGCCTTCATGAGCCCAAGGTAAAATTTCATTGTATTGGTAATGAAATTCTTTTGGTGCTAATGACTTGTATGTGAAAGTGTTGAAGAAAACTCATATTTGCATAAGATGATTAGGATTGTAGGGGGCAAGTGTTAGCCAAAAAGTACACTTTTGCCCTCGATCATGATCGAGTTCAAAATTCTCAAACAGCAGTTCATGATGCGTTGATTAAGGAAGTTCACACCATGGAAGGAAGCTACGAAGAGTAAAGTATTGCCCACAAGATTTTATTTTCACTAACAAGAAAATAGTGACATTTAAGCTTTTGGTCTGACAAAAGCAATCCAATGACGCAAACCCTGAGGTTGGATTATTCCTCAAGCCATGAGGATGATACACCGTGGAGCAGTGATGGAAGATTGCATGGCAAAAGTAGCTTCATTTGTTGAAGATAAGTGGCTTCAAGGGAGGCATACCATCAAAGGGAGCAGAAAGATAGCATAAATTGCAGTGGATAGCCCACGGATTGGTTGCACATTTCTGGATTGGGGTTTCCATCTTCTGCAGTTCATTGCACATGTCTTAAGTAGTCATAAGAGGTATTTTTCTGAAAGGAAATGCTATTGCAAGTTCCTAAGGCATGCAAATGAAGAAATGGGATAGGGTTTTGATCCATTTACTGTGGGTTGGAAGGACTAGCTTTGTTATTAAATCTTCCTGCAGATTTATATTTGTATTGCTGTAGTATTTAGCTTGAAGCAAATCATTATTAAAGGATAAGGGAGCTGAAAAATATATAAAGATCAATCTGGGCAGTGATAAGAGGACTAGGCGCCTATTCAGCATTTGCCCAGTTTGCTTCCAGGTTTAACATGTATTTAATTTATCTATGCAGTTTAGCATGTGTGATGTTTCATGAATCATTGATATTACCAGTTCAGGATTTGAGCCAAGGCATTTTATGAAAGTGGAAAAATCTGAAAATATATGCAGACAAACAATATAGGTTTGGAATCTTGCAGCATGAGGAGTATAGGTCTCTTCTGGATAAACCAAGATTCATGATTTCCATGTTATTTTCTGAGAAATCGTGGGATGATAAGATCAATGGCATGAAAATCCAAAATGGTCGCAGTAATGCACAATCAAGAAAAATTAGGGCTGCAAGTAATGGAGAAGAAACAACCCATAGAGGAATCCGCGGGGCAAGTGAAAGTGGGGGAAATCATGGAGCATGAGGTAAAAGATAATTGGTATTTAATGATATTCCTTTGGTTTCTAATGATTGTATGTGGCAAAGTGTTGAAGAAAACTCAGATTTGCATGAAGACGATAAGGATGATGTAGTGGGCAAGTTTGTATTGGAAAAGAGTACACTTCCGGTTGCCCTTGATCATGATCGATTCGCTGAAAATTTCCAAACAGTAGTTGATGATGAGCTGGTTGAAGGATTTCACACCATGGAAGGAAGCTACAAAGAGTTTCCAAGTATGTGCCCACAAGATTTGGTGATTGGGATGAGACATACATGTGTGCACAAAGTACAAACGATTGCATGGCAAAAGTAGCTCCATTTGTTGAAGACAAGTTGCTTCAAGGGGGGCATAGCATCAAAGGGAGCATAATTGGATAACACAACATGGGTGGACAGCCCACGGATTGGTATGTACACTTCCAGATTATTGTTTCCATCTTTGCATTCACTGGGACATGTTTTGAGTAGTAATAAGAGGATACTAAAGGAAATGCTAAGCTTGCAAGTTCCTAATGGCATGCACATGAAGAAATGGGATCCGGGTGATCCTAAAGGTGGATTGGAAGATAAGCCATTCGCTGATTTTCCAAACAACAATGAGGAGAAGCGAGTGGTTGACATGCCCTTAAAGCAAATCATGCAAGGAGAAGCAGAAGGTAAAAACCCTTTGTTATTTGATGATATTTCCTTGGTTACTAATATTGGCATGGGGTCAAATGATGCAAGGAAGTCAAATTTGCATGAAGGGAAGATTGCCAAAGATACCCCACACAAGTGCCATCAAAATTTGGGCGAAGATAAGAGGAAGAAGAATGTTGATCATAACTCAGAAATTCTGAGTTATGTTCTTCCTGGCAGTCCTAACATGTTGTACTGTTGTAGGGGAATTCAGCCCTTAGCATGGATACTACATGGTGGGAAAGACTTCATACATGCAATGTTGGTATGACAATCACTAGAAGAGGTAAATTCACCTTTTGTAGTGTTGAAACATGATGAAATACGCCCTCTACATTCAATTTTGCTACAGCTCGTGAAAGCAATTCCATGTTTTATGGTGGTGATCCTCTACATCCAGCTTTGGAACAACAGTCCTTCCAAGGGATAAATCAACCCCACATGATGGTAATACATGATGCAAGGCAACTACTACATGCAGTTTTGATACAACAATCTTTCCAAGGAGAAATTCTGCATTTCGTAGCATGGGAAAGAAGTATAAGTCACCCCCCAACTTCGGTTTTGCTACAGCAGTCATCCCAAGTTGAATCGCCGCTTTTTGGAGCACTAAAACATGATGTATGGGTTGTTTTCATCCTTCTACATGATGTATGAGGCTAGGAAGAGCCCATCCATGCCAGGGAGCAAAGGGCTCATGAAGGTGGTTGAAGAAAGGGTGTTTGATGGACACTTCATGGCCATTTTTAGCCACACAACTCAACCGGGCATGGAAGAAAAGAAGGCAAGTGTAAAAATTGGTGAACTGAAGTTTTGGCATGCAAAGGTGAATGTGAATACTGCTATACTTTTCGCCACTATAATCAATATTAAAATGACTACCATACAAAGGGATGTGATCACCAATGAGGAGGATTTTCAATTGAGCACTTGTATTGATGATAGTTCAGTCAAGGAAGGTATGTGCGTACATAATAGCTCCATCATTTCTGATTATATACTGCTGTCATACACATTTCTAATTTGCATAGGGACATGTGGGCAAGCTCACAAGAGAACTCAGTGAAAAGGTGTGCTACTTCTCAGTTTGTAGCATCATTGGCACATGGTATGGGATCATTTCCAGCCCCTATAGCACTGCTGTTGTGTTGGGATCAGCAAAGGGTGAGGTATGCTTTTGGTTTTTCATTCTATGTTTTGGGAAATGGAAGCAATCATGATGAATTTACAACTGTCCTTGTAGCAGTTCTAGAAGAAATGGATCTTGTGCTTCAAGGTAAAAAGAGTGATCATATTTTTGAAGTAAGTAATATGATAGAAGAAGCTAAGTTCATGCATGTTGTGTCTCAATTTGATTATGATCAAATGATTTCCAACATTTTTTCTCAGCTGAAAGTGGTTGGTATAAAGGGGAATGATAAGGGAATTGTGATTTGGGGATCCATACACGTTACCATCAGCTTTAGCGTGGCTGTTATAAAATTTTCCAGCCACCTTCTAGTGTGGTTTCCAATGAGAAATGAAGGGTTTTCAGCCCCTCTTGACAGTGGCACCATTGTGAGCAGCTTGGATACAATTGGTATGAGATTGGTTCATTCTATCGCCTTCCTAATATTTGAAGGGATGCATGATTATGAAGATGTATGGGACAGCTGGTTCGGAGTTTTGGGAAGACATGTGGAGTGGGAATTATGAGTCACTTGCAAGCAAAGGAAGCAAGCCGACTATTATGTGCACGGGACATGATGAAGAAAATGGAAAAGTGTTGTTGAACATTCATCTTTTCTCTAATGAGTTTGTTTCTTGTGTAGGTACAAAAATGAAGCCTACAAGGATCACTTGGGATCCAGGTATTTGCAATTGCTTGAGGACAAGCAAATTTTGGGAAGGGAGGACTGTAATAACCCCTTTTTCAAGGACATCACTCTTAGAGCCTCATACTTGTAGAAAAAGTAATTTTAAATACTTTTGTATGCTTGGAGTTTGGTTAAGGAATTATTTGAGCATTGTTCTAATTTCTCATTGGGGAGAGGTCGGTCTTGCATGTGGAGCATTCTATTCTTCCATTAAGGGTCGGTCCTCTTGGAAGTCTTCTAATTTAGCATTGGGGGGCTATAAAGAGAAGTTTGCTAAACTTGGAGGAGGCATCGGATGTTTGTTTATTTCTTCTTGGATTGTGCATGGTGTGCATCTTCCTTCTCCACCTTGGACGAAACCCCAAAGGTGGGGCGATCTCTCTTGAGGAAGAAAATCTTCAACGGATCCATTGGAGGCTTTATCTAGGAGTCTCATGTGAGCTGATTTGGCACTATCAATGCATTCATTGTTCTTCCTAGCCCTAGGCGAATTGCTGAAGGGGCTGATTTGGTATCATAGAGAGTTGATATTTGTGATTTGAGTTCATATTCAGATTTATCATCATATTTGGGGATAGAGACTATGATATGGTGATTTTTGGAGTAGGGTCTCATCCTTAAATACTCACTTGTAGATTTCAGTTGCATATTTGGGCATGATTTCGTGGTTGGAAAATTATGAGATTGCTTTAGTTGGATAGCTTGTCTTCTCATGATCATTTTAAGCTATCATATGTGTTCTAATTCCTATTTTCCATGGAGTTATGAATTTTAGAAGTTTCAGCTGTGTTTTACCCTAATATTCTGTTAATGTTCCGAATTAATTCATTTCCAGCTATTCTAGTGGTTGTAAATTCAGTTTTATTGCATAAATAATATCTATAAGTATTGTCATGCATGTTGGTATTTATTTGATGAAGATTGGAGATGTTTTGACTAGGGTTTGAGACTCCCAAAGTTTCATATCAATTCGCTGCCCTAGAGAAGGGCATTTCATTTTGTGAAGTTCATTTGTGGTTGATCTATTTCCATGTTCAGTTTGATGTGTTGCTGGTTTTGTTATTGATTTGGATCAGATTTGTGGAAAAACTCCATTCGTCCCTATTCAGCCCTAAAAGCAACATTACATCCTCTGCGCTTGTCTGCAATGCGGTTAGTTTCTTTTCAACCACATTCTCTGGTTCTTTTTCTTCCACCAAAGTAACGCTTTTGATTTTGGCTCTTTGATAGATTCTCAAGGCTTATATTTTGACCCTTATTTTTTTCAATCTCCATCCATGCCTTTAGATCCTTCTGATATTCTTGCAAAGCTTGCAACATTTCTAACATAGATTCTTGCACTGTCCTCATGACTCACAAGCTGGTACAATCACAACGCTAATACGACTGTAATGTCCCTAAGCGGACATTTTAAAATAATTCTGGATTTTTTTATGAGTAGTGTGCACTCATTCAGTAGTAGATTACATAGATTGTCAACATCTCTGCTCATACTTCGGAGAAAGTATATAGCAGATTTAAAATTACGAGTAAGCGTATAACTAAATTAGTGATCACCTTCAGCCTAAGCAACTACGAGTAAGGGGCATCCACACTGTTAAAGTCACCTAGGGCACGATCCTAGCCTCAACCATTTTGAATCTCCGTGTTGGGTATCTCCAAGCCTTGCACTCAGCAAGACTTGATCCCTGGTGGGATCATTGAAAGCCTAACAACATTACCAATAGACCAAGTGCCCTTCGAAACCCTTAGGGAAGAATTAATAAAAAGTAATTTTTATTCCAAACCCTAACAACAGGAATTAAAATTGCTGGAAAATGATGGGAAATAATTGTTAAACCCTTGGAAAAATACAAATTTGACGAATATAATAACAGCCGTAAAATGAATACTATAAACTGAATTTAAACCATGAAATCTGGATTTTTATTTATTATTTTTAACTCAGAAAACCAAGAAAAATACATCTGACAGTGTACACCAAAATTCCTAGGAAATGACACTTTAGACCATAGTTCAAAAAATCGTTATCGGCGATTAATCGGCAGGTCAAATTTTGAATCAGAAATCGGGAGTCGGCAATTTATTAGCATTAATCGGCAACTTTATCGCTACTTTTAAAAACATTTAAATTCATAAAATAAACTTAAATTAAATGTAAAAACATTGTTAAATGATAAATATGTAAAAAATATCATTGTATTCACTATTAACAATAAATATATTTATTATTACTAATTTACTATTAGTGTCACGAATAGTTATACATTATATATTTATTATTACAGTTAGTATAACTAAATTACTATTACGTGTATAGTTATTAATATTATAAATATACTTTTACTAATAAAGTAGAAGATTAATGTCACGAATAGTTATAGACTATAGTTATTATTAGTATTACTAATGTTTCAAGTAAAATATCATTATTCTATGAATATATTTATTATTACGATTACTACTTACTACTACGTATAGTTACACTTTTTTTTTAATTTTAATTTAATTACAGTCTACTATTATACATTGTATAATTCATAGATTCAACTATTAATAAATATGGTATATTATATATGTTATACTATAGATTCAACTATATTATATATGTTCGACTATAGTATATTGTATAATACGAAGACTGTATACTGCGAATCTGTTGGCTAGGGCCACAAACAGGTGACAAGAAAAAAAATGAGATCCATTTCTCTTTGAGCTGGTTGGAATCCCACGAAACCGCCACAAATCCCACGAAACCTGACACGAATGGGCACGAATGGAGAAAATACAAGCTGCAACAACAAAAACAAGTCGAGTGCCCTCCCACCCACGTCGCATGCCCACGAATGGAGTAAATGCAAGTTGCAATAGCAAAAATGAGTCGGACAAAGAAAACAGGAGAAAAAACAAATTGATTTGGTCTATTTTCGTATTTAACCCTAAGCCACGATTTTCCCCATGATTTTTGATGAATTTGGCCACGATTTTCAACGATTTTGCAGGATATTTTATTGTGATTAATCACCGATTTATCGGCATAACAAAAATCGCGATTTTTCAAAAGATTAATCGTTTTCATGCTTGTAAATGATTTATCGCCGATAAATCGTGATTTTTGAAACAGAGCTTTAGACGGATGAAATAGACCAGTTGTTGGCCCCAAAAATTGGAAATGGTGACGTTAGCTTGCTGCAGATGTTGTCATCTTGTTGAAGATGACATCAGCCCTAGAAATCTGCCCCCCAATGGTGACATCATCCATGGAAGTGATGACATCATCCATGGAAGTGATGCCCTAGCTGCTGTAAATGATGCCCTAGCTGTTAAAACTAATGTGAGCTTGCAAATAGCTGATTTGATGCCCAAATGCTAACCCTAGATGGATGTCCTAGCAAATATAGATGAAAATTTTATATTTCCTTCACTAATTTTGATAAAGATCTAAATTAAGAATGATGCCCTAAGTATTATGTCACTCTGAAAGATGATGTTGATATAGATCTGAAGCTCGACGGTGCCCTAGCTGAAATGTGATAAAAATCATATTTGAAGCCCAAATGTGATTCTTGGATGGAATCACCACAAAGAACCAAAGGGTTTTTGTCCCCAAGCTCGTTCACCAAAGGGTTTTTGTCCTCAGTGGTTGAAAGCTAAAGCAGAATGCTCAAACTTGCAAAATTTGGATGAGTAAAAATGATTGATAAAATATTTTTTTCCAAATGAGCCCAATGTCCCTTTTTTATAATTTTCCTTTTACCTTTTTCGAGGAAAGACACCCAAAAAGCAACTTCACCTACTTTTATTTTAACTTGGCGTTGCTTTCTCAAAATTTATCTTTACTTTAATAATAAAACATAAGTTGTCTTTTTATGATATAGCATAAAGTTACTTTCTGGCCCCTCATGTTTAATTATTAATTTATTTCCGTTATTAAAATATTTTGAAAAAGGGAACATGACATGAACAACGTTTGTTTGGTACCCCAGTCCCATGGAAATGAACTCTTTTTCTAGTGTTTACTCATGTACACTCATGTAAACAAACCATATTTGTATCTTCTTACTAGATAAGATCTGAGAGGAACCAATGTTTATTAGTAGCGCCCAAACCATGAATATTTCATGAGAGGATCAGCATCAAGAATCTATTAGTATCAATGTGTTCGTGGTTTTCTTTCCTCTCTTTCTGAATATCCTGAAGAGTTTTCTCGGTTCCCATAGTTGAAGGTTTACGGGGATGTAATCCTCTTATGTTTGCCGCTGCTGTTCCCTCCGCCCCCCTATTATGGGTAACCATGCTATGGGGTAGCAGAGGCATATTTCATTTTGGAGGCTGATTTTTGGATGTGAGAATTGATAGAGGCCTAAGGGGAAGGAAGTCTCAACTTCAGGGGGAGTGTGCAGCTCTTGAGAGGCTTGGGGTGTCTGGACCTTGAATGGGTTATGTAATGGGATGTGGATTTCATTGTTAAACTGCGATTTTTCTTTGCAGGTGTATGCAATCTGAAACTTGGTTAGCAGAAGAGTGGGAGTAACATTGGGGGTCTTACCTAGGGGAGGAGTGGAGGAGGATGCATGCTAATTTGTCTAAGATCTTGGCTACTTTGGATTGATGTTTGTTGGAGGATGTTGGGCACCTGAATCTTCTTTTGGGGCAAATGCATGCAAGATGCCCATGTTCACGACATATCCTGCAGTGGAAGGGCATATTTTCATAATCCAGAGGTTGCTTCATTCAATTCCTTCCATATTCAGAATGATTCGGTCAGAAATAGGCAGATCAATGCAAATCCGAGCATTGTTAAGAACTTTTGGATTTTTGGTGTACTCAGATGTTGTGATGAATTTGCCAAGGGCAGATCCAATTTTGTGGGGAACAGATTCATGCTAGTTTTCATTGGGTAATAATGGTAGCCTAATCCATACGGGATACGGGAACCACACTGGGAAGATCTTCAGTGGGATTAAAGGCAGGGGACCAATGTTTCATAAACATGCCAGATTTATTGTAGAATTAGGGCCCTCCTTGAAAATCTCAATCTAACTTATGTTTGGTGCTGAAAATGACCACAAAATAACCATCGGGCCTCATGAGAATGTTCATAGGTCCCGATGATTTCCAATTAGCTTGGACGTAGAGTTTGAGAGTTTTGGGTCTTAGAAAAGCTCCCATAAATCTGCATATGAGAGCTTTATCTTTGAGGAGTCAGACGCAATTTTCCATCTCATTTAAGGAGAAAGAGGTCTTTCAGGGAACCTCCTTTTTGAGATAATAACCATTTGTTTACATGGCTGGAAACAAGGGCCTGGTGATGGTTCGTTGAGCATGATATTGCTCAATTTTCTTGAGATCTGCTTTACCTATGATAGGGCTTTTAGCTGAACTTATTGTCTTAAAGCTCAGTCCATACATGCCGGTGGATCAAAGGAGGCCATGACCACCTCAAGAGGTGGAGAAGAAAAGATCGGGCCAGCAGGCCTGTGTGGTGGGCAGCTTTGGAGCATAAGGAGAGATAAGGGTGAGAGGACTGTAGGGTCATCAAATGTTCAGAGCAGCCATTTTCAGAGATTTCTCTGCATTGGATTTTTGAAGAGATCTCTCTACTTGTTTCAACGGTTTGAAGATTGCAATAGATTTGGGAATCGATTTTGTTGGGTTTTTTGCAGATATTTGACCTTTTCAGTGATCGACCTTATGAAGATTTGCAACAATCTTATGGGTTGACGAGGATTTTGGACAGGTTTGAGGAGGAAAAGGGCTTTGTTTGGAAGGTTGCTAGTTTTTACTATCCTCTCCAAAAGTTTAACAAACTGTTTAAGGGGATTCCATCTCAAGTAATAAACATTCTTTCTATCCAGTATTGTGAGAATATTCTTTTTCTGCAAAACCCCCAACTCAAAATGGTGAAGGAAAAACAACTTCTTAGGGCACACTGCTGGGACCTTGGTAGGGATCAAGTATTTGAATGCAAGTTTTGCCAATGAAAAAGGAAAATTAAGGAATAAATGTTAAAATTTAAGGCTTATTTATTAACGTTATATTAATATTAGTTAAGTGTTAACTAATAAACAGTTAAAACTACTTCAACCACTTTGTAACCATCTTTCACATAATAAAATGACGGACACACAATGATAACAAGTGTAATCTACCTTCTCTTTATTTCTTCCTTGTGCACGTCTTCTAACATTGGTCTCAGAGCAAGGTAAGTGAGAAAAGAAAGAAGGCAAGATCAGTCCCATCAAGGTGTTGCAGTAGCGCAAGGAAATCGAAGGAAATCACAAGAAGATTTTCGAGGGACATTAAGGGAAAAAACTAAGTGAATCAAGGGCACGTTTTCAGGCAGAATACAGTTGCAGAGCCAAAGTCGTGGAAGGGCACGTTTTTAGGCAGAATATAGTCGCAATTGAAATACATAATTTAGGGCACGAAAAACCAGCAAATCAGAAGATAATAAATTCGCGGAAAGGTTTTATAGATTTTTGAAGAATTTCAAGAGATGCAAAATACAGTCGAAAAAGGGAAAATGTAGAGTCATCTAGGGCATGCACAGAAATTCTATCTGTTGCTGCAAATCATGAACTAGGGATTTTTATTTGGCCAAAAATAGACAGTGTTACTCTTGGAGCCAATGATAAAGAATTCTGAAGAAAGTTTATATTATCAAGTTATTGAACAAAATATTTTTCAAGAGACGGATAAGATTGTAAATAAAAAGATAAAGGGAAAATTCCAAGACAAACCAAATGAAGCCATTGTTGAAAATCCACCGAATGCTAACAATGATGAACTCATTGATAGAGAATGTGTATTTTAAAAGAATCCTAACACTTTGAAGACATGAAGGAATCTAGTGTATGTAAAACTCGGTATGGATGGTTGTCTAGTTAGTTGGGGAGTCTATGAATCTCAGAAAATTACCCTTACGGGGGTCATGAGACAACTTGTGGATGGCTCAATATGGATGGTATGGATGGTTGTCCAAAAATTTGGGAGATTCTGTAATTTGGGAGTTCGAGGAGGTGGAATCCGGGAACTTGGGAATTCCGCTCGGTAACTACACCTTTACGAGGGTCAAGGAGGCAACTTGATGGACTTCTAGTTGGTCAAAGCATTGTTTTCAAAAGGGAAAGCTTCTGAAGAATGTGTAGTCTTGTTTTGTTTTGTCATTTTAATCTTATGTCAATATGTTCTATAGAGTAAGCCTTAAGAGGGGGTGTTAAAAGATAAGGCTTATTTATTAATGTCATATTAATATTAGTTAAGTGTTAGCTAATAAATGGTTGAAACTACTTCAACCACTTTGTAACCATCTTTCACATAATAAAATGACAAACACAATGATAATGAGTGCATTTCTAGACTGCCCGGAAACGCCAAGTACCCCCGTACCAGGCTTGATACGTACCAGGTATGAGTATGGGTACGGTTCGAGTACACTGTGGGTATCTACCCACAGGCCTTGGGTACGTACCCACAGGCCCTGGGTATGTCCCCGGTACGGAAATCCGTACCTAGGGCCTGTGGTTACGTACCCACATGGTTATTTTTTTGTTAAGTGCAAAAAAGTAAATAAAACTTGAGGGCTTTGACTGGAATTGAACCTTGGAAATTTTGTGTGAGATTTAATATTGCCAAGAGGCTCTGAAGGGTCAAGAGAGATGAAAAGGACTTCATTTGGTTGACTTACTATTTGGGAGCTTTCTTGTTGCTCCTCATGGATGGGTCCTTTATTCTTCAGTCAATTTGAAAGGCATGGGAACAAGTGAAGCACTTGGTGTTTGGGCAGCCTATCTTCTCTTCCTTTGACACTAGGTGGCATTCCTACAAATCGATTTTGTGGAATCTGAAATATAATGACAAGATCCTTGCCTTGACAAGAGGCTTCTCTGTCCTCCTTTGGTTTGAGAAAGGAATTAAAATATTTCACGACTTGTACAGATTTGGGAAGTGGATGGAATGGACAGACCTTAAAGCTTTCTATAAGCTTCCTCAATCTCAGTTCAGAATGTAAACAATGCTCATAAATGCTTTCACAGCTCCCTCTACCGAACTAATTATGGAGGATGAGAATGACTTTTGGGATACTATGAGGTGACTCAAAGGGCCCCTTCTCCGAGAGGCTACCTCCAAACAACTCTATGAAAAGATTGCCTTCTCCCCAAACCTTTCCCTGGGCCTTAACAATAAGTGGAATGTTTATGAGCCCATTAGTAGATGGACTCATAGATTTAATGTTTTGTGGTCTTCTTGTATTCAGTCAAAGAAATCTTGCTTTCGATGGCTTTTGATTCATAATAAGCTTGTTGTTGGCTTCTAATATTTTATAGGTTGCTGAGACTATAAGCTTGTTGTTTTCTTTAAATTTTAATATATATTTATATTTTTTGCTTTTTTAAAAATATGCTGTATGAACGTACCCACAGTGAACCATACCCAAGGTTTTAAAAAAAAATCCGTTTCAGTGTACCGTACTTGTACCGAAACATTCTAGGTGCATTCCGGTTTCTCTTGATTCCATCTTTGTACATTCTATTCTTTCTTTAATCTTTCTCTCCGCATATTCTAACAATAAATCGGTTAGCATACCATCTTGGCCGAATTTTTGGGAAAATGTTTGATGATGATTATATTCACACATGCCCTTGGATTTTAATTTTAAAAAACCAAGCAATGGCCAAGTTGGGAGGCAAACATAGTTGGAAAACAGTATCAGAGATTTTCTTTGAGACATATAATGTAATCATTAATATTTTCTGGAGCCTACTGAACAGTAACATTTTAGCAAACATTGGTTTCAAGTTTCAATTTAAGTGTCGATAATGATGCCTTGAGAAGAGTGAAATGCAAACTATACATCTCATATCTGGCAGCTGTAAGAGTTCTTGTAGGAAATTTACTTGGAATGCTTGGTTCATCCTTATTCACAAAAATGTCATTCGTAGTGTGTGGAGTGTGATTTGATAACAAATGAAGTCTTGAAAGAAGAAAATATGTTTGGAAGAGGATGTATAGTTGTCATGTACCTGGCAGTCCATAAGAACCAGATCAAATGGTGGAAGATCTCCTGATATCATGTCATTCACAAAGCTTTTTGCTTTATTTATGGAATTCGATTTATTAGAATCACCCATGTTATAATTGCATTTCAGTGCATCCACTGCTTGCAATCCATCCCCAACTGCAACTACAGTGGCACCCATCTTCTCAAGCATTATGGTAGCAACTCTTTGAAGAACAGGTGTATCTTCTGCAAGTAAAATTCGAATTCCTTTTAGAGATTTTTCTGTAGAAATACCATTGGAGGGAACCCGTCGAACTGGGTGTTTAGGAACTTCCTCAGATAGTATCGGCTGTTGTATGCAATCTAAGCATTCCTTCTCATAGTTCAAGGATGGAGAACCTCCAGAAAATCTTTTACTTGACAAGATTGGGCCAGATGGATTAAAAGAAATTTCAGAAGGCATATTCTCACTTTGGAATTTGTGGTTACCTTCTGATTCCAGCTGAATATTGAATGGATGACTATTGCAGTGTTCAGAAATGGCATTTAATGTCAATGATTTTGACTGCTCCTTACACTGATGCGAATCTGCACTGCAGATTCTAGAATTTAATTCAGCAGATAAGCTAGTGTCAAGGCTCTTATAGGAAGTTCCTGTATCAGTTCCACTGGATATGGAGTCAAATTTCAATCTAGTCGAACTTCCATTTTCAGCTTGCAAATTTCCATCTTCAGACGCTGTAGAGGTTTCAGCACTTGTCACTAAACCATTAATTTCCTTCATGGGCTGTGGGATAAAATTTCGTTGATTGTTCACAACCTTTACAGAACTACTCAAGCTTTTGGAGTCAGATATGCTCTCTGGAACATTTAGCATAATATGACATGAACTTTTATTCGAGTCTTCCGTAAATTCTTCACCAATTTCCAGGGCTAAATTACGATCGTCTTGATCTGAAAAGTAATCAGATGGTTGTTCCATCAAAGGACTTCTTGTAGATTGAATGTTCAACCCTTGCTGTGTGTTAAGTTGTAAATCTGGCAACCCCGAACCAGTACCCTTTTTCTCTAATTGATATGTCGTATCTTCTAGCATTGTTGTCAGTATCTGAACAAGTTTTGATTTATACAGAGGCCTATTTACCATGAGAGAATGCCCCATTCTCCTCAATTCCATCTTTACCATGGCAGAGGTATCATGATTCAAGAGCCATGCAAATTTTACTCTTCCTTGGTATTTGTTGAGATAAGATACTTTACCCTTCCAGGTATTTATGTCCACATCCAAGAATCTTGAGTCTATAACTACAAAAAAATTGTGAGCTTTTGTCGATTTCTTTCCAAAAGTACTGAGAGAGACCCTTGTGTCATTTGAAAATATTGAATCTTCTTTGAAATTTGCACAGCTACATTCCTTCACCGAGACTCCACAATCTGTCATATTCATCAACTGAACACTACTGGTTTCATGTAAACCTGAGCATCTTATACAATCTATTTTAGAAAGAACTTCTGTCAGTTCATTCCAGTCAGCTGCTTGATGTGCTTGGAGGCCATTTGCTTGTAACCATTGGAACATTGTCAAACGACAAACATCACCATTTAGGGCCAGGAGGACCTGCCGACAGCAAAGACAAATGAAAATCAAGATTCAATGGTTTTAGATTAATAATATAAATAAATAAAAGCATTAGCTTGTGCAAGCATAGATTGCTAAGAATGCTACATGGTATCTATATATTCTATCAATGCCTGCCACATAAAAAGGAAAAAAAAAGACCAGATGCAAAATTTAAGACAAGCAAATACATATTGCAGATCTCAAAAGAAACTCACAAGGGACTACATAGTTTTGATAAAAGGGTAAGATAAAATGTAAAATTACTTGCCCGTTCAAAATTACTTGTAATGCTTAATTAGAAATCAATACCGTTGTGTTGTCTTTCTCAAGTCTCTTCCAAATCTTCCGTGAAATTTGCCCCGAGTTCTCAGAAGGTGCACCAAACACTAAAGACAAATGCATTAAAGTTCCTGGACCTTCTTTTCGTCTGACATTAATCTGTCCCCCCATTTGGTTAACCTGGAAAGCATAAGAAAACACCATATAGAGAAGAGAAAGAAAAACTAACCTTTGAAGGATATTCAAATAGAATTCAAGTATTTGAAATGGTTGATACAGAAATTTATGCAATTTACTTTCATTAGAATTGTTCCATGGTCTCCTAAAGTACAAACAATGCACATGCAACCATATTGCCACTGAAAGGCATTTGCATACAAAATTATGGGTCATTTGAATATGTTACGAACTGAATTAAACCATGCATCAAATGGAAATATAATGCATCATCCATTCTCTCAAGTAATAGCTACCTACCAAAGTACGCACTATGCAAAGGCCAAGCCCTGTTCCTCCATACCTGCGAAACGAGAAGTTTTAAATCAAATCAAACATATTTTTCTTGCTGCTTCCAAAACATGCTGTTGTCAATGCAAAAGTCTGTCTTGACCAAATCAGTTCTAGCTTCTAGGTAACCATATGCCATGAGTGATGACTGAATTCACAATAGCTAGTTCTCAATAGTAAATGATAAATGGCAGTCTAGTGGTGGCAAGAAAACATTATCAAGTAACTCTGCATTGTCATTCAGCATTCGGTTTTGGAGAGTTGCAGTATGGCATCCTAGGTAACTTGTTTTCAATATCTTTTTCTACTTCTTCCACCAAAATGCAAGGCATGTTTTAAGCTTCTAACAAAATAGTCTACAACACTGTAGTGGCCACTCCATTTTCTCTAGTCACAATAAAATAATATATTAATAATTTTGATTAAATTGAGGCCATTTCCTATAACTATTATCCCATGTGGCCAAGGGAGTCCACAAGATGATGTTTTGAACTAAAATGATATTGTTGATATATTTTTATGTTCGGTAAAAGTGAGCATGAATCACAGAAATCTTACAAATTCTAGTTTGTCAGTCATATCCTCCATAAAATCATTAGCAGTCAGTGGCTTCGAGTGCAAATAATGTACTGATTTCTAGTTTGACCAAAAGCAAATGTTACTGTAGCCTTTGTTATAAAAAAATGGCTACCCAACATCTTAATGCATGTATTACATACTGAGAACAGTAGTTAAACATCCGATAACATTTTTCGATTTCCCACATTGTGGCTGCTGGCTTCATGCTTGTGCAGTTTTCCAATCTGACTTCATTAACCCATTCCCTGACTGAGTTCTCAGGTGTATGTCATCATTGGTTGCTTAACCATTCCTTTAAGATTGTTTTCCTCTATTGAGCTTAGCAAATAATACATCATATCAATAAGGGAAAATGTTAACTGGAAGAATGTGTACAGATATTTCTCCTACTGAAAGTCTACAGATATGTGTCTGGATTGCAAATGGTTTGGTTTGATTTGATAGTATTACGATGGAAGTTTCTGTTAATGCTTTCTTATGGCATGAAAATAATTATATTGTCTCTCAGTGCACTTGAATCTTCTTCTTTCCTTAGTAATTCTTATAAGATTGAGTGTAAGATAAGTTAAACAAGTCCATAATCAAGTAAATAATAAACTCCACAAGCAAAGAATCAAACACAGATATGTGGTGGTATTGAGAGAACCAAAGAAGAATAATCACAATATAGAATAGAATTGGATTGATACAATTATTGATTGAATACGTGGAAGACATAGTGTCTATTTATACACCCTACCAACAAGTTAAATAAGGGCAGGCCGACCTATAATAAGGAAACAACTCCTATAGATATAAAGTGCAAGTTATACATTAACCTATACATAACCCAACGGTTTACCACAAACATTGGTAATTCAAAGGGGCCCAACAAGATGGGATTTACACTCTTAACACCCCCTATAAAACAAAATTTGGAGAGCCAAAAGAAGGTGGCATTAACAAGCCATAATTCCAAACGAACTGGAGGATTTAACATCCTCCCTAATGACAGCTCCTGAAGCAACCAATCACGAGTCCTCACAAAGTTGAAATTCAGCCTCTCCTGAATCTTCATCACATAACTGAACAGTTCCTCTACAACCTAATCCTCCACATAGGATTGTGAATCACGAATATCCACCACCTAGAACATAAGAGCATAATTAGCCCATTGTTTTTTGACTATGGCTCCTCCATGGTGTATTTAAAGCTGCCTATCTCCCTTAGTTTCATCATGAGTAGAAGAATCCCACTTGTGAAGGCTAACACCCCCCTAGAATAAGGAAACTTACGTCAGATTTTCCTCAAGTGTGGAGCCAACATCATCCGACACAAGGAGGTGATCTCTCACACCTCTCTCAACTGGAACCTCGTCTAATGCAGCATCATCTGAATCAGCCTCATCATCCCCTGAAGGATCAAAAGTCACAACTGAAGGGGCCTCAAAACTGGAACAAGGTGTCATATCCTAATCTATATTAAGAATTTGGTAGAAGTGGATGAATCAATGCACTTTTGTGCATCAAGAAAAGTAGTAACCTCATTAAAGATGAAATCTCTCCTAATGATAACCTTGTGCTTAGCAAGATCCCATAATATGTAGGATTCGGATTCCTCTAAAAGGCCCACCACAATGCACTTATGGCTCTTAGGATCAAGCTTCTTCCGCTTCTCAATCGAAATATGGGCCCATACACCACTAGCAAACACCTTGTAGTTAACAATAGTAGGCTTCCTACCACACCATTTCTCATATGGTATCACATATCGAACAACCATCTCAAGAACTTTGTCAACAATATAATTAGCACAACAAACAACTTCAGCCCAGATACTGTCATGCATACCTTTGGCTTGGAGCATACATGATCTCAACCGAGGTTACGTTCTTCCTTTTTGTTACACCATTCTACTGAAGGGTATAAGCAAGAGTAAGCTGCCAAGCAATGCCATTTTTGGCACGAAACTAATCTAAAGAACAGTTCACATACTCTCCTCCTACATCCATTTTCAAACACTTGACAGGATATCTGAATTGATTTTCAGCCATGGCTTTACACTCAATGAATTTCGCTTAAGCAAGAGACTTGGATTTCACATAATAAACCCATATATATCTTATTATCTGTATTATCTAGAGAAACCATCAATGAAAGTCAAAATATACTTCGATAATGCATGAGATGGAAGAGTCATAGTGCACAATTCAAAATGAACAAACTCAATCTGCTCCTAAGAATGCCAAGCCTTCCTCTTTTTAAAACCTTCCCGGTGATCTTTGCGGAGAACATATCCTTCACACATGCCCTTAGATTGAGAAATAGAAGGTAACCCATAAACCATATTCTTTTGGCCCATCATCTGCATGCTCATGAAATTCATGTGTTTGTAAGCACCCGAAAAATGTTAAAGTGCAACATTTTACGTCCAATGATGTCTGTAAGATGTCCACATTTATAAAAACATGCCTTCTCTCTCCTGCCAGCCTCAGTCCAATAACAATTTATTGATGACTGCCAGCTCATGTTGGCCCTTTGTTCGCCAATGACCATCTCCTGTTTGATTCTTTCCCCTACTTTTACCTATGCAAGTGGCAAAACCTCCACTTTAGGAAAGGGGCAGTTGCAAACCTACCACCTATTCAAATTGGCATTTTCACAATGCTTGCTCATATGGATAAACAAAGAGGCAAAGATTCGAAGGGGAAGCATTCCATGTGTCTCCACAACTTCATCTGCACTTCCCGTTCGCTCCAAATTCTCCCAGCAGTCCAAAATGCTCTCATTTTCCTATATATACAAACCCTTATGTCATTGCCAAAGGTTAAAAAATCATGAATGCAGCCCATTCTCTGTCACCTTGTGATACACAGCCACTGTACTACTGCTACCACCATTAGCATAGATTTAGTTAGATTCTTGGAGCTTGTTCTCTTTTCTTTGTGAGCTTTCCAGAAATAGTTTGTACAGCATCTTCAATTTGGAGGCTACAACTTGAGGACATCTGACCATTGTTCTCCTTCAATCTTGATTTTTCATAACATGATTGAAAGGTCGAGGATTTATTGTTCATTCATTTGATATTGTGGAATAAATTAGATCACAATTTATATTTAATTGTTTGTAGTTCACTTTGTGTTGCTTCCTTTATCATGTACAACTCTTAGTTACAACTGTCTTCTCCTTGTCCTCAGATTTTGTGAGGTTTGGGAGAGACAACATCCTAGTTACTACTTCATACTCATTTACAATCCTCATATTCCCTTTCGAATTCTAATTCCTGAAATTTGTATCCCTGTTCTAAATCTTGTTACAACCCTTTCTTCCAAGTCATTCTTCACTGTTAAGGGTTATTGGAGGTTCACACTACACTTGTCTATAGTGATCATCACACTTTTTTTAAATCCATAGTACATACAATGTTTTGACTTTCACATTTGTGTGTTTGGTAAACAGATAGCAGATTCACACTCAAATCAAGCACAGGGTAAACATCTCTAATCATTCTTCTAGCACATCAACACTACCAGCAATACTAAGAGTTGAATCATCTGCTATACAAACCTTCTCATCATCAACATTGACAAGCTTTTGAAACATTCTATCATCCTTGGCTATATGATGACTGCACATCCAGAATCCACAATGGATTTGCATTTGGAAGTAGAGGCATGAAAATCTTGAGAAGTACGTGCAACAAGAACATGAATCTGACCATTGCATTTGACTTGTCTTGACACTCCTTGAGATCCTTGACTTCATTTTCTAAATCTTTAATCTTCTTGAAGACATTCTTGACATGTCCTAGCTTGCCAGTTGCCACAATAGATGAACTCCTTGTGCTTCTTCAGCTTGCATTTGTGACCATGCTTGTGATTAGTGTCATAAGAAATTCTCTCATCCCCATCTCCATCAGCTACCTGGTCTTCCCTTGGATGCTAATATTTGTCTTGTTTTACCTTTAAATTTCTTTTGTCCTTTCCCTTTGTCACATGAGCCTGCTCCTCGAACCAAGTATGCCCAACTTTAGCAGCTGTTTTTTGTTTCATGACCAACAATGGGTGCAAAATTGCAAAAGACATAGTCTTGCCTTCCTCCATCGTGGCTTTAGTAGAGAAAAATATGAAGAGAACTACATCATATAGCAGCCTCAAGCTTTTAGGGATAATCTCAGTGATCTCACCATCCTTGTTTGTATACACTCCTTATGACACTCCAACTGAAACAATGTATTCTTTATGCAAGCAAGATAATCCTCAATCCTATCACACACCAATGTATCAAGTGCCACAAGCTTGCGATTCAACCTGTAAACCCTTGACTAATCAATAGTTCCAAACAACTTCTTCAAGACATGTAATGTCTCCTTCGAATGATGCTAAGGTACAACATGGGTCAGCAAAATTCCTTTCCCTGATATTCCCAATTATAATAGGAAATCCCACTAGGTAATCCACTACAAACCCTTGGTCTTCAATGCATTCTCAATGGATGACTCTCAAGCATAAAAATTGTGTCCCATCAACACAGCGACACTTGAAATCCTTTCCATCTTCAAAGATGCCAAAAAACATTAGAAACCTGCAAATGCTGATAAAACTAGTATCATTGCACAGAACTCTAAAAACGCTTTCCAACAGTTCAAAAATGGACCCACTCAGAATCTGTAGACCATTACGTTAGTGTTGTCATTGTTATCAACATATTATTCATTACATATTTTGGTAGCTAACGTTATCTTGTTAATGATTGTATTGTCTCCTTTAGGTAGCATTGAAATGACTCCCTTTAGTTATGTTCCGCTGTTGACAGGTGTGTTTAACGGATAACTGTTACCCTATTTTCCACGCCAATTGGCTAAAAATAGAGGCTCATACGCCAAAGGGAGACAAGGAAGAGAGGTGCATGGAAGAGGTAAAAATAGAAGTTACAGTCCTATTTTTAGGAGTGCATGAATGGATGATAAAAAAAAGCAAACTCTTGTCCTATTTTTAACATCTTGCCATGCGCCAAGGATGGATAAAGATAGGATTAATTGAATTTAGGATGACTGCTGCTCCAAATAGACATGGCGCCAAAAGGGAGAAGGGCTTTTATTAGGCAAAAGGACTGCTGTTAATAGAGTTGGCGCCAAGGATGATAAAGGACTGTTATTAAATAAAAGAACTGCTGTTTGGATTTGTGGCGCCAAGGGATAAAGAGGAGAGGTATTTTTATTTAATTAAATGCATGCAGCAATCTACAGGACTGTGGCGCCAAAAGAGAAGGATAAATAAAATTAAACAGTCTAAAGATGCATGCAGCAGTCAGTTTAAGTGTTGGCGCCAAGGTTGGAAGGGAAAATTAAATAAAAGAATGCATGCTGCTGCCCATGCGCCAAAAAGGGGTTGAAGGAATAAATAAAATAAATAAATAGCATGCAGACAAGCTATTTTTGGAACACAGCAACCTATGTAGGCTGATTTTTATTGTAAAGATCCTACAAACACACTTTGGGCTGTTTTGCTTTGGCAATCCTAGCCTTGTACTTGCACCTTTGAATAAAAAAGCTCCATTTGCCCTCTCATATCACTGTTTTTCTAAGTTTTCATTGTGTTTAATAGGGTATTGTATTGCCTTGGTGTGGAAATTACTCCCTCTACTGCTGTGTTTTTCTCCTAAATCCTTGAATTAATTTTACAAAATAGCTTAGAGTTGTGCAGATGTGTGGATCTTTGATTTTCTCCATGTTCAGAGTTACATGCATGTGTTAAATTATTGGTGTAGTACCCTTATTTCCCCTTTTCCGCATTCTTTCTCCCTTTTCCTTGTAAAACTTTTCGTTTTTTAGGTGATTCACAAGGGAACCAACCCTCTCTGGAGGTTCACCTCAAACATAGGTTACCCACAGCCTTGAGGTGTTCCAATTTTGTCAACAGGAGAGACAGTACACACACCATTCTCTATCAGGGTGCAACTTCTGGGTGACAACAATAACCATCGAGTCTTGTCATTTAAATAAGATGATGTAAATCAGAGGAAGAGTGTTGTGTATCAGCGCCTCCCTCCACATAACTTGTATTCTGCACTACCTATTACTCTCACGGTTTTCTATGTTATCTTATGTTATGAATCTACTACTCTAATATTCATGTTCTTGCACTATAATTTGCATATTAAATATTTTTGTGACAATTCTTTTGAAAATTCAGCCCAAGAGAATGTCAGTCTATAAGAACCATTGACAATGAGGCACTGCATTCTCTTATAAGATCTCCATGCTGAATGTAACTACGAAGCACAACTTTTTTTACAATGGTACAAAGTGAACTGTTATCAATAAGAAAACCAACATCATATGAGAAATTATAAATGGCATTGAACCAAAACAAAGGCGAGAGAAGAAGACGAACCGTCGGGGAGTGGACCGGAAAATCAAACAACCTACTTGATTTGATGGAACAACAAGAGAGAAAACAAAGGCTGCGAAAGGTAGCTAGTTTAAAAAACCCGCCAAGAGAAATAGGGAGTAGAAGTCAAAGCAAAAGCCGAAGTGTAAGTAGAATTTAGGACCAAAGCTGAATACAAAACCAAGGATTCGGCCTGAACCAGTGGACTCTACATTTCTCAAGAGAAAGGAGTGGGTAGAGATTGCTAGACAATCTCTCTTTCCAAGGCAATAGCAGACCATGCCAACCAAGGTGGGTTGGAGGATGCTACAAAAGAATCAAATGAAGGGTCCACAAAATGCAATGAGGCTTCCTCTAAGACCCCTCTTTTTAAGGGAAATCTTTGTTCCAAAACAAAGTTCAATAATATATTCTTCACAGAAGGAGTCGCATATGAGACGAACATCTGCAGAAATGAAGAGTTGTTTATTGAATATACAAATCCAAATACACTAGGACAGCATGAACTGCAAGTTCGAGGGAGTAACACAAAAAGGGAACCTAATGGTGAGAAAAATAGTGTATGCATCACCGCCAAAGAAAGGGTAGAGCATACTGACATGTCTAATAGTGTTGAGAGAGCATAGGAAAGTTTAACAAAAACCTTCCTGGCAAGGAAATTGTATTCAAAGAGCCATGTCAGAAGCACCCAATGCCCAAAACTATAGGCCAAAGGAAGGGTAGAATAAAAGGGATGTGTCTAACACTGTTGAGAAAGCAGAGGAATGTCTAGCAAAAAACTCCTTAAGGAGAATTGTACTTGAAGAGCCACGTCAAAAGCACCCAATGCCCAAAACTTGTAATGTCCCCTCTTAGGACAATTTAGAAAATGGAGAAGTACTTATCAAGATCAGGCAAAGAATGGATAAACCCTTTTGCTTCAACCTAAAATATCCCAATGTCAGCTATTTCAAACCCAAATGGGGTTGGAACTAGCCAAGGTGATGGGATAGATTGGAAGAAAAAAATTGGAATTCAAACACATTCCAATCAGATTTTTAACAGTTGAAAAATAATTAATAATCACACCTCAACTACTGCAATCTTCCAAAATTATTTCCCGCTTAACCGTCCAAGAAAAAACCTTCAAACTTTGGATTTTGGGCCACAAAAATATGAAAAATAATATGCAAAAATCAGATTTCGCACAGCCAACACGAAACCCTAATTTTTCCCGAAAACTAGGTCGCCCAATATATTTAGGGCATCAAATCAACTCCAAAAATTATAAAATTACTTTCTCCTTATTCCTCCTAATTTCTACAACCAAATCCAATATTAAATTGATCCCAAACTGCAAATCTGAAATAAAAATTAATTAATATCAACCAAATGGCTTGCAGATAGCTGAAATCTTCTACAATTCATAACTCATTCAATACTCAGTGTTTTTCCCTGAAACAAAATGCAAAATAAACTAGAAATTTAGGGCTCTCCACTGCATTAGGAATCTGAATTTTTTGATCAACAAAACCACTCCAAAACAGCCCCAGAAAACTGATATCAAGTCATTAGGGTTAGATAAAATTATATAAATTATTATCAGCCCTTCTTTAGCCTCAAAACACTCTAAATAACTGCCCCAAACTTAGATAATAATGCTAACACATATTAGAATGCAAATCTAATACATATGACACTAAAACATGATAAAATAAACCCCAATCCCAGTCGCTATGGCTAAATAAATTGAAGCAGCAATAACAGTCACAAAAGTACTTCAAATCCTTCACATACAATGCAGATTTACTCTCAAATAAATGCACCTATGTTACTGGATATGCCGGTTTTGGGGCCTGGAGCGGGAGCGGGAGCGTTCGGGAGCGGGAGCGCGTGCGGGAGCGGCCAGGGAGCGGCCTGGCATTGTGGAAACGGCCGGGTACGGCCTGCGCCGCACCCGGCCGTTTCCACAGTGCCGGGCCGCTCCCGCGTGCAAAAACACGCGTTTTTAATTTTTTTTAAAATTTTTTCCACTTTTTTAAACTCGCAAATCAATAAAAAATAATAAATTCTTCTAATCTAAAACCTAAAAGCTACATCTAAACAATAAAACAAAAGAACAACACACAAACATAACATAAAGCAAACAAACTCACATTGTGGCTCTCCAAAATTGCATTGTGCTTGTCTAGGGTTTTGAGGAGTGTGAGGAGCTATTGCTAAGCTTGGAGGAGTGTGAGGAGCTGCAAAGGAGGATTTGTGAAGGATTTGATTTGTGGTTTACTAAGTGAAGGTAAGTTTTTTTTAATTTTTAGCCTTGTTCCTCTATTTTTTTATTTTTTTTTAATCTTTCACACATTACATTTTTTGTTCATTTTTATTTTGCTCTTTCCATTTAATTTTTTTAATTTTCATTGTTCAATCACAATGCAATTGCATGCCATTGTTTTCTTTGCTTAATTTGTTTTTTAAACCTTGTAGGTATTTCTACAATGGCAACAAGTTCTGCTTCTTCTGGGCAATCTTTGGCCAAAGACTTTGACCCAAATTCACCGTTATGGAGGCACGTAACAATAGTTCAACAACTTGCAGGTGGTGGTTGTTTTGAATGGAAATGCAATGAGTGTGATGGAATATTCAAAGGCTCTTACAGTAGGGTGAAAAGCCATTTGTGTGCCATAACGGGTAATGGTATAAGAGTATGTAGGGGGAGGAATAATGCTGGGGTGCCAAGAGAAAATGTTTTGGCATTTATCAAAGAGCAGGAGGATGCAGAGGCTAGAGTGGCTCTGAGAGCGGGTCATCCATTGGCCAAAAGAGGAGGTTCATCTCGTTCAGCAAGGCCTCCAGTTGCTCCATCACCTAGTGGATCCCCAATTGTGGCCATGCCACATCCATTTGTGGCTCCTATCTCCACAAATGAGGATGTTTCCCTTGCACGAAAGAAAAGTAAGACAAAAGGGCCATTGGAAAAGGCCTTTCAGAATGAGTACAGGGAGATTGCAGATGAATGCATTGCAAGGTGTGTATATGCTAATGGTCTTTCTTTTAATGTTGTGAGATCACCTTATTGGCATGAGATGGTGAAAGCCATCAATGAGGCACCAAAAGGGTATAAACCACCAGGATTTGAGAAGATCCGCACCACCCTTTTGGAAAGACAAAAACAATGTGGAAACTTCCTTGCAACCAATTAGGGACTCATGGACCAAAACTGGTGTGTCCATTGTTTCTGATGGATGGAAAGATGCAAGAAACCGCCCTTTAATCAATGTGATTGCAGTATGCCCTAAGGGGGCAATGTTTTTGAAAGCGGTTGATTGTGAGGGGCAAGTGAAGGATGCCCAATTCATAGCCAACATTCTCTTTGAGTCCATTGAGGCAGTGGGGCCTGAAAATGTTGTCCAAGTGATAACGGACAATGCCAAAAATTGCAAAGCTGCAGGGATGTTAGTTGAGGCACGGTATGGGCATATTTTTTGGACACCTTGTGCTGTGCATTCATTGAATTTAATGCTAAAGAAAATGGCAAACAAAATAGAGTGGATCCGGCAAGTGTATGCAGAAGCTGAAGAAATCCAAATGTTTGTCACCAACCACCACATGTCACAGGGCATTTTTAGATCATTCTCGCAGTTGGAGCTACTGAAGGTAAGGACAAGCTTTATTTCTTTCTTTCTTTTTAATTTAATATTTAATATAAGTTTTTTAATATTCTTTTAGCTTTCAATTTCATAATTTAAATTTTATTTTTAATTTTTGTTCCTCGTTCTTATTAGGTTGCTGAGACTCGGTCTGCATCACACACAATCGTCTTGAGACGACTAGTGAAGGTGCGAGAGGCACTCATGAGGATGGTAACATCCAATCTTTGGTCTGTATGGAGGCAATCAAACACTGAAGGGGCTCAAAAAGTGAAGAACTTGATCTTAGAGGACTCTTGGTGGGATAGAGTGGGTTATCTGTTGAGATTTACGGAGCCCATTATGAGCATGATCCGGTTTACTGACACGGATCAACCATGTCTAGGAGAGATATATGACGGCATCGACTCAATGATTGAGAAGATAAAAGCCGTCATAAATGCAAAAGAACAAGATCCCGAGGAAATATTTTTCAAACAAGTGAAGTCAATCCTCATTGAGCGGTGGAACAAAATGACCACCCCATTACATCTACTAGCTTTTGCATTGACTCTTAGATTTTATAGCACAGAGATCCTTTCCTTGCCAGGGAGGGTAGCACCATACAGGGATGCGGAAGTCAGTGAGGGATATATGGTGGCATTAGCTAGGCTCTTCTCTGATCCTGAGGCCCAAGACCAGGTTATGGTAGAGTTTGGCAATTTCATAGCAGAAACGGGTCATAGCCTTCTCGCTCTTCGGAGCAAATACAAGATGGATGCACATATGTGGTGGTACCTCCATGGTACTTCATCGGCTTACTTGCAACCTCTGGCAATCAAGGTCTTGGCACAGGTAAGTTTTTAATTTTTTTATTCTCTTTTCTTTTAGTTTTTTAAAATTTAAGTTTGAGTGTTTAAATCTGAAGTTGAACTTTGCATTGACTTTGAAGTTTGGGTTGCCTTAATAGGTTGCAAGTTCATCTTCCTCTGAGCGCAACTGGAGTACGTATAATTTCATCCACTCACAGAAGCGCAACAGATTGGGGGCTAAAAGGGCTGAAGATTTGGTATACATACATTCCAACTTGCGCCTTTTATCCCACAAGCAGCCAGAGTACAAGGAAGGGTCAACAAAACATTGGGACATTGATCCAGAGATAGTTGACTTGGATGCTTCCATTTCCCACCATGGAGCATATGATGATGAGACGGGTTCTGTGGCACCATGAGACCTACATGCACAAGGGGGTGCAACTGGCAGTGGCCCTAATGCGAGTGGTTCGAGCCCATGTGGTTCTAATGAACCACATAATGATGATGATGTAGCTGGTTTTGATCCTCTTGATGAAGAGGAATATGATGAATATTGACAATGAAAGATAGTTTGAGCTTTGAATATTGATCTATGATTGAATTTAATATATCATCAGATTCATGACATTCACATTGTGTTTGATTTAAGTATTTTAAATTTTAATTTAACTTTTAAACTTTTAAGTTTCTAAGTTTTATCGGTATCCTAGCTTGTTTGTTGTGGTTATTCACTTATTTAGCTTATAACTTATCTTTCATATGCATAATATGTGGTTAATAATTAAATTCCTATTTAGAAGGCTGAAATTTATATATTTTTTAATTTTTATATAGTTTTTGTACTGCCGTATCCTACGCCGTATCCGGGGTCAAAAAAAATTTGCCGTTTCCGCGTATCGGATACCCCGCTCCCGCTCCCGTATCCAAAACGTTTCAGTAACTTAGAAATGCACCAATACTCTAAACCAAGTCGCCAATACTTAGAATGGAAACAATGCATAGATTCACTCAACAATGATTGCAAGAAGCCTTCAAAGCTAGGGCATACATCCCATTTCTCCAACCATGGAGTAATCTCAAAAGTTCAATCAACATAACCCACTAAAGGAAATATGACATCCTTTTATAGAGTTAACGGGTGCAATATTAAGAAAGACCGACCTTCCCCTTTTCGAGGGAAAACATAAACTCTTATTATAATGAAGTCTCTAATAAACTAAGGCTATGTGCACTTTATTATCATTAATTAAATAATAAAATCAACTATCATAGCTGCACAATTAACTAACTTCGAGAGCCCTCCTTGTAGTGCAAGGCATGCCAAGGGGTTACAAACTAGACAATAGACATCTTAGGACCATCTTCAAGCTCAATCCTCAAACCCATGAGAAGAGAGAATGGGTTGAGGGTCTTCAAGTCTTCAATGGTGGGTGATTGGGAAGAACGATGCATGAAAGCAACTATCAAGAAGGATGGAGGCGTGAGGATGAAGGAAGAGTTGGGATAGGTTACTGTAATGTCCCCTTTCCTACGCCAAAGGCCTAAGGGCCAATTTGAGTCCAAGCCTTGGTCAGACCCAAGGGGCTTTGGATGCTGGGAGCTATTGGGTATGAATATCTAGTCCATTTTGTTATAATTCTTCATTGACATGCAAAAAGGTGTTTTGGAAGGACTAGATGTTACGTTTTGTTGTTAGGAAGGGGCCACGTGGTACTAATGTTCTAATTTTGCGTTGGGGGGTCACTTTTGGACCATGGTGACTTAAAAAGGGAAAAGTAACTTAAGTTACTTTTATTTTATCGGCCCTTCCAAGGGAATAATGCGACTAGGGTTTATTGGGGCTCTTTTGCCTTGGAGAAGTTATATAAGGAGTTGGGGGAGAAAGGAAAGGCATCTTTGCATACCTAATTATCTCCTTTCATGTGCAACTGTTGTTTGCAAATTTATAGCTATTGGAGTGAAATTCCGCAGGAACCCTAGCTTCGGTGATGAGAGATCCATCCATCCCTAGCTAGTAGGGCATTCTTCGGTAGTGAAAGATCTACCCTAGCTTGTCATTTTGGAGCTGTTTTTAGGGCTGATTCACAGAGATATTTTCAGAGGTTTTAGAGATAGGGTTTTGAGATAATTTGTGAAGATAATTAGTGGGTTTTCAGATCAGACTTACGGCAGCAATAAAGAAAGGGTTTGACATCATTTCCAGATTATTTCAAAGGGGTTTGACCATCTACCAAAAAGGGTGACTTGTTTTGGAGATTGCCGCCTTTATTTGGAGGGTTTCCAGTTGGCCATTTTCAGATCTGAGGGTTGGAATATCATCTCCTATATTTGGAAATGTTATTTCCAAAGTTTCATAGTTTTTGTACTTGTATTCGGGAAGATACGAATTTTAAAAGTTTTCCAGCTGTTTAGGGCATGCTGTAATTTTCTGGCAGCGTTATATTGTCCGAAAAATTTCAAAAATAGTTTCCTTACGTTCTTTATAATATTAGCAAGCTCTCTTTAAATTTTCAAGTGATTTGAGTGGATATTTTGGGAGTTATTAATTTTCTTCAGTTCGCTGCCCTAACTGGTAAAAATCTGCAAAAATCAGTATTTTTATTTGGCTGCAAATTTTCAATATTTTGTGGTACCCCACAAGGGATATCTCATCAAGATAAACACCATAGGTGCAGTTGTGTTCAAATTTAATCATCCCATCAGTGCCACTAATTGAGCAAATGGAACAGGGTCAATCCAGCTGTCTAATTTGATTATATGGATCTTATGTGACTGCATTTGTTTAGTGAACGGCATTCATGACCTGTCAACTTTCAAAAAATAGAAGAAGAGAAGACACTAAGATTCCCGAGATTCCTGACTGAGCCATATAATAATGGTGGAATGCCCAAGTTTCATGTTCCTATAATTGTAGACTCAATGTTAGATAGTTTTTCTAACGAGTAGAAGAGAGTCTGGAGTTACTGCATTTAAAAATTAGCTATGGGACCGAAAAAAATCTTTTGATTGCTCTCAGTGTTTTGTAACATTCAAAACTTTACAGGGATATATTGGGTTTGGTAGATGCTGTAAGCACTTTCGCCATTGGTTCATACTCTATATTTTGATATCATCTTCCATTCATGGGTTCAATTCTTTTGGTTATTTACACGACATTAATAAAAATTCTTTTACTTTTCTTCTTGTAAGGTTTAAATCTAGCTCATTTTCTATATACAAGTTGATTGATCTTGAAATCTGTATCTCTGTCAGAGGCGTATTTCTAGTGCGGACTTGGTACTTCTGAGTAGGACAACGAGACCAACTACTGGGAATACCCTAGCTGTGGGCCGTGGCATGTTGAACGTGACCAAAAGGGGCCGAAGCTATTGCAGGATAAGGATGGCACTTCCTGTTTGACTCTAAACCTCTAGCTATACTGGTGGACTTTTGCGTCTTCAGATATCTGTTTGAAGTATTTCTATGTTACGTGCACTGTAGTCTGTGACATTAGGTTGTTCAATCATATGCTCAGGTCATGTAAATGTAGCACCTCGTCACCTCACTGCACAATCAGAAACTTTGTTTTTCAGCAACATCTAATACACGAGGTTTGCTACTTTTATCTTATTAGTTAGTGTTGCTTGTGTTCATTTTAAAAGTTGCTGGTCTCCTGGTTTTGCCACGTAGGTCATACTAAACAAAATTTTGAATCTGGATTCACTGGTGCTTTGTGTTTAATTCTCTGTTTGTCCATCTGTCAATTTACTATGCTTAGATATAGAGTCGTTTCATTCCAGGTGCCATGCACTGTATTGGGATTTGATCCTCACCTGCATTCACACAGTTTGTGAGATGAAAGAAGACAGAGGCAAGTAGTCAGGTATATATTTTACGAGTCCTTTTCTGCAAGTACATTGCAGTCAGGTATCCAATTTGTAGTTTTCCCTTTGGTGAGAAAGCATGTCAACGTATATTTAAGTTTTAAAAAAGAATCAATAAGGCAACATAAAAAAGTACAACAATGGGTATGCACTATAACAGCTAATAGTTGAGGTTCTTCCGTAAAAGATCTGCTTAGAAGGGCAAACATGTCTTCTCTGGCTTCTACCTTGAATGAATACTGTAGTAAGATCTATTTATCAACTACTTCCATCCTGCTGACAATATTATCAGCTAAAGGCTTAAAGCTGCCTTGTAGCATGACCCGCAAAGCTCATATGAGGTGGGAGTTAACAGATTCAATTTGAAGGACTGCCATTGTTCTCCTTTAGGAAAGAAATGCAATAACATCCAAGCAATGGACCATATGTTCTGAACATATTGTTGCACCATCCATGTATTGCCAAACAATCACTCTGATTCATGTCATATGAAAAGAGCCAATGAACACGGGAGCATAATCAGGGACATGATACACTACCTCTTCTACTGAGGTCACACATAAGCATCATCAATCCAATCAAATGTGTATTCAGTCTAGTCTTTACGATCAGCTTCTGATGAATGGCAAGCCGGCAAAGAAACCATTACTCTCGAAGGATGTTCTATGATTCTTGGATATCCTGTATGCAGTTTTTATTGTTCAGGTCTAATTGATTATCCTTGGTAGCTGTAGTTCCCCTGCTTGACAAACAAATTCCATACATAGTGCGAGAGTTTGGGCCATTTGTTTTTTAGGTCCAAAACCAGTTTTCACCACTTCACCCTGATAAAGATTGACATTTGCTCCTTTATAAATTCATAAATTGAAGATTCGTAGGACATACACCCAATTGATAGGCATTTTTCAGGTGTAGAATCAGTGCCTATGGCACAGGCAATCATGGCTACACAAAGTGCAGACAGATTATTGAGATGATAACATGGTTACATATCGATACAAGATGTGGTCCCAACTACCTTGTTCCTATTCTAGGCAGAGTTTATATGCTCTCATTCAGGTATGCTGAATGGGCAACTAACACAAATAAGTCTGCAACTCAAGTCCATGGTGATAGGCACACATTACTATTGTTTCCTATGCTACTAGAGGTTTGCCAGCTTTGTGATGTTAGCAGAGGATCTAGGGGGGAGCTATTTTACAAGATACGAGAAACCACGTGGCAATAATGACAACGTGAATGAGAAGATGGCCATAAAAAGGTTGACACAGTAAACACTATGTATATATTGCTGAATACCTAACAAAATAACATAAAACCAGTCTGTAGATAATGTCAATAATCTATGTTGCCAGGAAACACGTAAAGGTATGGGTCCGAAATTGCGGAAACAGCCGATTAGCTCAAAAAAACCTTGGGTAACAAACGTTACAGAAATGTCTGTACGATATATTATAAAAAATTTAAAAATATAAATATACATATTTATATATATGCATAGTACTCATTTTCAAAATTTTAGTCCATGGACCATAAGAGATAAAGCACTCAAAATATTGTTCCTATTGCATTGGCACATGCATGTCTAGAAGATGAGCACAATTCAACATGGTTACCCATTTCAGGAGTGTTTCATAGGGTACATGATTATAATCCCTAGATTCTATGAATCATGGCTTATCTAGATTTTCTTGCATAATCCATCTATCATGCCATCCATGCTTTAAAACTTATTGCCTTGTACACCTAGCTTCATTATATTCATTTGATATGGCGTTTTCGGGACGTTTCGTACCCATTTCCGTGCAAAGACACTAATGTTTCAGGCTGCATATGGGGGGGTGGGGGGCGTTTCTTGACAAACATAGGTAGTGATATAATTGAATAATAGGGACACCAATGAAATCAAATCTTAGTTAGGAATCTAAATTAATGCATTTTGCATCTGATGAAACACGTTGACCTTGATGAGGTAATTCCTTTAGAAATTCCCCGACTCCCTCTCACGGTCAAAATACCTTACCATCTGAGAGAGTTTGATGAAGGTGATCTTGGAGACTTCTCTCTTCACCTTCGTCAGCGTCTTCCCCCTACACCCAAATTCGCCTACACTCTCCTGATGATCAGATGTTTGATACCCTTTGACCGTGCGAATCAATCCGTGATGCTGCTCTGTGCTCCTTCCCCCACTTCACCCCCACCCTTTCATTTATGAGGACCTACCCCATGAACCAATGGTACGATGATGACTACAACAGCTCTTCACTGAAAGCTATCGCTCCATCTTTCACACATGCTCTCCCCTCCTTCCTGTCTCTCGAAGGATTAGAACATAGGAACCTCCTACACTTTACGCCCTACAATGAAACACACCTTTATCTCTGGTCGCTGATTTGAGCTCAAGTGCATAATCAAGCAAATAATGCGCTCCCCTAAATGTTTCTTTCAAATACCATATCTGTCCCCACCCTGTCCTCTTTACCCCTAAAGAAGAAGAACTTACTTCCCAATATCCAATAGTTCACTCATACTTCCACCCTTTATGATATCCCTGGCTAGCCCCAGATCCAGGTGGTTTCCCCTCCCCCTACTCACATATCTTATACTTATCAACGAATGTGAAGATAAGGGTCCATTTCGAGCCATGAATAAGGCTCTAACCCCAGGGCAGTTGATGATGGAGGGCTTCGCAGGTGGAATTCATTACAAGCACGAATAGTAGATCACAATCTATTGACAACTACCTTGGGATCTCTTCAAGATAGGTGGTTTGCACAGGTTTTCCGAAGTCTTGGTTCAATCATATCATTGGACCCCATCAACAAATCGGGTCAACCACTTTCGACCTAAACAACTAGAAGACGATCATGGTTGGCCACACGTTTGAATCCATTTAGCTTCAATGCCATGGTCCTCCACATGCGGCTTTACTTTAATTTTCTTGGGATTTAATACCATACCTTATCAAAGACTGTCTTAGATATTAGGGGGCAAGGGGGTTCTGACCTGCTTACCAGACCGTCGATCACATCCTCACCCTTCGAGCCATTATTGAGGAGGCTCGTCACCGCTCCTCCAAGGCTCTTCTGCTGCTTCGTTGATTTTTAGAAAAGCCTTTGATTCTTATGCCATGAGGAAGCTCTTTTCCGTAGACTTCAGGGACATCAGTATTTCCGAAACCCTTCTTACTGCCATTATGCGCCTGTACAAGGATGTTCTGGGCCGCCTTCACACTGTTGCTACTGGTTTTTCTGATCTCATCATGAGCACCATCGGGTTTAACCAAGGTTGCCCCCTCTCACCTACCTTGTTTGGTATCTACATCGATGAGTTGTCTTTGGTATCTACATCGAGGGACTTTCTTAGGGACCATATTTAGGAAGAGGATGGTTGTCTTCTTAACCGTGTATTGATATACATCCACCTTTTTGCAGATGACATAGTCCTCCTTGTCTCTTCCGCGGAGGGACTGCAGAGACAACTGGACACCTTATCCCTCTTCTACGACCATAGACAACTGACAATAAACCTTGGTAAAACCAAGGTCACGATCTTTAATGGGTTGAAGACTTTGGACTTTCATTTCTTCACCAGGTGTTGATCTACATCCTCCATTTTGCGGATGATGTAGTCCTTGTCTTTTCTGCGGAGGGACTGTAGAGACAACTGGACACCGTATCCCTCTTCTACGACCATAGACAGCTGACAATAAACCTTGGTAAAACCAAGGTCACGATTTCCAATGGGCTGAAGACTTCGGACTTTCATTTCTTCTACAGAGGGGAGGAGATTGAGATCATCTCTTATACTTATCTGGGAGTTTTATTTACTGGGTCCTGCTTCAGTCTTTAGCCTGCTCATTCAGTCCTGCGTCAACAAGGGTTATGGCTCTTTGGTTATCTTGGAGAGACAGTGCTTCGGCCACCACTTCCGGGATATCTTATCGAAGATGTCTCTCCCGGAATCTCTTGTGCGACCCACAGTTCTTTATGGTTCCAAGGTTAGGGGACCATCCTTGCTCGATTCTGATTGGGCTACAGTTGAGCGAGGTACAGATCCTCATGCTCATACGCATCATCAGGTGTAGAGAGACAATTCCACATAATATCATCTTGGCCGAGTTCGGAGCTTGCATCCCTTTAGATTGGAGACTATATTTGGCCTTGATTCACTTTTGCATCACATCCGGGGACTTTTATATTCCTCTGCAGGCAGGGATAGGTATCTCTACCTCGCTTAACATTCCTTCTGGGGCTATTGGTCTTTTTGACCATAGCACCCGCTCCCGCTGGTGGTATGCCAGAGTCTCACGTCTTCTCGGCTCTCTCGGGATTCAGATGGACTGTCTCCCACCATAACAGATACTCCCTAGATGCCCCTGCCCACCTCTTATCATGTAAGCAGGATTTGCACAAAATTATCAGAGACAGACATTTACAGGGAGTTCATCTAACATTCTTGGATTAGCCCTCTAGATGGTCTTCGTCCTAAGATGGCTTTCTATGTTGAACATTTTTTTGAGATCACATGATGAGACTTATCAGCCAGCCTATGCGTATATCTCCCGACACTGGTTACAGGCACTCCGCATCTCCCTAGGCCAATTCAGAGTGGGCTCTCATACGACTTCGCGTGGAGGATCACTAGTTAGACTGTTCTGAGAGGATTTGTCAACTCTATTCTCTCCAAGAGATTGAAACAAAAGATCACTTCATTTTCAAGTGTCCTATTTACTACGAGATCAGAGGGAGATTCCATTGGTTATTCCGGGAGCATCCGTCTTTTGCAACTTTCTTTTTCAAGTATCGCGATCAACGATGTCTTGCTCTTTACCTACAGGAAGCTCTCAGGGTCCGGAATGAGACCCTTCAGTCTCCTCCCAGACAGGCTTACTACTCTACAAATTACTTCTTTCTTTACGGTGCGCCCACTCAGTGAGGTGCACCAAGCGGCACCTTGATACTAGTGTCTGGATTCCCGGACCAGATCTGTTAGGACCCGAGGATACCACCTCCCAGCCCAGAGGCTATTCGTGATCGCACTCGGTTAGGGGCCCTATCTCATAAGGTCACGTGTCTGACTAGGAAGATACATAGAGGGCTCGTCTTGTTCGTCCTTCTTCCAGACACCAATATTCCAGTCTCTCCCACGGCGTCAGCTACAGGACACAGGCATATTGCCAGCTACTTCTCAGTCAGCGTCGGATGCTAGGTGATAGTGTCAGTGAGATGGGACTTTTCGTGCCCCCCTCTTCTTTGGATCCATCCATTTGCACTCTTCTGGCGACGGGGGCCCTTTGCTTCTCCTTCTTCTTTCCTCTCTCTCGTCTCTTCTTCTTTTATTGTTTAGGATGATCCCTTTCGGGTCTCCCTGCTAGTTCTTTTGACATTGTACTGTGCAATCCCATTGACCTATTTTTGTGGTCATTCGTTGGACATTAATATAATTATCTTATCTTCATGAAATAACATGTGGAAACTTTAGCGAACAATTTTCCCTAAGTGGGTTTAGTACTAGTTTTAGGTGTTTTTTTGTGTGATTCCTTGATTTTGTTAAAGGCTAGTACGCCATCAACAACAAAAATTTAAAAAGAATGATAAAATATCCAAAATATAAGGTTTCTTTCGTCATTCTAACAAAGGTTTATGGTGCGATTTTCAGGACAAGAAAAGTAAATAGAAATTTATAATGATCATTAACAATTATGAAGGTTGTCTTAGGGGTGTTTGTTTCTTTAAATTTGACCTAATAGTTTGTTTCCCTAGTTTTGGCGTGATACTTTTGTTTCCTTAATATTTGGCATGTTGGAATCCACTTATTAATTCTATTTGTTGGCTAGATTTTCTGCACAGCTGAAAACCTAGGCAGTCATGAGATAAATCTCCCTCATTTACCGGTGAGGCTCCCGTGTAAGATTTTGTCAATTATATTTTCTAATATCTATCTGTTGGTTTTACTTTAACCGCGTAGCTCATGCACCATAGCTAGGCAAGTTTTGCAGCAAGTAAGCAGCTGTAAGAAATGAATATATGCAGAAGAGGGAAATAATTGAATGCGAGTAGAAAAGAAAGAAGATGTGCAACCTAACCAATAGTTGACAGAGTTGGTCACATGCACATAGACGAAACAAATAGATCTAGAAATGCAGAATTCAAAGCAAAGGAAAGTTTCAGATCCAGATCTAAGATAACACAAAGTTTATGCAAAGATCTAAAAAGAAATAAGAAACAAATGCACCGTTGACACAAAGTTCTCCGAAAATCTGCCTCCTCTCTATTCCTTAGCTTTCAAAAAGATATCAAGGGTTTCAGCTCAAAGTCTGGAACACAAGAATGTTGATTACCAATTCTGATCCTTTAACCCGTAGGCTCTTCCTCTATTTATAGTGTATAGAGGGGAAATTACAAATGGAAACTACAACTGAACTAGAACATGCAAGAAGTTGTAAAGGGAATATCTAACAATCTTTCTCCTAGAATTCCTCTCTAAATGACATGCATCTGGAAGTTAAACCAAAGTTGTGCACATCTGCCACTTATCTTAGAGAAATTTTCCAAATAACTTAAAGTAATGCTTTTAAACCAATAACTTTAATCTTACAATTTCATCCGAGAACATAAGGAATAAGAGAAAGAAGAGAAGAAATAATATCTGCGGGATGTTACACCATACGCTTTCTTCTTGTTCTGATATTGAATATACTTGTCGAACATATAATTCAACAATTTCCCATTTGTTTTAGCAACAACCTCTTTCTCGGTCCTGAACTGCAACAATCCTTTGGACAAAATGTCAATGTTTACTTCCACCTCCTTCAAACTAGGCCCAAACTCTTTAATATCCGATTGAAGTGTTATCAGCTTGTTGATTGAATTCAATGTGAAAGTCTTAACAACTTCATCAATCCTCTTCTGAATCATCAGAAGCAACCCTTCAAGAGAAGCAGGCACCTTGTTTGGAATAGCTCTTCTGCAGGAAGAAACATCCCCAACTACTTCCTCCTCGGTGAAAGCAACTATATTGCCTGGCAATGACAATATCCTATCCTCGAGCAACTGCATTCTTTTCAGCATAAGCTTGAGAATCTCCATGCAGAAAGAAACTGCAAACTCAAGCTGCTTGCCCTTTTCAATCAGTCCATCAGGCACAAGTTGCTCCACAATCAAAACGTCCTCTGACAGCTTATTTATTTTAACCAAAATGTCCAGGTTACCTTCAGCCACTGCATTCTCATCCACTATGCCTGTCATCAGTTGCTTCAGCTGAAATAATGCACTTTCATAACTTCCAGACTAGCTGGTACCTCTTTGAGCTGTTTTGAAGCTTGGTGAATGATTTGGCTTTTCCATTCATTGATAGTCGTGACTTGATCACCTGCATCCTCCACCTCTTCAATCAAATGGTTGCTCACCTCTTCATGTGCTAAAACTGGCTCAGAGGAAGGTTTGGTAACCTTAGCAATGATTTCACACAACTGGGAAACCTGCTCTTGAAGTTTGATTTTCTCTGCCTTCTCTTTGTCCAACTTGAGGAATAAAGCATTTATTAGTGTCTGTGTATCTTGCTTTAATCCTTCTGTGGTAGTCTGACCTAGTGGCACTTTGGTTACTGAGATATCTGCCGCCGTGAGTTCTCCCTTCTGCTTTCCCTCTGTTGGAACTGTCAACTCGGCAAACTTCTGCCCTGATTCTTCAATAATCAACCTTGAAGTTACCTTGGCAACTTTAGGTCTTCTATCCTTTCTGCCCAAACTCAGGAGTAGCTACAAGTCATGCTCTTCCAGGTTGATCTCCTCTCTGGCTTCTGGAACTGTCTGCAAAGCCAACCATGATGAAAAATTGCTTCTCGGGGAATGAGAAGTCACTGAGTGTACCACCCTCTCATGTTCAGACTCTGTTGCATCCGAATTTGCCACAGTGTTGTGGCTGCCATCCTCTGAATTGTCCAAAGACAATGCTTTTTCAAACTTTTCCATCTGTGCTTTCAGCTTCTTTGCAGGGGAGGTGAAGATCTGAGTGGCTGAGGAGCAAATACAAATGATGTTGGATTCAACGGAGGAACAACAACATCTGCCTGGGGTTCAGGGGCTGTCGAAGTGCTATGAGTTGACATAAGAGAAACTTCGTTTGAAAGTGGTACTAGCATAATAGCTGTAGAATTGGCCTTCTCCAGTATCTGAGACTTCTTGTATACTTTAAGCTTCTCTGGCCTCCTGCTACTTTCACCTTCATGCTTTCTTTTGTTGGAGTCTCCTGCAATAAAGTTACCTGTGATCTGATTCATCAAAGCTTCGTCCAGGCAATACCCCTTTGTCAACAACTAGTTTGAGGTGTTAACCAGAACCGCGGAAGACCTTTCCTCAATCGTCTGACAACCACTTATGCTTTCTTGAAGAGTAGCTCTATCTCCTCCCATCTGATGGTATGTGTCAAGTATCACATGCCCATCATCCGCGAGATTTGCAGGTATCCGTGCTAAACCATAATCAGATACTTGTTGCGCTGATAACCTGTTGAAATCTTTCTTCTTGACTTCATACTCGCTTCTGCACTTCATCCAAAAGTCTTCCAATGAAGGTACGTGTGCATATTCCTTGGGAGATTGTCTTTCTCGCTATCCCATATGGATCATAGTTCAATCGTGTTGGGAAGAACTCGTGCTCATATCCGGAAAACATTTCGGCTTCGATTCCCTTTGCCTTATGGATGTTGTGGCAGTTGTAATAACCCACCATGACCGGAAAGCAACCTGTAGGTTTGTGCCGCTTCGATTGTAAGTCGTGCATTTCCACGAGCTGCCTGCACAACTCCATGATGACCCATTTGTCGCTTGGATACCTCGGCAACTTGACTGGTTCTCTTGAAAAGCCACTGACCCTGAGATACGTGAAGTCTGCAAACTGGATGAAGATGCAGCCATACTGGGATACAACTTCCCAAGCTTCTTTGCTCACTCTACTGGTCTTTAGATCACTATTCAATTTGCAGATGAATTCATAGAAGAACCCATCATTGACCACCCTGTAATCTTTGTTGCACTCAAGAACTGTCAACTGTGGGAAGCACTTCAAAATAGGATCTTTCGAAAAAACCTCTCGTCTATCCAATTTGGAAAATATACCCTGCGAGGCTATTGCATATACCAGGTATGAAGTCATTTTGAAGTTGAATGTCTGCCTCACACTTCGGAGCTGCTCGTCGATGTTGTCACTGATGATCTCTGCCCAATTGATAATCGAATCAACTCTGTTGATCTCAATGGTTCTTACAAAAGCATACATCCATGAGTGGAAGTTATGAGTATTGGCTTCTCCATTTAACTTGCAAAGCAATTTAGTAATAGCATCAACTTCCTGCACTAAATTGGATCGTGGAAGAGTCCTCGGGAACTTTGATGGAGATCTGGGCTTCTTCATGTATCTGCTATTCATTTTGCCCACGCAATTTGCTTTGTGCTTCTCCCATCTATTGCCAACATCCAGCATGCTAATTGCAATCACCACTGGTCGTGTTGGAATCTTCAGGCAATAATTAATAAATTGTGCATCCAGCCTGATTATTGTCTTTCTTGCAACATCTCGAATTGTTCTGGAAAGAGGATGATATGACCTTGCACACTCCATAAAAAATTCAGGCAACTGAGCTGTGACTGGAAATGCTGAAGCTTGAATAATTCCGCTACTTTTAATTGCCCTCATGAGAGATGTCCTTCCGACTCTGGATCTGTCAATTAAATCGGAGATGGCTTCAAAGCCTATGTTTGTATCATTGATGTCAACAAATCTGGAAGCTATGCATGATTCAGCTGATCCTTCTCTTTCATCATGCTTCATCTGGTATGGAACAATCTTTGTCTGAGCTCTTTTTCTTTTAATTCTGCCAGAATCCCTTGTAATTGGCTCAATTTGTGCAGATCTGACAATTTCTTTCTGATTTGGAAGAGATATTCAATGTATATGACATTGATTTGAACTTCCTTTCACTAATATGAGCACCTGTGATGAATACCTGCAATTAATTTAGACAAAGATGGAGTCCATGGCATGAATACTTGATTTTTATCACCAAAATCTGCATATAAAGCCTGCTACCCTAAAATTTGAGGTTTTGCTTGCATGCAAAGCAAGCAAAAATATTATTTAATTCACCTGGGCACATATACCAACATGCAGATACTTAGAATGACCAAAATTAGGCTATTCTAACCCTAGGCGCCAAAACTGGAAGCTTCTTGGCAGTGGAAAATAGTCTTTAATGCAAAATCCTCCTTTTGGCGCCAAAACCTGTTTGGGCTACAACCTTCATAAAAAAAAATTAACTGTTTCTCCCTTATAGCGTCCCATGCTTATATAGCCTTGTGCATGCTATTTTTAATAATTGCCTTCTCTATTTCTGGCAATTTAATTAATTAAAAGCCACATCTATTCATCCAAATTGGGCGCCCAATTATGCATGCTGCTAGTTTTTTTATAAATTTATTTTATTTATTTTTAACATGCATCCTTGACTTCTCTTTAGCTTATCCTTCTGCATTGATTTTCCTTCCATTCATGGCGCCAAAACCATTAATAAATTGTTGGCTAGATTTTCTGCATTGTTGAAAACCTAGGCAGTCATGAGATAA
The DNA here is from genome assembly GCA_019776745.2 of Taxus chinensis. Taxonomy (NCBI): domain Eukaryota; kingdom Viridiplantae; phylum Streptophyta; class Pinopsida; order Cupressales; family Taxaceae; genus Taxus; species Taxus chinensis. Next base: position 163,366,870 of record CM034155.1, on the reverse strand, counting down.
ATCTCCCTCATTTACCGGTGAGGTTCCCGTGTCAGATTTGTCAATAAAAATATGATAGTATCTATATGGGAGTTTTACTTCAACTATTCAGCTCATGAACCATAGCTATATAACTCTGCAACAAGTAAGCAGCTATTTAAGAAAAGAAATATTTATAGAAGAAGGGAATAATAAAACACAGGGAAGAAATAGAGAAGATGTGCAACCCAATCAATTGATAACAAAGTTGATTGCATGCACATAGAAGAAACCAATAGATATCAACACACAAAATTATAAGCAACGGCAGCTCCAGATCTAGATCTAAAATAACACAATTTATTAGAATATCTGAGATAAAATCCTAGAAACAAAATGCAACGTGACACAAAGTTCTCCGGAAATTTGCTCCTTTGTATTCCTTTGCTTCAAATGGCTATCAAGGGTTTCAGCACAAAGTTTGGAACACAAGAATGCTACTTACAAATTCTAATCATTTACCCGTAGGTTCTTCCTCTACTTAAAGCATGTAGAGGGGAAAATACAAATCGGAAGCTTTTAGTTGAACTGACACATGTGGAAGTATGGAAAGGAAACAACTGGCAATCTCCCTCCTAGAATTCCTCTTTGCATGACTTGCATGATTTGCAACTGAAGATAGAACCTTCTATTTTGCACGTCTACCACCTATCTCCAAGTAGTTGACTTCTTCAAGTAATGGCTTTTAAACCAATCACTTAAGTTTCATAATTTAATTGATCGCTCAATCACTTTTTTGGAGGAAAGAAGAAAGAAGAGGAAAGCTATAACAGTCTTGTTCTTTTTCATATTCTGCATGCAGCTGATTCTTTTGCCTTTGATTCTCACCAAACTGGATCTCGAAGCAGCTGGATACATGAATGTGAATTTTGCTTACAGGTGTTGCCTTCGCCTTGTATTCCCTTTTATCCTTGAAGCTTTTGCAGTTCTTCTCTTGTACATGCATTAGTGCAATGTCTGTCGTAAATAACTCATCATTTTTATTTTTAATTGCATTTGAGCAATTAAAAATTCTGGAAAACATTCTGGGTGAATGCAACTTTAATGAAGGATTCAACTGGAAGATTGGGAGCATATGCACAAGATCTTGGGAGAAATTTTCCACGCACTGACTTCTACACGGGCTGCATCAGAAACAAGAGGATGAATTTTTGCCGGAAGCTTTTGCAATTATGAGATCTGGATCTGTCAATCAAATTGGATCTGGATCTGGGCCTGGATTTGTGTCTCTGATGTCAGCAAATCTGGAAGTAATGCATGATTCTGCTGAGCTTTCTCGTTCATCCCGCTTTGCCATGGCTGAAACAATCTTTGTCTGAACAATTCTTTTTCTCTTTAATTCTGTTAGAATTCTTCAATTGGACTGGTGCAGATCTGGATAATTCTTCAGATTCAGAGGATATGTTCCATGTATTGGACATTGATTTAAGCTCCCTTTCTCTTATAAAAGCACCTGTAATGAATTCGTATAATTAATTCAGACAAAGATGGCAACCGAAACATGAACAATGAATTTTAATCATAAAAATATGCATATATCAAACTTGCTGCCCCAAAATTTGATGTTTTATTTGCATGCAAAGCAAGCATGAATTTTATTTAACTTCACCCGAGCACCTATACCACTATGCAAATAATTATTCAGAGCACAATTCAACCTCATTCAACCTTGGCACCAAATTTGGAAGCTTCCAGCATTAATTACACCTTTTATGCAAAATTCCTCTCCAAATGGGGCGCACTTTTTGTCTCGGGCTGCACTTTTCTGCTCTTGAATTAATTAATTCTTCCTTATGGCAGCCCCTGCTTATATAATCCTCATAATTCTATATTTAATTAATGCCTTTCCTATTCCTGGCAATTAATTAATTATTTAATAAGTTTACTCACCAAATGGGGCGCCTATTTTGTGCATGCTCATGGCTGCCATTAAATAAATTAAATTTATTTAATTTTAGCATGCTTCCTACTTCTCAGTTAACTCGAGCTTCACACTTGCATGCTTTGACCTTAGCCACTGAAAAATAGGAATTAATTAAATCAATTAATATATTAAAAAATATTATTTCTCTCCCAAATGGGGTGCACTTTTTGACATAAAGGGGCTGCATTAAATAAATAAGATTTATTTAATTTTAGAATTTCTAATTCTAATTTCCTTTATCCACTCATCATGCGTTGACTTTTCCTCATGCTTGGGCACCAAAATTGGGTGAATAAATATTAATAAATATTTATTTAATGCATTATTATTCACCCAAGGTGGGTCGCACTTTTTGGCACGGGTGAATTATATTTTTAAAAGTCAATTTCTAATGGAATTATTCACCCACTGCACCACAAAGCTCCAAAAATCCCATGATTAAAACGCTTAAGTTGTAAAGTTGACTTTCATAATAAATCTCTTTGGATTATTTACCCTGCAAGGAAGGTAATAAAATCCCATTAATGCCTTAAGTGATTTTTCTTTTATTTCACAATGGAAATTTTTACCCTGCAAGGCAGGTAAGAAATTCCCGCCTGCCTGTTGCCTCTAATTTTCCCATTGTGACTTAAGTGGTGTTGCTTCCATGGGAAAAAGTACCTTGCTAGGCAGATACAAAATTCCCACTTGCCTGCTGCTTCCAAAAATGCCATGATTCACTTCAAACCCTCTTTTTCCAAAAATGTGGCTTGCCTAAGAAGAAGCTTTTTGGTGCACAACTTCGTCCTTTTCTAAGAGAACCTTGACCTCCGATGGCAAATTCCTTCTGGCACAACGTGCATAGATGATCTCCAGATACTTCCAAATTAAACCGGCAAAGGAATTGATCCAGAGAAATTTCACAGAAAAAGAAACGGGAAAACACTAAAAAATACAAAACGTTTCCAGAAGTTACAAATAAATGCCCAGGATCCATTCCTGGTTAAAACCCTATTGGTATAATGGGCAAAATTGGCATGTACCGGATCACAACAGGGCATTATTTATTCAATAAATAATTAAATAAAATTTTAAACTTGGAGCATAAAATTGCCTCAAACAGGGCTCAAAATAATTAAATACAAATTTCCTGTAGGCAAACCCCAGCAACAGAATATAACAATTTTGGGCGTCTAGGTATTTGGCAAAATTGGCTAATATGACTCTCTGGGAATATCATGACACAATAAAGACACTTTTTGGCAATTAACACACAAAATGACCCATTATTTTAAAAGTACAATTTTTTTTAACATGGGGTAGTCTCAAATTTCAAGGTGAAATCTAGGGACACCATAAATATTATTAAAAGCATTGTTTAATGCCAAGGTGGGTCGCACTTTTTGGCAAGGGTGGCTGCTAAAACTAAGAAGTCAACTTGATGGGAATTTCCAACCTGCACTGCAGCTCCAAAAATCCCCTCTTCCACTTAAATGATTTATCCTTCATCATGGGAGTTTTCACCATGCAAAGCAATTAAGAAATTCTTGCCTGCCTGCCACTGCCAAAATTCCCCTCGACAACTTAAATCATCTCTCAAAAAGTGCGACTTGTATGGAAAATAGCCTTCTTTGAAAAAGTGCAATTTGCATGGGTGAATAAACCTCTTTGATGGGAAAAGTTAGCCTGCTAGGCAGCCAAGAAATTCCCATCGGTGCTTTACGAGTTTTTCTTTTATAATGAGAATTTTTACCCTACAAGGCAGGTAAGAAATTTCAGCTTGCTTGCCACCTCTAAGATTCTCATTGCAGCTTAAATGATTCACTTCATAGGAAAAAGTACCCTATAAGGCAGATAAGAAATTCCCATCTGCTTGCCACTGCCAAAATTCCCATTAAGCTTAGATCTATTTATTCCAAAAAGTGTGACTTGCCTAGGAGAGGTTTTTTTTCCTTAACTTCATTTTCTTTGGGTCAGAAGTTTGCCTTCTAAGACTGATTCCTTCTGGTGTTGAGGCCATAAATGATCTCCAGACGTTCCTGGCAATTAAACAGACTATACAGAACAAAGCCCGGATCGAGGGGAATTTAACACACAGACAGCGAAGAAAACTGAAAACAAACGCAAAAGAAATAAATAAAAACGAAAAACATTGCCAGAAGTTGCAGACAATGATCTGAATTCATTATTGGTGAAAATCCTATTGAGATGTGTGAATACTGGCATGCAAAACTTTAACAGGATTCAACCGGAGCACAATTTACTTCAAACATGGCTTTATTTATTTAATAAATAATTAAATAAAAAATTTCCGCAGACAAAACTTGGCGGAGGGATAAAATGAGTTTTAGCATTTGGGCATTTGTCGAAATTGGCTCATATGATTCACTGGGAATATCTTAACGTAATAGAGACATCTTCTGGCAACAAAAACACAAAAGACCCGTTATTAAAAAAGAACGATTTTTTTTTAAATGGGTAGTCCTAGATTTCAAGGTGAAATCTGGGGACACCACTATTGCAAAGAAGATTGTGGCCCCCGTGAGGGCATTAGATAGGCTATTTATTCATGATAGAGGGTATCATGACCTTGATTGATGCTATATTTGGTATTTCTTTCTGAACTAAGAGGATTAGCATACCAAAGTGAGATTTTAACAATTGTAAGTATCATTTTTTATTTTTTATTTTACTTTTTCTTGGGTTCTTGTTTTCTACATAAGTTTATAAGGGAGTCTCGAATGACCTTTGGTTGAAGAAAGAAATCAATAATTTTTTTTCTCATGCCTTTTGAGTAGACTCTTCAACCCTATCTTATTAGGCTCCTCTTTGGTGTGTTTTTTTCATGATTGATCTTTGTCTGTTTTCAAATGCCTTTTTGACTTAACCTATAACGTCCCCTTTTTGAAATTAAAGCAGAACAAAGACCCTTAGTCTATTTTATTGTTTACCACGGGCTAATGGGATGCAGGAAAGGGGAACATAGTAAGATTAAAACTAAGTGAGCCCAAAAAGTAACTTTATGTCGGCCACTTATTTTTTAATTTTAAAATAAGTATACTTTCCTAATTTAAGTGGGTCGACACTTAATTAAAAATTAAAAGAAAGGGAAGGATATAAAAGAAGATGGAGGGGTTCATTTGTGGACATCTATCATCTATCTATCATCTTGATTTTATGAAGTTGAGCACTTGTGCTTCCTTTCAGCTATTGAGGATGAAAACCCTCTTAGCATCCATCACTTGAGGACGAAAACCCTCATTGTGATCAGATTTGAGGACGAAAACCCTCAATATCTTCTTGGTGGCTTGACTCAAGGGTCACATTTGAGTGTAATTTCACATCATCACAGCTAGGGCACATTTTACAGCCATTTCTAAGGCTATCTACACCCCTTTGGGTTTCAAATCAGCGTTTAGGGCATCAACAACAAACAGAATTAGTTGTTTTTAGTTTGCAGTGTCTCCTCTTGTCATTTGGAGTGTCTTTTGTGAGAAAATTGTTGTAATCTTATGCAGGGATAATACAATGGTATCAGAGCAAAGATCTTCCCATCTTGAAGGGTATTCATGCAAGTAGGTAAGTAAAAATACATTTGCTATCAAAGGAGAGTAAAGAAGAATTCAGATTAGCCACTTGAAGGGCCTAACATGGCCAGCAAAGGTTCTGAAGAGGCCAAGTTTGATAGACTTATCGAAGGGAAAGAGAGGTTGGCAAATACTATGGATTTGCTACCCCTAACCTTGAAAAATCTTAATGGGCCAAGACATCACAATGGTGAGGGCAGTTCGTCAAGGGTTCACAATATAAGGCAATCCCAAGGGTCAAATTTTGGATTTGCAACTAGGCCATTCCAGCCTACCTTCCTCCCAAGAGAAGAAGACATTCTGGAGGTTGAAACATGACATTCAATGGGTCACAACATTACGGCCAACTATAAGGAGTATAGGACTTTTTTGAATGAGATTCGTGATGCCAATTCACTTTCCGAGTTCATAGGAGTGAACAAAGGTAGATCAAGGAGTGGGCCTAGATCTCAAGCACCACTAGAGGATCTTCAACATACCTTGGGGAAAGTGACAATCTTCACATTTGATGGTTCCAACAAAGAACAACCCATAGAAGAATCCACCATGCAAGTTAACGAGGAAGAGACCTCCAAAGAAAATAGTACGGATTTGAATGACAAAATGTTGAGATTAAAGAGAAAAAGGAATTCAGATTTTCAAGTGCAAAGGATGCAATGAAGACCCAACAAAGGTGTGATGAATGGCTAAGAAGAGCTAGGGAAGCTAAGTTGATAGCCACTCAAGAAAAACAACACCTATGGGAAATTAGGGAAGAGGATTTTCCCTTAATGATGAGGGAAGAAGGCGAAATCATGGAGCATAAGCCAAAGAAAAAAGGAAAGTCATGCTTGCAGGATTGTGGAGAGAATTTTGTGGTTAAAGCCCAATGGCCGGATGATAATGTTGATGTTCAGCTTGTTGGGATTTTCAGAACAACAATCAATAAGAAGCAAGTAGATGGTGTTCATGACTCTGGCAAGAACTATGAAGATGCTCCATGCATGTGTCAACAAAATGTGGAATTCAAGGCAAAAAAGACTTCACTTGTTGAATGTGAAGAGTCTAAGAGGAAGGAGAATATTGATCCTAACTCAGAAATTTTGAGTCAGAAGGATGGAGGTGTTGAAGATATCTCAATCATTCTTCATCAGGCAAAGTAAGGTGAGCAAGTTGTTGATAGCCAAAGGTATGAAAGTGTTGTAGATTTGTTGCTTCCTACTGTCATTTCAGATCTATTGTTATCATGAGCAGCATGCTGAAAAGAATAATCTTATGTCAAGTTTGATGCTTCATGGTATATCACGGCAAATTTGTGGTCATCATGGAAAGCATAGTCAAAACAGTGATAGAGTGAAGAACCCTTTGAAAGGCAAAGGGCACATAAATACTTTCATACAAGTTCCAAATTGCTTGTAAATGAAAGTTTGGGATCTGGGTGATCTTTGGAGATACAAGAAGGGCAAGGCTATGAGGATAGTCACCATTGTCGGGGCAGCGAGATGCTTGATAGGTAAAGTGGGTAAGCCATATGATCTTTATGTACTTTTTGCCATGCAAGTAGTTTCAATCATTGAAATGAGTAATTTTCAGTTTGAGGCTAATTTTGAGGAAATTTCAATCTCATGGTGTGAAGGGGAACTCAAGGAGGATATGTTTCTTAAAAAATGCTTCGCTATTCCCGGTTGGAGAGCTGTTTTCACTCTCATTTCCAGCCAGCTCAACAGTTGGTATGCAGCCATAAGAGTAATTTCAGTTATACACTTCAGTAATTTTCAGTTTGCGGCTGTTGTTGATGAATTTTCAGTCACTATATGGTTGATTCCAGCCCCTATATCACCGTCATTTCTGAATTTTGTAAATAACTTAAAGTATGAAAGTTATTGTCCTATTCTTTTTGTTGTTGTTGGCAACAGAACCAGCCCCTTAACACTTACTATGACAGTCACAAAAGTGTTTTCAATCACAAGGTGGAAGGATTTTCCGCCTACTATCAATGACGGACTGTTTGCCACTGTTATAAAAGAGTTTCTAGCCACTACAATGCTGGTTGTGAGCAAGAAAATGCAATGCTATAGCTACAGTCATGAGGGGGACAGCAAGAATGGACCGTTGGAAGTCCATCACGTGTAAAGAAATTATAAAGAAGATGCAAGCATTGGAAGAGAGTTGAATGACACGTTTATGAGGCATGATGGAGCGGTTGTCGGGATGTTGGTGGAAGCTCTTGATTTCATAAATGTCTTTTCTATGTGTAGGTCCAAAAATGGAGATGATAGAAAAGAAGAGACATAAGTGTGGTTCAGTCCAACATGCTCATATTTTTGAGAAGCAGAGGGAAGAAGTGAGCCTAATGATTGGCATGCATATGAGGAGAACAAGGGATGATAATATCCTCCAACCTAAAAGTGGAAGGAACACAATTGGGACCATCATGCATCGAATTCCCAATTTCAATGCTACTGTCATAAGCATTATCAGCTCCTACAGTACTTCTATCTCATTGATGCGCTTACTTCCAATAGCATCTTTAGCTCCTACATGGTTCACACCCTTGATTGGGGCAAAAGGAGATCAATTTTTCTGCTGTGATGACATTTTCAGAGTGTTGGAACTGTTGTTATCAGCTAAGGACTGCTGTAAGCTTGCACAAAATGAGGGAAAATCTTTGATGAAAGAAGTTGGAAGAAAGATTCAGTTCAAGGAGATCTTCATGGCAGCCACATGGGTACCTAGTTTGATGAAAATACCAGCGATTGGTGGCTGTTGCAACTCATTTCCAGTCCATCTACAGTCTAATTTTTATCAAATATTGGGAGGAACAACTCGCCAAGTCATGAAAGGAACCATTGGAGTCTGAGGGTTTAATATCTCAAAACACTCTTTAAACAACAGAAGCCAAGTGGGACAACAACAACCCAATGATGTGAGCATATGGCAGCTTTCAGTTTTGCGGGATTTTGTGGATGTTTTCAAACATTAACAAATTCTAGGGGATCATCTTGAGGTTAGATGGCACTCATTATCTATTTGGGATATATCACACCATGTTCTTTGGAAGGAGTTATCCCATTTGACAAAGTCAAGATCTAAGCTCCATAGGCACTACAACATGACTCACAACATTGCTGCGGTGATACTTGAGCATCCAGGGTTGCAATTGCTTAAGGGCAAAAATTTTTGAGAGGGGAGGACTATTATGTCCTCTTTTTGAAATTAAAGCAGAACGAAGAGCCTTAGCCTATTTTATTGTTTCTCACAGGCTAATGGGATGAAGGAAAGGGGAACATCATAAGATTAAAACTAAGTGAGCCCAAAAAGTAACTTTATGTTGGCCACTTATCTTTTAATTTTCAAATACAAGTACTTTTCTAATTTAAGTGGACTGAGACTTAATTAGAAATTAAAAGAAAGGAAAGGATATAAAACAAGATGGAGGAGCTCATTTGTGGACATCTATCATCTTGATTTTATGAAGTTGAGCACTTGTGCTTCTACTTTCAACTATCGAGGATGGAAACCCTCTTAGCATCCATCACATAAGGACGAAAACCCTCATGGTGATCGGATTTGAGGACGAAAAACCCTCGATATCTTCTTGGTGGCTTCACTCAAGAGTCATGTTTGAGCGTAATTTCGGATCATCACAGCTAGGGCACAATTTGCAGCCATTTCTAGGGCTATCTACACCCCTTTGGATTTCAAACCAGTGTTTTGGGCATCAACAGCGGACGGAATTTGGTTGTTTTCAGTTTGTAGCGTCTCCTTTTGGTCTCCTCTTGTCATCCGGAGCATCTTTTTTGAGAAAATTGTTGTAATCTTATGCGGGGATATCACATAATCCTTAATTTGATTCGATCCTATTTTCTCTTCACTTATAATTTAATTTATAAGCTTGAGAAACATAGTATGTAAATTGAGGGAATAACCATGATACTACGGATTTATAAATGCAGAAAATTGGGACTATAAGGGTTGGTTGGGCTTATTTAATTCTTCTTAAATTTCTTCAATTCACAGGTATCTCACGTGGGCCACTTCCCTCATTAGAAGTACCATCCTTTAGCAATCCATGATTATCTATGTGTAGACCCAATCTTGCCTTCTTATCACCCTAGCATATTACATGGACCTTTTCTTCCACGACCATTTCATAATTTTTCTTCCAAATTAGATTTCATATTTAATTGCTAATAGTTTTTGCACCCTTCTCTTAATGTTGAATGTTGTAGAACTTATAAATGACAAAACACACAAATAGGATGCTTAGAAGAAGAAAATAGAATGAAGAAAAGCTTTCTTAAAACATGTGTTTACAACTTTACACTTAAATTTGTGCAGCAAGTTTTGGTGGACATAATCAGCATATGGTACTTAATTCTACATGTATTAATTCATTAAATCTTAAATTTTGTTGTCAGTCACACTCTCCAACACACATGTGCACATGAACACAGGGCTCTAATCCCATCACAAACCTAGGCGGTGCCATGGCAACAACCCATCTTAATACAATTTTACTCCATGAATATCATCTAAAGCAACCTGTAGTTGGTAGCTAGTGAAGATAGGGTTTGAACAAAGATGACAATCACAATGCCCATTATCTTGAACAATGATAAGAATTACATTAAATGATGAATTCTAAGACATATTATAAAGGAATCTTGTTTGGAAGTCTCTAATTGTCATCGTAATACTATTAATTTGACTCTATCAATGAATATATGTAAACCTTGGTTGAAACGAGTTGATATTTATTCAAATGGACTTCCTAGCTTATCACATCATTGTTTTTTTTAACAAGTAAAAGAGGGATTTTATCCATATGGGCAGCAGTCTGGACACACGACCACGCAAGTGGTAACAAAGAAACCAATATTACCATATTCATACAAATAACATGATAGTAACTCCCACATGCTAGCCTCAAAATGGACAGACAACTTAGACAACATAGAGAGGCTAATATCCTCTAAAATCTATTAATAACTTGGTTTTAAGATTACAAACTACACAAACTAGAAAATGACATCACAATGCATCATGCTAGGGGGGTTTGGAGAGACGACACTACTTTACAATAGTAAGTAGTAGCCAAGGAGGATCCTTCCCTATCCGATATGTCACTTGCCATGTCTAGCACACCAGCAACCACCTTTTTCTTAGCAACTCTGCCTGCAGCTCCACGATGCCCATGCCCATGCCGTCATGTAAACGACTTACACCATTCACAAGAGATGGGGTCATTATTAATTGACTTACACCCTTGCCAGAAAAGGACGTGAGGAATTTCGATTTCCTTTTTTTCTACTCGATGTCCACTCTAACATCCAAGACATGAAAACTCTTTTCAGCCAAGTCTTTTTCAAATCCCAAATCCTCCAACACTCGCAAATATTTAAGGATCTCCAGGAACCTCAAAGGATCCTCAATCTGAACCTCAAAGGCAGGAAAAGGGATCTTCTTCATCTTTGTGCCTTGTTCATTTGTTGTAAGCCCACCTGCCATCACACTAGCATGGTAAAGCTAATGAAACTCTAAGCGGGGAAAATCCTAACTAGGCTATGGTTTACTTGGTCATCTACCACAATTTTTCGGCCCTAGTTGAAGTTTTTAAAAATCAAATAGCAAGAGTGGGTAGCTTCAAACCTTTTTTCGAGTGACACACGCCTAATTTGCAGAGACGTCAATGTAGGGTACCAATCCTTTATCAGCATTGTGTTGCCTAGGTTCCACGTCTCTATTAAACACCACCTTGCCACCTACTCCATTGTTTCCTCCAACCCATCTATTGGACCTGGTTTGACATGCCTTTAGCACTGTACCTACTACCCCTCAAATAAATTCCCCCAAGATATTCAAGTCCTTTTCATCAAGGAGGAATTTGTCTTGGAAGAATTAATTAACCATCCATTTAAACAAGAAGGTACAGACCATCACTGCCAAGTTCCTAAGGAAAAATGTCTACCACACTTGAATTTGTTCTTGTCACTCTGGGATGATCACCCACTCCTTTTGGACTGATAATGGCTCTTCTAAGCTATAAGTACATGGATTCCATCATTGCAAAAATTTGTTTAAGGTGGCCATTTCACACTGATCCACTGAAGTGGATCTCCCCATATAGAATGCCCTTTCCTTTGTGTCCTCGAGAAGTCATTACTTTTGCTACCATATTAATTATAGGATAGAGAGTGCAATCCAAGAAGTGAAGTGGCTGGGTGCATCCAACATGACACAATTCAAGCCATGCCAAATCTTCCTTGTATCACCTTTACCCATGCCATTGCTATCTGAGTCCATCATTAGGCACATGCTTCATTGGCACCAATGAACCTCATGCCATAAATGAATACAACGAAGGCATTAAATAATTAGAGTAGAAGCTTGTGGCAATAAATTTAATTTTGAGTTCTTTATTTTGAGAATGATTTATGTATATAAAAGCCATTATTTTAAATTCTCTCCTCAAAGATGCTGACACTGCCCTTTCAAGTCTTTAGCATCTTGGACGAGGGATCCCAACCCTGACCAATAATCTGTAGAAAAGCAAATTGTGGAGAGTATCTTGTTTGGTGCCATCTTTGGATGGCAAACTATCGAAGGGAGGAAAACGGATCTTCTTCCTCTTTGTGCCTTGTTCATGTATCTTAATCCCACGCGCCATCACACTATGCTAAGGAAGATGATGAAAATTTGGGCGGAGAAAATCCTAACTAGGCTACGGTTCACTTGATTTCTACTACAATTTTTCGGCCCTAATTTTTTTTTAAATCATATAGCAAGAGTGGGTAGATTCAAACCTTTTTTCAAGTGACAGGAGCCTAGTTTCCAAAAACATCAATGTAGGATACCAATCCTTTAAAGGCATCGTGTTGCCTCCAACCCATCTATTGGATGTGACCTTCCGTCTGCATTGTACCTACTACATCTCAAATAAATTCTCCCAAGATATTGAGGTCCTCTTCATCAGAGAGGAATTCATCTTGAAGGAAGAAATTAACCATCGATTTAAACAAGAAGAAGGTACAAACCATCACTGCCAAGTTCCTAAAGGAAAAATGTCTGCCACACTTGAACTTGTCTGTGTCACTTCAAGACGATCATCCACTCTCTTCTAAGCTATATGTACATGGATTCCATCACTACGAAAATTTGTTTGAGGCGGCCATTTTGAATCAAACCACCGAAGGGATCTCCCCACACAAAAGACCCTTTCCTTTGTGTCCTTGAGAAGCCATTGCTTTCGATACCATACTATTTTCAAGATAGAGAGTGCAATCCAAGAATAATTGAAGCGGTCAGCTGTAACGAACACAACACAGTTCAAGCCATGTCAAATATTCCTTGTACCACATTTATACATGCCATCGCTGCCTGAGTCCATCATAAGGCACATGCTTCATTGGTAGTTTGGCACCAATGAACGTTATGCCAAAAATGAATTCAACGGAGGCATTAAATAATCAGAATCGAAAGTTGAGCCAATGAATTTGATTTTGAGTTCTTTATTTTGAGAATGAAAGCGTATATTATATATATATATATATTGCTTACGGATGATGACAAGGCCTTTTCCGATCTTTAACATCTTGGACGAGGAGGGAAACGAGCCCCAACCAAATGTTTGAGGAAAATCTGCAAATCGTGGAGAGTATCTTGCTCAATGCTAGCCTTGGATAGCAAGTTGTCGATTTATTGGTCTCACATAAGTAATAGAATATGTGACTGAATTTAATGAGAGCACCTAAGATTCATGAAGGATGTTTCCAACTGGGGGTGACTCCTTTCTTCATAGTCTAAACCATGATCACTGAGTTCATGGAGAGAATTTATTTCTTAGTGTTAGCCTTGGCTAGCAAGCCTATTAGTTTATTGGCCTCATAAAAGCAATGGGAAATAGAGATGCGACTTAAAAGAGATGATAACACCCAAGGTTCACGGCGAATGTTGTTGAGTTTCTAGTTGAGGGTGGTTGCTTTTCTCATTGCCTAAATCACGATCATCGAGTTTCCCTCCACCTCAAGTGATAGAAGTTGGAGTTGGACTGCCATCCTTGGGCCTTCCACCAACATGATTGCCTCCACGTCATTATTGGCACTAAGTGGTATAGATACTAGGAGGCTGCAATGAGGCTATCATGTTCATATCTGAGAATGCAACCTGCCCTAATGCATCTGAGGTTTCCTCTAGAAGCACCATCAAAATTACATTTACACCTTGACGGTATTGGAGGAGACCATTTTACCAAAAATTGGTCATCTTTGAATTCTCTTTCCCGTTACCAAGGGTTATCACCTATGTTCCACCAAGTTTCTAGGACGGGGATGGCATGGGACAGGGGGACATGTTTCCAAGACGGATTTTTTTGGAGGCCATTTTTTAGGAGACGGCAGGGGATGACTATTAAAAAATAAGGGAAAATATAAAAAATATAGGAAATTTCAAATATTCATATGATAACATTGATAAAGCATTCATCACACATATCATAGAACCTTAATACATAAAATTGGAGCTAAATTGAGATTTCACATAAGATTCAAGTTTCAATTACAATAATAATTACAATGAAATGCCCTAGGGCTGCAAGTTTCAAGTACTCACTACAATATCTCTAAAACATAGAAAAGTATATAGTACACAACACCTGCACAAAAACAATTCAAATGCAATCATATGCACCATCAAGCATACAATTAGCAAATGCATTGTCACACTTTTGAGGAGGCATATTGGAGCAGTCATGATAATAGGGTTTTTCAGAAATGAGTAAATAACCCGTTGTTTTCTTCAGTAAAACATATTGCTCTATGCTCTGTTCGTACACCTTTGCTGCACGACACAACATTGAACTGAATAACACTCTTTTTCACAAAAACATTTTACTCTATGTTTTGTAGTCTCACACACCTTTCACAACATTGAGTCAAAAACAGTCTTTTTTGGAAAACATATTAGTATTACTCTATGCTCTGTTCGTACACCCTGTGCTGCACAACACAACATTGAACTGATACCACAATGTTTTTTCACCAAAACACATTACTCTACGTTATGTATTCATACACATAGTTCAAAGAGTTGGGTAAATACCCGGGTTTTTCATGAAAACATATTACTCAATGCTTTGTTTATACACCCTCTACTGCACACCAAACCATTCAACATAATACCACAATTTGTTTATCACAAAACATATTACTGTATGTTCTCTATTTATAGACACGTTGTTGCATGAGCAATACAAAACTATTAAATGAATTCACCATAGAATATTGCTCTCTTGCTTTCTTCTCATTGATGTTTTCTTTTCTTCTCTTTGTTGTTTTCTTTCTTTGTCTTCTCATTCACAAGATGGGAAATAACAAAAACGGGCTTCTTTTTTTGTTTTAGTTGTAAGAAAGCTTATTTTAGGTATAGGTTACTTAGAAATGAGTGTGTGTGTGTGGGGGGGAACATTCCTTATTTTAAAATTAACTGTATTTTAAAAAAAAAATTTAACTTTACCTTTGCTGGGACGTGGGGGATGCCCAGACGTCCCCAATACGATCAGAGGACTTGTAGAAGTCCCCTGTCGTCCCCTACTCCAATTTTGACGTCCCCAATTCTTTTAGCAGATTGGGGACGGGTAGGGGACGTTTCCTACCCGTCCCCGAGTTTCCAAAACGCCCCTACTACGGGGACAAGCCTAAAAAGGCAGGGGACGCACATTCTATTTTAAAACAACAGATCTTAAAGTTAGGTTTGTGTTGGACGGTACCTACCCTAAGGAATACACAGCAGGTTCATCCATGACTAATGCCATCTCTGTAAACAGACAAAACATAAACAGGTTTAGGTAGAAATAAGCTTGTCACCAGAACACTAGCGACGTGTCCGTCCAGAAGAAAATCCATCCTGAATAAAACAGAAGCTGAAACCAACCAACCAGCTTGGAAGATAAACCCGTTGATATGTCGTCTATTGAGTTGGTACATTGTCTGGAGTTCTTTGTGTCAGACTTTGAGCCTTCCTTTGTTCAAAGAGGACCTTGGAGGGAAGTTGACGGTACTTTTAAAGTTGGAATTCAGTTTGCAGAGCAGAGAAGGAGAAGACATCAGAGAAAAGAGATTGTGAGATGCACAACAAGGAATATAGGATGGTGGTTGTATGCCATAGCTTCAAACTCATTGTACAAGTTGCTTAAAACTGTTTGTGATTTTCTGAAAAACTAAGTATGTGTGTGTTAATGAATTAGACACTAGAATAGCTGGGATAATTATGGATCATTGTCGACTTTCAATCTAGGGTAAAATAAATTGATCAAACTCGCGGTCGTTTGTTATTTGATGAGATCAATGGTTTCCAAGAGTATCTCCACAAACAAGTTCCACTTCCATGTTCAATCTGAAGGATATTTAAAAGAATTTGCATCCATGTGCTATTTGTCCAACATGTTTGCATAAAGTTCCACCACATAAATAATCATGAACAAGTATTTTGTGTGTCACTGAAACACACAACAATAGTCATCTAAAGCATCCAAGAAAATCAAAGCATGATTATCACAATCCTACCTCAAAGCACAATATAACATTGGATGTCAATGCCATCTAACTAATTTGATATGCATCAATTTAAATGGTGGCACCGTAATAGATAGCACAGTATTACATACGTGCGAGTTGTTGATAGATCAGCTTGCACAAAGCTCTCAAAAACCGTTTCCCACTTGCTAGGATCGATTCCTAAAAGGAAAATGGTAAAGATACAGAACAATTTAAGTAACAAAAAAAATTGAAATGAAAGAATGAAAATTCAACACCTTGATGCAAACCAACAATGCCGTAGGAACTAAGTTAACAAAAGAAAGCAATAAATCAATAACAAATCTGCATGGAGGAAACAAGTTTTTAGTTTGTTCATACCGCAACCTGTATCTTCAACTTCAAACCATAATGTTATTTTTTCTTGGCTTTGGGATGTCCTTCTCTCAGATTGCCCAAAACTAAACTTTCGGGAAAACCAGGAATCTCTATCATTTTCAGATTCTCCATCTCTTTTCTTGTTTACTGTTGAATAGTCACACCAGCCTCGTAGTATAATGTGTCCCGCTGTACATGAAGAGCGGTAAGTAAGGGTGGATTCATCTGGAGAAAGCATGACATGTATTTTGACTTACAGAAGAAAATAAGATGATAAACCATGAACCTATGTAGAACAGTGATAAAAAGGAAGAGCTGGAGAATTTTCTGCAAATGCATACATTTCAGTGAGCAAATGTAATCAAATGTATGAACATGGAAGCATTGTTCTATAGTGGCATCCTTTAAAAATTATGAGTTTATAATCTTAAGGAAAAAGGCAGTGCTTTGTGTTGAATGATATAATCTTATGGACTGTCACTGGCATGATCATTAAATTCCTCTTGTAGGGTGTTAACTACTAATGAATGCTTAAAGAAACCTGTCGTTCACGAGAGAAGGTTTCTGTGCGAATGAACACAGGAGGAGCTAACAGTGTTGGTTATAAACAACCTATCAAACCTTGCCAGCCAAGCCTGTTTGAAGAGCTATTACAAGTCCAAATGTCCTTTCTAATCAAGTCATCTCATTAAAGTATTTGGGAAAAACATCCAATTTTGTATCTCCTATATGAGAATCTTTAAAGATTCGGAACCTCAATTTTGGATCAGATTAACAATAACATGCCTATAATTAAAGCAATACGTTTCAGCACATTAGAGCTGGAATGATAGCTAAATCCTGGGAAGATGCCTAGCAAGAACACGCTTCACTAATTGGTAACTCTCAAGGAGCAGAAGCAAGGCATCATCTGCGACAGTATGGGCATAGAAGTTGTAGGGACTACACAATTGGTAATACTGCCAGTCTGCCACGGAAGTGTCAACAATGTTGGTCACAAGGGCAATTTAATCTTCTTTATCCAGTTCGGTGATTCACGCCTATTGCAATCTAAGCAAACACTCATAACTGAGCTCCATAATAGAACTATGCATTTTATTAACAAAACAAATGAGCCTCAGTGGGAAGACTCGGGAGCGGGATTCTACGTTGTAAAACAAGGGTATGGTCAATCAATACAGCAGTCAAGAAAAACAAATGAAACGAGGTCAAAACCGGGGTGGCTAATAATCACATCTTTCATTTGAGACACACCAGCTCAAAATCAAAATCAAGCAACAATTTTAAAAAGACAAAGTTTTCCACATGATATGGAAAAAACTCAACCTGGTCCAAATGTAGGGCCTTCATTTTGTTAGGAACTCATAAAAAAGTAGTCACATGTGATAACTCATAAGCATTCAGTGGTTCCTCATGATTTGTCCACCTTTCAACATCTATTCCTGCAATGGCCAAACATCAAATATTTGGAGAAGTGTATGCAATTGATTTGCTATTGAATGATCACAATTACAACTGGTAAAGCACTTGAGACAAGGCTTTTTCAAAATTGATAATCTAAAACTCCTACAGAGTAAGGCACATTTCTTCACATGTTGCGTATTATGGCTAGAAAGAAACAGAAGAATATTCTATGACGATGCGCAAGGTCAGGAATATACCTCGAATGAAAAATGGGTGAATACCAAGCAAAGACTTGTCATTGTCCAACTAGAAATGAACATCAACACATCAGATCCATGTAAAGACATTTCAATATGGGTGTGGCTGTTGGAGTATACTTTTAGACTCGCAAAACCCAATGTTAGTCGCCACCCATAGGCAAACTCTAAGTCAAGCTTGATGGCACCTCTAAATATAATCAAGGACAGGTCAAAGGAGCATGCATGGTACTTGACGGCTGAAAATGATATACTTGTCATGAATCCATTCAATGCCGAGCATGCCCCAAATAATGAGGTAGAATTAACAAGTGCTATTTGTCCCCTTCAGCTCAATGTCATCCAAGCAGTCAATGTGATGATATATATTTAAATTTTAGTAAACGTTATGCTCCCACCTACCCCAGCCCACCCCAGCCCACCCCACCTTTATGCTCAAACCAACCCCTGATCAGAAAAAATCTGCCATCATACCGGTCAGATCTGAAGCAACCTTTCAGTCTGTCTCATCAGATATTTTTCATTTCCTTTGGGGAGACCGTCGCTTCCTCAACAAACAGGGATTTTAGGAATGTGGTATCCAATGATAACACCCCATTATGCAAAAAATTAAATACAGCAGTCCCTTCAGTATCATGCCCATAGGACTGTTACCTGATATTCTAATGGATCTGTTGATATTCTAATGATGCCTAAAGGGTATCTCGTGGCAGTTTTCTCTTCCAGAAAGGAAAGAGATCAAGCATTTCAAGGCAGTCCTTGGTTTAGAAACAAATCCAGTCTTTTCGTGAACCGCTGGTCTCCAACATTTAATCCATCGGAAGAGCCTTCCAATACTATCCTAATTTGGATCCATTTGTCCCTCCTACCAAGTGAATATTGGCAACAATGTATCCTAAAAAAAAATGGATTGGTCATCGGAGAATACATAGCAACGCCGGACTTCAACAAAAATCCAGTTATCTTGAATTATGCACTAATTTGTGTGAACTGGAATCTTAAAAAGCCTCTTTCACATCATCTGACTTTAGAAATGGGAGGGATTGAATGGGAACAACCCATAGAATATGAAGATATTCCCTTCAGATGTCGATCCTATCATGCACATGGTCATCTAGCAAGGGTCTGCCCCTCCAACTTTAGGCAACAACTCAGGAATTTACAAAGTCCTAGCCATCACAGAATACCAAAATAGAAAATGTTCATCAAATCAGCATGAAGCAACAAGCTATTCCCATACAACAGCAAGCCCTGGATGACCATAAAAGAACATGCATAACCCAAAAGGCTTATATAAGGAAAGGCAAAGCGGCAATCACTGAATCGGATCAAGCATCACAACAAAATCCCTTTCAGGCTCTTGTAGATTTGGAAACTGAAGACAGGGAAGGAGTTTAAAACACCCCTAATCCTCTTGAAACAATCAAGGATCCTATGAATCAAGCTGCATAGCAACAAGCACAAATAAAAGGTCAATCCTCATCTTCTGTGGATAATATGGCCTTCACATCCAAAGACAATGGTTCAAAACAGTCATGAAAACAAAATAATACAGGAGAAGGCTCCCTTCTCATAGATCTGATCCCCACAAATCTATGCTTTTGGTCTCCCAAGGATGCTAACATTATGCAGAAAAAGAGAAAACCTTCAACAGAATCTATTGAAGAACAAGCTTCCCAAATGAACTCAGAGGATGTGCACTAGAAAAATCAGCAACTTTCTCAACAACCATTGCCAGATACTCAGAGGGAGGGAAACTTTTCTGCTACCACAGCTAATTAATGCATATACTACCATGGAATATCAGAGGTATGGGAGCACAGAACAAGAAAATTTACCTCAAAGGTGAAACCGAAAATGTTGATATGGTGTTACTCCAAGAAACTGTCAGAGAAGGATCGAGCAAGAATCCCTCAATCTCTAGCCAATGAGGGGCCATAGAAACAATCCTTTGTCAGACAACCCGTACTTTGATCCAATGAAATCCTGCCAGATATGACTTATCTGCTCATCTCACTTTCCCATAGGGCCTGGCAACTGATTTCTTTTCATATGAATTGCAAGTGATGTTTTTACATCATCAATATTTGCCTTCCTCTCGAAACCATAGGAGTTATCTATTAGGAAGGTTAAAAGCCTAGATCCTCACTACCAATCCAACAAATATTGTTCCAATGCAACACTTCAACACTGTCAAACTGCTAAGAAAATAAAAAAAGGAAAAGATTTCAATCAAAGGAGTGCAGAATAAATTTCAAAAATTAATCCTCAATAGTCAATATTGAGTATGCATGTGGTATGTTTACTGGGAGTAATAGAACAAAAGGAAACCAATAAGTTGAAGAAAAAACAAACAATATCATGGTCTTGGACCAATGGTTCACCATGGGAAGACAATTTGTAGCCAGAGTAAGCTATATCTGATCATTGGTCAATTCCCATACAAATTCAGCACAACTCAACAAAAAAAATCAAACCACGCTTCAAATTCGAAAGAATGTGGATTACACAACCCAGATTAGGGTACCACACAACTCGATGCTGGGAAAAACAGAATTTGCCAACATTTTAAAGCAAGGAGCTGTTATAAATAATCATTTTGTCATAGGTAAAAAACAAATCAAAGAGAATAAATTTAATCAACAATAGCATAAAGAAAAGAAATTATATTAATTTCCACAAAGGACCAAAAGTAGGTCAATGGGACTAGAGGATACAACAGTTATCAATAGAAAGTATTAGGAAGAGAGAATCTGAGAAGCAAAATAGTAAAAAGTACAAAAGACAAATAAAGCAGTGTGCCAATAACACAGGTGCTAATGAAATCAATACAAATAGCAATTAAGGGCGAACAATAGCCCCTAAAGCACGTTCCGATGAAGACTGGAAGGAAATCACATTGACTCGTTTGGGCCATCATCGACTACTGTGGATGATCTAACAAAATTGGCCAAGGATTATCCAAGGTCGGAGGGGCTAGTCTAGGAGATCCTAGAAGGAAGAAAAACGCTTCCTCTAGAATCTCTCCAAGCATCCAAGGTTGGCGTAGCGCCCGTTGTAGAAAAAATGCTCATAATATGAGTTTTTCCATGTGAACTAGGAGGTGATTGCTAAATAGCAGATCCATGTTGTTGAGAAGGGATAGAGCCACGCCAACAGGAGGAAGCAAAGCCACGATGCTAATGGGGAATAGGTTGGGGAGTTTAAGTACTTTTAGTAGTGATGATGTGCTGAGAGAAGCACCGCCTAACTGATCTATCAACTTTTATATGTGACGTACCGGTGTCCAAAGGCCACTCATTGTTGCCTAGGGGGGCTGGCAAAAAGAGGTGATCAGCAAGGGGCTCTAGAGCCTCTAGACCCCCCCTTGTAGGGATCTACTCTAGAGGGAGATGGCCTAGTGAAACTAAAGAGCCAAGCATCTCTAGACTGGATATCTAAAGAAAGTAGATAGTGTTGCGAGTCCCTTTGGAGGCAATCGTATCTTCCTCAGATCTTGTAGTAAATGGGGTGTCTACCTCAGTGTCCACTTCATGGAGGGAGAAAACATGGTAGATCTAGTCTTTTCAAAGAATGTGATGATCAATTTCAACCCGTAACTAGGCCAAGGGGAAAAAACTTACGCCGTGAGAACAATGGCGGTTGAGATAGTGAGTGACGAAAAATACAATCCACCACTTGTAAGAAATGCTCAACTTAAAAAGAAATCTTGGAGCTAAGAGGCTCAAGGAGGAGATCTGGGTGGCCTAGATATACTTTCTATAGATGTCCTCTCTAGTAGCTCTGGTGATGATGCCCTTTGTGGGAAGGAACCCGGGGGGCATCTAGGGAGTACATGAGAAGGGGTAGCCTATCAATGGAGATGCCAATAGTAAGGAGAAACCTAGCCTCCAAGTACCAACAGTGTCGGCAACTGGTGGGGACCAATGAAGTAATCGTCTCCAAAGAGAAAAGTGCAAAGTATGGATATCTCACGACCGAAAGTTGAGATCCCTGAGGATTTGCATATATGGATGTACAAACTAAGCCTAAAGATAGTCTCAAGGCATAGCAGTTAGGTAGAAAATTCAGCCTGGATGATGCACCGAGGAACTGCCCACTTGCAACAAATCATGCATTGGAGCATGAGAGTCTGAACCCTCTCAATACATGCCCAATCAACCGCTCCCAAATTAGGTCCTCAAACCTCTAAACCATATAAAATTGTAGGCTTGATGATTGTATTAAAAAGGGTAACTCGGAAGGGATGTCTTAGAAAAAGATCTCGGAACACTAGCTCTCCAAGATAGAAAATGAGAGGAAAATAAAGTTGACTGTAATTTCCAGAATAACAATGGAAGAATGATGGAAATGAATTCTAGGGCATCTTCGTGATATTAATAATCTCCATCTCCAAAATCTCCGGAAAAGATCCACTAAAACCCCTCTAAAATGCTTCCTGAAAACCCTAGGTAAGTTTCACATAGCTGCCCCAAAACTGAAAATAAACGGATACCTAGATGATGGTTGGATGTCCTCTCCTCTATATCTGAACCTCTGATCAAAACAAGCCAATATATCTCTGATCTCTACTTTGTCTGCAAGTCTGAATCCAAATATGAATGGTGCAAACAACAAACTAGGGATATGGGCTGGAAACCCTCACTAAAGAATGCTCTACTAGCTACGGATGGATCTTTCACAACCGAAGCTAGGGTTCTTGTAGAATTTGACCTCCACAAGAAAAATGGTTGCAAATAACAATAGCTCCAAAAGTCTGAATGTTTGAATGAATGCCCAAATGACCACAAGGGGAAAATATATAACTTTTTCCTCCAACAAACCCTAATCGCCCCCTTTGTGTATTTTCTCATGTGAAATAATATAACTTAAGTTACTTTATTGTTCACATGCAAAAAAGTACACTTAAGTCACCCCAATGAAGAAATAGAACAAAAGTACCATATATTCACCCATCACTTAAGTCATTGACTAAATATAACATAAAGTACCTTAGGGGAGCATCTCACAACCTTATTTCACTTAAGTCACCTCAAAGTACATGTCCAACTCCAAAACATAACATATAAGTGAAATGAAGGTAAAAACCACACCCAATAACCATCAACGTCACTAGCCCCATGGGCAT
The DNA here is from genome assembly GCA_019776745.2 of Taxus chinensis. NCBI lineage: Eukaryota > Viridiplantae > Streptophyta > Pinopsida > Cupressales > Taxaceae > Taxus > Taxus chinensis. The sequence continues at coordinate 163,343,684 of CM034155.1, read as the reverse complement.
AACCAAGGCTAAGATGGATGAAAAGCCTCCTAGGCCATTTGCTTGAAAATGGGGACATTACAGTCCTCCCTTCCCGAAAAATGCTTGACCCCAAGCATTATGTTGTCATGCTGCAGAAGCTAAATCCCACAAAGTTGAATCCTACAGTCAATCAAAATAATTGCTACAAATTGAATACCACAAGGAAAGTCTCTCCACCTCACTCTGCATTCACTCGATGATCAGTGGGATCTGAAGTAACCAAAGCACCCTATGTAATCATCATGCTCTCCATGCCGAGTAAAGAGCAATGCTGCCCCAGAAGTAGTATGATGCCCACACCAACTCTCCACTGGTACCCACATTGAAACTGCCAATCTGTCCAATCCCTGCCAATGTGAAGCTGCCATCATGTGATCACTCATAATCACTGCTTCTTCAGTCAACCCATGGGTACGAAAGTCCACTCTGAACCCTATAGCATCCACTTGCCCAATGTCAACCTCCTGAATGCTATGCAACTCAACAGTATGACTCCTATCCAGGTCTAGAGGTCTATAATGAGAATGAACATCACACATGGTATACCTATGTATGTTCATCATTGTATCATTAGGCACCCCAAGAGAATGAAAAGACATCTTGTAACTCACGTCCACCTCCTGTGCTGGATGTAAACCTACTGAATAACCAGGTAATTGAGTCAACTCCATCCCTCCACCAAATAACACATGGGTGATATGCTCACTGTGCGTAGAAGCAATAAAGTACATAGGAGTGCTATCCCATGTCAGCTCAAAAATGATGAACTTGTATGCTCTGATTTGTCATAACGACAAACTGTACATCCTTGTATAAATTTAAGGATATCCTCCCTCAACCCATGTCATCTGAACCTCTCCCATATGAACCTATAGGTCTTGTCGAGGCTCAAGTGTTCGGTCACAGAAGAACAATGCACATGTCGCAATATCTCCATCCTCAACATGAATCTGGCAAAAGGTACAACTTGTCCTGATAGAAGATCATCTCATCCTCCAATTTGTAGTTGTCATCCTGTGTGTGACCATCCAGAATCTCACAAGTGTGTCGGTTCTTAGAGTACTCAACAAGAAAATGATGTAATGTCCCTCTTTCTCGAATAGTTCGATCGATGACCTTTGGCCCTTTTTGTCTACCCGACGGCCAAAGGGTGATTTCAAGGGTGACTTCGGTTTATTAATTTTATTATATCATGCTAAAAATAAAGTATAACTAAAGCACATATAATGAATTAATAGACTGTTTAAGTGACTTCAACTTAGGAAAGTACATTTAAATAAATTAATAAATTATTTAATGTGCTTTCCTAGGTAAAAAGTGCAACTTGCCTTGGGGGAGGAATTAAATAAGCCAAAAATGCGACTTGCTTGGAGAAGGGAAAAATTAATTAAAACTTAATTATGTTGCATTGGAAAAAGTGCGACTTACATCTTTGAAGGGTTTTTTGGTTATAAGGAAAAAGTGCGATTTGTGCCAGGGGATTCCAGATTATTATTATTTTCTCCCGGCAATTAGCTTTGAGCTTTTGCAGACAAAATCCAAGGACGGAAACCCTCTGGATTATTCCTCTTATGGACAGAAACCCCAGAAGCAGAGAGAGTTCCTATTCAGGGATCTTCATTATATTCACAGGTTTTTATCATTTCAGCAGTTTGAAAGAGAAATAAATTGCAACAGTGGGCATACAGACATCTTCTAGAGTGGGGTGACTTATTCTACAATTGTTTTATGCAGTATCTGAGTACGAGAATGTTGTTCCATGGTTTCGCTTGATATTATCAGTTCAATTCCAAGAATGAGCAATCTCTCAAAAAAAAAAGTATTCAGGCAAAAAGGGGTTTGGGATCTTTCTGTGGTATCAGAGCAGTGTATCCTCCCAGCCTATATGGGAAGAAAGCAGAGAGTATATTAAAACAAAAATCAACTTTGAATGCAACATAGAGAGGTCGGTCCACACAGATACTACACCCGCAGACAGGCACGACTCGAAGCTGGTATTGTAGGAGGTGACAGAATGGATTTTTTGGGTGATAGACCAAAGAGTCCTCCTCGAGAGGAGGATGTAGACCAAGATAGGGATTTCATTCGGGATATGGCAACCACTCAGAGGCAGTTGTTACAGACTATGGAGCGCATGGGCTCTACCTTGGACAGGTTGGCACTAAGATAGGCCGCGGGACAGACATGGCAGGAGGGATAGATATGTATCAGTTGCCAGTGGGTACAGGGATCACAATAGATCACCTTCAAAGATTGGGAGTGTTAGGGGATCGCCACGCAGTGAGCGGAGGCACACTCATACAGATGAGAAGAGGGCTACGCGGACTGCAGATAGGCCTATGCAGCCTAACTTCTTGCCCAGAGATGACCCACCAAAGATTGAGGTGCGACCGGAAGAAGTAGCTTTTCTGGATACTATTATGGCAGTCAGTGATGAGTGGAGGAGTTTGCCACAGTATGTGAGGGACATATTTCCCCTACTGCAGTATTGTGCTCAGAGGAGAGATAGCATGAGGGCTGGACAGGACAGAAGGCCTAGAGCGCAGCAGAATAGGGATTTACAACAGGTTACCAATAAGGTAACCCTCTCCACTTTTGATGGTAGCGGGAAGATCAGCGCCAAGGCTTGGATTCACAAGCTCGACACCTACCTCACCCTCAAACCCATGAGGGAACAGGAGGCTATTCAATTCACTACTTTACACCTTGAGGGGGTGGCTTATGATTGGTGGCACCATGGATTAGTTACACAGGGTCATGAGCTTCTGCGGTCATACAGGGATTTCAGCGAGAGGTTGATTGCGAGATTTGATCGCAAGGATGTGGAGCTTTATTACAGGGACTTGGCACAGCTCGGACAAAGTGGACACGTTGATTCATACATCAACGAATTTCAGCGTATAGTAGTCATGGTTCCAGAGATGCCTGAGAAGAGGGTGGTGATGTTATTCATAGAGGGTCTTCATGACAAGATGAGAGGATTAGTCAAGGCTCTTAAGCCTAGGACAGTGCATGATGCCATCCAAACGGCATTAGACTTAGACACGTCCCCCACTTCTTATTATGTAATATCCCCTTCCCAATTGAAGACCTTTGGCCTATTTTGTCAGCCCGACGGCCAAAGGAAAAATATAAGGGTGACTTAAGTTTTATTAATTTTATTATATTGTGCAAAAAATTAAAATATAATAGCACATATAATAAATTAATAAACTTAACATTAAAATAGAACCTAGAAAAGTGCATAAAAAGAAAAACACTTATTTAATTTGTATTTTCTAGGGAAAATGTTTGTCTTGAAATTTTACGGGAATAAATGGGAACTTAGAAGAGGTCTAGTCATTGCATTTGCAAGTTTGTATTCCCTCTAGAGGGACAAAAGTGAAGAGAAATATCTCTAGAATCAACCAACTGTCAAGTGTAGAACGCAATGTGTATTGGTCCCTGAGCATGATATATCAGATTTTTCACCATGCTTTAGTATAACCCAATCATGTCACAAAAAGCTGAAAGTGGAGTAGTTTGTAGGTTACTTTGGAAGTCTCTAAGATCAATCACAATAGGTTGTAGCGAAATTGCTTCACAACTGGCACTCGATAGCTGCACTTGATAATTTCTGCTTTGTGTCGGAAGATTGTAGCCATAGTATGCATAGAAGATTTCTCTATCACGAAAACAACTCTTAGAATTTCTCAAAGGTGGACGAAATATGCCCAGGAGTTTGAGTAGGACCTTCCATTCAGGAAATTCTATTGATCTGTCTCAATCCGAGTCTGTGTACTATTTGTCAATTCAAAATTTGTTGTCCTCAAGATATAAGATTCCAGCAGTCAAGTATGTTCTTTTGTACCATATCTCAAGCGATCCATGTTTTGGCTGCTATCCAATGTATTTGAGACATTCCAGGTCTAAGACATTTATTGTTGCTTATTGTACTGAAAAATAGCTAATCAACAATAACATTAGATTTCAGTCATGTTTGGAGCTGATAAGATTCCCTCAATGTGCTGCCCGACCTAGTTGTCTATAGGGCAACGATTCACGGTTTCGACTGCTTATGAATCATCGTAGAGCCAACCAACTTCAACCTATTATTCTTCGTAGGTTTGTAGCCAGAGAGGGAAAGTTACAGCTCATTTGGACTTCATCTAGCAAAAGATATGAATTTTTGAAGTTATGACTAGTGGCATACTTGGCTTGAGATATGAAAATGCAGCATTGATCATGTATCCCAGAAATTCTACACCTTTACACAATAGTGTAGGAGGTTTATAAATCAGTCACGTCATCAGAACAACGTGGACATAATATCAGATTTGACTTGCTGATTTGTGCAGTGGTATCCCACTCCACCCTATGGTTGACAATATCTGCCAACATAAAATAATAAGATATGACAATGTCATCCCCATTGCTTGACATAAGTAGATTTGGATCGAAAAGTCTTGTTTCTGAATCGAGAATCTTGTGGATGCTGATTAGTCTTAAAATACAGCTTGGAGCCTCTTTAAGTCTGTACAAAGATTTGGGGAAACTAGATGATCACAACTAGGTACCCAAATAACCTTCAGGCTGCACCATGTAAACCTCCTCACCCAAATCTCCATTTAGGAAGGTTCTCTTTACATCCATTTAAAATATCTTCCAACCAAATTGAGCTGCCATGGAGAGAAGCAACTGAAAGGTGACCATTTGCAATTGGAACACAAGTCTCCTCATAGTCTATTCCCTCCTATTGTGAAAAGCCTTTTGCAACAAGACTAGCCTTGTGCAAAGTACCATCAGCTTTGCATTTCACTTTGTACACCTATTTGCATCCAATGGAATGCTTACCTAGAGGTGATACCACCAGCTTCAAGGTATTACTATTCATCAATGCGTCATATTCTGCTTGTATGACAGTCCCTCATTCCGGTTTGCATTTTGTTTCAGAATATCGTTGTTGTTTAGGTGTCGTAAAATGGTCAGATGCGAGAACAAAATGAACATGCTTTTCTGAATTAATAACATTCTTTCTTGACCTTTGGGCCTGTGCATCTGATTGAAATTTCATCCTCCTGCACATCTTGTATAGTAGAGTAAATACACCTAGGCCTCCATTGGAGCCGAGAAACCTGTAGTGGTTAAATCTCATCCGAATCGTTGATTACCTTAGGTTGGCGACACTAATCTACCATTGTAGTAGATATGTTAGCCATGGGTGCCATGGGCTGTTGTATTGGAATCCAAGGAGTACTATATGAATTAGATTCCTCATCTTTCAAAGGAACCACAACATTAGATTTAGGTACCTCAAGGCTCTGAGATTTTTTGTTTGTTACAAACAAAAAAGGATCTTGGCTCCTTCACATCAACATCACGACTAATGATTATCTTGTTATTGGAAATATAAATAAGTCTATAGGCCTTAGATTGGTCACTACTGCCAACAAATAAAATATATTGTACTCTTGGCATCCAATTTACTCATTTTTCTATTAGGAACCAAAATATATACAACACAACCAAAAACACAAAAAGTTGTTACCTCAGGTTTGATTGCCAATTCCAAGCTTCGTAAGGTGTGACATCTTGCAAAAACTCCATATTCATGGATATAAGATCACCGTGTTTATTGCTTATCCCTACTAGTTTGTATCGCACACCATTGCTACTATGCATCATGCATCAGAGCCATCTCCATGGCAGATATATGGGGGCAAATCTCAAACATACCATTCAATAGTGACAGTGTATGGGGATGTCAAGCTTGTTCGTTGAATTCACTTCAGTATGTAGTAGTCTATTGAACATGGCACTTGGACAAAACAAATTCACCCCATTGCTCGAGACCAAGCAATATGTTGGGACCTGAAGACTGTAATGATTGGTTTCTCAATCAATGACCTTTGGCCTATTTTGTCAAACCGTTGGCCAAAGGACAATCAGACTTCTTTTTTCAAGAAGTAGACCCACAGTCTTGTTAAATTTATTATATCATCCACCAACATTAAAATATAATAGCACTTATAACTAAGGGTTGTTGGTGACTTAACATTAGGATGGAACCTCACAAAGATCTGCATGAATGAGATCCAAGAACCCCTTATGTATGCCAATTTGAACTTTCATTCAGGGAAAATGGTGACTTGCCGCTTTTGGAATAATGGGAACTTAGCCAGGATACACCATTGCACTCATATCTTGTTTTCCCTCTAGTTGGCAAACCAAGCGATCATGTTAGCTCTTTTAAGTTTGGCTAAGTAATTGAAGGTTGAAATGTCCAAATCTCTTCATGCCTAAGAGAAATGGAGGGTGGATAATTACCCTCCACAGTTAATGCATGCAAGCTGATTGGATATTTTGGAGGTTCCTTTGGGTCTCTTCTTCCTTTAAAAGGAGAAGTAGACTTGCTTGAGAGGCATTCGATATTCACTTGATAATTTCTGATTTGTGTCTTAAGCTTGTAGCTTTTGCATAGAAATATCTAAAGATGAAAACCTTTAGTATTTCTCTCTTGTGGACGAAAACCCCCAGGAGTTTGAGAGGAATTTCCACTCAGGAAATTCTATTGGGCTTTCATAGATTTCTACTATTTTCAGCAGTGTTCTTGAAGAATAAAATTGCAGCAGTTGTATGTTTATTGTACTAGTTGGAGCGATCCATCTTTTGGCTGATTTGCAGTGTATTTGAGACATTCCAGGTCTGAAATTTATTGCTGCTTATTGTACTGAATTTTGGGAATCAAAATAAATTAATTTCATAATTTTTGGAGCTGATTTGATGCCCTAAATGTGCTGGGCGACCTACTTTTTAGGGCAAAAATTAAGGTTTCGTGTTTGTTGTGCGAAAGCCAATTTTAAAATATTATTCTTCATATTTTTGTGGCCCAAGATCCAAAGTTTCAGCTCATTTGGACTTCTCTAGCAAAAGATATGAATTTTTGAAGTTATGCTGCGGACATGGGTTTTAAATATTTTATTGCAGCATTGTTTATAACAGAAATCTATATTTTTATACATATTTGGGCTTTATAAATTAGTGGTATCAGATTTGCGTGGAATGATATAGATTTAGGGGCTGATTTGTGGTGGTATTTCACTCCACCCTAGTCGCACTTCTCATATAAAATTCAGATCTGCAGTGTTTGATTTGATAAGTAATTTATTATATTGCTTATGGGGTTTGGATTTGCCCAAAATCCAACTTGGGTTAAATATGTTCATTTGGGGACATTACATATTAGCCCAATAAGAAGTTTCCCACGAGCTCCAAGCCATTTCAGCGCTCTAATATTCAGCAGAAGAGTAGATACAACTGTGGCACTTAAGGGTAGATTTCAGTCCACCAGAGGACCGCTCAAGTCGGGGACACGTGGCCAAGGCCTTATGGGGCACAACCCCTACCTTGCGCAAGAGCTTGAGGATGTCCCACAAGACATCACAGAGAGATATCAGTATTTTAAGGTGTTCATATGCCATGTTTTATGGGGAAAACGAAGATTCAAATGACAAAATTAAATCTCCATGTTTTAGTATGATAAGGGGTGATTAAAGGAGCAGTAAATATGTCCATATGATGGTTTAAAATACATATAAAAATTTTGTTTTTATTTTGGACGACCCCCTTTGGAAAATAGCACCACTTTATAGTTATGGCTGACATGTGTATTTGCATTATTAAAATAAAAGATGGTCAATTAAATAATGGAAAGGTTGTGTTGGTTGGAATGATGTGTCTTTTCGAAAGGATGTGAGAAGGAAATATAAGGAAATGAAATCATTTGATTTAGGCAAACAATTTGAGTGCTTCATTCAAGTTTAAGGGAGAGAAGAAGAGCAAAATATGAAATATAAAAAGTAGTGAAGGGTAGATTTATTTTTAATGAGGAGTTGCAACGATTTATATATGTGAAGGGACTGAAATAAATCAGAAGAATATTCTTAGCAGCATTTTTGTTCTATCATCTGTTGAAGTAGCTACAACATAAAAGATAGGAAAGAGTTTGTTTTTCGTAAGGAAGGTTGGTGCCTTCATATATGAAGAGATCGGTGTCTCTTGCTGAGTTGGTGCTTTGCAAAAACAGTTGGTGCTCCTGTAGGTTGGTGCCTACAAAATTGTATATTGGGGATTGGTCTCCAGTAGGTAGGTGCCTGGTATCCCCAAATTTCATCCTGAAATTTGAGAATACCCTATCCGAAAAAAATTTGTACTTTTAAAATAATCGGTCGTTTTGTGTTTTTATTGCCAGAAAGTTCCTGTAATGTGTCGAGATATTCCCAAGGAGCCATATTATCCATTTTCGCCAAATACCCAGATGCCTAAAATTGTAATATTCTGTTGTCAGGATTTGCCTACGGGAAAGTTGTATTTAATTATTTTAAGCCCCGTTTGACGCAAATTGAGCTCCGGTTTAACCCTGTTGTGATCGTACATATCGTTATTCCTATATACCAGTAGGGTTTTAACCAGGAACGAATCCTGGGCTTTATTTGTAACTTCTGGCAACGTTTTGTGTTTTTTGTGTTTTCCCGTTTCGTTTTCTATGAAATTTCTCTGGATCAATTCCTTTGCCGGTTTGGCCTGATTCTTGGCCTGGAGTATCTGGAGATCACATATGCACGTCGTGCCAGAAGGAATTCGCCATCGGAGCTTTGGTTCTCTTGGAAAAGACGAAGTCGTGCACCAAAAAGTTTCTTCTGGGCTGGCTGCATTTTTGAAAAAGGGGGTTTGAAGTGGATCATGGGATTTTTGGAAGTAACAGGCAGGTGAGAATTTTGTACCTGCCTAGCAGGGTACTTTTTCCCGTGGAAGCAACGTCACTTAAGTCACAATGGGAAAATTAGAGGTAGCAAGCAGGCGGGAATTTGTTACCTGCCTTGCAGGGTAAAAATTCCCATTGTGGAATAAAAGAAAAATCACTTAAGTGAATCATGGGATTTTATTGTCTGCCTTGCAAGGTAAATAATCTCATTATGAAAGTCAAACGACTTAAGTGAATCATAGGATTTCCAGGGCTGCCTTGCAGGGTAAATAATCCCATTGACATTTGACTTTTAAAAATAGAAATTCTTTATTCCAAAAAGTGCGACCAACCTTGGGTGAATAATAAATGCATTAAATAAATATTTGTTAATATTTATCACCCAATTTTGGCACCCAAGCTTGTGGAAAAGTCAACAGAGGTAAATGGACAGAAGGAGGTTGAAAATATACAACTTAAGTGATTGGTTTACAAGCCATTACTTAAGTGATTGGTTTAAAAGCCATTACTTGAAGTCAACTACTTGGAGATAGGTGGCAGACGTGCAAAATAGAAGGTTCTATTTTCAGTTGCAAATCATGCATGTCATGCAAAGAGAAATTCCAGGAGGGAGATTGCCAGTTGTTTCATTTCCCACTTCCGCATGTGCCAGTTCAACTAAAAGCTTCTGACGTATAATTGCCCCTCTACATTCTATAAGTAGAGAAAGAACCTTCGGGTTAAAGAGGAGAATTTGTAAGCAGCATTCTTGTGTTCCAGACTTTGTGCTGAAACCCTTGAGAGCCACTTGAAGCAAAGGAATATACAGGAGCAGATTTCCGGAGAACTTTGTGTCACGATGTATTTTGTTTCTAGTTTTCTATCTTAGATCTTTGAATAAACTTTGTGTTATTTTAGATTTAGATCTAAAGTTGCCCTTGTTTATAATTCTGAGTTGATATCTATTGGTTTCTTCTATGTGCATGCAATCAAATTTGTTATCTATTTATTGGTATGCACATCTTCCCCATTTCTCCTCTGTGTTTATATAATTCCCTTCATCTATAAATATTTCCTTTCCTAAACAGTTGCTTACTTGCTGCAGAACTTTACAACTATGGTTCATGAGCTGAACAGTTAAAGTAAAACCTCATAGATACTAGCATATTTTAATTGACAAATCTGACACGGGAGCCTCACCGGTAAATGATGGAGATTTATCTCATGACTCCCTAGGTTTTATGCTATGCAAAAAATCTAGCCAACAATGCCTACAAACATTTGAGAAATATAATAAAGAAGATTTTCTCTGTGGTTTTCTTCCGAAAGGGTTTCTATGTAAATTCGTGTCTATTTGCAGTGTGTTGGTTTGCTTTGCATTCATTGATTCATTGATTGCTTTAATATATTCACTGTGAAACTGATTAATTGTGATTACAAATTTGAGATTAAGTGTTAAATTTAAAAAAATATCATAATACTGATTCACCCCCCTCTAAGTATTATCTTGTGCTTAACACATCTATCTCGGTGTATTTTATATTCTTGGACTTGTGAGCTGGTTGCCCTAGGTTCTTCCACTCTTGGATGAAAACCCAAGTGTGTGGCATCTCTTAGAAGGACGAAAACCCTTCTAGTGGTTATAGGGGGATGGAAACCCTCCTACATTGTGTGAGCTTGAAGGATATTGCATATTTAAGGGAATGAATTTGTATTCAGATTTTTATTTGCATTGAGAGGCCTCTCCTAGGTGGAGCAACCTACCTTGGAGTGAAGTTTGGTGCCTTAGAGGGCATAAATTTGATATTTCACTTCATTTTCAAATTTTCCTATATTTATAAAGCAGGAATCTACTTTCTTGTGAATTTTTGGGGTTTCTAAACCCTCATTTAAATATTATTTTGGAGTTGTACTTTTGTTGGTCATTATTGATTTTCAGTTGAGCATATGCATGTCCTTTAGGGTTTAAAACAGTTCTAGAATATCTCTAAAAGGTTTATATAAATTGTGGATGCATTGTTAGTTGATATTTTGGGTGAAATTGTGATTTTTCATATTGTTGTTCCTAAATTCAGTTCACTGTCTAAATCTGGGATTTATAGTCTGCTGATTTGAAAATCAAATTTGTTTGCTTTGGAGTTTGAGCTAATTTCCTTGATTGTTGGTTTCATCCCTTGAAAGCAATATTACAGTGGAATCAGAGATCGGATCTTCAAATGTTGAGGGTTTCAATGGAGGAAGACAATAAGGGTTTCCTTTACTACCAAAGAAGAAGAAAGGCGGACCAACCAAGGCAAGAAGACAATGTGGCTGATCCAGAACCTCAAGAAGCCAAAGTTGACAAATTGATTGCCGGCCAAGAGAGACTTGCGAATACAATGGATTTTCTAGCCATATTCCTTCAAAATATAATAGAACCTAGGGTTCAAAATGGCAATGGTAGCTTGTCTAGAGCTAACAATACACAACGACCTATGGGATCAGCCTGTGTTACAAATCCCACTTTCCTTCCTAGAGAAGAAGCTATTTTGGAGGATGAAACAAGGCTCTCCACTGGACGAAATATTGCCACAAGCTATGAGGAGTATATGGCTCGTCCAAGGGAAATTCGTGAGGTTATTTCACTTGCTGAATTCATTGTCGTGAATAGAGGAAGACCAAGGCCCGACACAAAAGGAGGTTCAAAATGTGCTGGGAAAGATGATATTTTTCCACATTTGACGGATCAGCCAAAGGGTCAGCTAGAGTTTGGATTCAGAAGTTGAATACATATTTGTCTTTGAAACCTATGATGGAAGAGGATGCTATCAAGTTTGTTACATTACATTTGGAAAGAATTGCTCATGAATTGTGGTTTCATGGGTTAGTAACACAAGGGCAACATGAGATACATGTTTATGACGAGTTTTGTCAAAGACTCATTGATCGATTTTATAGCGTTGATCCGGAAGTTCACTTTCGTGAGCTTGCACACTTGAGACAACAAGGCACGACAGAGGCGTATGTGACAGAGTTCCAGATACTTTCCATTATGATTACGGATGTGTAAGAAAGAAAGCTTATAATGTTTTTTGTTGAAGGTTTGATTGAACCCCTCGAGGGTCTATCTCTTCATGAGGCAATTAAGAAGGCTTTAGATCTTGAAGGTGTTGTGTAATATCCCCTTCCCATTTGAAGACCTTTGGCCTATTTTGTCAACCCGATGATTAAAGGAAAAATATAAGGGTGACTTAAGTTATATTTAATTATTATAAAGTGCCATTAATAAAAGAAAAAAAATATATAGAGCACTTATAATAATTTATATGACTTAATAATTATTAAATCTAGGATGGAAAAGGCCCAAATATAAATTGTTATCCATCCTAGGTGAAAAGGCAACTTGACTTAGAAAGGGGAATGGGAACATAGAAAGGATAAATTTTCCATTTTACTATGTATTTCCTCTAGAAAAATGCGACTTGCATTAGGAGGGAAAAAGTTGTTGAAAAAAGTATTTAATATGGGAAAATATTAAATACTTGCATACGGAAAATCCTTGTGAACTAATTGGATATTGTAGAGGTTGTTTTAGGTCTCTTCTTCCTTTATAAGGAGAAGTCGACTTGAGCAGGAGATATGGCATAACCATTTGATATTTTCTGATTTGTGTCTTAAGCTTGTAGCTTTTTCATACACGCTTGGATTTTCTTTAGCTTGTGGAGTAAGATCCCATAGGGACCCTAGCTTCGGTGGTGAGAGATCCATTCCTAGTTAGTAGGGGCACTCTTCAGTGGTGAAAGATTCACCCTAGTTTGTCATTATTGGAGTTGATTCAGGGCTGATTTGTTTGTGAATCAAAGTAGCTTGTTTTCTTAATTTTTGGAACTGATTTGATGCCCTAAATGTGTTGGGCGACCTATTTTTTAGGTCAAAATTAGGGTTTTGTGTTTGTTGTGCAAAAATTAATTTTAGAATATTATTCTTCATATTTTTGTGGCCCAAGATCCAAAGTTTCAGCTCATTTGGACTTCTCTAGCAAAAGATATGAATTTTTGAAGTTATGTTGCACACAGGGTTTTTAAATAATTTATTGCAGCTTTGTTTACATTTTAAATCTATAATTTTATATATATTTGGGCTTTAAAAATTAGTGGTACAAGATTTGAGTGGAATGATATAAATTTAGAGGCTGATTGGTGTGGGTTTTCCACTTAACCCAAGTCGCATTTCCTTATTTAATTCAGATTTGCATGATACTTGTTTGGTATTTTGTCTACAAGTTGCATTTAAAGTTGGGATTGCCTAAAATCCGTTTAGGGGTAAAATAATGTCCATTGGGGACATTACATGCTGCTCCAAAAACAACAGCGAATAGCAGTCCTCCTAAGGTGAATTCAAGTGGAGGACAACCCACTAGGCAGCCTAGAAACTTCCCTTTGGATCAGCCAAAGAGGCCACCCCAAAAGGTGCCAATTACTCACACGGAGCTGCCCAAAACCAGCAATGAAATGGAAGCTAGAAATGAGCTTCGACGGAAGATTTTTTTCTTCTCATGCAAGGATCCATGGACTCCAGGACATAGCTGTTTAGAAAAAGGTAAAGTGCATTATATTGAAGTATTTTCTGATTGTGATGATGATGATGAAAGCAATGTTGATGAAGCTAAGCATGATAGTATGCCGGAAGAAGATCCGGAAAAGGTGGATAGCACTCTTACTACCTTGATGGGGGCACCTAGTTACAATTCATTTCACATGAAGGGTAATCTACAAAGGCACAAAGTAACAATTTTGATTGATGGGGGAGCCACTCACAACTTCATAGATGCATGCTTGGTGGCCAACTTGAAATTGAAGGTTGAAGACTTCAAAGGATTCATTGTTAAGATAGCAGATGGTCACTTTATGCAATGTACCAAGAAGTGTTCTCAACTCCATGTTGCATTGTAACCATATGAGGTATGTGTTGATTTCTATGTGATTAACATGGCTGATTTGGGTATCGTGCTTGGAGTTCAATGGTTGCATTCGTTGGGAGAGCTTACTCTCAAAGCATGGAGATAAGTATCATGGATAAAGGTAAAAAGATTACTTTGCAAGGTATGCTTTCGGAAACACCCAAAATTAATTATTTGGTAGAAGATACTATTTCATGGGAGTCGCATTTTTGTTATTTATCTAAGATTACAGCGGATTGGAAGTAATTATTTACAATTGAGTATGTAAAGAACAAGTTTTCTTATACTATTTTTGAAGGAGAAATGAGTGATGAAATATACAAGATGATGGATGGGCTTATCCTTTACAAAAACCGAGTCTATTTGGTACCTGAATCAAAGGTGAAGAGTAAAATTTTGAGAGTTGTTCATGATGACCCATCATCTAGTCATTCGGGTTATTTTTAGACATATAAGCAGGTGAGGGAAAGATTCTATTGGAAGGATCTTAAAGGGGAAGTACTCCAGTACATCCGGTAATGCCTTACATGCCAACAAAACAAGGCATAACACTCATTTCCAGCAGGTCTCCTACAACCTCTTCCCATTCCCACTCAAAAATGGGAGAGCATCTCTATGGATTTCATTGCAGGGCTGCCTATGGTTCAAGGTAAGAATTGCTTATATGTTGTAATTGATAGAATCACTAAGTATGCTCATTTTTTCCCATTCCAGCAAGTATAATGTTCCTATAGTGGCTAATGTATTTTTCAAAGAGATATTTAGACTTCATGGGGTGCCCAAGGATATCGTGAATGATATGGACAACATGTTCATCAGCATGTTTTGGCAAGAATTTTTTTGATTGGTAGGCACCCAACTCATTCCTAGCACTCGCTGCCATCCCCAAATGGATGGGCAAACTGAAATATTCAATAAGTGGGTAGAAGGTTATCTACAAACTACATTGATGGGAAGCAATTAGCATGGATTAAGTGGCTATACATGGCTGAGTTTTGCTACAACACCACCTTCCACACATCCATTGGTATGTCTCCTTTTAAAGCTTTGTATGGTTATGATGCTCCCTTTTTCATTGATTCAATTGTAACAAATAGTAGAGTGCCCAAGGCTCAAGTTTTAATTCAGTGAAGTGAAGATATCTTAAAAGAGCTCATGGAAAACCTTCTACGTGCCAGAAATCAGCAGAAGTTGTAATGAGATCAGCATAGAAAAGAGAGGGCATTTGAAATAGCAGACGTGGTATTTTTTAGATTGCAGCCCTATAGGCAATCTTCCATCAAACAAAAGGGTGTGGAACAGTTGAAGCCTCACTTTTATGGTCCTTATAAGGTAAAGAGAAAGGGGGTATAGGTTGCATATGAACTTGAACTTCCAGAAAACAGGAAAATACATAATGTTTTTCATGTCTCATGCCTCAAAAGGGCACTAGGACAACACCTTACTCCTTCACATGAGTTTCCCCCATTACATGAGGAGCACAAGTTGGTTTTAATTCCGTGTAATGTCCCCTTTTTTGGGGCATTACTAATATATCAGTTCATCTCTTTCATTCGCATTATAACCCCTTGCATGTCTAGTGCGACAAGTGGGAATCTTATTTAGTCCTTAAATGTGCACATAGGTTAGTTACCCTTTATTATTTAATTAGAAAATAATAAACTGCAAATTAAGTGAGTCTTTTAATATTTTAATTAAGTTTTATTTGTTTTCCCTCCAAAAGGGAAAAAGGTTGACCATTTAAATGTTGCACCCCTTATGTTATAAAAGGAGGTTGCATTGCCATTTTTTGGGAGGTTGATTTGATCGTTTATGTCTATCCTTACTTGGAGAAATGGGATGTATGCCCAAGGGATGCATGCCCTAGCTCTCAGTGTGCTCTCTCTCTCTCTCATTCATCTTGGAATTGAAGCAAATCTGATTTTGATAAGGATCCATTTGTGTGTGTGTGTTGCATCTAGTGTGTGGCGAATTGCTTGCAAAAGAATTCTTTGCCCTAACAAATTTATTTGTGGTGCAAATCTGAATATTATTGCATGATTTGAAGCATATTTGTTGGTTTTCAGATCTGCTATGTTTTGCAATTAATTTCATAATTTTTGGAGATGATTTGATGCCCTAAATGTGTTGGGCGACCTAATATTTAGGGACAAATTAGGGTTTCGTGTCTGCTGTGCAAAAACCAATTTTGGAATATTATTCTTTATATTTTTGTGGCCCAAAATCCAAAGTTTGAAGGTTTTTGCTTGATTGGTTAAGCGGGAAATAATTTTAGAAGTTACAACAGTCTGGGGTTGGATTATTAATTGTTTGTGACACATTTTAATGCTTAAAATTTGTGGTTTCAGTTCAGATCTGTTCTTGACATTTTTGTGCATCAAAACAAGCTTTTGGAGGGTGAAAACAATTGACCGAAATTCTGGTTATTAATTTATTAATTTCTGCTAACCCTAGCGCCCAGATCTAGAAGTTTAGATGCTATTTTGAAGGGGTTTAAGTGCTAAAAAAACTGATCTTTAATTCATTGGAAAGCTCTAAAATTCTAGTTTATTATGCACTTGGTTTCATGCAAAAATATGGAGTAGTGATTGAGTTATGAATTTTTGAAGTTTTCAGCTGTTGGCAACTGTTTCAAATTAATTCACTGCCGTAATAAAAATCAGAATTGAGAAGAATAAAAATGTGATTGTCTCCACCAATCTAGCTCACCACCTTGACCAATTCCAACCCCATTTGGGTTGTAATTGGTTGACATTTGGCTATTTTAGGTTTATTCAAAAGGATTTAATCCTACTTGGTTCGATTAGGCTTGAAGTTGTTGTAATTATCTATTTGTCACAATAATTGGAAATTGTTATACAACACTCATGGCTTTCGGCTTCAGTGACACAATAATTGAAAGGATATTAAATAAATTGTGTCCATGAATTGTGACAAGGTGACACCCTCAGCGCCTAATTGTTTATCATAATAAGGGAAATCTCGGCAAAATATTGGAATCAGCCTAATAAAAAAAACAAATTTATGACCTTCCTTTGATTGATCAAGGACAGATATATACCAACTTCCATTTTGCTGATGATACTCTTTTATTCTCCTCTCATCCTTAGAGAGATCAAAATTTAAAAAAAAAACTGCTGCAAATTTACCAGCTGAGTCCGGGACAACAGATCAACGGGAACAAATCCAGTGTAATATTTATCAACATCTCTCCTCGAGAAAAGAGAGCAATCCTTAGCATTTTAGAATTTTAAGAAGACAAAGTTCCAATAAATATCTAGGTTATCCTCTTCATACCAAATGGAATTATCAATTGTGTGAAGGAATCATAAATCAGATTAAGGCCAAACTATCAAGATGGACAAACAGATGGCTCATTTTGGCAGGGAAAATCCAATTGTTAAAAGTCAGTTCTCCAAGCTACTCGAACCTACCTTCTGACTCATTTGCCTCTTCCCTTACCAAATTGAAGACAAAATTAAAAAAATCAGTGGACATTTCTCTGGCAAAGAGTGGAAGACAAATTCAAATATTCATTGGTTTCATGTGCCTGCATCTGCACACCTAAATAACACAATGGCTTAAACATCGGAGATATCAAACTTTTCACTCAGGGTTTAGTAATGAGAGCTTCAGGCAACTTTGGAAAATTACAAACACTATTTGGAGTATTATCATCAAAGACAAATATATCCGGAACACTCGTGAAAATATCTTTACAACTGATTAGCACACTCCACTTTCCATACAGCCCAACAGCTCAGACCAGCCTGTGTAATCCTCAACAATAGCCTTCTTAATACAGGCAACCTTCAAAAAAGGGGGAAATGATGCAGAAACAGTCCAATGCCTCTTCTTCCATTCTCCTTATGTAGGAAACATGGTTGTACTATCTAAATGTCACCCAAGCAATCACTGACAGGACATGCAAATCATGATCGAGATTCTCGAGTATTGCATTAAATTTGAGAAACTATGGTATTGGCGAAGAAATTAAATGAAGACAAGACATGACATCATTAAGATCAGATACAGCATTCAATATGCTTCCATTGCTAGGCACTTAAATCCCATGGCTGACTTTTGGTTAAGAAGCAAATATAACTCCAATTTGAGCAGATGGTAAAGAATACACCTTTAAAATTAATTAGGGCAGACTATAGCTAATCAGTATGGTTTGGTTGATGAATTTAAGAACTTAGGTTTTAATAGCTTATTTAGCTGCCCAGCTTCTGCCTTGACTCAACTCATTACAAACTTTAGAAAATGGAAGAGCAATGCAGATTGTCAAGTGACCAAAATAGCCTTACAGTAGCAGACCTAATGTGGAGCCCTCAATGCTGAATTTATGACAAATTTTTATAAGAATTTCATACAAGGTGGACAGGACATTTCCTGAAAAGTTATAGAAACTTCATCAAAGATAGATTTAGTTTTCCCTCCTATATTTTTCTCCTCCATTTCCCTTTCCTACCATAGACCCCTCCACACATCACTCACAATTTAGCATGTTTATAATGGCTGTCATTTTTTCCTTAGTACATGTAAAGTTGGTTCCTCTTTAACACATTGATAGACAATTAGATGTTGTTGATGAACAAGTAGATATCTAAAAAAATTGCTAGGTGCTCACAATGGTTTGGGTTCTGAAGAAATGAGGGCAGCTGTAGAGAGACTATTTTGACAAATGAAGACTAGGAACAAAACAATTTTGCTTCTCATTTCTCAGTCTGAAATGAAGACTACCTTGGCTGTGTCCAGAGCCCCACTGATAAGAAAAAATCTTTTCTCCTGCACAACAGCTTACAATTTTCTCACTTCCTTTATTAAAAATCATACTGATTATTGAATTAATAGAGAGTAAGAAAACAGGCAGCTCAGCAACCAGTTGAAATTGATTCAACACCAAATAAATCAATATACTTGTTCTTAGTAGTGAGGAGTTCTTTTGTGCACATTGTCCCCGCAAAAATGTGCTGATTAGATGCATTTCTGTCGAAAATATGTTTGGCTCTTAGTTAACTGGCATTTTCTTTATTATTAGTTAGTCATGTTCTACTGGACTCTTGTTTTGGTTGCCTGTAAAATTTAAATGTTGGTTGAGTTCCATTGGATAAAAATGAAAGTAGAAAGTTATCAAATCATGTAAGTTATAACTGTTAGGGCTCTCGATTAAAGTTTTTTGTTGTTTACTATTGAGAAGCCTATGATTGTCTACAGCCTATTCATGGGGACAAGGATCTGCTTTCTAGGATTCCATCTACATTTAATATAACACGAATTTCATTCCCCGGCCAAAACAAAGCCAAAGGAAGATCACATTAATAGCCGTGTCCAACCTAAGCTGTAAGGAGTTAGTATTAAGACACAATATAGAAAGTCATAAATGTTTGTATTTTCTTCTTAAAAGAAACAGTGTCCATGGAGGAATAGATTCTCAGATTTTTCAAAAATGGGACAGATATTTATAATCATCATATCTAAAGAAGGGTATTAATTCTCAAAAGAGAGAATATTTTGACAACCTGATCTCGTAGTAAACCATATATCTGAAGATGACATACAAGAGAGAGGCATTCTTATTTTACTAGAATGGTGGTGTCTATATAATGATGAACGCACCAAAGTGCATACATCATCAAATATTGTTAGCAGAAGGAGAATTAAAGAGAGATGGGAAGGGAAGCTGCACTGCAGGAATGGATGCAGGCAGAGTATATTTATTATGAAGAGGTGGTTATAGATTGGTTGAACAGTTACCAACTAAATGACAACTACATAACCACATTATATGCTATATAATGCTCTAAATTTTAACACCCCCTCTTAATGACTAAACCAGAAACAATACCAAGTTTGTCCCGAAATTTTACAAATGTCCTAAAGCCCATATGTTTAGTCATTAGATTTATAGACTGTGTCATAGGTTGTACTTTGAAATCAGAAGTCCATCGTTGTGTTGCAGTTGTCAAATGGAGAAGAACCACAAAACAAAAATTTGGTCGTGTGAACAAAGGATATGGCAAGTGGTCCACTGATTCTTTGTTACATGATTCATTGACCAGTGATAAATCATCAATGGCTGAGAGCGTCAGCCCCATCTCCAGAGTGCTAGAATCAGAAACTCGGAGAAATGGATTGAAAAATTTGTTCTAGGCTTGTGTAGCCTGCTAGAGTCTATACAGAGACTCATTTATCCTGCAATCGAAGTCACCTTGAACATGTCCTCGCAACACCATGTAGTGCCCATCCAATTTTTTCAAGAAGAGAAATGTGACCATCTATGCAGTAGGAATTAGAACCAACTCCAAAATAGTAGGAGAAACAAACATCTCCATCTCAACAGTGCGAGAAATAACCATTTCCACAGTAGGAGTGAGAACCAACTCCTCTGTCTCATCTATTTGCTCATTTATCCCCCTCTGTTGGGAAAGATCTTTCAAAACACAATGAGAACTAGACCTCCGATGGTGAATTCCTTCTGGAACAACATGCATAGGTGATCTCCAGATACTCCAGGCCCAGAATCAAGCCAAACCGGCAAAGGAATTGATTCAGAGAAATTTCACAGAAAACGAAACGGGAAAACAACAAAAAGACAAAACGTTGCCAGAAGTCACAAATAAAACCCAAGATCCATTCCTAGTTAAAACCCTACTGGTATATGGGAATATTGACATGTACGATAACGACAGGCTTAAACCGGAGCTGAATTTGCCTCAATAGGGGCTCAAAATAATTAAATACAACTTTCCCGCAAGCAAAACCCCAACGACAGAATAAAACAATTTTGGGCATCTGGGTACTTGTCGAAAATGAATTATATGGCTCCTTGGGAATATCTTGACATAATACAGAAACTTTCTGGCAATAAAAACACAAAACGACCCATTATTTTAAAAGTACGAAATTTTTTAACATGGGGTAGTCTCAGATTTCAGGGTGAAATCTGGGGACACCAATTGGCTCCGTCTGTGGACATCTTTTCCTATGTCAGAATGACAACGGAAAAGATGAGATCCCCAACATCTTTGGTTTCATGTCTTGTCTTTTGGGCTCGGGGTCAGGCAAACAAAAACAACACACAACACAAAAACAAAACAAGGAAAGACAAACAAAGTTTTATATACATACAAGTTTTTACCCTGCTTTTTTATGTTTGGAAAAACTTCAGATGTTGCCCGTTGAAAGGCAGTGGTAACTCAATTCCATCCTGGTAGGCAAAGAAAATAAGTGTCCCATTCCGGCATATCTTTTGATCATGAAGGGCCCTTTCGAGAGTGAATCAGATTTGACTTGCATGTCCTTCGGTTCATGTCTCTTGTCCCACCAGAGTACCCAGTCTCCGATCTCGAACCTCCCTTCTCTGGCCTTCTTGTCAAGTACTCTGGGCAAGTCCTTATCAACTTCATCTGGTGGTGGCTCATCCTTTCTTCTCTCTGTGGTGAGTAAGTCTTCATCAACTTCTCTCGTTCTCAGATTTATTTGTTGCATTTCTGAGGAAGAACTATCACCATATTCTTTGTTCTTCTTCAGGTACTGATAATGCTTGTTGAAAGTCTCCACTAAGGAAACTAAACCCTTGGGGATTTTGTTACCTTTTGGTTGGACTATTCCTCTACTGTCATCATAACCTGGATCAGCTTTTCCTGTGACTATTTGTCGTGGTGGTGATTCACTCCCTTCAACATGCAGACATACAGATGTTTGTTCAGGGACTTTAGGGCGGTAGACCATCTCCACTTTATAGTTTCCTTGTCTGAATATGGACGGTGGTCTATCCAGATTCAATAGTGCAGTTGTGACTGCCAAAGAATCTGCCTTGGAGTTTTGATTGGTTGGAATGAAGTTGATAGAGAAGGCTGCAAAATCCAGTGTGGCAGAAAGCACTTTATCTCTGTAATGCTTCAGCTCATCTCTTTTGACTTGATTTTTCCCTCAAACCTGCTTTACTAGAAGTTCAGCATCTCCTTGTGCTTTGAGGAGTTTTACTCCTTTCTTTTTAGCTTGCTCCATTCCTAGAAGCAATGCTTCATACTCCGCCGTATGATTGGTGTTCTCAAACATCAGCTTGTGGGAGTATGGGAATATCTCATGATCTGGAGATATTAGTAGAATGTCGGCTCCTGATCCAAAAGAACAACAGGTTCCTTTAAACTCCAAAGTCCAAACTTTTTTCTTTTTCTTTTGCTGGCTCTAGCTCTGGTCGAAGTTCTAGCTCTGGAATGTCTTTATCCGTTTCCAAGAAATAGACCCCATGGTCAGATTCCTGAAAAAGAATTTGAGATCTAGGATCCTCAGATTTTGTAACCGTGTACCTGGACTTCTTTTCCGGCTCTAGCTTATGGTTAATCCCCTCGATAGGAATATGAGCACATGACCCCATCTTTACTTCTCCTCCCAGCTCTTTACAGAAGTTTGGAATATTTGCCATGTTATTATTCCAAAGTAACGGAAATAATAAAATAATATATTACTTACTCCAGCAAATAGTCCAAAATTCATTATTCCAATGCAAGTCACAAGGTCAATACCTTTGTTACAGAAAAAAAAGAATATTATTCAAAATGACTTCTGCCCTCAAATTTCCCTTGTTTTTCTCCAAGCAATTGGATTTGCAAAGACTTATGCCCTTGAACTGCGCTCATGACTCTGTCCCCACAATTCTATGCCCTCCAAAAAAAAAGTCCCATGTCCTCGCGAATGGTTCGACTTTGCCCACGACAACAATCTTCTCTACCCTTGTCATATTTTCTTACGACTGGAATTCTATTTGATTTTAATGGCACTGCTTTGAAAAACAGTTCGAAAATATCTTCATTCACTTGAAAAAAAGTTCGAAAATGACTTCATTCACGATATTTTCCCTTGTTTGCCCTTGTGACTGGTATTTTACCCCTCGCGACTGGTATTTTGCCTCTTGCGATTGGTATTCTTCGACTTTGCAAATACAATATTCTCTTCCCTCGCTTCTCTTCCCTCGCTTCTCTTCCCTCGCGTATGGTATTTTTCTCCAAATACCTTTGCATTTTACCAAATTCGTGCCCTATTAGGGCTTCCGCGAATTTCCAGTCCATGCCTCTTGGAGGCTTCCTCGAATTGTGACCTTGAGTAACCTTGGACACTTTGATACCAATGTTAGCAGAAGGAGAAGTAACGAGAAAGATAGGAAGGGAAGCTACACTACAGGAATGGACACAGGCAGAATATATTTATTATGAAGAGGTGGTTACAGATTGGTTGAACGGTTACCAACTGAATGACAACTACATAACCGCATTATATGCTATATAATGCTCTATATTTAAACAAATTTCTCAAAGAGATGTCTGGGGAACATGTCAGGAGCATTCTAAAAATTCACAAGGAGATAGCAGGCCTTAAGTGTCACCATTTGACCTCAAAAATGGCATAAGAGTGAAGATGGTACACAATCTTATGATGCATCCAATGTTTTGTTTTCATTTTTTTGATTGGTAAATGAGGGTTCAAGGGTCCATTACCCTAGTGTAGGATGAAAAAAGGAGCCCACTCCCTGGTCATGGAGGGCGTGCACTTGAACTCAATTCTTCATGCTTCAAATCCATTGCATCAACACATAGATCATGCACAGCGGTATGTGGGAAGATTAACCCCGTCTATACCACTCAATTAAGTCTGTTAGACAATGATGCATCCAATATTCACCAATATAGCTTATACAAACTATTCTTACATTAAGATTTTGTAATTTCGATTTTCTTGATATTGGGAGGTAATATTTTTTCTAGATTGGGAATGAAGACTAAGAAAACTATGCCACTGAGCAAATATATGATGTAAGGAACTAGAGAACCAATGCAAATTTTTAAGACTCAAATGGAAGCTCTTCCACATCTGCCGCTTTACTAATTAGTAGTTTGCATAAGATTCGGATTTAATATCTTCTATATCTGTAGCTTAACTATATTGTAATTAGTATATGGCTCTATAGACAATATTTGGAGTTTTTTTTAAATGAAAAAGGGGTAAAACATATTAAGCAAGATGAAGGGTTACAAGTAAATGAGCACCTCAGAACAGGGCTCAAGGGCCTTGATTAATTACAAGGAGGAACCAAACCGGCTGAACCAAGTAGGACATTTTCATGGACAAAATTCTTTGAACACTGTGAACAACAAAATCAAGATGCAGAACTCCAAACAGACTTACTTAACACAAGGCATAGTAAAAGGGAAGCTATCCAATGCTTGACTAGAAGAGGAGAATTGTACAGTAAAATAGACAGAGGCATCAGTGACACACTCACTTTGTAGGTACCTGGATGAGTGTCCGGTCTTTTCAAGGGAGGACTGGAAAGATCAGGATCCTACATTCTGGTCTCTAATCTTCATTTTGCATTCTCTGATAGCATGATGGCATTAACAACATCCAACATTTTGTCTTGTTTTTTTACTATGTTAGTGAACTTTTCAACACACTCTTGAGGGGATTAAAACCTGGCTTGCTAATGCAGCAGAAGCTGACCCATTGTAGAGAGAATGTCCTCCAGTCCTAGACGATGGATGCCCTGCTTCTCTATGATTTTACAAAGGTGTTGACATTTTTCTGAAATTTTCAACATGGCAAATAGGTGGTGGTCGTGATCGGATGCAGACGGATTGATTTAGCAGCCAGGAGTAGAATGAGAATGAAGAAACTGAGGATTTTTGCGGTGAGGAGTAGGAACATGCTTCAAAATAGAACCTCCATGAAGGAGGTGAGGAAGGTCATTGTAAGGAAGGGGACTGGCATGACCTACAATGGGGTTAAGGTGAACCCAAAGCAAGAAGAATCCCTAGCTTCCTAAATGAAGGAGTTAAAGAGTGTGAAGTATGAGACAAATGAGGAGCCAAATTCAGACACCAATTTCCAACATAACCACGTGGGCCGGACATACCATATTGATATTGATGCCCTGATGAAGTTGCGGTTGTAGGCATTGATTCCATGGCCTTAGTTAGGTCCTTTTCCAACATTTTGGACCTCTTAGAGGTTGCTGATTACTATGGGCTCCCTTGCTGGTGAATGTCTTCAGTCATGCTTGTAGTTTTATTATCATCATGTAATAAGTAGTATATAAGTTGTACAAGATAGGTTAGCATGTGATCTGTTTTTCAGATTTGTTTGGAAACATTATATAGGAATGAGGCATGGTAATGGAAAGTGCTCATATCTCAAGCTGCAAACATGATTTTCTAGGTACAAATTGTCATTATAAAGTCTTTGGTACCTCTATGGGGGAATATAAAATTTCTACCCTCCTTTATCAAAGAGAATTGCATATCTCATCTTACAAAGGAAACAAGATGTGCATGTGCATGTCACGCAAACACGTGCATGTGTAAGTGTGTGCATCTGTCTGTGCACGTGCATGTAAGTGTGTGTGCATGTGTATGTTTATGTGTGTGTGTCTGAGCGCGTGCATGTAAGTGTGTGTGCATGTGTATGTTTGTGTGTGTGTGTGTTTGTCTGAGTGCATGCATGTGTATGTTTGTGTGTGTGTGTTTGTGCCCCCATGTGTAAATTGTAAATTACTAAATTGTTATGAAGTTTACAAAATACAAGTCCTTCAAAATAATAGAAGAGGTGAACAAAGCTAAATCAAATTAAAATAGCATCATCTAAGATGGGTGGAACTACATCATCTATAATCTCCCAACACTATTCAATACAATTCTATGATTGGAAAAAGAAAAATCAATCAAATGAAGGGTTCAAATGAAAAGAACGTGTTGAGAGCCATATGACTAGCCAATACTTACAAGAAGTAAATTTGATTGAATTACTTATCAGATTTGCAAATATTTGCACCACTCGAGCTGAATCTCCCCGTATCACCTTAGGCATATTATCTTGGGGGGAAAAAACATATGATTAGAAACAATATGGTAATCTAATAGCACAAAGTTCATTTGCATATCATAGTTTCACTAGGTCACATCATCAAGAAAGGAGGAAAACATGGAATTTAAAGCCTTGGGGTAGCCTTCATTTCCAGTTTTGCAATCAAATCCATCATATGTTATCCTCACATTATAAAATGGTATATATTATGTTTTGTATAGGCGTGTTTCCATAAAATATGAAAATATCAATGCAATTAAGGAAAACTCGAAATCATGCATCATTAAAGTTTAGAAAAGGTACACATGACACCATACAAATATCTCATCCAACAAACAAGCAATAGCCAAATGACTTTAAAAATTTAACCATCTTGTTCATATTGATCAATTGAAACTAAGTTAGTCAAGAGTTTAAATTTCCACTCCCAAATAGGGTACATATGTTAATTATTTTGTTTGAAAAGGAAATCCTTTGCATGGCCAAAGCTATAGTACATTTAAAATTTCATTTGCATATCATAGTTTCAAGGCGCCACATCATCAAAAAAGGAGAAAAACATGGAATTTAAAGCCTTGGTAATCTCCATTTCCTGTTTTGCAGTCAAATCCATTATATGTTATCCCTCACATTACGACATGGTAAATATTATGTCTTGAATGGCTGTGTTACCATAAAATATCAATGCAATTTAGGGAAACTCAAGATCGTGCATCATTAAAGTTTAGAGATGGTACACATGACACATACAAATATCTCCTCTAGCAAACGAGCATAAGCCAAAAGACTTTAAATATTCAGTCATCTTGTTCAAGTTCATTTATTGATTGATTTAAACTAAGTTAACAGAGAGTTCAAATTTCTATCCTTAAAGTAGTGTACATGTGTTGATTATTTTGCTTGGAAAGGAAATCCTTTGCATGGCCAGATTTATAGTACATTTACTTAAAACAATGTGCTGCAAGATTAGTCAGGCATTGTCCATGCAAACCTGGGGTACGCAGGTTTCATAAAAAGGTAAAGACAATGATCAATTTTGGGTCATACTCATAATCTATTGGTTGGGCAATGGCCATGCAAACATGAGGTATGTAGCCCCCATTAATGGTTAAAGGTAAAGATCATTGTTTATGTCATGGTCCATGCAAACATGGGGTATGCAGCTTTCAAAAATACATAAAGGTAAGGTCATTTTTAGGTTACAGTCTAGCCATCATGCATTCTGGGAATATGAAGCTCTCCTCGTGGGAAAATTTCACTTTACCTCATATTTTGTTCGCTATTTTGTAGCCCTTGGATTTCAACCTTGTGACCAAGCCCAAAAATAAATACAGACTTGCCAATTCACGTACACCAAGAGTACAACTATACAAAGTTATATCATTGCATTGATTAAAGTGCCATTAAGTCTATATCTGTTGAGACTGCTGGATACCCTAGCTGAAAAAATTTGTGCAAAAAGTCCGAATCTTTCAATAAGTGTTGCATGCTGAGCTTTCACACACCACTACGACATGAATATGATTCTGAAAGGCCACAAAACCAATAATGATATTGACTTTTTTTAAGATACTTAAATTTATCAAAAAACACTGTAGTGGCCAGTACATTTTATGGTAGCAGTCACTATAGCATTTTGTACATTTACTGTAGTGCACACGGTAGCGGTTGGTACCTGGTCATAAGTATAGTAGCTGACTATACAGTCATTGTAGCGTGTATGGCACTGTAGCATAATACTATCACAGTAGATAACATACAATCAATGTAGTAAAACATTGTAGTGGTTGTACAATAATTCTAGAAACATTGTAGCAGTCGTATGGTCATTGTAGCAGCAGTATGGTCACTATAGCATCCTTATGACGCTGTAGCATTGTAAATGAGTTTAGGCAGTCATGCTGAGAATATCTAGGGGCATATGTTCTAGTAGAGGCATATGGTGGTGTGGAGTGAGTGGGGGTGTAAGGTGGGAGGATCAAGTCATATGACATATGAAGAGACTTGGAGCCGTATGGAAGAATGCAACGTACAATGGTGATATATAAGAGTCGCACTTCAATGACTTTCAGAGGATGTAAGGTCGACCTATGGAATTGTCAAAGCACATAGAAAGATGACAAACATGTTGGGTACACGATGATTGTGTGAAACATGCATGGCAATGGATCAATAATGCATGGGCATACAAGCTTAAGTCATATAGTTTGGGGAGAACTATCATCCCACAGTTGCACACCATCTAATTCTGGTCATGCAGTGCATCAGAGGTAGCATACCACATCAGAGGACAGACATAGGGTGGGAAGATGTGCTTTGGATTTACCCCACAGCCGTACACTAGGTCCCGCTGAATGTGTGGTGTATCGACAGACGACAGAGGAGGCTGAACGTACAATGGGAGAGCTTGGATGTACAGGGCTTCTTGAATGTTTGCAAATGTTTCTTATAGGCCCATTTAACCTGGATTTCTTCACAACAGTCTGATGGGTCCCAATAATTCAAGTACTTTGTCTTCCATACTTAGAAGTTTGTTATCGATCGTACTAATATAATCTGACCTCAATGGATATAATTTTAAGTTGGTCCCACTCATTGCATCTTAACACTCCATACAGTTCAAATTCGCTAGTCTTTCAACACAATTATGCCTTCCAATTTTTTTGACTTTACTTCCCATTGACCATTACTTTCTAATATAAACACCCTGAATGTGACGTTCTTTTGCCTTAACCATTTATCATGCCTATGCTTCCTCCACATTTTTAACACAAGTGCCCTCAATTTAAAACTCATGCACCACAAGAATTTGTCATGACAATGCTTCCTCTCCACCAACATAGTCTCGATAGGCCAATGTGCTATACCTCTTTGTTCATCCAAGATGAGCATCTTTATCCTTAGATCTCGCACACATGCTTTCTATAGTTGGCTCTTTAAACTTCATGTCTACTACACTTCCAAATGGGTAGGTGAACATATAATCAAATGTTGAATCTTTGATGTCTTCTATGAACTCATGTCTTCTTTGATGGTTCAAAAAGACTTGGCATCACTGACATCTTTTTCTGTTCATCTTGTTGCAAGCCTTCTTATTCGTTTATCTCCATAACATCAATTCTATTGCAATCCAGTTGCAACACTTCATAGTCTTCCATCTACCAACGTAAAAGATCATTGAGGGAGTTCATCTCATTTCAAATCATGACTGCCACTTCCTCACTCACTACGGGAATTTTCAAGTCTATTATCTATGTTGTCAGGGTTTGTCCCCCAGCCCCCATACCTTGCCTGATACATATCTGGTACGGATACGTCAGGGTACGGGTAGGGAAACATGATGGGTTCGTCTGGGTTCTTCCCAAGTACGTCCAAACATTTCCGTAACGTACCCAAGAAGAACCCGGACATACCCGCGGCGAACCCAAGGTTAAATATGCCAAAGTTGTTTTTTTGCTAGTCAAGTCAGTTCAATTGCGGAGGACTGAAGACAAGACAAGGGTATTATCATCTCATATCATCCTCAGAATGACGTGGGTTAAGTTTCAAGGGATTATTTGACAAATAGCAATATAAATGGAAGCTAAAAGTTAGTGGCATGATGAATAATTTACAAGTGACAATTGGCCAATTCTTTTATTGACAAGAGAGATTTGAGAATGGCTACCAGACGCGCTGACTATGTTGTACAATATATTAATTGATTCTTTCATTTTTGTTATAACCCTAATGACTGCAATGCACATATGTTGTTTATAAGCATTGAGTTTACAGTGATTAAGCTGAAAATTCTTTCTTCAATCATGGTGTTGTGACACTTGGATGCGAAAAAAAGAAATTGACCTGATACAGATGGCTTATGGATTGCCAGCTTCCCTTTTTTGTTGGCACAAAAGGGGGAGAGTATTGAAGCTATGACATTTTATATTTAAGCCACTAACATTTAGTTTTGTTGATGTTATTGCTGGATGGCAGAAGAGGTATCTACTCATCTACATTTTCTATTGTCACTTCAAATGACTCTTCATTATAATATAGATTAGATTGCACTCTATTTTTATGTTTTATATTTAAAAAACATGGCTCAATAAAATGATTAGGTTGATCATTTAACTTCTAATGAAAGCTCCCCTCCGAGTATATTTTTC
Organism: Taxus chinensis; assembly: GCA_019776745.2. Taxonomy (NCBI): domain Eukaryota; kingdom Viridiplantae; phylum Streptophyta; class Pinopsida; order Cupressales; family Taxaceae; genus Taxus; species Taxus chinensis. The sequence goes on along the minus strand of CM034155.1, from coordinate 163,313,989 downwards.
AAGTTTATCGAGTTTATCAAGTTTATTCCGATATCAAGGTTAAATTTGAACATTGATCCTAGTATATTTTTCAAGTTTTGTTTGTATTCATGTTGACATGATATTCGTATATCATATGTATGGCAGCCACATGATCAATGAAAATGTAAAGTCTCAAGTATATTGAATGTTTTGAACATTGATTCAATTTTTGTATTACTATTTCAGTTTTTTATGGACTAAAAAATGAGTAAAATGAGTATATATATATATATATATATATATGTACGGACGTGTCCAAGACATTGTACCCAAGGGTTTTTTAAAATTGACATATCCGCGTATCGAACCTGTACCCAAACTCGTATTTGTATCCTGGCAACATAGTCTATTATACATTTCCTACCTTTGTTTTCAATATAGCAAATTCCTTTTCCATTTATATATGGGCTGCTATCAACCAGCCCCAACCAAATAGTGCATCATAGGCTGTTTTCCAAGGAGATTAAAAAAAATAGTACAACAGGTTAAATGCCAATGATTACTTTTTGGGCCATAAGAACTCTCGATACCTTTATATCGTGATGTTCCGCTCCCACCAATTCAAAGTTTGGCAGCCAAATGGTGGGATTACAAAGGCTCTTCCAAATATCCTCTAAATGGACATTCACGGCCAAACCAGTGTCGACAATAATATTTGTCAAGTTCCTCCCAAGGATTTTCTTATGCACAATTATTGGCCTTTAGAAATTCATTATCAAGAGCACAAAAGCAATCACTTAATCACCTAATAATGGGGGTTCAACTACGGTTTCATTATTATGCTCTTTGCTACCCCATCTGACACTGAGTGAGCCATTTAATGCTCCATGCTTAGGCCAATGTCTTGTATGGTAGTAGTTATGGAATTCTTGTGTTCCAGAATGCTTTGTAATAGGTCATCTACCTTTACAGGTATAGTGATATGCAATACTTGTCTTGTAATAGCTTTGTCCAACTCAAGTCTATTTGTCACTATACTTGCATGTTAATGTGACTGTCATCGATCATCAAACATTTCCCTCTCATCTTCCACCCTCACATCAACCAATTTTTTCTTCTCTATATGTGGGTCTCAATAGTTAGTTGCCAGGCAGGCGGGAATTTCTTACTTGCCTTGCAGGGTAAAAATTTCTATTGTGCAATAAAAGAAAAATCACGTAAGGCATGAATGGGATTTTATTGCCTGCCTGGCAGGGTAAATAATCTCATTATGAAAATCAAATAACTTAAGTGAATCATGGGATTTTCAGGGCTGCCTTGCAGGGTAAATAATTCCATTGTCAGCTGACTTTTAAAAATAGAAATTTCTTATTCCAAAAAGTGCGACCCACCTTGGGTGAATAATAATGCATTAAATAAATATTTGTTAATATTTATTCACCCAATTTTGGCGCCCAGGATTTTGGAAAGTCAACAAAGGGGAGTGGACAAAAGGAAGTTGGAAATAGACAGTTCTAAAATTAAAGAAATATTATTTATTTAATGCAGCCGCTTCATGTCAAAAAGTGCGCCCCATTTGGGAGATAAATAATACTTTTTAAAGTATTAAATGATTAAATTAAATCCTATTTTCAGTGGCTAAGGTCAAAGCATACTGTGAGGCTTGAGTTAACTGGAAGCAAAAGTCTAAAATTAAATAAATTTAATTTATTTAATGGCAGCCATGAGCATGCACAAAATAGGCGCCCCATTTGAAGAGTGAAGCTTATTAATTAATTAATTGCCAGGAATAGGAAAGGCATTAATTAATTATAGAATGGTGAAGATTATATAAGCAGGGGCTGCCATATGGATGAATTAATTAATTCACAGGCAGAGAAGTGCAGCCCAGAGGAAAAGTGTGTCCCGTTTGGAGAGGATTTTTGCTCAGAAGAAGGTGAAATTAATACTGAAAGCTTCCAATTTTGGTGCACAGGTTGAAGGAGGTTGATTTGTGTTTGAATAATTGTTTGCATAAATGATACAGGTGCCCAGGTGAATTTGGTAAAATTCATGCTTGCTTTGCATGCGAATAAAACATCAAATTTGGGGCAGCAGGCTTGAATTATGCAGATTTTTATGATTAAGATCCACTGTTCATGTTCTGGTTTCCGTCTTTGTCTGAATTAATTGCAGGAATTCATTACAGGTGCTTTATAAGAGAAAGGGTGCTTTATAAGGTGATATCCCCCGAATCTGAAGAATTATCCAAATCTGCACCAGTTTTGAAGAATTCCGGCAAGATAAGGAGAAAAAGAATTGTTCAGACAAAGATTGCTCCAGCCATGGCAAAGCGGGATGAAAAAGAAAGCTCAGCAGCATCATACATTACTTCCAGATTTGCTGACATCATAGGCCCAGATCTAGATCCAAATCTCATAATTGCAAAAGCTTCCGGCACAAAGGCTTCATCCTCTTGTTTCGAACGCAACCCGTGAAGAAGTCAGTACGTGGAAAATTCCTTCCAGGATCTTGTGCATGTGCTTCCAATCTTCCAGTTGAAGCCTTCATTGAAGTTGCATTCACCCAGAGTGCTTTCCAGATTTTTTAATTGCTCATATGCAATTAAAAATAAAAATGATGAGTTATTTACGACAGACATTGCACTGATGCATGTACAGGAGAAGAACTACAAAAACTTCAAGGATAAGAGGGAAGACAAGGCAAAGGCAACACTCGTAAGCAAGTTTCTAGATCCAGCTTGTTTCCAGATCCAGCTGCTCCCAGGTCCAGTTTGGTGAGAATCAAAGGCAAAAGAATCAGCTGCATGCAGAATATGAAAAAGGACAAGACTGAAGCTTTCCTCTTTCTTCTTCTTTCTCTTATTGCCTCCGACAAAGTAATTGAGCGATCAATTAAATTATACAACTTAAATGATTGCTTTAAAAGTCATTACTTGAAGAAGTCAACTACTTGGAGATAGGTGGCAGACGTGCAAAATAGAAGGTTCTATTTTCAATTGCAAATCATACATGTCATGCAAAGAAGAATTCCAGGAGGGATATTGCCAGTTGTTTCATTTCCCACTTCCACATGTGCCAGTTCAACTAAAAGCTTCCGACTTGTAATTGCCCCTCTACATTCTATAAGTAGAGAAAGAACCTTCGGGTAAAAAAGGAGAATTTGTAAGCAACATTCTTGTGTTCCAGACTGTGCTGAAACCCTTGAGAGCCACTTGAAGCAAAGAAATATACAGGAGCAGATTTCCGGATAACTTTGTGTCACGGTGTATTTTGTTTCTAGCTTTCTATCTTAGATCTTTGAATAAACTTTGTGTTATTTTAGATTTAGATCTAGAGCTGCCCTTGCTTATAATTCTATGTTGATATCTATTGGTTTCTTCTATGTGCATGCAATCAACTCTGTTATCTATTGATTGGTATGCACATCTTCCCCATTTCTTTTCTGTGTTTATATAATTCCCTTCTTCTATAAATATTTCCTTTCTTTAAACAATTGCTTACTTGCTGCAGAACTGTACAGCTATGGTTCATGCGCTGAACAATTAAAGTAAAACCCCATATAGATACTAGCATACTTTAATTGACAAATCTGACACGGGAGCCTCACCGGTAAATGAGGGAGATTTATCTCATGACTGCCCAGGTTTTATGCTATACAGAAAATCTAGCCAACACATTTACCTCTCAACTTCCGAACTCACGTTAACCAATCTTTTCTTCTCTATATGTGGGTTTTGATAGTTAGTTTTCTTTGCTTGCACCTTAGTGATTGCCATAACTATATGCTCATCCACGTCAATCATGTTGACATTTGCTTGCTTTGGACAATTGGCATCATTATGGTTTTTGGGACAACACCATTTGCATAGAAGTGTAGTGTTGGTTTGATTGTTAGGGAAATGTTATATGAAATGGCCCCACATATTGCACTTCCATCATTGTACAACTGGCTATCCTTGAGAGTCGTAGTGAATCCGACTCTCACCACCAGTATTACTTTGATGTCGGTAATTTCTTGGCGACAAGGTGGGTGGTCTCGATTTCTTTCCTTGTGTAAACAATACTTGGTTGCTCTTATTGTGCAAATTGTATGGGAAGTCCTTGACTAAATGCCCTGTAACCTGACAAATCTCACTAAACATTTTACTTGGGCAATTCACCTTGGTGTAACCTACCTTGAAGTCAGTACACCAAAGATCCTTTCTTTAATTCTTAGTGTCCCCATTGAGCTCCCTCATCATTCAAAGCATGACCCTCAGAAGAGATTTCACCACTTTTGGTTCATTGTCGTTGGATTTAGAATCATCTTCTTTGCTCCTTCTCGAGTGTGAGGATTTATTCTCACCTTCAATATCCATGCTCAATTGTATGTGACTTCATAAGATGAGGGTGGTACCACCTTCATGGTCTCTATGGCGAGGGTATAACCCATTCAATGAACCATTGCTTCTTTAAGTCGTCGACAAATTATTTTTTGAGTTTAACCAATAGTTATTTTAGTCTTCTATTATAATCTCAAATATTTGTGTGTTTACCCTATCAGACATTATAGATTTTTTAAAAAATATCATTTTCACCTCTAATGATAACCTTTGCTCCAAAAAGTATTTGAGACTATCGTGATCAATTTTTACATTGAAGTGTCTACCCATGAGATAGGGCCTCCATTGCTTGACCGCATGAAGAATAGCCATTATTTCTTTCTCATAGACAAGTTTGAGCAGATCTTTTCCTTTGAATTGGCGACTCTCAAATGCAATTAGTCTTCCTTCCTGCATTAGAACTGCTCCCAATCCTGATCCTGAAGCGTCACATTCAACAATGAAGGTTTTTAAGAAGTTGGGAGTAGTCAAAACTGGGGTGCTGCACATGGCTTCCTTCAGCTGCTCAAAGGATTTAGTGGCTACGTCTGTCCAATGGAAGGCATCCTTCTTTAGCAATGCAGTGAGTGGGGTTGCTCTCCTACCATATCCCCGCACAAATCTTCTGTAGTACCCTGTTAGTCCTAAGAACCCACGAAGATTTTTCAGATTTTTGGGCCTTGGCCATTCCACCATAGCTTTGATCTTCTGAGGATCAACTTTGACGCCTTCATGGGATACAATATGACCCAAGTACTCTACCTCTTATACACCAAAAGAACATTTGGATGGCTTTGCATACAGAGTATGTTTCTCCAAAACTTCCAACACGTTATTTACATGTTGTAAGTGTTCTTCCCATGTCTTACTGTAAATCAATATGTCATCAAAGAAAACTAATACAAATTTCCTTTAAAAAGGCCTAAAAATAGTGTTCATCAAGCTTTGAAAGGTTGAGGGCGCATTTGTAAGACCAAAAGGCATTACCAAAAACTCATAATGGCCCTCATGAGTCCTGAAAGCCATTTTATGAACATCTGCCTCTTTTATCCTAATTTGATGGTACCCCGAACGAAGATCTAATTTTGTGAAATAAACAACACCATGCAATTCTTCAAGTAAATCATCAATTACTGGAATAGGAAACTTATCTTTGATGGTGTACTTGTTGAGTTCTCAGTAATCTGGACACATCCTCCATGTTTCATCCTTCTTACGTACCATGACCACTGGTGAAGAATATGCACTCTGGCTATGCTTGATGATACCTGCCTTCAACATTTCCTCCACCATTTTCTCGATCTCACTTTTCTGGGAATATAGGTATCTGTATGGTTTGATGTTAGGTGTTTGGCTCCCTGGAATCAACTAAATGGCATGATCATGATCCCTAATTGGTGGTAGTCCCTTTGGAATTGCATCAAAAACAGATGAGTGAGCATCCACAATCTTCTAAAGATCGGGTGGCATTGAAGACTCTGTATTTTGTACTTCTATGGAAAATAGCTTTGCTATAAAGCCATCCACTCCTTTTCTGAGAACCTTCTACATCTTATGAGAGCTAACAATCTGTGGAGACTTAGCTACCATCCCATTCAATTGTATTGTCCTTCCATCTGAATGAAATCGCATGAACAATTCTTGGAAATTCATCTCAATAGTACCTAATGTTGTGAGCCATTGTACCCCCAAAACAATATCTGCCCCTCCCATAAAAATAACAAACATAGGTGAGTCTAACATGTAGTCTCCCATGGAAAGCTTAATACTATGGCACTTTCCTATGCACTTGACTGTCCCACCATCCGCAATCATAACTTGCATTTCTGGAGCTGGGTAAATAAAACAATTGAGGCGAGCAGCTAACTTACTATTTATGAAGTTATGAGTACTCCCCGAGTCAATCAACACCGTCACCTTCTGTTTTTTGAGATAGCCAATAACCTTGAGTGTTTGAGGAGTACTAATACCTGACAATGCATGGCAAGAAATTGTAGGTTGGTGATCCTCTACTTCATCTTCTACCGGTTCCTCAGCCTCTCCTATAATTTCAGCTTCCTCATCATCCTCGTTACCTCCGTCAATATAGAACAACTTCTCAGCACATTTATATCCCGGTCCATATTTGCTATCACAGTTAAAACATAATCCTTTTTCTCTCTTTTCTTCCATTTGTTGAGGGGTCAGTCTAACTGGCCTAGCAAATGAAGGGGAAGAGATACTACAGTCTCTAGTGTTAATGAAAGGTGGCCTCCTACTACAAAGAATTTTTTCCTCTGCACAACGTGCCATGATAATAGAATCAGAAATCTTGATTGGATTAAACATCCGTACCTCATGCTCTATGTGGTCCTTAAGACCCCCAAGAAACAAGTCATTTAGATTCTATTCTGGAATATTCTCCACCCTTAAAGATAGGTTTTGGAATTGATGCACATAATCTTTGACTGATCCTGTTTGCCGTAACTTTGCTACTTGACTAAAGTCATTCTCTGAAACACTGGAACTATACTGCAATTGCAACTCCTCAGTAAAAACTGTCCAAGTGACACCTAGACCATTCTTCTGCCTCTGAGCACATAACCAACGATACCAAACAAATTGGTCGGGTTCAAGATATAGGGATGCCAATGTCACCTTTTGTCCTGATGGTGTTGGATGTAACTCAAAGAAGTTCTCCATTTGATTTATCCGTGGTTGCGAATATGTTTGATTCTGATGGGACTGGAAAAGTGATCCAATATGGTTAGTTTGTCCATGATTTTGAACTGAAGGCCCTCCTTGGTTGATATGGGCCGGATTTGGGCCATACTGGTTACCCTTTACATGTTGCATGATATCATCCAACTGATGATTGATTTGGGTTGTCTCCTTTAGAGGCCATCTCAGATTGTACATTTCGCAACTCATACTCAAGTTGGCTCACCTTATGATCAACTGAGGTAAACCCTAGTGCTGAGGAATCTGTATTTACCTCTTCTGACTCCATCTCTTCAATCACTACCCCATCTTTATCTGGGGTTTTACCCGGAGTAACCGAATTCTTTTTTGCTCTTGTGGAAGGCCCCGTCATGATGTCAAATCTTAGGGTTTAGGTTTTCGATACACTTTCGGCTGAACAGGAAAAAACACAGAGAAGATACTAATACTATTTTTTTGAGAGCTTTCTGAAAATGTAAAGAACTTGAAAATTTTCCACAATTTGCACCCTAGGAAGCGATTTTATGAAAAACCCTAAATTTGTAATAACTTTTGCATAATAAATCAAAAAAGTCTGAAATTTTCAGGGAACCTTACTTGAAATGCTTCGCAACTCTGGTAAAAATATCTCCCACCAATTCACTCTGGTTCGCAATATGTGGCGGAAACAAAAAATTAGGGTTTTTGCCCTAATTTCGGCCCAGATCGCAGCTCTGATACCACTTGTAATGAAATTACTTGTATAATTCAGATTAAGAGCAACAAGAGAACACCAAATAACACAATATTTCAGAATAATGATCTCAATATGCAATTAGAATAGTTTCGCCACTTCGAGGGGGCAACCTCCAAACCATATAATAAGACTCAAATGCTCAAATGATAATGAAAGACTACCTATAATCCCCTATATATACTATTCATATGCTATGGCCATCACCATGGCCGACCTATTAAGCATGAGAAAGTATAAATGATATAATAAAATGATATGGTAAGCCACAAGTCGGCTACTCTTATCCTAATACAAGCAATAGGTTAAGGGCGTAGCACAATGACCTAAAAGTCAACAGGGTAAGCTAAAAAGTGTGGGAATCCGTATCAAGGATTGGCAGTCTATTCAATCAGTTTGCAGATTTCACATACCTCAGGGTTACAGGCTTTTCTGGAGAACCAATAAAGATGCCCAGACATCCGAATGATAGATGGATCACCATGGAGCTAAGCAGGCAACTTGTGGAGATACACGAGCTTCAGTCGAAACGGCACAAGTCTACAGGCTTCTTTCCAATCACTGTCGGACATTATTGCTGCCAGAGCATTCATAGAGCTCGAGGGATGGAGGCGCAGATGTTATCTGAGTATGAGCAAGAGTTCTTCATGGCACGGTTGAACTTTGATCCATTTGAAGTAGCTAAGAAGACGATCTCCCAGGAGTACGTACACGTGCCTTCATTAGAGGATTTCTAGATGAAGTGCAAAAGTGAGTACAAGATGAGAAAAAGGGATTTCAGCAGGCTATCAGCAAAGCAAGCATTCGACATTGGACTGGCGCGGATACCTGCGGATCTTAAAGATGATGGGAATGTGTTACTTGACACTTACCATCAAATGGGAGGAGATAGAGCCATACTTCAGGATAACATAGGAGGCTATAACACAATTGAAGAAAGGTCTGGCGTTGTTTTGGTGAATACTTCAAACTGGTTGCTAACGAAGGGATGTTGTCTTGATGAAGCATTGATGAATCAAGTCACGGGAAACTTTGGCGCAAGAGATTCCCTCAAGCGGAAGCACGCAGGAGAAAGTAGCAGAAGGTCCGAGAAGTTGAAAGTACACAGAAGATCTCAATCAAAGGAGAAGATCACTTCCACGGCCATGACTTTAGCTCCAGCTTCTCCAACACCCAATACTTCACCGACTATTACACCGCAGCAGGACACTTCCATGCCTCCATTGGATCCGGCGACATTCATCTTCTCTCCTCAGCCACTCTGTTCATCACCTGTTCCAGAAGAGATGTTAAAACTGCAGATGGCGGAGTTCGAAAGGGCTGTCCTTGGATGATTCAAAGGATGGCAGCCATAACACTGTGGCACTTTCTAATGGAGAGGATGCAAAGCAGGAGATGGTAGTGCACTCAGCGACTTCTCATTCTCCGAGAAGTAACTTCTCAGAATGGTTGGCTTCGCAGTTGGTTCTAGAAGCGAGAGTGGAGATGAACTTGTAAGAACACGACTTGCAGCTACTCCAAAACGTAGGCAGAAAAGACAGAAGGCCTAAAGTTGCTAAAGCAACTTCTACGTTGATCATCGAGGAGTTGGGGCAGAAGTTTGCTGAGATATCAATTCCGGCAGAAGGAAAGGAGGATTAGCTCACGGCAGAAGATGTTACAGTAACCAAAGTACCCCTCAGTCGAGCCACCACAGAAGGATTGAAGCAGGATACGCAGACATTGATAGATGCTCTATTCCTTAGGCTTGACAGTGAAAAGGCGGAGAAAGACGAGCTTCAGAAGCAAGTATCTCAATTGTGCGAGATCATATCCAAGGTTACTAAACCTTCCATTCAGCCCATTTCGGAGCAGGTGAGTGATCATCTTATGCAGGAAATGGAGGATGCAAGCAATGAAGTAAAAGCTATTGACGAATGGAAGGATTTGATTATTCGTCAAGCTTCTGTACAACTTGGAGAGGTGTCAGCCTGCCTAAAGGTTATGAATGATGCAGCAAATCAGCTACAGCAACTGGTGACGAGCATAGTGGACATGAACACAGTTGCTGAGAGTAACCTAAGTACTTTGGCCGAGATCAACAAGCTGCCGGGAGATGTATTGGTTGCAGAGCAAATTGTACCGGACGGATCAGTCGAGAAGGGGAAGCAGCTGGAGTTTGCAATATCTTTCCGTTTGGAGATCAACAGAGTTTTGCTAAAGAGGATGCAAGCACTTGAGAGTATGACATCATCCTTACCAGACAATATCATTTCTTTCACTGAGGAGAAAGTGGTCGGGAATGTTACTTCATACGTGCGGATTGTTCCAACCAAGGTGCTTAATTCCCTGGAAGGTTCTCTTCTGATGGTACAAAAGAGAATTGACAAAGCTACTAAGCCTTTCACAATGAATTCTATTAGTAAACTGGTGGCGCTACAAGCGGATATTGCGAGGTTTGGGACGAACTTGGAAGATGTGGAAGCGTGCATCGAAGTGTTGAATGAAGGATTGCTGCAGTTTAGGACAGAGAAGGAAGCAGTGGCTAAAACAGATGGGAAGATGCTGAATCACATGTTCGACAAGTATATCCGATATCAGAACAAAAAGAAGACATAAATGTTACAGCTGGCTTGACTTCTTATATTTTCCATGTTCCTGGATGAAATTGTAAGACTTTTAAGTTATTGGTTTTGCAACCATTACTTAAAGTCATGTGGAACAATTCTATTAGTTAAGTGATACATGTGTCACTTAAGGAGAATTTAGTTGAGAATGATTGCCAAATGTCATCTTTACTTGTTGTTTGTGTTTCAGTTCAGTTAGATTTCCCATTTGTACTTTCCCTCCTACATTCTATAAGTAGGAGAAGAACCTCTGGGTTAATGATCAGAATTTGCAAGCAGCAACCTTGTGTTCCAGACTTTGTGCTGAAACCCTTGAGAGCCACTTGAAGCAAAGGAATATACAGGAGCAAATTTCCAGAGAACTTTGTGTCACGGTATATTGTATTTCTTGTTTTTTATCTTAGATCTTTTAATAGACTTTGTGTTATTTCAGATCTAGATCTAGAGCTACCTTTGCTTAGAATTCTGTGTTTATATCTATTGGTTTCTTCTATGTGCATGCAATCAACTATGCTATCTATTGATTGGGATGCACATCTTCCTCATTTCTTCTCTGTGTTTATATAATTCCTTTCTTCTATAGATATTTCCTTTTTTTAAACAGTTGTTTACTTGCTGCAGAACTGTTCAGTTATGGTTCATGAACTGAATAGTTAAAGTAAAACCCTGTATAGATATTAGCATACTTTAATTGACAAATCTGACACAGGAGCCTCACCGGTAAATGAGGGAGATTTATCTCATGACTACCTAGGTTTTGTGCTATGCAGAAAATCTAGCCAACACCTTGTTATGTTGCAGTGGTGTCTTTGGCCAAATGTTCAGTGATTTGGAGATATGATGTCTGACATCCAAACATTCTTCTAAAATACTGATCCATTTCAGATTAGAGAATGACATAAATGGCCTGGAAAGCAATCCTGATACGACCACTATGGTTGGCACCAACACATATGTTATGCTAGCTGATATGCAGACCTCCATATTAAAATGTCTACAAATTCTCATGTTAAGGATTTTTTACAGAGTGCAAAATAAAAACCAAGGAGGATTTGTGGAATATAGTATTTATCTAGGAAGTATTATAGTAGGTTCACTTGATGTTGGCAAACCGTTTCTCTTTGCAATGGTTTTATCCGAGTCTTGTTGGGTCCTTTTATTTTAGTTATAACGGTTTATGGTTAGTTATCATAGTTAAGATTTCAAGCAAAATCCGTGCACCATCTCTATAGATAATAATTTGAACTCTACTGTTTTGTAATTTAGAATTTGCAATCCAACACACATATTATTAAAAAGAAAAAAAGTAATTGATTCTTTCCTTGTTCTAGTGCGACCATAAGTATAGAGTTGGCATACCAAAATAAAAGGGAAGAAAAAAAGAAGCATAAAGAGAATTATAACATACAGTCTTGCTTAAGGAAAGAATTAATAAAATGCTTTTTATAAATTAAGTTTGGCATGGCACAGCAATAGAAAATTTGAGTTAAACTTCAAAAAATGGAGAGATAAAAATACTAATATAATCATAATCATACGGTCATACCTATCAGCCTCCATCCAAATATAGAAATGATTGAAAATTTGTTGTTGAATTATCAGTAGTGATATTACCCATCATTCAACAAAAACCAGAGGAAAATAGTAAAAAAATGTGGAAACCTGAATAACCCCACGAAGCTGCCACAAATGCTAACTTACCATCCAGGTCTAGAACAAGTTCTGTGTTATGATCAACGCACTGCACAAAAAACATGTCCACAAGTCCTTCAAGCTCGCGTCCAAGGTCGAATTCTGCCTCCTCCAGCACTAGCTTTCCTGATTCAACCTGGATGTATTACGTGTTAATTGTGAGAATCAAATGAAACATGAGATCCTCATTCTTAAGATCACACTTTATACTATACTTTCAACTTATATTATTTAGCAAAATTCAAAAGAAGACAATATAAAAATTTCAAAGAAAAAAATTCATATCAAAGATGCATCAATAGAATTTAAGAAAACGCCAAAAGATCTTTGAAGAATACTGTGGGATAGATTCTTCTTTCAGTGCACAATGTGTCTTAGACAAAGAGTGACATTTAACTTAAAAGTATGGCTCAGTAATCAAGGGTTAGACAGTCGAACAAGGAGGTCTCCTCCAATTGGTGTTTCCAAATCACCTTTATACGCAGTTTTCTTGTTTAAATAGGAGGAACATTTTTTAAGCAATAATAGTTTTAAACTAAAGTGAATATTTCAATAAGCATATCCCTTTTTTCAGGATATAAAAAGAATTGTGTTAATAAAATGGAAAAATTTACATCAGGCCAAGCCCTATTCTGAGAAAGACAAAGGACGGATGGCTAAAAGCAGTTTACACAGCTTATTCTTTCAATATAAACAACTCCAAATAATATGGGAATGGGAACTAGAATGAAAAGAATAGGACAACTTGAAACATTATTCACACACAATGATCAATGTCTCAGGGATGGCAAGTAATTATTTCACAACCAAAAGTCTCAAGGTCATTAATATTAGTATCTACTTTTGCCAAAATTGCCCTCCTAAATGCTGAAACTTCACAAATCGGGAATTTTTTACCATTAAAGGAGCCATACATTAGTCATTTGTCCCTCCTTTTGGGGCTTTGGAATGACTTCGCAAGGTGCTTTGAGTCTGGCTCGTCCATAGCAGCATGCACACCTTCATGGGGGTTCCAACCAAGGCCAGCAGGAATCGGAATAGGCCAACACAGTGATGGGTTCCATTCTACACATATGAAAGCGTTCACTAATCTTTCAGGTTGAATTGTAGACTGTTGGGCATTCTGTTGCATTACCTCAACAAGCCTCTTCCTATTCCTTTCAGTCATGAAAAGCTGTTCAATAGCCTCAGTTCTGCTTTGTAGTTGTCTAAAGTCATGGCTTAAGTGCAAGGGAATCTTTCTGTTGCAATATGCACTCCTGCAGAACCTTTATGCAATCTTTTTTCTGCTGAATGCAATTAACCATTAGAGCAGTGCATTTTTACATGAAAGAAAAGTCCACATCTTTTCTATCAATTTTCCTTACTTGTTGAATGCTAGCGGTTATGGTATGAAAGCCTTTATTAAGGTGGGGTTCTCCTAATCTCCACCAGGGTCCTCTTGGGGATATTGGAACTCTCAGGTTGGTTAAGACAGAGTCTACTAGGGACAGGAAGGATATATGTATATATATATATATGAAATTAAGTAAAAATACAAACTTCAACCAAAGTTTCCATTGGTTTTCATTTCAAAACTTGTGCATTTTCCAATGTGGTCAAAATGAGAATAAGAAAATGCAGTTCGGATGAGCCCGTCACCATGTATGGCCTACGTTGCAGGGAAATGCATATGTTCCCCCTGCCTCCTCCCCATACCCACATCCAGATGATTTTGGTATGGAAATGGTCCGGAAACGCACCTGAAACATCCCTCTATCGCAGGTCTGTACAGGAAACAGTATAGAAATGGCTCTTTCATATATGTACCATTTCTGGTACAGCCTAGGACATTTCCATCCCGTTTCCAGCAGAAAAGAGGGAAAAAAATTAAAAAACACTCTAAAAAGCATACCCTAAACTTGTGTAAAACACTTCCTAAAAACTATATAAATTATAAACATACTTTCACCATTTGGAGGCTTTCAACTACTGGACTTTCACCATCTAGGGTTCGGTGTTCCACCGACTGCTTTGCCTAGTAGCATGACACTTACATTCCATAGTTGGAAAACTCAGCGAGTACTCGCCTAATCTGTGCATAAATGAATACCCGCCCAAAAGACTCGCCACTTGGGCTCACCAAATATTGGCAAATATTTGTTAATACTCGGCGAGACTGAGCCTTAAACTCGCCGAATGCTGATAAAACGGAGAATACGCGGAAAAAACACTGAAATTTGTCTTTTTAAGGCAACACACCCCTTCATTTCTAACCATGCAACCATTGAGCATCCTTTTCACGAGTTGAAGAGATTTTACAGCAAATTCGAAGAGCAGATTTGAAGAATTTCATTTAGAGGTAAGTTTTTTTTTCCTTTCTTTTCAAGAAAGAAAATTCATTCTATATTATTTATATATTGTATCCAAATATAATTTGCAATTTTAAATGCATTCGATTCAATTGCGAATTATTTTAATTGTTATTAATTTATTCATGTTTGTTTATCATCGTGAATGAATGAAATTGCCGGAATGTATTGTTGTAAATATTATGTTGGCTAGATTTTCTGCATAGCATCAAACCTAGGCAGTCATGAAATAAATCTCCCTCATTTAACCGGTGAGGCTCCCGTGTCAAATTTGTCAATTTTAAGTATGCTAATATCTAAATGGGGTTTTACTTTAATTACTCAGTTCATGAACCATAACTGAATAATTCTGCAGCAAGTAAGCAGCTGTTTAAAGAAAGGAAAAGTTATAGAAGAAGGTAATTACGTAAACACATAGAAGAAATGGGGAAGATGTGCATCCCAATCAGTAGATGGCAGAGTTGATTGCATGCATAAAGAAAAATCCAATAGATATAAACATAGAATTCTAAAACAAAGGTAGCTCTAGATCCAGATCTAAAATAACACAGTTTATTAAGAGATCTAAGATTTAAAAGTAAGAAACACAGTACACTGTGACACAAAGTTTTCCGGAAACCTGCTCCTTTGTATTCCTTTGCTCCAAGTGGCTCTCAGGGGTTCAGCACAAAGTCTAGAACACAAGATTGTTGCTTACAAATTCTGATCATTAAACCGAAGGTTCTTCCTCTACTTATAGAATGTAGAGGGCCAATTACAAGTCGGAAGCTTTTAGTTGAACTGGCACATGTGGAAGTCGGAAAAGAAACAACTGACAATCTCCATCCTATAATTCCTCTTTGCATGACATGTATGATTTGCAACTGAAAATAGAACCTTCTATTTTGCACACCCGCCACCTATCTCCAAGTAGTTGACTTCTTCAAGTAATGGCTTTTAAGTCAATCACTTAAGTTTTATAATTTAATTGATCGCTCAATTACTTTGTCGGAGGAAAGAAGAAGGAAGAGGAAAGCTGCAGTCTTGTCCTTTTTCATGTCTGCATGCAGTTGATTCTTTTGCCTTTGATTCTCACCAAACTGGATCTGGAAGCGGCTGGATCTGGAAGCGGCTGGATCTGACTGGATCTGGAAACAACATGCTGGAATTGGAAACAGCTGGATTTTGCCTTTGCCTTGTCTTCTCTTTTATCCTTAAAGCTTTTGCAGTTCTTCTCCAGTACACGCATCAATGCAATGTTTGCCATAGATAACTCATCATCCTTATTTTTGATTGCATATAAGCAATTAAAAATTCTGGAAAGCACTCCGGATGAATGAAAATTCAATGAAGGGTTCAACTAGAAGATGGAAGCATTTGCACAAGATCTTGGAATAAATTCTCCATGCACTGACTTCTTCATGGGCTGCATTCGAAACAAGAGGATGAAACCTTTGTGCCGGAAGCTTTTGCAATTATGAGATCTGGATCTGGATCTGCATATGGATTTGCATCTGCATCTGGATATGGATCTGCACCTGCATAACAAACTCTGGCAACTGGGCTGTGGATGGAAAAGTTGCAGCTCGAATAATTCCATTGCTTTTAATCTACACGCATGAGTGAAGTTTTTCCTACACGCATGAGTGAAGTCTTTCCTGCTATGGATCTATCTATCAATTCAGCAAGAGGTTCCGAGCCTAGATCCATGTCTCCAATATCTACAAATTTAGAAGTGATGCATGACTCCGTTGTGTTTTTTTTTTCATCTTTTTTCGCCATAGCTTTGTCTATCTTTGTCTGAACAATTCTTTTTCTTCTTATTTGACTGGAATTCTTCAAAACTGGTGCAGATCTAGATAATCCTTCAAATTCGGAAGAAATATTCAATGTATTGGACATTGATATAAGTTCCTTTTCTTTATAAAAGCACATGTATCTAACTCCTTAGCACCTGTAACACTTATGCAAACAATTATGCAGACAAAGAGCAACCTCCTTCAAAGCATGCGCCAAATTTGGAAGCTTTTAGCCTTGTTTCCACCTTGCCTGAGCAAAATTCTTCTTCAAATGGGGCGCACTTTTCCTCTTGGCTGCAATTCTTTACCCTACAAGGCAACCCCGGAAATCCCATGATCCACTTGTGATTTGACTTTGACAATGGGATTATTTACCCTGCAAGGCAGGCAATAAAATCCCATGATTTCACTTAAGTCACTTTTCTTTTATTTCACCATGGGAATTTTTACCCTACAAGGCAGGCAGTAAATTCCCGCCTGCCTGCTGCCTCTAATTTTCCCACTGCAGCTTAAGTGAATTTTCTATCATGGGAAAAAGTACCCTGCAAGGCAGACAATAAAATCCCACCTTGCCTGTTGCTTCTATTTTTTCCCATTGTAGCTTAAATCCTTTGTTTTCCAAAAATGCGCCCAACCCCGCAGGGGCTTTTTAGTGCACGACTTCGCTTTTTCCCAGTGAACCAGACCTCCGATGGTGACTTCCTCTGGGCATAACATGCGTGTATGTTCTCTAACTGCTCCAAGCCAAGAATCGGGCTAACCCGGCAAAGGAATTGGTCCAGAGAAATTTCACAGAAAACGAAACAGGAAAACACAAAAACACAAAAAAATGTCAAAAGTCACATATAAAGCCCAAAACTTATTCTTAGTTAAAACCCTTCTGGTACATAGGAATAATGATATGTATATAGGAATAATTTGTATATAGGAATAATGATATGTTTGATCACAACAGGGTTAAAACGGAGCGCAAATTGCCTCAAACGGGGCTCAAAATAATTAAATACAAATTTCCCACAGACAAATCCCAACGACAGAATATAACAATTTTGGGCATCTGGGTATTTGGCGAAAAAGACTAATATGGCTCTTTGGGAATATCTTGACACAATACAAGAACTTTCAGGCAATAAAAACACAAAACGACCCATTATTTTAAAAGTATGAAAAAATTTCGGATAGGGTAGTTGCAGATTTCAGGATGAAATCTGTGTGACACCATTGCCTCTTGCTACAACAAGAGATTCCTTGGTAACTTTCCAAGAGTCGGCTGTGAATGTAACCATGCAACTGGATTCACCTAGTTGTCCAACAGAAATAAGATTTCTCTTGAGGCTTGACACATGCCTCACATCTTTCAATATCCATGTATTTCCATGCTGTAATTTTAGATGAACTTCTCCTTTACTAGTGATACTGCATGGTTCATCATCTCCTAAATAAACATACCCAAAATTACCTTGGACATAATTTCTGAAATAACCCTTATTAGGGGTAGCATGGAAAGAAGCTCCTAAATCTAAAACCCAAGATTCAATTTTATTATCTAAAGAGAGAATAAGGACATCTTGCATTACCTCAGAAGATGCAACATTTGTCTCTTTACCCTTTTCTAGTACATTCTCTTTGTTCTCCTTGAACCAACAGTCCTTTGCATGTCCTTTCTTTCCACAATTCCAACAGGTTATTCTTCAACCTCTGGATTTAGATGTCATTTCTTGACTTTGATTTCCCATTATTTTTTCTCTTGAATCTTTCATTTTGTCTGCCCCTGCTTTCTACATTCAAAACATTTTCAGATGATGATTCTCTTGTGATTTTCCTGCGTATTTCTTCATTCGGGATTATACTAACCGCATCATCAAACTTAAAAACATTTTTATTGTCTGAAAGTTTTTGTATTGTGTCAAGATATTCCCAAAGAGCCATATTAGCCTTTTTCGCCAAATACCCAGATGCCCAAAATTGTTATATTCTGTCGTTGGGATTTGTCTGCGAGAAATTTGTATTTAATTATTTTGAGCCCCGTTTGAGGCAATTTGCGCTCCGTTTTAACCCTGTTGTGATTGAACATATCATTATTCCTATATACAAATTATTCCTATATACATATCATTATTCTTATGTACCAGAAGGGTTTTAACTAAGAATAAGTTTTGGGCTTTATTTGTGACTTTTGAAAAATTTTCGTGTTTTTGTGTTTTCCCGTTTCGTTTTCTGTGAAATTTCTCTAGATCAATTCCTTTGCCGGGTTAGCCTGATTCTTGGCCTAGTGCAGCTGGAGAACATATACGCACGTTATGCTCGGAAGAAGTCACCATCGGAGGTCTGGTTCACTAGGAAAAAGCGAAGTCATGCACTAAAAAGCCCCTACAGGGTTGGTCGCATTTTTAGAAAACAAAGGATTTAAGCTGCAGTGCGAAAAATAGAAGCAGCAGGCAAGTGGGAATTTTGTACCTGCCTAGCATAGTACTTTTTCCCATGATAGAAAATTCACTTAAGCTACAGTGGGAAAATTAGAGGCAGCAGGCAGGCGGGAATTTATTGCCTGCCTTGCAGGGTAAAAATTCCCATGGTGAAATAAAAGAAAAGTGACTTAAGTGAAATCATGGGATTTTATTGCCTGCCATGCAGGGTAAATAATCCCATTATCAAAGTCAAATCACTTAAGTGGATCATGGGATTTCCGGGGCTGCCTTGCAAAGTAAAAATTCTCATTGCCATGTGTTTTTAAAAATAGAATTATATTATGCTAAAAAGTGCGACCCACCTTGGGTGAATAATAATGCATTAAACAAATATTTGTTAATATTTATTCACCCAATTTTGGCACCCAGGCTTGTGGAAAAGTCAACAAAGGGAAGTGTACAAGGAATTTAAAAATAGTATTCCAAAATTAAATAAATTTAATTTATTTAATGCAGCCCCTTTTGAGAAGGAAATAATATTTTTTAAAGTATTAATTGATTAGATTAAATTCTATTTTCAGTGGCTATGGTCAAAGCACACTATGAAGCTTAAGTGAAGTGAAGAGTGTATGATTAAATTGATTAAATTTAATTTAATGGATGGTTGTCCTTAGTCATGCAATTTTAGCACACTAGTTAAAGAGAAGAGCATTATTTTTAATTAATTAATTGCCAGGAATAGGAAGGGCAATTATTAATTATAGAATTATGAGGGTTATATAAGCATGGGCTGCCATAAGGATGAATTATTTAATTCACAGGTAAAGAAGTACAGCCCAGAGGAAAAGTGCGCCCCATTTGAAGAGGATTTTTGCTTAGACAAAGGCAGATTTGATGCTAAAAGCTTCTAGTTTTGGCGCATGCTTTGAAAAAGGTTGATTTGTGTCTGCATAATTGTTTGTAGAAGTGATACAGGTGCTCAGGTGATGTTGGTAAAATTCATGCTTGCTTTGCATGCAAATAAAACGTCAAATTTTGGGGCAGCAGGCTTGAATTATGCAGATTTTTGTGATTAAAATTCACTATCCATGCTTCAGTTGCCATCTTTGTCTGAATTAATTGTAGGAGTTATTACAGGTGCTTTTATAAAGAAAAGGAACTTATATCAATGTCCAATACATTGAATATTTCCTCCGAATCTGAAGGATTATCCAGATCTGCACCAGTTTTGAAGAATTCCAATCAAATAAGAAGAAAAAGAATTGTTCAAACAAAGATAGACAAAGCTATGGCGAAGAAAGATGAAAAAGAAAGCACAACGGGGTCGTGCATCACTTCGAAATTTACAGATATTGGAGACATAGATCTAGGCTCGGAACATCTTGCTGAATTGATAGACAAATCCAGAGCAGTAAAGACTTCACTCATGCATGCAGATTAAAAGCAGTGGAATTATTCGAGCTGCAGCTTTTCCATCCACAGCCCAGTTGTCAGAGTTTGTTATGCAGGTGCAGATCCATATCCAGATGCAGATGGAAATCCATATGCAAATCCAGATCCAGATCCAGATCCAGATCTCATAGTTGCAAAAGTTTCCGCCATAAAGGCTTCATCCTCTTGTTTCGAATGCAGCCCGTGAAGCAGTCAGTGCGTGGAAAATTCCTTCCAAGATCTTGTGCAAATGCTCCCATCTTCAAGTTGAACCCTTCATTGAATTTTCATTCATCCGGAGTGTTTTTCCAAATTTTTAATTGCTCATATGCAATTAAAAATAAGGATGATGAGTTATCTACGGCAAACATTGCATTGATGCATGTACTGGAGAAGAACTGCAAAAGCTTCAAGGATAAAAGAGAAGACAAGGCGAAGGCAAAATCCAGTTGTTTCCAGATCCAACTTGTTTCCAGATCCAGCATGTTTCCAGATCCAGCTCTTTCCAAATCCAGTCATTTCCAATTCCATCCATTTCCAATTCCAGCTTGCTTCCAGATCCAGCTGCTCCCAGATCCAGTTTGGTGAGAATCAAAGGCAAAAGAATCAGCTGCATGCAGACATGAAAAAAGACAAGACTACAGCTTTCCTCTTCCTTCTTCTTTCCTCCGACAAAGTAATTGAGCAATCAATTAAATTATACAACTTAAGTGATTGGTTTAAAAGCCATTACTTGAAGAAGTCAACTACTTGGATATAGGTGGCGGACGTGCAAAATAGAAGGTTCTATTTTCAGTTGCAAATCATACATGTCATGCAAAGAGGAATTCTAGGATGGAGATTGTCAGTTGTTTCTTTTCCGACTTCCACATGTGCCAGTTCAACTAAAAGCTTCCGACTTGTAATTGCCCCTCTACATTCTATAAGTAGAGGAAGAACCTTCGGTTTAATGATCAGAATTTGTAAGCAACAATCTTGTGTTCTAGACTTTGTGCTGAACCCCTGAGAGCCACTTGGAGCAAAGGAATACAAAGGAGCAGGTTTCCGGAGAACTTTGTGTCACAGTGTACTGTGTTTCTTACTTTTAAATCTTAGATCTCTTAATAAACTGTGTTATTTTAGATCTGGATCTAGAGCTGCCTTTGTTTTATAATTCTATGTTTATATCTATTGGATTCTTCTATATGCATGCAATCAGCTCTGCCATCTACTGATTGGGATGCACATCTTCCCCATTTCTTCTATGTGTTTACGTAATTACCTTCTTCTATAACATTTCCTTTCTTTAAACAGCTGCTTACTTGCTGCAGAATTATTCAGTTATGGTTCATGTACTGAGTAGTTAAAGTAAAACCTCATTTAGATATTAGCATACTTAAATTGACAAATCTAACACGAGAGCCTCCCCAGTTAAATGAGGGAGATTTATCTCATGACTACCTAGGTTTGATGCTATGCAGAAAATCTACCCAACAGGCAAGAAGGTAGGAACATTGTATTTGTCTACCTACATTACTAATTCATTTTTTTGTGCTATCTACCTTAGATTCAAAAACAAACATGTGACATAATCGGCTAGGCCGTATGAGTCAAAAAGGAATGCAGATCCTAAAGGCAAAGCATAAGTTATCAGATTTGAAAGATGCAGATCTTGATTTCTGTGAGGATTGTATATTTGGAAAGCAAAAAAGAGTGAGATTTCTCAAAGTTGGGGCAACAAAGAAGAAGCAAAAATTAGAGCTTGTACACTCAGATGTGTGGGGACCATCCCAAGTAACTTCTCATGGAGAATCCCAATATTATGTGACTTTCATTGATGATGCCACAAGAAAGGTATTGGTTTATTGTATAAAACGTAAATCTGATATTTTTTAGACTTTTAAAAGATAGAACATCTTTGTTGAAAATGAATCCAATTTAAAATTAAAATGCCTTAGATCTGACAATGGTGGTAAGTATTGCAGCAAGGCTTTCAATGATTATTGTTCAGTGAATGGAATACGCAGAGAAAAAACTATTCCTAAAACACCACAAGAGAATGGTGTTGCAGAAAAAATGAACATGACAATCATGGAACGTGCAAGAAGCATGAAGATACATGTTGGATTGCCCTTACAGTTTTGAGCTGAAGCAGTAGACACGACAGTGTATTTAATTGACAATGGGCCTTCAAGTGCACTGGATGGTAGAATACCAAAAGAAGCTTGGACTGGAAAAGAGGTAGATCTTTCTTTTCTTAGAGTATTTGGTTCAGTAGCTTTTGTGCATGTTGATAAAGAAAATAGAAAAAAATTGGATGCTAAATTCAAGAGATGAACCTTTATTGGTTATGGCTCTAGTGATTTTGGATTCCAGTTTTGGGATTTAGATGATTCTAAGATTGTTAGAAATCGTGACATTGAATGGAATGAAAACAGAATATACAGGGATCAAATTTTGATACCCAAAGATGAACCGGTGGAAGACTTTTTGGAAGAAAATGCATTCTCGGATTTAAAACAGTCATCTACAAGTACCAGCATCGGTGAGGGTAATCGTTGTCGGCAGCTTGAGGACCGGTGTCGGCAACCTGAACCGACGTCGGTTACAGATCAGCAAAACCGGCATCGGTTGCCAAAACTAACATTGGCGGGAGGTGACTAGCGTCGGTCACTATCAGAGGTGGATACTAATGTACAAGATGTACAGATTGAGCCCCCGGCACCCCAAATTTTTGTAAGGTCACAAAGACTAAATAGACCTTCAGAAAGATTTACATCTTCCTTATCTTATTTATTATTGATTAATAGTGGTGAACCAGAAAGTTTTGAAGAAGCAATGCAGGATGAAACCCACAAACAGTGGGAGCATGGCATGGATGAGGAGATGG
Source organism: Taxus chinensis (assembly GCA_019776745.2). Classification (NCBI taxonomy): domain Eukaryota; kingdom Viridiplantae; phylum Streptophyta; class Pinopsida; order Cupressales; family Taxaceae; genus Taxus; species Taxus chinensis. The sequence goes on along the minus strand of CM034155.1, from coordinate 163,291,097 downwards.
ACTCCTTAAAACAGAACCAGACATGAGATTTGGTTAAGTTGTTGGCAGGTAAAAAAACATTGCAAAACAAATGGGTTTACAGGATCAAGGAAGAAGAGGGTGGATAGAAAAGATTCAAACAAAGGCTTGTGGTAAAAGGATTTGCATAGAATGCAGATAATGACTTTAGTGAGATCTTTTCTCATGTAGTAAAAATGACTTCCATATGTACTGTATTGAGTTTAATTACAGTAGAAGATTTGCATTTAGAGCAACTTGATGTTAAGACAGATTTCCTTCACGGTGATTTGGAGGAAGATATATATATACAGCAGTCCCTTGGGTATGAAGTCAAGGGTAAGAAGAAATTGTGTGCAGGTTGAAAAAGAGCTTGTATGGGCTCAAGCAAGCCCCAAGGCAATGGTATATGAGGTTTGACATTTTTATGCATGAGCATGGTTACATGAGATGTGAATCTGACCATTGTGTTTATTTCAAGAAGCTTGGAAATGGAAGCTATATTATTTTATTATTGTATGTAGATGATATGTTTATTGCAGAATCTAGTATGAAGGACATTGTTGAGCTTAAAAAAAAGTTAGCTCATACATTTACAATGAAGTATTTAGGAAATGAAAAGAAAATCCTTGGCATGCAAATTCTTAGAGACAGGAAGAACACGAAATTGTATGTTTCAAGAACATTATATCAATAAGGTGTTGGAAAGGTTTAATATGCAAAATTCAAAACTTATAAGTACACCTATGGCTAGACACTTCAAATTAAGCAAATATCAGTGTCCTACATTACATGAGGAGGTCGAGTACATGGCACGAGTTCCATATGCTTCAGCAGTTGGAAGTCTTATGTATGTTATGGTTTGTACCACACCAGACATTCCACACGCAGTGGGAGTTGTGAGCAGATTTATGGCCAATCCAAGTAAAGAGCATTGGAAAGCAGTCCAATGGATTCTCAAGTATTTGAGAGGGACATCCAGCATGCAATTATGCTATGGAGGGTTAGATACTTCTTTATGCGGCTATGTTGATTCAGATATGGCTGGTGATTTGGATGGTAGAAGAAGCACCACTGGATATGTTTTCACAGTAGGTGGCATGGCAGTTAACTAGATTTCAAGATTACAGAAGGTTGTGGTCTTGTCTACTACAGAGGTCAAGTATGTTGCAGCTACAGAGGCTAACAAAGAGATGATATGGATGAGCAGGTTCATGGAAGAGTTAGGAAAGGAGCAAGAGGATTGCAGATTGTACAGTGATAGTCAAAGTGCAATTCATTTGGCAAAGAACTCGACGTTTCATTCAAGAACGAAACACTTTCAATTGAGATATCACTTCATACGACAGGTATTGGAGGATGGGCAGCTGAAACAGGAGAAGATTCATACAAATAAGAATCCTACGAATATGCTAACAAAGTCATTGGCAAAGGTTCTTCAAGTGTGGAGCTCCACATACCACTGACTGTTACTCACACAACCTATGCCCAAATCTTGGTTGAGCTAGATACATTCCAAAGAAAGGATTCCTACTAATATAGAGTCTGTAATGTTCAGTGCAGTAATTTGTCTCCAAGTGGACACAACCTCTTGAGTATGAAAGCTTAATTGCTTCACAAATAGCATGTTTTACATATCCTTGCAAGTTTTCACAATACACACTGCTACATATTTTCGGCTGACTGGAGAAGAAAAAGATTGATAGGAACTGGCATCGATTGGTGGAAAGCGGTGTCCCTCCTTTGTGCATTTTGTACTTTTATTTAATTCAAAGGAGGGTCTGGATCTCATCTATAGACTTGGAGGAATTGGCGGATCTCATGTTCCTGATACTTGCACTAAGCAAAATAGGGGTTGCCTTTTAAGGAATTTGAGTCTGGTGAAGTGGCTAAGGAGAATGTTCCTCCTGTAAATTTAGGGTTACTAAAGGTGAGATTGTTATTGGAGTCCACTTACCAGGGATATTTGTAACCTGAAGGAATTGATGGCCTTGCTGAGATGAGTGGAAAAGTGGTGTACATAATAAAAAAAGGATACTATAAGAAAATATTTACCATGTAATTCCTCTATAAAATGAATTTTAGATTCATACATTGGTTGATTTTCTTATTTTGGACGTTGCCCACACTGTGAGTGAATCTACGTTCTTTCTTGTGTATCTCTGTCTTCTTAATTTATATTTTTGTGTTTTATTGTTTGAATGCTTAATTCTGATTATAGATCTACGAAAACGTTTTCTGGAGGCATCAATCACCTGAAGTATCATCTTGCATGTATTGTTTTCCGGGACACTATGGTATGTCCTAATGTTATAGAAGAGGCAAAACGAGAGATGAAGGCAGAGCTAGAAAAGCTAGAGGAGAAGAAATTAGAGAGGGGAAGGGTGAATACAGCCATAACAGAAGCCATTAGAGCTGGAATTTCCGAGGACTCAGTGGACTTTACCTGTCTTTAAAATGACAAAGAGAGATGACAAACAACAAACATGGGTTCCTCCTAAATCCGGGAAATGCTGCGATGGGGGGCATTGGAAGAACTCATGATGGGAAAGTTGCCTTTATGTTTGCTGAAAAATTGGGAAGCACTACTACTAATATTGTTGAGGTCAGACTATTTATCGGGGAATGCAAGAGTCTATTAAGTGTGGGTGGACTCAAGTGCAGGTGGAATCTGATTCCAAGATCATTGTTAGGATGTTGACCATTACTGAGAAACAAAGGAGCTCAAATTGGCAGATTGAGAGAGAAATAAGTAAAATCAAAGGTCTACAGGTAAAATTTTAGACTGTGTGTAATGTCCCCTTTTTGGGACAAGATGGAAAATGCCACAAATGGATAGAAATCAATTCAAGGAGTAAATCCTTTTGAATCAACCTCAAATAACCCAATGTCGGCTAATTAAAACCCAAAATGGGGTTGGAAGTAGCCAAGGTGGTGGGTTAGATGGGCGGATCAATTAGAATTTAAATCTTCTTAATTCTGATTTTTATAACAAATGACTAATTTATATTTAAAACCCTAACTGCTGCAATCTTCAAAATAGCATAACTTTCTCTACACAACTCCGATTTAGGCAAATGATATATGCCCGAACGCCGAAAAAATACAAGGAACAAAATGACGTAAACCAAATTAGAATAGCAATTGCCAAAAGTACAAATCTGGCCCTCCTATTTTGCCCCACACAATTAGGGCTGATTTTGCATGCAAAAACACACCAAACTTCCGGCATGCACTCATAAAAATATTCTAAATCAGATCTGAACTGAAAATATGATTTTTATGCACCACATAGGCAGGAATCACACTTCAACCCAGTCACTGCCCTAAATGCAATCGAAATTTGTAAATTCAATATCTCGCAAAATATCCAACCAAATCATGCAAATAATATATCAAAATGTTCACAAAAATATGAGGATTCCAATGAATATTTTTACGTATTTTTATGAGCATGGAATGTGGAGATATAGACCAAAACCCTATTCACTAGGGCACAAATTTGGAACAGCAGTGAATAATATATCAAATCAGCAATAGAAAACCTTCCCAAAAAATGTGCTTAGGGCATAAATAATTCCACAAACAACCACAAATCAATTTTCCACTCTATAGATGCTCAAACCATGCATAAACTTCACCAAAATAATTCCAAAACCATGCGGTTAGGGTTAGAAGGGAACATAAACCAGCATCAAGCACAAAATCCTTCAACGAGTCTTCAAAATCAGATCTAGTTCAATTCCAAATCGAATGAGAGAGAGAGCACAATGAAAAGCTGGGCATACATCCCATTTTTCCAAGCATGGAGACACATAAATGATCAAATCAACTTCTCCAAAAGATGGCCATGCAGCCTCCTTTTATAAGATAAGGGGTGCAACATTCAAATGGCCCGACCTTTTCCCTTTTGGAGGGAAAACTAATAAAACTTAATTAAAATATTAAAAGACTAACTTTATGTGCACTTTATTATATTCTAATTAAAGAATAAAAAGTAACTAGCCTATGTGTACTTTTTAAAACTAACTAAAGACTCCCCCTTGTAGCGCAAGGCATGCCAAGGGGCTACAATGCAGACAACAAACTCCTTAGAACAATCCTCAAGCTCTATCCTCGAACCCATGGGGAGAGAAAATGGGTTGAGGGTCTTCAGTTCTTCACTTTTAAAAATGTCCCAAAAAGGGGACATTACACTATGCAAATCAGACATTCCTCGACAGAGAAATTAAGTGGCAGATGTTTTGGCAAATTGGGCTCTGGATAATCATGATATAAGTTGCTATGGTAATCCTCCTCTTTGGTGGCCTCAACAGGATCAAGAAGACATGAGAGCTATTATAAAATTGGATTGCCCTCAATGATTTCTGATATTTTTATTTTCCTTTATAATGCTCAGGATTGGACTAATAGTTTCCAAGCTTGCCATAGTCGAAATTGTACAAATATATTTCCTTTGAAATAAATTTTTTGGCTGCTTTTAAAAATAAAATAAAATTGTTAATAACACAACATGTAAGCACAACATTTATCTTGATTCATTGATTTAAAGCAACTAATATTGGGTGTACAAATGAAGCAAAAAACTATCTAACATTTCCAATCCCCTACATGTTTTACCTTACTGCAGTTACGAGATACACAAGTTGGCATTTTCTTATGAGCCTTAATTAATTGTTACAATATGGTCATACTACATTTAATGTTGACTATTCATGTGGCCCGATAATAATACTATATTATTAAGGAAAAAAACCAAACATATGGTCATTAGCTATTCTAAATTTCAATTAAAAAAATTCATACATACATTTTGTTACCACCCCTAAATAGAACATCCAATTACACTAACCCCACGACTAAAGCTCACACAGCGTAGACTTGCACCCACGAGAGTAACTGCTAGTTGTGTTATGAGATCGATATGGTAATTCTAGTATCGAGGAATATAAATATTTACCTCATAGAAATTTAATATGAGCTCGTGGGAATCAAATGTAGCCATCAATCCCAAAGCGAAAGATTGACGAGAAAGAAAAACATACCTGGCAGGATCCCAATGGATTAGCCTTCCCCTGATTAGACAAAGGATGGTTTGTTTGATGCCCCAATCTCCAACAAACTTTAGATGTTTCCATGATCCCACTGTCATGGTTTCTTGTAGGACACTATCAATCTTTTCATTTTTTAAATTTTCTTTGTGGTAATGACATCCAATGGGTATGTCTATACCTAGTGTCCCCAGATTTCACCCTGAACTTTGGGACTACCCCAGGTAAAAAAAAAATAGTACTTTTAAAATAATGGGTCGTTTTGTGTTTTAATTGTCAGAAAGTGTCTATTTTGTGTCAAGATATTCCCAAAGAGTCATATAAGTCAATTTCGACAAATACCCAGATGCCCAAACCCGTTATATTCTGTTGCGGGGGTTTGCCTGCAGGAAATTTTTTATTTAATTATTTTAAAGCCCGTTTAAGGTAAATTGTGCTCCGGTTTAACCCTGTTGAGGTTTTACATGCCAATATTTCCATATACTAGTAGGGTTTTCACCAGGAATGAATCTTGGGCTTTATCCGTGACTTCTGGCAACGTTTTGCGTTTTTGTTTTTTTCTCGTTTTGTTTTCTGTGAAATTTCTCTAGGACAATTCCTTTGCCGGTTCAGTCTGTTTTCTTGCCTGGAGTATTTGGAGATCATATACGGAGGTTATGCTAGTAGGAATTTGCCACAAGAGGTCTAGTTCTCTCTAAAAAGACGAAGCCATGCACAAAAAAGGCCCTTCTGGGCAGGTCGCATTTTTGGGAAAGGAAGGTTTTAAGCTACAAATGGGATTTTTGGTAGCAGCAGGCAAGTATAATGAAATTTTGTATTGTTTGGCAAACTTTTTCCCATAGAAGCAAAGTCACTTGGGTCATAATGGAAAAAATTAAAGGCATGGCATGCGAATTTCTTACCTGCCCTTGGAAGGTAAAAAATCCCATTATAAAAGTCAAACAAAATCACTTAAGGCATTGATGGGAATTTCTGTACCTGCCTTGGGATAAAAAAATCTCATTATGAAAGTCAAACAGCTTAAGTGGATCATGGGATTTTTGGAGCTTGCAAGGGGTGAATAATCCCATTGGAAATTGACTTTTAAAAATAGAAATTAGCTATGTCAAAAAGTGCGACCCCTTTTGGAATAGAAGGATAGCTTTAAATGAATTTATTAATTGTTTCTATTTCCAAAATTGGCGCCCAAGCATGAGGAAAAGTCAACACAAGAGAAGAGGGGTAATAAAAATTGGAAATAAAATTCTAAAATTAAATAAATTTAATTTATTTAATGCAGCCCTCTTTCATGCAAAAATGTGCGACCCACCTAGAGGAGAAATAATACTTTTTAAAGTATTAATTGATAGATTTAATTCCTATTTTTGGCGCATGTGGTCAAAGCATACTGTGAAGTCAAAGTGGACTGGAAGTAGAAAGCTAAAATTAAATAAATTTAATTTATTTAATGGTAGCCATGAGCATGCACAAAATAGGCGCCCAAATTGAAGAGAAAAACATGTTTATTAATCAATTAATTGCCAGGGATAGGAGGGGCAATAATTAATTATAAAATGATGAAGGTTATATAAGCATGGGCTGCCATATTAATGAAGTATTTAATTCTTTAGCAAGGAAGTACAACCCAGACAATTTTGGCACCCAAAGGGAGGAATTTTGCTCAAAGGAAGGTGTTTTCACTGCTGGAAAGCTTCAAAGTTTGGCACTTAGGTTTGAAGGAGCTTGATTCAAGTCTGATTAATTGTTTGCATAGTGGTACAGGGGCTCAGGTGAAGTTGACAAAATTCATGCTTGCTCTGCATGCAAACAAAACCTCAAATTGTGGGGCAACAGGCTTTATATATGCAAATTTTTATGATTAAAATCAAGTGTTCATGTTCTGATTGTTGTCTTTGTTTGAATTAATTGTAGGAATTCATTACAGGTGCTTTTATAATTAAAAGGGAGCTTAAATCAATGTCAGATACATTGAATATATCCTCCGAATCCGAAGAAATCCTCAGATCTGCACCAGTTGTAAAGAATTCCAGCTGAATAAAGAGAAAAAGAGTTGCTTAGACAAAGACAAATCCGGCCATAGCAAAGTGAGATGAAAGAGAAAGCTCAGCAGAACCATGCATTACTTCCAGGTTTGTTGACATCGAAGATACAGATCTAGGTCCAGAACCTCTTTCTGAATTGATTGACAGATCCAGAGCTAGAAAGGCTTCTCTCATGTGTGCAGTCAAAAGTAATGGAATCATTCGAGCTTCAGTATTCCCATTCACAACTTAGTTGCCAGAATTTGTCATGGAGTGTGTTAGGTCTTACCACCCACTATCTAGATCAGTCCGAGATGCTGCAAGGAAGACAATAATCCGGCTGGACGCACAGTTCATCAATTATTGTCTAAAGATTCCAGCACAACAGGTGGTGACTACTATTAGCATACTAGATGTTGGCAACAGATGGGAAAAACATAAAGTTGACTGTGTGGGCATAATGAACAGCAGATACATGAAGAAGCCCAGATCTCCATCCAAGTTCCTGAGAACTCTTCCACGAATCCAATCTAGTACAGGAGGTGAACGACATTACCAAATTGTTATGCAGGATAAATGGCGAAGCTAACGCTCACAACTTCCGCTCATGGATGTATGCCTTCATCAGGACCATTGAAATCAACAAAGCAGATTCTATAATCAATTGGTCGGAAATCATTAGTGACAACATTGGTGAGCAGCTCCGGAATGTGAGGCGGACTTACAGCTTCAAAATGACTTCGTATTTGGTATATGCAGCAGCTTCACAGGGTGTCTTCTCCAAGCTGGATAGACGTGGTGTGCTTTCCAAGGATCCTATTTTTGAGTGCTATCCGCAGCTTACTGTGCCCGCATGCAATAAAGATTACAAGGTGGTCAACGATGGATTCTTCTACAGATTCATTTGCAAGCTGAACAGCGATCTAAAGGCCAACAGGGTAAGCAAGGAAGCTTGGGAAGTTGTGTCCAAGATTGACAGTATCTTCATCCAGTTTGCGGACTTTACATACCTCAGGGTCACCGGCTTTTCAGGAGAACCAGTCAAGTTGCCCAGATATCCAAGTGACAAATTGGTCATCATGGAGTTGAGCAGACAACTCGTGGAGATGCATGACCTATAGTCGAAACGGCACAAATCTACAGGCTTCTTCTCGATCACAGTGGGCTATTACAGCTGCCAGAGTATTCATAAAGCCCAAGGAATTGAAGCGGAGATGTTCTCTGAGTACGAGCAAGAGTTCTTCCCAGCACGACTAAACTTCGATCCATATGGAGTGGCAAGGAAGATAATCTCCCAGGAGTACGCACATGTGCCTTCATTGGAAGATTTCTGGATGAAGTGCAGAAGCGAGTACGAAGTTAGAAAGAAAGATTTCAGCAGGTTATTAGCGCGGCAAGTGTTTGACTTTGGATTAGCACGGATACCTGCGGATCTTAAAGATGATAGGCCTGTGTTACTTGATGCATACCATCAGATGGGAGGAGATAGAGTTGTACTTCAGGAGAGCATAGGTGGCTGCCATATGATCGAGGAAAGGTCTGCCGCCGTTCTGGTCAATACTTCAAACTGGTTGTTGACAAAGGGATATTGCCTTGATGAAGCATTGATGAATCAGATCACAGGCAACCTCGGCACAGGAGATTCCCTCAAAAGGAAGCACGAAGGAGAAAGTAGCAGAAGGCCTGAAAAGATTAAAGTGCACAGAAAGTCTCATTCAAAGGAAAGGATCACTTCTACTGCTATGGTGTTAGTTTCGGCTTCTCCAGCATCAAGTACTTCACCGACTGTTGCACCTCAGCAAGATACTGTCGTTCCTCCGTTGAATCCGGCAACATTCGTCTTTTCTCCTCAGCCACTCCATTCAGCACCTCTTCCTGAAGAAACGCTAAAGTTGCAGATGGTAGAATTTGAAAGAGCTTTGTCTTTGGACAATACAGAGGATGGTAGCCACAACACTGTAGCAGTTTCAGATGGAGAGGAATCAGAGCACGAGATGGTGGTACATTCGGCAACTTCTCATTCTCCGAGAAGTAATTTCTCAAAATGGTTGGCTTCACAGTTGGTTCCAGAGGCTAGAGAGGAGATCAACTTGGAGGAACATGACTTGCAGTTGCTCCTGAGTTTGGGCGGAAAAGACAGAAAACCTAAAGTTGCTAAGGTGACTTCAAGGTTGATTATTGAGGAGTCGGGGCAAAAGTTCGTTGAGATGTCAGTTCCAGCAAAAAGGAAGAAGGATGAGCTTACGGCAAAGGATATAACAGTGACCAGAGTACCCATAGGTCAAGCCACCACAGAAGGATTGAAGCAAGACACGCAGACATTGATAGATGCTTTATTCCTTAGGCTTGACAAAGAAAAGGCGGAGAAAGTTGAACTTCAGAAGCAGGTGTCTCAGTTGTGCGAGATTATTGCCAAAGTTGCCAAATCTTCCGCTCAGCCCATTTCAGCACATAAGCAGGTGAGTGATCATCTGATGCAGGAAGTGGAAGATGCAGGTAACCAGGTTAAAGCTATCAATGAATGGAAGAGTCTAATCATTCGCCAAGCTTCTGTACAACTCGGAGAGGTACTAGCCCGTCTAAAGGTTATGAAGGATGCATCGGTTCAGCTGAAGCAACTGGTGACGAGCACGATAGACATGAGCACAATTGCTGAAAGTAACCTAAGTACTTTGGTCGAAATAAATAAGTTGCCGAGGGAGGTGTTGATTGCGAACGGATTGTGCCCAATGGATCAGTTGAGAAGGGGAAGCAACTTGAGTTTGCAGTATCTTTCCGCTTGGAGATCTTCAGAATCATGCTGAAAAGGATGCAGGCACTTGAGAGTATGGCATCATCTTTACCAGACAATGTCATTGCTTTCACCAATGAGGAAGTGGTCGGGAACGTTTCTTCATACACAAGGACCATTCCTAGCAAAGTGCCTGATTCCCTGGAGGGATCTCTTCTGATGGTGCAAGAGAGAATTGATGGAGCTGTTAGGCCTTTCACGATGGATTCCATCAGTAAGCTGGTAACGTTGCAGTCAAATATTGAGAAGTTCGGGCCTAACTTGAAGGATGTGGAAGCATGCATCGGGGTTTTGAATGAGGGCTTGCTGCAATTCAGGACGGAAAAAGAAGTTGTGGCTAAAACAGATGGGAAATTGTTGAATTACATGTTCGACAAGTATATTCAGTATCAAAACAAAAGAAGATGTAGATGTTACAGCTGGCGAATCTTTCTTCTTCTACTCTTTCTTCTTCTATTTTCCACGTTCTCGGATGTAATTGTAAAACTTTAAAGTTGTTGGTTTTAAAACCATTACTTTAAGTTATGTGGAACGATTCTATAAGTTAAGTGACAAATGTGTATAAGTTTGACTATGGATCCAGATGCATGTCACTTGGAGAGGAATTAGAGGAAGATGATTGCCAGATGTTATCTTTACTTCTTGTTTATGTTCTAGTTCAGTTGAGTTTTCCATTTGTAATTTCCCTTCTACATTCTATAAGTAGAGGAAGAACCTTCGGGTTAAAGGATCAGAATTTGTAAGCAACATTCTTGTGTTTCAGACTTTGTGCTGAAATCCCTGATAGCTATTTGAAGCAAAGGAATAGAAAGGAGCAGATTTCCGGAGAACTTTGTGTCACAGTGCATTTTGTTTCTAGCTTTTTGTCTTAGATCTACTTATAAACTGTGTTATTCTAGATCTAGATCTGAAAGTTGCCTTTGCTTATAATTCTGTGTTAATATCTATTGGTTCTGTTTATGTGCATGCAATCAACTCTGTAATCTATTGATTGGGTTGCACATCTTCCCTCTTTCTTTTTTGTGTTTTTATTATTTCCTTCTTCATTAGATATTTCCTTTCTTTAACAGCTGCTTACTTGTTGCAAAACTATACAATATGGTTCATGAGCTGCATGGTTAAAGTAAAACCCCAAAATAGATACTAGCATATTTAATTGACAAATCTTACACGGGAGCCTCACCGGTAAATGAGAGAGATTTATCTCATGACTGCCTAGGTTTTCAGCTATGCAGAAAATCTAGCCAACAATACCCCATATATTCCATGATAATATACACATCAAAGGGATTTAGGTGTTCCTAAAGTACTTTCTCTAGGAAGTTCCTCTGATTGCTTGATCCTTGGTGTCAATATTCTTATTATCTTTTTCAAGGTCCACCTATATTGGCAACTCCTTCAAATCCGATGGTTTCGTTGAGTGACTTTCGTTTTTTCTTTGTTTCACACATATTTTTAGAGTCTCAAACTCCCTAGTTGGGATGAGATCCACATTTAGCTTATCCACTAGGAGGGTCTTTTTGCTTGAGGTTTTTGGCCAATTGACATTCTCTTCACTGTGAATTGCATAATCTCAAGGATTTTACCTTTCTCAGTTGGTTTCTTGGTAGCTGATTTCTCTGGGGTTTTTCTTGAGAGGGAGTTTTCCCTTGGGTGCTGCAATCATCTTCCAGCTCCTCTGCTTCATGTTTGACCAGGGCTATAAACGAATTTCCTCAACATATTTGGTTTATTGTTTATGCGATCTTTTAGTTTTTTCTTGAGTAAACTCTTTGAAATTTTTTCTCTCCTAGTGTGTTAATCTGATTATGTGTTTGGTGTCGGTTATACTATATGGTCCTGTGGTTGCGGCTGAGCTGGATTCTAGTTTTCCCTTGTTGAGAAGATCCTTGCCAGATGGCCATCCTCATGGCAGATCCAACATCTGAAGGGGATATTTTTCATATTCAAGAGATTGTTCCCATTCAGTGTCTATCTATTGGGTATAAGACAATCTGGCAATGGCTTCTCTAAATACATATTTACAAAAAATTGTGCATAATTTAAGAGCATTGGATTCCTTCTGAATTCTGATGCAGCTATCTATTCCCCGATTGCAGATCCAACTTTCTTTAGGGAGGATTCCTGACAATATTCTCTTAAAAAATAAAATTAATCATACCAAAACAAGATTTGTGCTTGGTAAATCCTCCGTCGGGTTGAAGAACGGAGACCAATGCATCATTAAAGTCCTGATGTTTTTACGAACCAAAGCTCTCTTTAAAACACCAGATATTTCTCTTGTATGGAAGAGAAAACTACTAGAAAGTATCTTTTAAGCATCATCAAAAGCTCCACAGGACTGGTGGGTTTCCACGTTTCTTAGACCCAGATTCTAAGAGTTTTGGGGCCACGAAAAGCTCCCAAGAACCTGCATATTAAGCATACATTTCCAATGCTCCATTTCATCCATGGAGAATTATACATTTGGAGGGGATTTTAAGGTCACATCAATTTTCTATTTGGCTGGGAAATGAGGTTTGATGACTGATTTTTTGGCATGGTTTTGGAAGAAATTTTAAATTTCTTGGAATATTTGAGATGCCTCTTTCAACAAAGAAAATCTACAATTTTGGCATAGGTTTTGTGAGGAAGCCAGTGAACTTTCCTTCCTTCAGTCAGCACCTTCCTGAAGGGACTGCAACATATTGGGGGTGATACTAGAACTTGTGACAGTACGAGGATGGAGAGAGGATTAAGTCATAATTCACATAACTTGAACACAGTATAATTCAAAATAAAAATTTGCACTCAAAACCTTACTGCATATTATAAGAAAGAAAGAAAGACAGAAATTATATCAATGTCGACAAGCAACCAAAAGGTCAGTCAATGCCACAAAGAATACATTTCTAGTATTTCCAGAGCTGAACTTACAAAGATTAAAAGTAGAAGAAAATCTGTAGACAAAGCTCATATAATTGATCATGATTACTTTTAAGTAACATATTTGTGGCCAAATTATTACTGTTGCAAATATGTAATTATGTGTTTTCCTGAAAGGTTAAACCAACACAACTGAAGGAATTGCCATAAGAACTGGCATATAACTGAGTGACAATTTACGTGCACGGTGCAACTCTTTTTGCTATACAAAGATATTGCATATTAAGATTTCAAATCAAAATTCCAGTCCTTGGTTTAGAAAGACATAGGTTTGATTAAAGACATAGGTTTGATTAAAGACAGGAAACATGTAATACTTCTATCAATTCCAAGCAGGATGAAGCCAAAAATCTGTACATTTCTTTCACTATATATATATATCTTTAATTTTAAGCATATTTGTCAAAGCAAAAGGTGAGTGTCCAGATAATTTCAACATATGTACTATATGAGCATGTAGTGGTCTGAATTAGAAATATAACTACAACAGCTAATGTCCTTTCCATTTTTTCCTCTGATCAGGATAGAGAGAAATTACCAAAAAAATCACTGATATTTATACCTTACTCAGGTCTAAGATGTTGTTCAGTAATCGTAGCAAAGCTGTAGAGCAATGGCGAATTTGTGAAATCATAGATGTTTGCTCAGTAGTGAGGTATTCATCATAAAGCAAGATGTCCAAAAGTCCAATTACAGCAGCCATTGGTGTTCGAAGTTCGTGACTGTGATAGCATAAAAAGAAGCAATTACATCTCCATGAACAAATATTTTTTCCCAAATAAATTGTTAGTCTAGGAAAATATTTGATTCAATTGTGGACAACAGAAACACCCCCATGAAAGCTGCAAACAAACTATTGAAAGAAACGCCAAAAAATGGGCAACCTACAAGTCAAAGACATATTAATGATAAATTCCCACTACAACAGAGACCAATCCAGATGCATCTTTTTCCCTAGGAATCTGATGACAATTTCTTCAAAAAACTTTCATTGGCCACTGTAAAGCTACACAATCATAAAAAGTATTTATTATGCTCGTATCTCACCCGTGCACAATAGAAATTAGTGGTTGCTTGAGTTATTCATTTTAAGGGTATCACTTTAACCTTGATGGGAGAAGCAGACCCAAGTTTTGTGATTGGTTGGAGCAATTTTTTAACACCTTGTTACAAGCCACAACACAACTGAGATAAGGCAAGAAATTATAGCGCACATCACCTGAAGTTTACAGGCGCAAAAGACAATATCTCATCTAGTCAGTGGATTCAAACACAGGTTATTTTCATAGACTATGCTTTGCTTCTGCAAGTCAGAGACTGTTATATGCCTGACATATCATAAACAAAGCCCCTGAATAGGCTCCAGACAAGTGGAGATTCTGTAGTATAGAAAATCAGTATTCACAACCAAACTAGAAAAGAAATACAAAATACACAGAAATAGAAATAAGCATCCAGCACTTGATTCATGTAACATAGCATATGCAAAATGGATTCTCTAGAGCAGAAAACAATACGACGGGGGAAAGTACACAAGAAAGGTCCCTGAAGATGTGTCAGAACACATCAAAAATAGAAAGGATCCTGAGAAGGTGTGTTGGTTGAACAACAATTGACAACCACCTCTCGTATCAGACATAAGTAGTAAACCCCAGCTAACTAACCAAAATTTAAATGGTTATACAAATACATAGATGGAAGTTCATGGAACCCAGGTATGCTAATCATTATTTATTCTCCCCAGTTAAACATAATAACTCTCAAGTAGACTAAACACACAACCTAAACAAGTATATAGCCTATTATACAAAAAAATAGTTTCTAAGCATAGTTACCTAAGAATCCGAGATGGTGGGACACAGGGACGGGGTTCCCAGAACATCAAAGGATCTCTGGATTTTGGTTATAGCTTGGGAACGACTATTGAAATGATATATTAAATTTATATATATTTTAAATATAACATAAATAAACTAAGACTTAAAGCTGAAAGCCTGAAGGCTGAAACCTTGAATCCAATAATTCATCACTTGAGCCAAAATTCGATATTTATTATTGAGTCATTGACATAGGATCGAGATACATTGATAGTGATACAATGATACATCAACAATTAACATGCCCATTGCAGCCTCAAAGTTGAGAGTCATAACAATGAAAAACGAAAGACTTCTAACTCAAGAGTCAAGATCACATGATGATGATTCATATTACACTATAATCAATAACAAGCATGAGAAGAGTACATATGTCCGATGTCATAACCAAAACGGAAAAAAACTAAAACGTTATGCGCAACTCAATAATCAGAGTCACCCTCTAAAGTAATACTCAAAACTCACTCCTCACTAAAATTATCGTCATCATCTTCATCCTATAGGGTTAGAGTTGTGATATTGTAGTTTAATTGTAATTAGGGTAGGTTAGTGTTTTCTTAAAGTTTTTTTTAATGCTAAATTGCTGCATGGGATGTTAGGATGTCCCCGAGACGGTCGAGGATGTCACAACGTACCATGTGGTGTCCCTTGGATCTTTAAAGCACTGGGAATGTTCCCCAAACCTAGGGAACATTGTGGGGCATTCCTTCATCTTTTTCAACTATGGGGTGTGTGGGGAGGGTGTTTCGCCCTCATCCCCAAGTCCCTAAAACATCACAGATGTCCAAGACGGCTTGGAGATGGGGGTGCACATCCCTGTGTAACATTGTTTCCAAATCCTCCCCCCAAGACTTGTTAGCATCCCAGTTGAAAATCTAACTCTAACAAGTGACTAGAGGGTGTGTAGCATTCTGAGGAGAATTGAAGGCAGTCATGGTAGGAACCCCCTCTACAACCTATTGCAATTACTAGGCCAACTTCGGTCTTGTGGATACTCTTCCCAAATTCTTATGCCCTATAATGGTTGCTCAAAGATACGCCTTAAACTCTCTCTACACAAAAGTGTAGTCGATCAATTCCACGCCAATACTCAAGGTTGGCCCTAACGAGGTTCATGTGATGACCCGATTTTTTCGTCAATTCCTCTCCCAAAAATTCACAAGAAAATCATCTTTAATAAGATACTCTTCCTACAAATATTTCTTCAAACTTTGTGATTCATTGAAAAACGAAAAAAATATCATGCCCAATGTTGTCATTAAGGCCTAATTTATGGCGTCCATTGTTGTTGGGTTGTTGGCATCCTTCCTGATACCCATGTCAAGTACCAATGTCCAAATCTAAAATCTTGGATTTCTACTTCTTGTTCTCAACATCCAAGATCTTCGTGACATCCTACCCAACATCCAATTTCTTGTTCACGACATCCATGAATCCAAATTATTAACATCCAAGTTCTAAACATCTGACATGATCCTATCATTTAGGTCACTCCTTGAATCCAACTTGCCCTCAACATCCACATCGCTTCCGAAGTGCAAGTTGCCCCCATATACAACATGCTCCTAACATCCAACTTGATCCCAATGTCCAACTTTGTTGCAACATCCAACTTGGTCTTGACTTACAACATGTTTCCAATGTCCAATTTGGTTATGACCCCTAAGGCCCATTATTAAAGGCTTGGTGTGAAAGACTTTTTTTTGGCATCCAAGACTTGACGTCCTTTCAGGGCACCTCAAGACTAATGTCCTTGGTGCCTCTCCCTCAACGTTCATTCTTGTGAATTAAATGCACATTAACTACCTCGAAGAATGTTCCTTGTCATCCTCCAAACTTGAGTATGTCTTTTGGAAACCCTTCTCAAAATTCACACATTTATTCTAGGGGATTGGATACACTCATCAATACATAAAGGGCTCTTGAATACTTGATCTTCTCTTTTTCAAATTGTAATGTCCCCTTTTCCTACACCTTCGGCCTAAGGGCCAATTCGAGTCCAGACCTTGGTCATACCCAAGGGGCTATAGACGCGGGGAGCTATTGGGTATGAATATCTAGTCCATTTTGTTATGTTTCTTCATTGACATAAGCATAAAGTGTTTTGGAGGGACTAGATATTATGTTTTGTTGTTAGAAAGGGGCCACATGACACTTAATATTCTAATTTTCCGTTGGGGGTCACGTTTGGACCATGGCGACTTAAAAGGGGAAAATTAACTTAAATTACTTTTATTTTATTGACCCTTCCAAGGGAAAAATGCGACTAGGGTTTATTGGGGCTCTTTTGCCTTAGAAAAGTTATATAAGGAGTTGGGGGAAAAAGAAATGGCATCCTTGCATACCTAATCATCTTCTTTCATGTGCAACTGTTGTTTGCAAATCTACAACTTGTGGAGTAAAATCCCACAGGAACCCTAGCTTCAGCGGTGAGAGATCCATCCCTCGCTAGCAGGGCATTCTTCAGTAGTGAGAGATCTACCCTAGCTTGTCATTTTGAAGCTGTTTTCAGGGCTGATTTACAAAGATATTTACAGAGGTTTCAGAGGAAGGGTTTTGAAGGTTTTGGAGACATTTGAGGAAGATAATCAGAGGGTTTTCAGATCAGATTTACGGCAACCATTTGAGTAGGTTTAGCATCACTGAGAAGGCCCTTTCATCAATTTCCAAACCTTTTCTAAGCTAGGCGACTTGGTTGGAATATTGCAGCCTTTATTTGGAGGGTTTCCAGTTGGCCATTTTCAGATTTGAAGGTTGAAATATCATCTCCTATGTTTATAAATATTATTTCCAAAGTCACTTAATTTTTGCACTTGTATTCAGAGAGTTACGAATTTTAGAAGTTTTCCAGCTATGTAGGGCATGCTGTAATTTTTTGGCAACATTTTATTATCTGAAAAATTCCAAAAACAGCTTTCTTATGTTCTTTATAATATTAGCAAGCTCTCTTTAAATTTTCAAGTAATTCGGGTGGATATTTTGGGAGATATTAAGTTTCTTTAATTCGCTGCCCTAACTGTAAAAATCTGCAAAAATCAGTATTTTATTTGGCTGCAAATTTTCAATATTTTGTGCATTTTTAAGTGGTATCCCACAAGGGATATTTCACAAATCTCATACCTTTACTAAGGTTTGTTGTATAGACGTTGGAGTTCATAACTCAAGTTTGTTGTACAAATGTTGAAGTTCATGACCTTACTCAAGCTTTGTCCAATCTCTAAAGATTGTACAAACTTCCTACGTAGATACTCTCTTTTTGTCTCCAACAAGACACTTGATCTTACTCTTCGTCTCGCTTGTTCAATGAGGTTTCCATCTCAATGGTACGATCCATACTTAGTATTTGTCACATCATTATGACATCTTTCTTTCGAATAACTATGATGTCACATCATTTCAAGATTTGGAGTAGGTTATGACATCTGACTCATAATGTGATGCCCATTTTTTGGGCAAATGAGAATTTTAACAAACTTACACACCAATCAAATCAAGAAGGATTAGATCCTTTTGATTCAACCTCAAATAACATAATGTCGGCAAATTACAGCCCAAAATAGGGTTGGAAGTAGCCAAGGTGGTGGGCTAGATAGGCGGATCAATTGGAATTTAAACCCTCTTAATTCAGATTTTTTATAACAGCGGTAATTAAATAGATATGACTTCTAGACAACTAAAAACTTCTAAAATTCATAATTCTCTTGATACTCAGTCTTTTTGCATGAAACAAAGTGCACAATAAACTTGTGATTTTTCCCTTTACAATAAACTAGAGAACATATTTTTTTGATCACTAAAACCCATTTAAAATAGCACTTAAAATTCCAGATCTAGGTGCTAGGGTTAGCAAAAATTATTAAATTTATAAGCAGCACATCCCTTGATTGTTTTCCACCTCCAAAAGCTTGTTTTAGTGCACAAAAATGCCAAGAACAGATCTAAACTGAAATCACAATTTTTAAGCATCAAAATGTGTCCCAAACAATTAATAAACCAATCCCAGACTGTTGCAACTTCTAAAATTATTTCCCACTTAAACAACCAAGCAAAAGCCTTCAAAATTTGGATTTTGGGCAGCAAAAAAATGAAAAAATATATTCCAAAACTAGTTTTCACACAGCAAACACAAAACCCTAATTTTACTCTAGAAAGTAGGTCGCCCAGCACATTTAGGGCATCAAATCATCTCCAAAAATTATAAAAGTAATTGCAAAACACAACAGATCTGAAATTTACTTCTTTTACCATCAAAACATGCAAACAAACTCAAATTTCCTTCAACAGTCGATTCGCTAGGGTTAGGAACACTTTCCCAATCAATTTGCCACACAATAGATACAACATACACACAAATGGATCCTTAACAAAATCATATTTACTTCAATTCCAAACCAAATGAGAGAGAGAGAGAGAGAGCACAATAAAGAGCTAGGGCATACATCCCTCGGGCATTGTTATCAGCTAATTTTGACTTCGCAAAATTACAACGCTTGAAAATTTAAAAGAAAAATCTGAAGTGTTATTTCTCGTAATTTATCAACTTCGTCGTGATCGTTTTATTATCCCAATCATTTTGGCCTTTGTTTCATACATTTTGAGTGAGAACTCCTCTCGCCATGTAGCAAACTACATTTAAAATAATTAATTTCTTACCCTTTATATTTAATAAAATTAATTTTATTAAATTTTGGGGGTTTTTAATAAAATAAATATTAATTTAACATTCATTAAAAATTGATCAACAAGTTTTTCTCATTGTCGTGGGCAATTAAAATACTGCCTCCAATTGCCAAGAATGCCAAGTTGGCTTTCCATTCCCGTTTTTCCCTTTCCTGGGAAAATTTCTAGTTTTTTCCCCGCTTGTTGGAAATTCCCTTGTTGATTGCCAACCCAATTGGAAGTCAAAATGGCAAAATATCTCCCATTTTCCCACATGGGGAAATGGATGGGAATTGCCAGCCCGCTTTGCCATTGTCACGAGAAAATGATTAAACTTTTTCCCATATTCCCCTGGCAATTAATGCCCACTTCCCGGAGAAAGAGGAAATTGGTTATTTCAACGGAAAGAAATAAACAGTTACGGGAAAGCTTCTTTAATCCTCGTAACTTTTCTCCGTGAAACTCTGTTGGAAAGTGCGAAGAAGCTTTGAAGATCTTTATTTCCAACTTCTTATTTCCCCTGTAGAAGCACATTCTTCACGAACAAAGAAACCATGCATTTGCAAGGAGGTTGCAAAGAGAAATCTTTGTTCACGCCAAAGATTAAGAGTCCACGCATTTCTTTTTGCAGATCCACGCATTTACCGAAGCAAAGAGCCACATTTCCACGGAGGTTTTGAGCTCTCTAGGCCACGCATTGGTCAGAATTTTCCACGCATTTATCCAAAGAAATTTCAGGCAGCTGTTCACATGGGAAAGGAGTTGAAACCGTAATCTAAGAATCAAACAAGTTTAGTCAAAGCAAGAAGACAATCCACGTGGGAAAGGAGAAAATAATAGTCCAAAACATGCATTCTTTAGCAGTCCTCACACATTGATTGAATAGAAAATAGCCCACACACAGCCCACGTTGCACAACAAAGAAAAACCAAGAGGATTCAACGCCAAGAAAGAGTAATTATTTTCTAAATTTTCAAGCAAAAGACATTCGTTTCCACGCCAAAGTCTAAGTCGTCACGCAGGAGGAGGAGGAGGCTGCCCACCCCAAGCAAAAGAGGCTACGCATTGCAGCAATAAAATTCCACGCATTGGGCAAAGTCTACATAGTCCAAAGCAAAACACAAATCCACGCAAGGATATTGAAGCAGCTCCATTAGCCATTTAAACAGTCCATGCAAAAGCCAAGGGAGGAAAAAGGGGATGCAAAGCAATAGAAAACGCATTCACCAGGCAAAGCAATATGCAGTCAGAAGATTCAAGCACTCGGTTTTGAAAGCCACGCAATTACGAAAAGAGGAAGACTGTGCGTGAAGAGAAATCACATGAACCGTTTGAAAAATGTCAAACAAGATATATATCAGCACAAGAAAATGAAATTAATGAAGGCAACGATAGATGCAGAATGAAGGCTGCCGAGGGTTGTATTTGTCGAAGTAATCAACTTTGGAGCTTGATATCTCGAAGTTGAATGATTTTTTTGAAAAACCAATCATTGCCCGCAATTTTGCTCATGTTAAGGTGCTTCTATACTCATTTGCAAATGCACAACACCTCATTTGGTATTTTTCATGATCCCAAATAAAACGCAATTCGTTTGAATGTCACCGCACACAATGTTTCAGCTTATCGGAAGGCCTACTTTGAGAATCTGTATTTCAAGCCTGAGTGATTGTTGAGAGGAACGGTTTGTTTATTTGAATTCTCCCCATCTTTGTGTACCCCTTTGCCAATTTTCAAATGCACAACACCTCATTTGATATTTTTCACGGAGTTAAATAAAATGCAATTTGTTTGATTTCGCAATGCGCGCAGTTTTCAGCCTATTAAGGTGACTCACTTTGAAAGTTGATATTTTGAACTCGAATGATTGTCAAGAGAAAAGGATTGGTTCTTTGAATTCTCCCCACCTTCATATGCTCTCTTGCGAAGTTGTAGATACCCAGGGTGACGTTTGGTATTTTTCCCAGGCTAAAACCAAATGAGATTTTCGCAGTTTTACACATGCATTTTCCTAGCAGTTTCAGAAGAGTCAACTTTGACCTTTAATATTTGACTAAAGAATTTGATTTGGGAAAAAAACCCTCTGACACGCAGACTTGTGGTACCTTAATAGACTCCCTCATCCAATGAGAGCTTCTCAGAACAAGATTTGCTATTTTTCCCAGGGTAGTTTCAGAGGCGATTTGTTCAGTTTTGAAGTCTGGAAGTAATAGCTAGAAATCAAGCTTTTGTCACGTCTTCACAATCATGTCATCTCCAAACAAAGCGGTGTTGTGGTATGAGTTCCAGAGGAATTCTAACCACCTCGACGCTCCATTCAGAGTATGAGAACATCACCGATACCAACTTGGGACATGTCAACGTAAGCCAGTTCCGCGATCGCGTATCAACCGAAGGCGAGTCAAAATTTTCCCGACGCTTGTTCCGAAGCAGTCTCTCACGCGCGAAAACCTTCCTTGTGTCCGTACAGAGTCCCGAATTGGTCATCACTTGCGTGGAGCACTACGACACCTGCACAACGTGGTGATTCAACTCCAACGGCTCCGAAGCAGGTCACCTTGACTTGTGAGCTCTCAATCTCATTTCCGCGGCACCGGCGCTTCTCGATAGTACCAATGGGTGACCTCTAACTTCCTCATTATGCGGTATAGGTCATAGCTATTGGCAAAGGTCTCTTCGGAGTCAAAAGCCATGGTTATCGACAGAGATTGATAATGGGAGAAGCGTGTCTACATCAATTGTCTTCACTTGATCATTGTGGCAGATCTATTCATTGACAAAACCATGACCAATGACAAGTGCAATTTTGTGTGGATCATCAAGCAAGGCCACATCATTCAAGCATGTCCCTGTTAGCTCTCAGTTAGCAACGGGCGTGATACTTGATCGACTAGTCTTAAAGTTGGAGCGTTCTCGAATTGGATGATCGTGAGCGGATCAAAATGGCAACACTTCGGGATGGTGACAAAACCAAAAGACATAACTCCGGGAAGTGAATTGCAATCTCGGCTCTTGGAAGATCTTCTCAATGGCGAAAGATCAAGAGTTGGATTATGACAAGCCAAGGGTGGCGTAACGACTACGGTCTCGAGACAAATGAATAATTCACCATGGAAAGGTCTTCAGAGCATATGGAAAATTGTGTGTAATTGTGAATGCGAATATGAATAAAGACAAAATAGCTCACACCAGGATGTTGCTCAAATAGAGAGGTGGATGAATTGCTCAAGTTTCAAGCTCGGCTCTCTTGTCATCTGGAGGATTGCGGAGCACGGTCAATGAGTTCATTCTCGTACAACCGGGATAGGTGGACTCTTGGCCCAATGGATAAGGCACTGATCCTAGGTGTCTTGATCTAGGTGGCGCGTTGTTGACTAGGATGTCTATGTGTGTGTCCAAGTCATTTAAGTGGGGTCCACATGTACCCATTGCTTTTATTTATGTACTTTTCCTAAAATGACTTTAAAATTTTATATAAAATGATGTTGTCACTAAAGTGGTTTCTATTGTTATTTTTTAAAAGTTGGTTGAAAAAGTCAAAGTCACTTAAGATGCCCTATTTAATATTCATGTAAACCCTAACTACTTTGTAACCAACTTTCCATGGTTATAAAAAAAGTGTAGGGCTCATTTGTAAGGGTGACTTTGAGAGAGGAGAAGAAAATACTTTTGTGTCCAAACTTTGTCTTTCATGAGCAATGTTCTTTCTCACAGAAAGAAACTTATGTGTCTTTTGTGAAGACATTTTGGAGTTAATGAAATATGAACTTTGTGTCCCATCATCATCTCTTGTATTTTGCATGTATGTTAAATAAATTCAGTTTATGTAAAAATAATATGCAAACATTGTCTTTGATCAATGGCGCAAATGCTATTAATATGTTGTTCTTGTTCAAAGTGATAAGCTTTATATTTACTTGCTCATGTGTGTTCCCTTTTACTTATTCTTGCAAGCTGATTTAACTCTAGCTTTATTTGAGTTAGTTATTTGATTGTTGCTTCCTCTATGCAATATTAGGCTCTGCTTTTACCTAACTATTGCATGTTCCTTCCATTCATTCCTTTCCATTGAGCTTTCATTCCATTCCATCTCCCTGGGTTCACGTTTCTTTCCATTTGATGTTCCAAAACACCCCCCACATACAATTTTGAATGTACCCATGTAAATACAGTTTTGGTTTTCAATAAAGGCAACCTCACCTTCATTGAGGGATAGGGCCACTTCGTATACATTATGAACTGAGTCATTTGCAAGTGTGAAACTTCTCGATATGCTATACAGGCATAATTCTTTCTTTCATACCTATGGGTGGCAAACCAACCTCTTGGCAAGGCAAGGAGCGCAACATTAAATTTCAGATTCAAAGCAAATCGATTTGTAGGCTTTTCTTTCAAGATATATGTCACCATCTATCTAGTCTGTTCCATAATGAAAGAAATCTAGAACAAGGGAACGGGTGAAGATTTCTACTCTTTACCCTAGATAAATAAAGAAACAATGATAACATATCATCAAACATTTCCCTTGCATCAAACCTTTTCCAAATCGAAAAAAAATTTCCTATTTCGTCAAACACTTTCCTTGCATTCGTAAACCATACCCCACGATTGAATGAACACTACATTGTCACAAAAATAACTAAAAAATCATTAATTTCAAGTAATGCAATACACAGGTATAGTCCAATGAAGGGAACTGTAAAAAATATTTTGAGTATTGTATACATTCTGATGTGATTGAAGAAACTTCTCAAATCTATACTATTTTGAATTTTGAATGGAAGGGATTTCATAAAGAAATGTGAATAGAAAAAGAGAAGAAATGCATTTTAGGAAGGAAGAGAGCAGCCTCTGGGAAACAAAGAGGGAGGAAAACAAAACCTCTTGAGGAGGAAAGAAAGACGAAGGAAGGAACCTCCCAAGCAGTGTTGGACTTTAACACTGCCAGCACTCCATCCTAATCAGCCCTAGGCATGGTCGTATCACATGTGCACGTCAAATTTTCTTAATAGTTGTTCCATTTCACCCTTGTCATGTACAACCCCATTTAATATGTTAAGACTATGTGAACAAAATTATGTCCACAACCGTAGAATAATACCAAGAGTAAGCTAACCTATGTCCAAACATTTTCTAAACTATACTAGAGACTCCCCCTTGTAGCGTTAGCCAAGCCATAGGGTTTTGGATACAGGGACAGGAGTATGGACATCCATCAGTAATGCCCCGGATAAAGGGATAGGGGATTACAGTTTCAGGTGTTGTAGATTGCAACTTGCCATGGCAAGCACATAGCAAGCGAATAGATCCATGTATCGTGAACTCATGTGAAAAGGTGAAGTGATGCACCCAAAGTCTTGACATCCGGTACCAGTCAAATATGAGGTGTTTGCGTGGACATCATGTGGACTTACTTCGAGGCATATGCATAAAATGAATGTGTGATTGAATCTTCGTATTAGAAACATTGAAGTGGTAGTGCATTCCTCATGGGTAGATTTCAAGCCAAATTCCACATGACCTTTGATCAGCATCCAACATTGCCTGTGCCATAGATGGAGACTCATGAAGTGAACAGGGTATGCAACATTTCATCACATATCTTCAATTTTGCAGGATGAGAGCAAACATATCAGAAAAATCGTAAGTAGATGAGAAACAAGGTATCAGCTTCTTCATAAAAGTCATAAAGGATACATGAATTTTGACTCAGATATTGTATACAACTCATCCCTGGTAGATATATGTGTACCAAACTGTGGAATGCACAGACAACAAATGTGAGTTGTAGTCGTGACAAAATTTCTCCCAAAGAGATTTTTTCTCAAAGTGGACAGTGTTGATTGCCAGGCTAAAGTAAAAAATTCATAAGCCTCTTAATTTTCTGTTGAATCTTTTCTTAATTAAGCTTCTGCCGCTCTACTTTTCATGAGGCATGAAATGTGCAACTGTAGAATTGTTCTAAAGACCTTTCTCTGGAAATAATGTTGGACAGATCGCTTCAAAATGATAGGACAGCAACTATCATTGTTCTAAATATCTTATCCCAACATGGGAAATGAGCACGTCATATTACCAGCGGAGGAAAATGGCGGAACGTGACTCCCGCTTCACCCTCAAACTTTAGCAAACTGAAATCCTCCCACTCCACAATTTACATGGCGAGTTGGATAGAAAAAATTGAATCTTGGTGAGTGTTAATCATGGAATGCGGAGTAATCAAGTTGATAGACATCTTGCCCTTACGACTATCTGAGTTAGCATTCATAAAAAGCGGCATGTGAATGAAGAAATCCATAGTGGTGGCACCTACGGAGTAACAAAATTATTGAAAATCACTCTTCTAATATACTCTACATATTATTAAAACCTTTCCCATTGCCTTTCCAATATCTACTCAAGGTCAGAACATATTTGCCAACGGAGTTTTGTTTCACAGTTCAATATTCCAATCACTTCTGGACACTATCATTTCTATCTCGGATTTGAGCGGACATTTATAATGTAATGTTTCAAAATATGTTTAAAAATAACTCAGTCTGCCTGTGTTTTTCATACCATTACAATGGGTGCCAGGTATGGATTCAAATTCTACACTTATGAAAAATCATGTTAATATGAAACGGAATGAAACAAAGGCGAGGCAACATCATACCTTAGTCACCTTGGAACACCTTCATACTACCTTAGAACTTTTCATAATCATTACATTCACGATACAACCTTAGAAAACCAATACAATCTAAAATCATGACTTGTGTGAGGCTTCCTGGGAGACTTCATGTAATGAGTGAATGAAACTACCCCCATTCAACTACGCTCGAACCATAATGAATTTTGTTATACGCAGACTCAGAAAGCTGAGAATAACAATCTTACTGAGAATTATAGCCTAGATCAGACATGCGAAAAAAGTATACATTTTTAGCAACATGCCACCCTCATGTACCTTATTCAAAACTGATAATTACCAATTTATGTCCAACTCAATGTAGATAGTAAAGAAAAAATAAATATTATCAATGCATCAAGGAAATGTCTTTAGAACAGTCTAGAAAATGAATGCTGCAATAAACTGTCCTCTAAAGACCTCACCTCTTGGTCACTTGTAGTAAAAATAGAGATTCTGTCATCAAAAGGCATAGAAACACTCTTCAATAAGTTGATGATAGGTTTTCATGCGGTAACATAGCATCTATCCGAAACTTCCTCTTGAGGGGAGCATACTCTGATTTTTCTACGCAATCACCCACAAATGGATCTGACATGCTGAAAACCGTAGTATCTATAAAAATAGTTATCACCAAAGGTTGAATAACTGTCATACCTAAGGTAGTCAGTATGATTTATTTTCCCTTTATAGAATATTGTGGGTATTAGCGACATATATGCCTTAAAACATGCTTGAAGATCTAAAAGACCCAAAACACTTTTGTTGCTGGCATGGATAGTAAAAAATATCATGACTCCATATAAAAATAAAACCTTCCTCAAGCATGGATAGCAATGGTTGTGGGCTACGTTGCACGGATACTCCAAAACCCCCCAGAATCCCCTCGGAAACGTATCAGATACGGATATGTGGAGGATACGTGTTGGATACGTACCTGATACATACGGGTACGTCAGGATATGTCACAGATACATACAGACATATCTATGACGTATCCTGACGTACCCCGTACGTATTAGGAACACATTCTAGCAGTATATACGCATTAATTAAAGTTCTATTTCATTTTTTTAATTTTATTTTACTTCTGCTACTCCCTAAAACCAAACCCTAAACACTAAATGAATAAAATAATACACCCTCTCCCCCACAAAAAGTTATAAAAAGCACCCACCCTTCTCATTTGAAATCAAACAAACAATTTCATTGTCTTTTTGCAAGTGAATGAGCAAAGAGCCAAAGAAGAGTTGTGAAGAGCTTAGTGGAGACAAATATTGGAAGGAGATTTTGCAAAGAGCTTAGAGGAGGCAAAGATTTGAAGGAGGGGTAAGGATTGCTTCGATTGTTAGGAGTCCACCATTGCAAGGAGGAGAAGGAGAAGGCGTTGTTGAAGAGAAGAAGAGATTGTTTTAAAATTTTAAATTTAGTGTTCATTGTTGAGACTTTAGAGGAAGAGATTGTTTTAAAATTTTAGAGGCAACCAGGATCTACGATTCTACACTACAGGTATACCGTATTTTAATTTTTATTTTATTTTTAATTCATCCTTTCATTTTTTTTTTACGGTTATTTATTTATTATGTTGCATTTTTTTTAAAGTTTATAATTTAAACACATCCTAAATTTGTGTATGCTCTCACCTCGCACCTTTATGGCAATCTTGGTGATCAAAAACAGATTAGGATGGCATAGTTTACGGTTATTTAATTTATTAATTGGTAAAAAATCATTTTTTTTATTTTAAATGCATTGTTCAATGTTAATGTATTTGTTTTTTATTTTTTTAGCTTCCTAAATCTGTGTATGCTCTCACCTCGCGCCTTTATGGCGATCTTGGTATGATCAAAAACAGATTAGGATGGCATAGTTTAGGGTTATTTAATTTATTAATTGGTAAAAAATCATTTTTTAATTTCAAATGCATTGTTCAATGTTAATGTATTTGTTTTTTATTTTTTTAGCTTCCTAAATCTGTGTATGCTCTCACCTCGCGCCTTTATGGCGATCTTGGTGATCAAAAACATATTAGGATGACATAACTAATTCGTAATTTATTTATGTTAAGGAAAATTGTGTTTTAATTTTTTAAACATCCTAAACCTGTGTATGCTCTCACCTTGTGCCTTTATGGTGATCTTGGTGATCAAAAACAGATTAGGATGACATAACTAATTTATTTATGTTAAGGCAAAATTGAAAATGTTTTTAATTTTTTAAACATCCCAACTCTGTGTATGCTCTCACCTCGCGCCGTTAAGGTGATCTTGGTGATCAAAACAGATTAGGATGGCATCAAGTTCTGCTTCGGGTGGAGAGCAAGGCCAAGCTAAAAACACATCAATTCCTGTGAAACATGATCCTAATTCCCCTCTTTGGAGACATGTGACAGTGGTAGACAACATTGCTGGTGGTGGGTGTCAGGTTTGGATATGTCATGGTTGCCAAGCTCAGTACAGATCCTCATATAGTCGAGTGAAAATCCATTTGACTGGTGTTGGAGGTGTGGGGATAAAGAGGTGCCCAAAAATATCAAACGAGAAAATGGCAAAGTACCTAAGAGAGCAAGAGGAGGCTAATAAACAAGCTGAACGAAATAGAACTAGAACAATTCCTTCGCAAAGAAGGCTTTCATCACTACCACCCACACCTAGACCTAATTCTCATCCTTTCATTCAAACTCAAAGTCAACCATTTGATGAAGAGAGTCCAGAGAGCTCACGAAAAAGGCCAAAAGGAGCATTGGAGAAAGCATTTAATATTGAAAAGAGGGGGTTGCTGATGAGATTGTTGCTCGATGCATTTATGCATGTGGGCCGCCCTTTAATGTATTGAGATCTCCATATTGGCATCAAATGGTGAAGGGTATCAATGAAGCTCCACAAGGGTACAAATCCCCAGGTTACGAAAAAGTTCGAACCACACTCTTGGGAAAGGAAGTGGAACACATTCACAAGACTTTGCAGCCAATCAAAGACTCATGGAAGGAAACAGGGGTTTCCATCATTTCAGATAGATGGAAAGATGCTAGAAATAGACCCCCTCATAAATGATGTTGCAGTATGCCCTAACGGGGCAATGTTCCTTAAAGTTGTTGATTGTGAAGGGCAAGTCAAGGATGCACAATTTATTGTTAACATTTTAATAGAGGCAATTGAGTTGGTGGGCCCCCATAATGTTGTCCAAGTCATCACGGACAACGCTAAAAATTGTAAAGCAGTAGGAATGATCATAGAGGGTAGATATGAGCACATTTTTTGGACCCCTTGTGTTGTCCACTCCCTTAACTTGATGCTCCAAAAGATTGGGAAAATCCCATGGATTGAGCAAATTTATTCTGAAGCAAATGACATTCAAATGTTTATCACAAACCATCATATGTTACAAGCCATTTTTAGGGAATTCTCAAGGTTAGAGTTGTTGAAGGTTGCAGAAACTAGATTTGCCTCTCACATGCTTGTTTTGAGACGGCTTGTGAAGGTGAAAGAGGCTTTAAGCAGTATGGTGATCAGTAGTGTTTGGTCAGTGTGGAGGCAGTCAAATACAGAGAAAGCTACAAGGGTGAAATCATGGGTCCTTGATGAGGATTGGTGGGTCAAGGTTGAGTACTTGTTGAGTTTTACAGAACCCATTCTCTCCATGATCCGATATGTAGATACTGATGAAGCATGCTTGGGAGAGATATATGATGGCATAGATTCCATGCTTGAGTGTATCAGAGATATAATAAAAAAAAAGGTCTAGACCCAGAAGAGACCTACAGTGACGTCAAGACTGTGGTCATGAAGAGCTGGAATAAAATGACCACCTCATTACACCTCCTTACTCATGCACTGACCCCAAAGTACTATAGCTCTGATGTACTTGGGCTACCAAACAGTCAAGCACCATTTTCTGACTCCGAAGTTGGAAATGGAACCAAGGCAGTATTCAGAAGAATTTTTCCTGATCCATCTATAGCCAATGTGGTCTGAAGTGAAATGGGCATATTTACTAGTTCAGAAGGCAACAAGGGATCGATTGAGGCTCTTTTCGACAAGAGTAGCTTGACTCCAACTACATGGTGGCATGTACATGGCCATGATGCCAAGTACTTACGTCCTATTGCTATAAAAGGTCTTTCACAGGTATAACATTTATAAATTTTAAAATTTAGAATCATTTCGAATATTTTAAATTTTATTAAGTTAGAACTCAGGATACTAACTTGTCTTTGAATTTCAATTTTCTAACTTTGTTGTAGGTGGCTAGTAATTCTTCCGCAGAACGGAATTGGAGTACTTATAGCTTTATCCACTCAGCTAAAAGAAACAAGTTGGCATCTAAAAAAACTGAGGATTTGGTATATGTGCACTCCAATTTGCGCCTCTTGTCACACAAGTCTGAGGAGTATGCTAGAGGGCCTCACAAACTTTGGGATCTTATTCCAGAGACCACAGACTTGGATGCCTCCGTAGCCACACTTGTCTAGCTTTCATTATTTTATGGCGAAGATGACGCTCAAGGGAGTTCGCAAGGAGCAGAGAGTGGAGTTAATGAGAGTGGAGCTAGCGCAAGTGGCACACATGAACTTGATTTTGAGGAAAATCTCGATGATATATTCTAGATTTGTTTGTATCCCTATATCATATGTATGGTAACCACATGAACAATGAAATGTAAAATCTTAAGTATATTGTTTGTTTTGAAAATTTGAACATGGATCTAGTTACTAGTATATTTTTCAAATTTCAAGTTTTGTTCGTATCCATGTTAACACAATATTCGCATATCATATGTATGGCAGCCACATGATCAATAAAAATGCAAAGTCTTGAGTATATTGAATGTTTTGAACATGATTCAAGTTTTGTATTACTATTTCAGTTTTTTATGGACTAAAAAATGAGTAAAATGAGTAGATGTACATAAAAATTAAAATTAAAATTATATATATATATATATATATATATTTTTTATTTTTATTTTTTTTAATATATATGTACGGACGTATCCAAGGGTTTTTTAAAATTGACGTATCCGCGTATCGTATCCATATCCAAACGGATACTCGTATCCGTATCCTGGCAACGTAGGTTATGGGGGATCCTCATACTCCTTCAACACAAGGGATAAGATGGTTTGCATTACAACCATTATTTTTGTGAATGATCATCATGTAGGACAGCAAAGAATACTTCAAACATGTGTAGAATGAGATCATCACAATCAAGATCTAACATTGGTACACAAGTTCTTACCTTTGCCACGTTCTCCAAGATCTTAACCCTCTTACCAAAGTAGGGGTTTGTGATGTCCCAAAGCCTTTGAAAACTCCCTATCATGAGCTCAAAGATTTCTTCCATGGTGGAGTCACTGTATGGCAAACTCGGGGCTGTGATCCTTGTAACTTCACTAATGCAAGTGATGACCATGAGCCTCACATCCACCTCATCATGTCTCAATAGTTCAGATCTAGCCAAATGAGTCACTAAAGAGTCCATCGTTGAAAACATGCAGCCATAAGTTGGGGGGCTGTGATGGAATGGGAAAAAATTTCAAATTCCAACCAAGGTAACAGCTACCTCCCTCCTGACGATCCAGTAGGTGCTCAGGGGTGTCTTGCTAGACGCGGTCTCTCGCTTGCCATACTCAGGCATCTGGGTCCCAAGGCAAGCTCGTTGGTTCCTGTTTCTGTCAATGATTTCGGGAGTGCTCAAGTTCAAAAAGATGTTATTCCTGTTGAGTTTGTGTCGGTCTCTCTGGTTGACAATGACGGTCTTTCCACCCAGCTTAATTTTCTCGGGTCTCGAGCGATTTTCGCTAAATTCGTTGGTTGTCACCTATCAACGGATGGGATTCAGAGCTGGTGCAACATTCAATGGGGCAGCAGACTTAGTATTCGCTTCCTGGCCAAAAGTTTCTTCTTGGTCATTTTTCAAAGTGAAGCCCAGCGAAACGATACCCTTGAGACGAAAGACTCTTTGTTCTTCGATTCAGGGGTGCATATTCATCGGTGGAGCGCTCACTTTGATCTGGAACAAGTTGAAATGGATGATATTCAAGTTTGGGTTCAGTTATACTCTTTGCTTAGTGAGTACTGGAATCCAAATATCCTCTAAAAAAATTGTTCCAGTCTGGGAAGAGTTGTTCGCATTGACCCCGTCACTCTAGAAGGAACCCTTTGTTTCTTTGCTCAAATTTGCGATTTTATTAACTCATCCAAAAAACTGCGGGATTTCATTGTGATCTCCTCTTCCAACAGGAAATGGGTCTAAAAGGTCGAATATGAAACGGTCTCTGCAAGTTGTTTTCAGTGCAAACAAAAGGGTCATTTCCAAAAGGCTTGGAAGAACAGACCCATTCCTAGTAACGCTATATGCAAGAAGAAATTTAACTCTCTGCCCGTCAATGAGGTCATAGTCCCTTCCTCTCCTCCAGCTCTCTGTGCTGAGTTGTTTATGTCTTGCAATGCTTTGGCTTTCGAACCTCTATCTCTTGATCCAGATACCATTTCTTTGGTAAAGGAAATAGTGTCAGTGGTTCGAAATTCTACACGAATTCTTTTTCTCTTTCAAGAAGGCCTTGCCTTAGGACATGACTCCAACGCTACCTCCTTGGAACAATGGGTTTGTGACAAAGAAGCTGCAACCACTCAAAGGATAGCAGGAGTAGTGGATGATTCCAGCGATTTTGAGCCGGATCATGAACCCGAAAGCGGCCAAATCTGCCAATAGGGTTCTATTCTTCCCACCCCTGCCATTCTTAGCTCAGATCTGAGTCCTAAGTTTCCTCCTAGCAGGCCTTCCAAAGCACATCTATCTCAAAAGGAGATCGCCGCAGGTAAACAACTTCAACTTCGTTCCTTCTTTACATCTTCAAGTAGGAGAGGCGAGTCCTCTCTGAAGAAAGGAGGAAAATCCTATCCTAGAATGTTAGGGGTCTTAATGCCCCTAACAAGCAGCGTCTGCTTAGGTGCTATGTTACAGATTTAGATGCGGATCTTTGTTTAATTCAAGAGACCACGATGTCAAGAGTTGATTGCCTTTCAGGATGGTTTCGCAGCTAGAAAGGTTGGGATGGTATTTTTGTCGATTCGAAGGGTGCCTTTGGCTGTTTGGTTATTCTTTGGAAAGCCAGTAATATTATTATCGATCCTCTCTCAAATTGCTCTAGCTACCAATGGTGTAAAGTCCAACTGAAATATTTTGATGCCTCTTTTTTCCTATGTAATGTTTATGGTCCGAATAATCCTATCAAAAAATGTGAAATATGGACCATGTTAGCAACTGTTTTCGAACTCTTAATGATTCTAAAATAACCATTGTTGGGGATTTTAACGCTAATCTCTCTAATAAAGCTACGCGCAGAGGGATCCGATGGCAGCCGCGTTCTCAAATGAACTTCATTTCTTTTGTTGAAGAAGCTAGATTGTTGGACGTAGAACCAAGTAATGGTTGGTTCTTATGGAACAACAGACATCCCGGGTTTGGTTACATGGCAGTCAGATTAGATCGCTTCCTAGTTTCTGAGGATTGGCTTCAGCAAAAATTTCTCCTTGACTGTTTTGTTATTCCTCTGTCGAGTTTTGATCATTTCCCCATCTCTCTCAACATCAAGTTCGACACCCCCCCATGCAAATCCCCCTTCAAGTTCGAAACAATTTGGATGCAAGACCCAGCTTTTCGTGATCTAGTCAAAATCTAGTGAGCTCCTTTCTTTGTGTCAGATACCAGGATGTTTATCCTTTCTAAAAAACTCTCCTTGCTTAAAGCACAGTTGCTCGCTTGGAATGCTTCTTCTTTTAAGAATATTTTTTAGGAGAAACTAAGAGTTGAAAAAGAGATTTCATGTTCTAAATGAATTTGTCTTCAAAAATGGTATGAGCCAAGAGGAATTTAGGAAAGAAAAAGCGCTCCTTAGTGAGCTAGGAGATCTTCTTTTGAAAGAAGAATCCTTCTGGAGACAAAAATCCAAAGAAATATGGCTGAAAGACGGAGACACAAACACAAATTTCTTTCATGCCTCGGTGAAGGCTAGAAGAAATCAAAACTACATTTCTTCTCTAAAATTGGAAGATGATTCACAGATCACCACACAATCTCTTAATAAAGAAGAAGCAGTGTCCTTTTTCAATAAGTTGTTGAATGATGAACTTAGTTCATCTTTGGCCTTTCAGCATCCTCTATTGGCCCAAATCAACAAAATTGTGAATGATGTTGATAATGCTTTTCTTCTTTCCCCCTTCTCCAAAGAAGAAATTTGTAGTATTTTTTTTCCATGGAAAGAGACAAAGCCCCAGGCCGATGGCTTCTCGGCTGTTTTCTTTCAAGACTTCTGGGGCATTATTGGAGATGATGTTTGGTTAGTCGTTGAAGAATCTAGAAGAACTAGGAAGATCTTAGGTGTTATGAATCACACCTTTATTTGTATGTTCCCAAAAAAAAACCCTACCGAAAAGCTTGATGGCTTTTGCCCTATCTCTCTCTGTAATACCGCTTACAAAATCATCTCTAAGGCTATTGCTTCAAGGTTGAGTCCTATTTTGAATAAGATCATAGCTCAAGAGCAAAGCGGTTTTATTCCTAGTAGATCTATTGCTAATGGCATAAACATCTGTCACGAGATTATTCACTCCTTGCATTTGTCCTCTCGTCCTGGCATGATGATCAACTAGACTTTAGTAAAGCTTACGATTGAATTAATTGGGAATTTTTGCTCAAATCCCTCCAACTTATGGGTTTTTGTAATCACTTCTATAATTGAATTTTTAATTGCATCTCCTCTTCCTGTTTCTCCATTCTAGTCAATGGATCAGCGGAAGGTTTCTTCTCCAACAATCGGGGCTTAAGGCAAGGCGACCCCTTGTCTTCTTTCCTTTTCATTCTCGTCATTGAGGCTTTGAGCAGAGGAATCAAATCTGCAATCGCTCAAGGTTCTTTATCTGGTTTAATCCTAACTGCTAATCTCCCTCCCCTCTCTCACCAGCAGTTTGCTGATGATACCTTCCTCTTTGGTTCCGCCACAGTTTTGGAAGCTCAAGCTTTGAACAATATTCTGGATTCCTACTCTAATGTTGCAGGCCAGGTAATCAACTTTCATAAATCTGTCATCTTCTTTTTTAACGTTTCCCTTCATTTGCAGCGTAGAAAAGGGAGGTTTTGGGTTTTGTTGTCGGCCCCCTCCCTCATAAATATCTTGGAATCCCTCTTTTTTATGGCAACGGGAAAGCCACTCTCTGGGATGACCTTCTTCATTCACTATCTCAGCGTTTGCAATCTTGGAAAGGAAAATGGCTCTCTCTTGCAGGTAGAGCTCTTCTTATAAAAACGGTTCTTTGTGCTCTTCCTATCTATATGCTCACAGTTCTGTCCATTCCTAATTCAGTCCTTCACAAATTCGAGAAAATAGTTAGAACCTTCTTATGGCAGGGGAATAACAATGAGAGAGAATTTCATTTGGTCAAATGGGATGTTGTCAAATTACCTAAATCATTGGGCGGTCTGGGGATTGTTGATTTGGCTTTTCAGAATTTAGCTCTTGGTGCTAAACTTGTATGGCAGTTCATCTCTAATCCCAAGCAGTTAGCCTTCCAAGTATTGTCCCATAAATATTTGGAAGCAGGAAGTCCCACTCTTGTGCTTTCCAACGAAGATCTCCCTAAAGGCTCTCATATCTGGAACTTCCTTTGCAAATGTAGATACCTTATTGTCGATTATGTTTCTTGGCACATTAAGAATGGTTCTAATGCTAATTTCTGGGACGACAGTTGGAATGGACACGCGCCTCTCAATCTCAATCCAAATCTTAACTGGGTCATGAACATCTCTAAGGATATTTGGGGTAGTAAAGTTGAAGATTATGGTTTTCCTCATCCTGACAGCTCTCCATCTTGGCTTTGGAAGGACATCACCTCCATTGGCGTGACTTCTTCTGAAGTTTCCATCTTTTCGAAGACTCTTTCCTCTCACAAAATTTTATTCAAGGATTTAGAGGATTATCTTATTTGGTAAGGCTCTCCTTCAGGCAGCTTCAATGTTAAAGAGGGTTACTCAAAACTCATCTCTTTGTCAGGCAAAGGGACTCCTAGTTGGTCAGGTTGCTGGAATTCTAAGCTCAGTGGCTTTTTGCGGTTGGTTGGTCTTCAAAAGAAAAATTCTTACGCAACATTGCAGGAGATCTTGGGGCTATGCTGGTCCTTCTAAATGTGTTCTCTGTGGC
Source organism: Taxus chinensis (assembly GCA_019776745.2). Lineage (NCBI taxonomy): Eukaryota > Viridiplantae > Streptophyta > Pinopsida > Cupressales > Taxaceae > Taxus > Taxus chinensis. Next base: position 163,254,906 of record CM034155.1, on the reverse strand, counting down.
AATGCAGAAGAAGATATTGATCACCTCCTTTTTTGCTCCTTCGTTGTTCAAGGGTGGAATTAGCTCCTAGGTAAGATCAACTTAGCTTGGGCTCCTTGTAACAATATTATAGATTCCCTTCTTGCTTGGCCCAAGTTGGATTATAAGAGTTCCCTCAGTTCTATATGATTTATTGCCCCCATCTTCTTGATTTGGCACATTTGGTGGGAACGAAATCTTCGTATTTTTAGAGACCAAGCTTCGGATCTTGCTTCTTTTTTAGTTAAACTGGAAGTGGCTATTTCTGAAAATGTTAGTAAACATAGCACCAACAACCCTAACTTTTCTTCCCGAGATGCTAATATTAGGAAAGCATGGCCACTTATCAAAATTTTGAATCCTGGGTCGATTATTCGACGAGGTCTGTCTCAATTAGAAAAGATTTTGAGAAGGAAAAATACTAGATGGAGGCCTCCACCCCCTGGCTCTCTGAAATTGAATTTTGACGAAGCCTCCAGAGGTAATACCAATAAATCCGGTGTTGGTTGTTTAATCAGAAATGAAAGTGGCTCCCTCCTCTTAGCATGCTCCTTTCCGCTTCGGGATGGCTCTTACAATCTGGCCGAAGCTCAAGCTCTTCTAGAAAGTGTTAAATTGGTGGTTCACTTGGGGTGTAATTCTCTTCATATCGAAGGGGACTCAAAAACTATCATACATGCCATAGTCAAAGGGTCTGCCCTTTTGTGGCACTTAAACTTTTACATCTCCAACATTCTTTTCTGGCTCGGAAAAATAAGCAATTAGAACATCAACCACTCGTACCAAGAGCCAATTCTACTGCCGATTTTCTTGCCAACTATGCCATTGATTACCCTTATGCCGTCAATATTTCAAGCAACCCAATCGATTGGAAAGGATTCTCTGAAATCATCTCACACAAAGGGAATCATGGTTCGTAGTAGCTCAATTGATGGCTTTTCGTGCTTCACGTTTTTAAATGTCGTCACTGGCCTTTTCTACTCATCCCTCCATCTGATCTCTTGGCCTGCTCTTTCATGGCTTTCCTGGGCTTTCCTTTCATCTCCCTTTGTGGAGCCCAACCAGAGTCAGCTCTTACGGCCGAAATTGATCGCTACCACCTCTCTGAGATCTTCAGGCATTTGTCTTCCCGCAAAGCTGAAGCTATTGAAAACATCCTGGGTGATTCGTATCGATTCTCCTCTCATCATGCTCGTTCAAATTAGGATAGTGCAGCGGCTTTCATTTCCTTGTCTTTTGATCCACCCTGTTCCATCTGTTGTCGAACTTGTAGTTGTAGATTTTATCTACTCGGTCCATCATGAGGGCCTTCATGATGAATTGGTAGATTTCCAACCCCCTGACCCCCGTCTATGGGTTAAAGAGGTTGATGAATTGGCCTTGGGGTCTAGGCGCGGGATACAATGGCTTAGTGGTCAGTATCGGGATCTGTTGCATTATGCAGCAAATGTGGACCCTCTTTTTGTGTATTGCCATCTAGACCACAGGCTTCTTCCCTCTATTAACATCGATGCGGCTCGCTTTCCAGTCCATTCTACGATAGACAATCTAAACAAACTTCGCAACCGCATCGGCGCCGATTTCCGATTCCTAATCAAGGAAGCTAATTCTCGCACTGGTGCTCCTAGCGGTGGCACTAATCGCGCATAGGTTCGCGTTTTATGTTAGCTTATGCCCGTTGGTCTTCCTTCTTGTTATGGTCTTCGGCTCCTCGTGTTTTTTTTGGGCTCTGTTTTGACCCTTCGCTTTCTTCCGTTCTGTTGGTCTCTTTTCCTCTGCGCTCTTCTTTTCTTCAATGCTCTTTCTTCCCTTCCCCTCTTTTTTTCTTCTCCCCCTCTCTCTCTCTTCTTCTTTTCTATTGTAAGGGTGGGGTCCCTAACCCTCTGGTTCATAGCTCTGTTCAAAAGCGTTTAACCATCAAAAAAAAAAGTGACTTACCTATGTGTACATTTTAAAACTAAATAAGACTCCCACTCGTAGCGCTAGGCATGCCAAGGGATTACAATGCAAATAACAGACAATAGACATCTCAAAACAATCCCCTAGCTTCATCCTTGAACCCACGGGGAAAGAAAATGGGTTGAAGGTCTTCCATTCTTCATCTTCGTAAATGTCCCAGAAATGGGGACATTACACCTCTAAAAACAGCCTTGATTTCAGCTAAATTATTCGTTGTGTGACCCAATTTTTCTGAAAATAAAAAGGCGACTGAACCATCAGAAAATCTGCTTATTCCTCCCATGCTTGCAATACCGGGATTTCCTCTAGATGCACCATTTATATTCAGCTTTCCAAATCCATGTCCCTATAGCTTATAACAATAGATGTATCATTCACAACTTAGCCACACATGCAGCATGGAAGTGATAGGTTAAATTCACTAATATCGGTATTGGATTTTCCCCAATTCTTCCTCAAATGAAGCAATTCCCTCCTTGCATAGGACATCCCTCTCCTAGCTTGTCCTCTACAACATTTCCTTTTAACCAAGCCGATTTCCTCAACCAAAATTCTACAATTTATTTGTATCACTCTTCTTTAGGTTGTCTTTCCCATTTGCATAATGTTTGTTTCATATCATTCCTCTTCTTATTGGTTTCGTTTGAGAAATTAGGTTTCTTAGTGTTTTAAGAGGGTCACATGACACCAAGCTCATGTGGAAATGAGATCACTTTGTTTGTTTTGAGTTTGTCCATGACAAAGACTTCATATATTAGACAAAATATTCTTGGACCTTTACATTCAAATGTTTTTAACAAGTTTGGAAGAGTTGAGAAACAATGCATCCTGCAATAGCAATTTCAAGATGTAGGCTTCACATATACCAATTTGATTCTTGCTAGTATTTTTGTTTAATCAATATGCCAAATAGGAACAAAATAAGGGATTTATCATTTTATGTAGCTTTTAACAATAGACTTATCATCCACAATTTAACAATGTATGTAGACCGGAAATTAACTCATCTCCAAGTCAATTACTGAAATTCCCCAATTCTTCCTCAGCTGAAAATTCCTTCCTTGCTGTTATCAGCCAATTTTGACTGCGCAAAATTGTCAAAAAAGACAATTAAATAATTAAAAATGAGAAAATTTTGAAAAGTATTACTTTGCATGGTTCATTGGACTCCTTGCGATCGTCTTATTTTTGTGATCGTTTCGGTCTTCGTTTCGTGATTTTCGGGCAAGAACTCTTCCCGCCAGGCTATAAAACGCATTAAAATACATTAAAATAATTAATTAATATTTAATTAATTAATTGCTCCTTGTTTGATTAAATTAATCACTTAAGGAGTATTTAATTAAATAAATATAAATTAAGATTCATCCGACAAGTTTTGGTGCCGGGGAAGTTAGCTTTTGTTTCCAACTGTCGGGTTGGCATCCCAAACCCGGATTTCCACTTTCCTGGCAATTTCCTTCAAATTCCCCAGACGCGGGTTTTCCTTTGCCAATTGCCAAATCATGGATTGGCAAACGGGCATAAAATTCCCCAATTTCCCACATGGGGAAATTGGACGGGGATTGCCAACCCATTTTGCCATTCCCGTTGGCAATTGCCCGTTACTTTTCCCATTTCCCCTGGCAGTTAAGCCACTACCCGGGATGAGAGGAAGTCGAATTAATCCTCGTAACTTCCTCCATCAAACCCGGTGGAAAAAGTCCGAAGAGAAAATATTTTGTTTGACATTATGTAAGAGAAACCCACGCCATTGTGAGCAAAAGAAATTAGTCACAGCAAAAGAAAGAAGAATTAAGGCAAATATATGCGCATTGTTTTAAAGACAAAGTTTTAAGAGAAAACGTGAACAGTGCGTGAAAGAGACAGCAAGGGCAGGAAGAGCCAAACGTGCACAGTGCGCAGAAGAGACAGCAAAGACAAAGTTTTAAGAGCAAACGTGAACAGTGCGCGCCCAGCCATAAAACCCACGCGCCCAGGGACAGGACGCGCACAGTCTGGGGAATGTTGAATGTTATTCATCTTGTTCAATAACAGTGCGCGCTGCTTAAGAAACTTGCTCCTGAAAGCTACAGGCCATCCTACAACAATGACCACAGTCAGCTATAGTAGAAGAACGAGATAAAGGTTTAGTTGAGTTGACTCGCCTTTTCATTTTGGAAAGTCACTTCCAACAAGCAGATCGACCAACTATTTTGTTATCTGCTCAGTACCGAATACATCCTCAAATTCGGGATTTTCCTTCAAAACGTTTTTATCAAAATCGATTAAGTGACAGAGTGTTAACAGGAGACCTGATGAAGGTTATTACGGCGCAGAATGAAACGATTCATACTGTTCAGCATTTCATTTATTCTTTTCCCCTAGAAATGAATTGAATGTGAAAGCCAACTCTGAAAATACCTGCTTGGCCGTTCCGTGTACTACATCCTTGTTACTTGTAAATGGTCTCTTTGAGAAACTCTAAGGGCGATAGGCAAAATTTATACCTGTCCATTATGTAAATCCAATCAGACAATAAAAAAAAAAAGTATTCTTTTACCAAGTTCAGAGAAACTTGTTGATTGGAGCTCGGATTGCAGAATCCACTGCCAAAATACCGAGGGAACAGCTGCGACAATAAAGTTTCCACGCCTTAGCCAGGGAAGAGAGGAAACTCCATTCACGCAAAATATTAAAATCGGGAGATTTTAATTGTTATTGTCAGAGTTAGAATCCGAGCTTGGTCTCGATTTGTTTTTATTGACATATTAAAAGTTTGTAATCCGAGACAATTATTATTATTATTATTTTATTTTAAATAATAATAATAATAATAAAACAGAAAATATTTTTCTTGCATTGACGGGGTGTTGGAGACTGAGACCCGGCCCCGTTTGCATTGTCTGGCGTGCCTGTGTCACTGCTTTGTTAAATTCATAAATGGCCGAAAGATCCAAATCTGCAGGGAGATCGAGGAAACCAGTGGAAAAATATAATAAATCTGCCCTGAAATATGAATTCCAAGGAATTATTCCTCCCAGCTCCATTAAGTCGGCGTATGACAACATCACCGATACAAATCTGGGTCATATAAACGTGCAACAGTTTTGCGAGCGAGTGAAAACTGAAGGCAAGACCATTTTCTCTGATAGGCTTTACCACAGTGGCCTACCTCAAGCAGCAGCATTCCCTGTCTCGGTGCAGTGTCCGGAATTGGTGATTGCTTGTGCAGAGCATTACGACCCTGAGCGACGAGGAATTTATAAAGACAACCGCGAGCCTTTCCTCTTAATCACACCTGAACACATTGAGGAGTTGCTCGGGATACCTGATTTTCCTGAGAATGCAGATATCACTCGCCAGTCTGCGCAAGATTTCTGGGACGAAGAACCCCTAAGATGGAGCAAAATGGTTAACAACAATTGGCTGGTGACCAAGAGACCTCGGATTGACAGGCTCCCCAAAGAACTGTACCGCGTTGAGTTCGTGGAAGAGATTGGAGACATGATCACTCTCCTAAGTCGAGTTTTTGGTTTGCCTTCTGCAAGGGTCTTCCACCCATGGATGTACCAGTTTATCTGTATCATCCTAGCCAAGAAGGAGTTTGTGGACTGGGCCACCATCATCAGCAACACCATTCACAAGCAATTGATAGAAGTTAAAATGACTGGATGCTTCTACATGACCTCATATCTGACCTATGCAGTAGCACGAAGGAAGTTATTTTCGGGACTTGAAACGAGAGGAATCCTGGGGTCATCAAACAACGTTTTTCACTATTACCCTCAGCTCAGCTTCAAAAATAGTTCTCACCATTTTAGAAGAGTCAATGACGCATTCACCTTCCGCGTAATCCGGAACTTGAATCGAAATACAGAGGAAAGGTTTTCCAAAGAAGCCATGAGTGTCATTTCCCAATGGGGAACCTGGTTTATACAATTTTCATCTTTTTCCTACATCCGTGTGAGTGGCTTTGCTGGGACCCCGTGGAAACTTCCCAAGTACGTCAGTGATAAGTGGGCGTTAATGGAGCTGGCGCGACAATTGTTCCAAGTTCACTGCTTGCTTAGTGACAAGCACCGCCCAGGAATTCATTTCCTGATCCAAATCGGGGAATACCAATGCCCAAACTTATTCAGTGCACAACTAATGGAAAAGGAGTTTGCTCTCATAACCATCCATCCATATGTGAAGAGAGCCCAGTTCGATATCAATGGTTATATGCAAACGATTATGGGAACAAAGTATCAACATAATCCTACCATGGAGGATTTCTGGGCCGCTTGCTCGGATGAACATGAAGTAAGGAGACGGGAGTACTCTCGCCTAACACTTGCTCAGATCAAGGCCTTCCACATCCGGAGTCCTCCCGATTCATTCATAACCAATGATGAAGATGTCGTTGATCCCTCGTACGATGCCATTGCCTTCACACCGTTGCCTCGAATCGACTGGACCAAAAGAGATGAATTTTCTCTCGATGGCAAGAACCAACCAATTATCGAAAGAAGCATATCTTGGTATGATAAGGAACTTGCCAAATTTCAAGCAATTCCGAATCCCGTTTCAGAATCACAAAAATTGCCTATATCAGGACACCTCCATTCGACCAAGGTTTCTTCTCGATCAACTTCGTTACCATCCAACCATACACGACATACAAGAAAAGAATGGTTGCCGAAATCTACTTCGCCGAACAACGTGTCACGAAGAGAGAGAACCAGAGATCCAAACCCTGAAGAAGGAAAGGAGCGTGTGTCTGGATTTTCTACCTCGAGTAGAGATTCTTCCACTCACATCATTAATAGCACTCATACGCTAGTAGCAAATGATCCTCAGCCATGCTTCGAACAAACACCCACTCAAGTACAAGTAATTCAAATATCAAATACTTCGGAGCACGTAGTTCATGAAGAGATTTCCCAAAATCTCCCGAACGATCAAGAATTGGACATTGAGGTTGTGTCTCCTCCAATTGAGGCCGTTGATAGGATTCAAGAAGGATCTCATGATGTCAGGGATGATGAGGATATTGATTCAAGCTCCAGGATTCTATATGCCGAGATAGTAAACGAAACTCCTTCTTGGGTTGATTCAGAAGTGAAGAAAAGGAAGAGAGTTGTCAAGCCAATCGACATTGATTTTGATGCCCTTTTCAAACTGTCGAATGACGCTATTCCTAAGAAGCCCAAGGTACTTTCTCGAATAATGGTGGATAATGATGGAAACAAGTTTGCAGACCTTGCCATTCCACGAGTGGATAAAGAACGTAATGCTATGACGCCAGCCGACTATGAAGTTTCCAGACTAGGACTTGGGAGATCCACGTTGGAAAGTGACATGGCGATGGCTCGAGATTCAATTGATATCGTGCTAAAAAGATTGGAAAATACAAGTCCCAAAATTCTCGGCTCAAGGCTGAAAAGAGTCAATTGGTGGAGTATGTTCAGCATTTGATAAATCCCATATCATCCACCTTCCCAGTACCTGATGCGGTGGCTGCCCCAGATGAAGAGACTCTTAATTTGTCAAAGGAAATAAACACGTTGGGCCATGTCACTAAAACTTGGCTTTCGGAGATTCTCGTTTTGGGCCAAGGAGCGATCAAGACTGCAGTTAAGCTTCATGAAGATATCAGTGTATATCTAGATCCAATTCTTACTTTCAAAGGAACTCTTGTTTCTACGATAGCAAATTTGGATGAGATATTGCCCAGTCTACAGGAGATAACAAGTATGGAGTCTTCAGTGTTGGCTATCGAAGGGATTCTCGAATTTGAACATCGAGGGACACGTTTCCTCTGGTGTCTACATCTCAAATCGAGAAAGACGCTTCTTGTGGATTCTATGATCCATTATGATAACATGTGCAATGAAGTTTTCGCTTCACTTTCCTCAATCCAGGATTTCATAGCTGAAATTCCTTGCAACCTAGTGAATGAGCATAATCAAAGGTGTTAGATAGAAGAACAATTCTCACGATTGTTCAAGGACATGTACACTCCTGCCAACAATTTTTCGGCGGTTTCCATGGAACGGTGTATCAAATTGAAGAACTTGTTTGAGGATGTTCAGTCTAAAATTGTTAATTTTAATGATATGCCAAGTACAATTCTTGAATTGCAGGTATTTTGTGAAGCTATTCTTCGGTCAAGTGAACCTCCAGAAGAGGAAAAGATGTTTGAAACTTTGGGAAGGTTTAGATCCTTTCAATTATCAAAAGCAGCAGATCCTAATTTCACCGGCGGTGTGGGAAGTTGATTTCTTGATATCTAGCGAATTGGGAGAGTCCATTTCTCATACGTTTGAGATAGGCGGACCCCGTTTCAATGGATAAGGCACTGGTTATTATTGTATATTTTTAAAGGTGTTTTTTTTTTCGGGGAACATTGGATATTTTAAGTGATTTCTATTTTTGGGTTGTATTTAATAAAGTTGGTTGAAAAAAGTCAAAGTCACTCAAGTGCCCTATTTAATGTGCATTTAAAACCCTAACTACTTTGTAACCAACTTTTGGGTTATAAAAGGAAGTGAGGGGCTCATTTGTAAGGGTGACTTTGAGAGAGGAGAAGAAGATACTTTTGTGCAAGCTTTGTTTTCAGAAGAAACTTTGTGTTCTTTGTGAAAAACATTTTGGAGTTAATAGAATAAGAACTTTGTGTCTCATTCATTGTCTCTTGTAGCATTTGGTGTTCTTATGTTCATTAGATGTTAGGTGTTTGAATCTTGCATGCGAATATTATCTTTGATCCTATTGTCAACATTAGTAATCAGTTGTTCTAGTTCACAGTGATCAAGCTCTGACTATCTACTTGCTCATGTGTGTTCCCTTTTGCATGTTCTTGTTTGGCTAACTCAAACTCCGTTTTATTTGTGTTGGTTATTCATCTTTTCTCTTCATGCAACATTAGGCTCTGTTTTTACCTAACTCTTGCATGTTCTTTCAGTCCATTCCATTCCACTCCTTTCTTTCATTTCATTCCATTTCCTTCATTCACTCTTCTTCCATTGATGTTCCAAAACACCCCCCACATACAATTTTGAATGTACAGATGTAAATACAGTTTTGGTTTTCAATAAAGGCAGCCTCACCTTCATTGAGGAGGGACTTCGTTCCCACACTGTTGCATGTCATTTGCATGCGTGCAAATCCATATGCTAACACTTGCATAGGATATATTTCTCCTAGATTGTCCTCCCTGGCATTTACCTTTAACCAAACTAATTTCCTTCAACAAGGTTCTACAATTTATTTGTATTTCTTTAGGTTTTCTTTCCCAACTTCGTAATGTTTGCTTCATATATCATTCCTCCTATTGACTATATTTGGGCAATTATGTTTTGTACACACCCAAAATTAACGTGGTGCAATAAACAGAAAACAAATCTCTGGTGATGATAAAGCTCCTTCCAAGCCATAATGGAGTGAAGATCCCTCCCCTATCTCTCTTTGCAAAAACCCTTGTGCCTCTTTTATTGCTCTAAAAGGTTCAATTTTAATGTTTTCAAAGTTTTATGCTAAGTTTTGATGACCATAGCAGAACCGTCGGCCAAGATTGGTCGTCTGTTGTGCACCACCAGTCTAGCTTGACCGGCAGTCAAATCATCGCATAAATGAAATTTCACACACGTGATTTTGTTACCCAATCCGTTGCAATTTAATTTCCGCCTTCATTCCTTCATCAAATTTGCTAAGAATAGGCTCGTTGAATTCGTCTCCGCTTACCCATTCTTATTTACTATATTTAGCTCTCTTATTACTATTGTGTAATGTCCCTTTTCCCTCGCCCATGGCCTAAGGGCCAATACGCGCCCTAACCCTAGTCATGCCCAAGGGGTTACGGACACTATTTTGCTATTGGGTATGGGCATCTAGTCCAGTTATTATTTTCTATTGACTGGGTCATAAAGTAGTTTTAAAAAGGGACTAGATGTTATGTTTCATCATTGGGGCCACTTAAAGTGCCTTTTTGGCGACTTGAGAGGACATGCATGGCATTAAATGTTATATTTCTTCATTGAGGTTACTTTATGGGCCTAGGCGCCTAGGAAGGAAAAGCAACTTCAAGTTATTTTTAATAAGGCCCTCTTTTTGGGAAAGTGCGCCTTGAGTGTTTTAGGGTTTCTTTGACATGAAAAGGTTATAAAAGGAAGTGAGGGGTGAAAGGATAAGGATTCATACATACACTTATATTTCTTTTCATGGTGCAACTGCTGTTTGCAACTTTTAGCTTGTGGAATAAAATCCCACGGGTTGGATTTTTTATTTTTGAGTGGGATATGTTGTTTTCCTGAGAAATTTTGTTGTAAACAACTAATACATTGTTTAATTTGTCTTTGTCTACATTCCAGCCATTACCTTGTATCAAACCAACCAGCTCTTTTGGATCTTCAATTGCTATTATTGCTTTGTCTTTCACTTCTTCTCACCCAGATCATATTGGAATCCTACAAATCTAGAAGGAGCATACATATTCTGAGGAGATATCAAATCATCACAATAAACTTGGTAACAAACCTACCACACGACTGCAATGACCAGGTTCGGGAGATGCATTTCGATTTTCTTTGGTTTGGTTAATACTAGTATGTTACAGATCTCTAAAAGCTTTGTCATTTAGAATCTTTATGCATTTGTAGAAGTTTGTTTGTATTCACTTTAAATTGAAAAGATCTTATATAAATATTTTCCTCTCTTCCGTCATCTCGACTAATTTTGTCTTGAAGAATCCTCATTGTTGATAATCAATCCCCTGTCCTATTCTCTCGTAGATCGGCTTGGGGAAAGATTAGAAGTGGGGAAAGAAGGATTTTAATTTCTTTTGTCTTACATTTCAATAAGTAATTTTACCGGGGACAATTTGTCTGGGTTGAAGGAAAAATCTTCTGAGAAGGTTCCCCTCCTGACAAACCAAAGGTAAAAACTTTCGTTGTAGGAAGCTTTATTTAAAAAATTGAGATAGCATTTTTTCCACCAGAAGCTTCCATATTTATTTCAGTTCTAATATTCTGCAATCATGGAGGTAACTATAACTTGGTTGTCACTCTGTTTTCGTTCAGTTATTTTATTCCGAAAAGTAGCAATAGATTAGTTTCTTTTATTTATTTCTTCTTAGCTTGTTAATTGTTTCAACTATCTTCCAAACACTTGCAAAGTCCAAAAATATTGGTTAATTGTTTAGTTTTACTTCTATTTCATTTAAAAGTCATCCTCTGAAAATACAAAAACAAAGAAGTTTAGAATAGTTGGTTATCATTTGTTTTATTGAATGAGTGGTTAAATGTTATTTACATAAATTAAAAGCATCTTTCTAAATCTTTTCATTTAAAAAAACATGTTTTCTTGTTCATTTATTGTTTGTGTTAATTAAATCAACCCAAAAGCAAAAACATCAAAATTTAGCTATTACGAATCTCACGCTACCCTAAACTTAAGTCTATGCTTCTCCTTTAGCCCCTTTCATCGGTCCTCTTACTCGTGAATTGGGGTCTACACAAAACCATTCCCCATCTCAAACCAACCTCACAAAATAATTTTCGAACCAAGCATCAATCCACCTAGTATTGACCGATACCAAGGAAACATAGACATGGGACTACACGCGTTAGTCTTTCTCCCTACTTTTTTACCCCCATTGATCATCAACCAATTGGAGGCATTAAAGGAGCATCTTAACACAACCGAATATTTTTGGATTTGATAAAATGCACCCACTCAAGCATGCAAATCTCATAGTTCATTACTTCATATTTCATTTTCTTTGTTGCATGACCCTCTTCAGAGAAGAACATACTTTGAGATGAAACACACATTTTTTTGAGAATCTTAGAGCCTAGCAATATCTTATTTTGTATCACTGACATAGAATAAGAGATATGTGTCCCCATTATCCTTGATCACAACATCTCTCATGAAGGGATAAGTAGAAGTTTCATTGCTTTAGACAAGCAAGTGGTACACTCGCAAATCTATTGGCAGAGGATCCCTTACCTACCTCATCCCGATCATTAGCCACCTATACTTTTACGGTATTTACCATTACCCATCATTTTCATCACTATATCCAACCCCTATTTTTGCATCATCCTCTCACACTTCGATTGTCTCGGCCCGACCTCACGAAGTCGAGTACGCAGGTTAGTCGTGTCATTTTTCGTGTTTACAATTTCCTGGTGTTGAAATGAGATGACTTCACTTGTTATGTTTGTGATAAACATATTTGAGAGTGTCCACAAGTTCATGTGGAAATGAGATGACTTTTCTCGTTATATTTGTGATTAACATTTTGAGTGTGTCCACAATGAAGTCTTCTTATATTAGACAAAATATTCTTGGACCCTTGCATTTAAATGTTTTTGAAAAATTTGGAGGAGTTGAGAAGCAACGTTTCCTACAATAGCAATTTCATGGTGTAGGCCTCACATATAGCAAATTTAGTCCTATTATTTTTTTAATCTATGCTTAATAGGGAAAAAAGGAAGGATTTTATATAGCTTATAACAATAGGCTTATCATTCACAACTTAACCACATATGTTGATACCGGTACTGCAGTTCCCCCTCTCCGTAAGCAGGAATTTAGATGCTCATATGTATATGGTTAACATGCAGTGTAATCCTCTTCCATCACTAAAATGTAAAGATAAATATCTATTTCTACTTGACCCCCAAAATGAGGAGCAGAGCATGGCTATTACAAACATACCATGGATATCTAAAATAGATAGCATTTGATATTTATTTTCTCCCTTGCATTGGGCTTTGAGATAGCTAATTCATGTCTATAACCAACTTCGCCATATCCATCCTGTATAATAATATCAAAACTGAACAAAACCAGCATCCCCTTACAAAGGAGCTTAAATTTAGTTGTGATCCCTAACAAGGAGATTTTAAATGAGACTATGTCCTTCAACCACAAGACAACTGACTTTCCCATCTCGATTCAATGGACCTGCAATGGTAGAGCTCAAATATGATTAGATGCAACAAAGCATCATTTGCTTCAACATCTCCTTCAAAGTAGAGTACTAACCCACAATTGTTTTATCATCTCATAACTCTATGTATGACTTTCCTACCTATGTTTAGTTCTAAAATATAAAATTAAACTTCCTTGCCAAAGTTGTAAGAATAGTTACTAAATCCAGCCGGATACGGATTTTTCAGCCCCGGATAAGTTTGGTCCGGGTCGGCACTATTTTATTTTGAAAAAAATAATAGGATTTTTTGTTTTTTGCAGGAAAAAGACGCCCAACAACTTTATATATTATTTAATATTAAATATATAAACATTTTGTATTATGTTTTTTATTTTTTCATTGTATTTGTCAATTTTACTTATTTATAAAATTATGCTCATATATTTATATGGACCAGATATTTACAAACTTTTTCATGAATCCCATATTTTTGGATTTTTTTCCCCTCCCGAACAGATTCAGATTTGCGGACTTGGTGACTATGGTCACAAGGGCACTATCAGCACAAAGGTGATTCCATGTTATCAAAAGATGAATTTCATACGGAACGCAGTGTTCCTCTGCTAGAACAAAAATAATCATAGAACGTTTTTGCATTTACATCTCATATGATGATAAGGGGAAAAAATAGATTTCCAAAAGCCTACCTGCAAACTAATATTTCTTATGCATACAGTTCAAAATAATTAAGGACAAACAAAATCTACCAAGATGACATAAATACCTCATATTTGCCAAAAACTGACTTTTAAAGTTGCTTGAGGCTTCTGCTCGACGTCTAGCATCAAGATGACTTATCAACTCTGCCCGTAATTTCATTTCTTTTGAGACTCCACTTGTCAAAATTAAAATGCAAACGCATCCTATGATAAGAATACAAAAGGATGCTGATATAAGATAAACAAAAGTAGCATGACCGCGACGATCAACCTCCCCCAAGACGAATGACCTCGGAATGATAATGACTCCCACCTAGCATACATAAGAATCATTTGATGTAGTTTCATTAGACAAACCAAAACTGTTGTCGATTTTTCTTTAATGAATTCTTAGACTTTTTGTGGATGAATTCTTAGACAAGCTATTTGATAAATACTCATTTAAACATGTGGCATGTTCGAATCCTTTGTTCAAAGTTGGATTCTTTTAGAAATAGCAATTTACAATAAATTTTGCAGGTAAGGATGGTCATTATGGAACTAATTAAAATTATCTGTAAGGGGAGTATATTGAACCATTATTTTTTAAAGGTAAAAGGAAATGAACATAGAATTACTAATGAAACTTTATCAAGCTTGAAGATGCGTCTCGTGCTATAAACAAGTCACATCAATTTAAATCATACAAAATATAAATGTGAATTATCCACAGTAAATAACATATTGTGCTGGAACACATAGAATTTTAGAATCTACAAATGACGAGATAGATATATGACTAATAAAATCTGATGGAACCATAACAGCTTAGGAAATTGTATGAAGAGAAATAGCTGCCAAATTGCATCCTATCTGAATATAAGATCTTTTTTATGTCAAAGTATTTCTTTTAAAAAACATCAAGAAATTGAAATATACATATTTACAGAAGTATATGACTGCAATGATCAAATAGCAATGTAAGCAAATAACAGCTAGAGATTGCCATAGATGACGATTTCATAACTTCATAGGATTTCACATTAATACAAGGTTATCATCAAAAGTGCACCTTTTCAGAATAATAACTTAACTAATTAAAATTTATTCAGCAACATTAATCAATCTCAGTTTACTTGATGCTTAACTACATATTAAATGCACCCACGTATGCCCTGTGCTGCCTACACTTATACCCTCCCCCAAAAAAAAATAGCCAGTTTCCAAAATGTCTACTCCAGGGGTTGCGTGTCAAAATAATTCTGTTGTTCAACTTCTTTGCAGAACTGAGGGCTTTACTAAGTTGATAAGGCTGAGGTTCCATGATCTGTGGTCCTTTGTCATGCATTGCCTCACTATTCCCCTCTTACTGTTTCCGGAAAACCTACTAATCGTGTGATCATCATGATCCTGATGAACTTGAAATGATGGGTGCCAATCCTTCTTCAATCTCTTCATATGAGGCATTTCATCAAATCCAGTGTAGGTGGAATTATGAAGGCAAACTTTGCAATTGCTAGAATTTTAAATTTCTCCAATTCCACCTTCAACTTCTCATTTTCATTATCTGAGAGGACCAATGATTTCTTTAATTTTTCTAACCCCGCATTCAAGTCATCTGTCAGCTTCACATATACAGCATGTGAGTCAACAATCTATCGCAATAAACAGTTTGCTTGTTGATTGCAGTTTCCGTTTCTTGTTCATCCTGCCATAACTCCTCAATATATTGCTTCTGCTCTTACAGTTTTGTTCTTGTCTGACTATACACTTCTTTCAAAATTTCATTCTGCTCTTCTTCTTTTACCAATTTTTTCCATACCACATTCAAAAATATGTAATGTTGGTCATTCGGGACAATAATATAAATTCATTTCATTTGGCATCCAATGTTTGCATAGGAATCTGCATCATTTTTGGCTTCTTGAACATGTCATATTCCAAAGGGTTAAATAACTTATTTTTTTATGGCAATGAAGTTGCTGCTTTTTTGGTTTCAGGTGCCATGAATAAAGATTGGGCTGGAGGTGGTGTCGTCTTTTCCATGTCTTTCATTGTTACAACCTTTCTTCTCTCCCATTTTAATGGGATTTCTTCTTCCGAAGTTTCATCTCCTCCCAAGGATGTCGCTGCAAATACACATCAACCTTCTTTGTCTTGTGATTTTTGTAAAATTTCTTTTACTCTGTTGGACCATGTACTAACTCCACTGCCCTGCACATACTCGGTCTTTTTTGTTAATCCTCCCACACATAGCAATGAAAAATATCAATCAAGATGCATGCACAATGAGCAAGTAAAATGGCTTTTTGGGTCAATTTTACACCTCACCAGCTGGTTGTTTATCTTATTCACTACAAAATTCCCAGTTGTATATTGTTCCTTGTGAAAAGCCCTAAGTGTACCTTACACTCCACAACGGCAGCTCATTGTTCCTTTATCTTAAAAATACAAAGAACTTGAGAAAATTCTACTACTTCATTAAAGACCACATTCCTTATTGCTTCCACTTCCACCCCGTGTGGTTTTACTATGACCATAGGGCTTCCATTGCAGCTGTCCTGAGGGAATTTTCCTCTTAATGGCTTCTTGAGTCCCAGCTGCAGTGCTTTTTCTCTATGTTTTGTGAATCAAAAAGTTCATTTAACGAGTGAGGTGATGTTTAACTCGTGTCCTCTATAAATCATTGTTTTTTTCTTAAATTGGAAGGAAAGAAACAGTAGAATTTTCAGGCAAATCAGTAAAGATAGATTTTTTGTTTGGGAGAAGACCAAAATCAACATAGTGGAAAGCCTAAAACATAAGATATCTTTGCCTCAAGATATTTCCCCTGAGTGGGAAAATATTTGTAATCAGCTTAACATTGATCCTAAGGATGTTTCTTGCCCTAGGTTGCCGAATAAGAAGAAAGCTCTAAAGGATGGCCATTGGAATAATCCCCCTCTAGGATTTGGAAGGTTGAATACAGATTTGGAAGGGGCTTCCATAGGAAATCCTGGGAAAGCTGCTATGGGAGGCATTGGTAGGGATGTTGACTGTGGGGTCCAATTCTTTTTTGCTGAGAATCTTGTATTTACTACTAACAATCTTGCTGAGGTTAAAGCTATCTATAAAGGCATGCAGGAGGCCTTGAAAATTGGATGGCATAAGATCCAAGTTGAGTCGGAGTCCCAAATCATTATTCACCTGCTTTCTAATAACAAATGGGACTCTCCTCCCAATTGGCGTATTGCCAAAGAGGTGTGGAAGATAAAACAACTAAGGGGAAAATTTCAAAAGGTCCAATTCAATCACATTCCTCGTGAAAGGAGCAAAGTTGCTGATGGACTGGCTAACTGGGCTCTGGACAACAAGGACCTGTTGTGCTATGGCATGCCCCCTCCATGGTGGTCCAACAACCTTCAAGAGGATATCAGATATATTCTTAATCTTGATTCTCTGTCATGATTATTTCTTCTACTTTTTTGTTGTATGATGCTCAAGCTTGGACCAATAGCTTTCAGGCTTGGCACAGCTGTATATGTAATTTTGTATTTTTCATAATATAATGTTCTATTGTTGCAAAATAATAATAATAATATGTTAGCAGAACCACTAAGGATCATGAATCTACAATCACCATTGGTGTCCCCAGATTTCACCCTGAAATCTGGGACTACCCATTTGAAAAAAAATCTCTCTTTTTAAAATAACGGGTCTTTTCGTGTTTTTATTGCCAAAAGATGTATGTATTAAGTTAAGATATTCCGAGTGAATCATATGAGCCAATTTTGACAAATACCCAAATGCTAAAACTCATTTTATCCCTCTGCCAAGTTTTGTCTGCGGGAAATTTTTATTTAATTATTTATTAAATAAATAAAGCCTCGTTCGAAGTAAATTGTGCTCCGGTTGAACCTTGTTGAAGTTTTGCATGCCAGCATTCACACATCTCAATAGGATTCTCGCCAGGAATGAATTCAGAGCATTGTCTGCAACTTCTGGCAACGTTTTTCGTTTTATTTATTTCTTTTGCGTTTTTCTCCGATTTTCTCCCAAAAGATGTATGTATTAAGTGCAACTTGTCTATGCAACGTTTTTCCCTGTTTTATCTGTTCTTTGTTTTGTATAGTTTTCTCCAATTTAATCTCCTGCAGCATTGTCTATGAAGATTTACATCTACGGCCTCTGTTCTTTGTTCTGTATAAGTCTGTTTAATTAGCCTGAAGCATCTGGAGATCCGAGTGAATCTACGGCCTCAGCACCAGAAGGAATCAGCCTCAGAATGCAAACTTCTGACCAAAAAAGATGAAGTCATGCACAAAAAAGCCTCTCCTTAGGCAAGTCACACTTTTTCGAATGAATGGGTTTAAGCTGCAATGGGATTTTTGGTAGTGGCAGGTAGGCGGGAATTTCTTACCTACCTTACACGGTACTTTTTCCTATGAAGTCAAAGTCACTTAAACTGCGATGGGAATATTAGAGGCGGGAATTTCTTACCTGCCTTGCAGGGTAAAAATTCTCATTATAAAATAAAGAAAAATCACTTAAAGCACAGATGGAAATTTTCTGCCTGCCTAGCAAGCTAACTTTTCCCACCAAAGAGATTTATTCACCCATGCAAGTCGCACTTTATCAAAGGAGGCTAATTTTAATACAAGTTGCACTTTTTGGGAGATGTTTTAATTTGCCAGTGGGAATTTTGGCAATGGCAGAAAGGCGGGAATTTCTTACCTACCTTGCAAAGTAAAAATTCTCATTATGGAAGTCAAACAGCTTAAGTGGAAGAAGGGATTTTTGGAGCTGCGATGCAGGGTGGAAATTCCCGTCAAAGTTGACTTCTTATTTTTAGCATTCACCCTTGCCAAAAAGTGCGATCCATCTAGGCATTAAATAATGCTTTTAATGATATTTATAAATAATTTCTCTGCCTAATTTTGGCACCAAGAATGGGATGGAAGTCAATGTAAGAGGGTGAGCTGAAAATAGGTCATGTATGCATGCTAAAAATAAATAAAATAAATTTATTTAAAAGCAACCAGCAGGACGCATAATTGGGCGCCCAATTTGGGTGAAAAAACGTGATTGTTTATTAATTAAATTGCCAGGAATAGAAAGAGCAATTATTAAAAATAGTATGTTGAGAGTTATATAAGCATGGGCTGCCATAATGAAGAAACAATTAATTCTTTTTGCTAAGGATTGCAGCCCAGACAGTTTTGGTGCCAAGGAAAGGAGGTTTTGTGCATCTGAAGGTGTTTTTCATTGCCAGGTAGCTTCAAGGTTTGGCGCCTGGGATTGGAATAGCTCGATTTATGCTATGATAATTATCTGCATGTTACTATAAGTGCCCAGGTGAATTTGAAAATATTTATGTTTGTTTTGCATGCAAGCAAAGCCTTAAATTTTAGGGCAGCAGGCTTCATATGCAGATTTTTGGTGACAGAAATCAAGTATTCATACTCTGGACTCCATCTTTGTCTGAAATAATTGCAAGTATTGATTACAGGTGTTCATACAAGTGAAAAGGAGTTCAAATCAATGTCAAGTACATTGAATATATCTTCTAAATCTGAAGAAATTGCTAGATCTGCACAAATTGATCCAGTTGCAAAGAATTCCGGCAGGATTAAAAGATAAAGAACACAGATAGAGATTGTTCAGACAGATTGCTCCAGCCATGATGAAGCGTGATGAGAGAGAAGGATCAGCAGAATCATGCATAGCTTCCAAATTTGTTGATATCAATGACACGGACATAGGCCTGGAACCCATATTCGAAATAATTGACAGATCCAGGGCCAGAAAGACATCTCTCATGCGGGCAATAAAAAGCAGTGGAATTATTCAAGCATCAGTGTTTCCAGTCACAGCTCAGTTGCCCAAATTTGTTATGAAGTGTGCAAGGTCATATCATCCTCTTTCCAGAACAATTCGGGATGCTACGGGAAAGACAATAATCAGGTTGGATGCACAGTTTAT
The DNA here is from genome assembly GCA_019776745.2 of Taxus chinensis. NCBI lineage: Eukaryota > Viridiplantae > Streptophyta > Pinopsida > Cupressales > Taxaceae > Taxus > Taxus chinensis. Next base: position 163,235,367 of record CM034155.1, on the reverse strand, counting down.
TAATTATTGTCTGAAGATTCCGACACGACAGGTGGTGATTGCAATTAGCATGTTGGATGTTGGCAACAGATGGGAGAAACACAAAGCAAATTGCGTGGGATCCAACTTGGTGCAAGAGGTGGATGATAATACTAAATTGCTTTGCAGGTTAAGTGGAGAAGCCAATACCCACAACTTCCGCTCATGGATGTATGCTTTCATAAGGACTATTGAGATCAACAGAGTTGATTCAATAATCAATTTGGCAGAGATCATCAGTGACAACATCAGTGAGCCACTCCGGAGTGTGAAGCGGACTTACAGCTTCAAAAGGACTTCATACCTGGTATATGCAACAGCCTCGCAGGGTATATTTTCCAAGCTGGATAGACGGGGCGTACTGGCGAAAAATTCTATTTTTGAGTGCTACCCACAGTTGACGGTTCCTGAATGCCACAGATTACAAAGCGGTCAACGATGGGTTCTTCTATGATTTCATCTGCAAATTAAATAGTGATCCGAAGACCAACAGGGTAAGCAAAGAAGCTTGGGAAGCTATATCCCAGCATGGTTGTATTTTCATCCAGTTTGCAAACTTCACCTATCTCAGGGTAATCGGCTTTTTGGGAGAACCGGTAAAGTTGCCGAGGTATCCAAATGACAAGTGGGTTATCATGGAGTTGTGCAGACAGCTCGTGGAGATGCATGACTTACAATCTAAGCGGCACAAGTCTACGGGTTTCTTTCCAGTCGCAGTGGGTTATTATAGCTGTCAGAGCATCCACAAAGCTAGAGGAGTCGAAGCTGAAATATTTTCTAAGTATGAACCTAAGTTCTTCCCAGCACAGCTGAACTTTGACCCAAATGGGGTAGCGAGGAAGACAATCTCCCAGGAATACTCACATGTGCCTTCGTTGGACAACTTTTGGATGAAGTGCAAGAACGAGCATGAAGTCAGAAAGAAAGACTTCAGCGGGTTATCGGCGCAACAAGTGTCTGATTATGGTTTGGCACGGATACCTGCAAATCTCACAAATGATGGGCATGTGATACTTGACTCGTATCATCAAATGGGAGGAGATAGAGCTGCTCTTCAGGAAAACATTGGTGGCTACCAGACGATTGAAGAAAGATCTTTCATAGTTTTGGTTTACACTTCGAACTGGTTGTTGACAAAGGGGTATTGCCTAGACAAAGCTTTGATGAATCAGATCACAGGCAGCTTTACTGCAGGAGACTCTAGCAAAAGGAAGCACAAAGGTGAAAGCAGCAGAAGGTCGAAGAAGCTTAAGGTTCACAAGAAGTCTCATACGTAGGAGAAGGCCAAATCTACAGCTATCGTGTTAGTTCCAGCTTCTCCGACATCAACTCATAGCACTTCGGAAGCCCCAGAACCTCAGAGAGACCTTGTTGTTCCTCCGTTGAATCCAGCGTCATTTGTATTTTCTCAACCACTCAGGTTTCACCTCTCCATGCGGAGAAGTTGAAAGCACAGATGGCGGAGTTTGAAAAGGCATTGTCTTTGGACAATTCAGAGGGTGGCAGTCACAACACGGTGGCAAATTTGGATAGAGCAGAATCAGAGCATGAGATGGTGGGTGCACTCGGTGACTTCCCATTCCCCGAGAAGCAACTTTTCATCATGGTTGGCTTTGCAAACAATCCCAGAAGCCAGAGAGGAGATCAACCTGGAGGAACATGACTTTCAGCTGCTCCTGAGTTCGGGTAGAAGAGAAAGAAGGCCTAAAGTTGCCAAAATGACTTATAGGTTGATTATTGAGGAATCAGGACAGAAGTTCGTTGAGTTATTAGTGCCAACAGAAGGAAAGCACAAGGGAGAGCTTACGGCAGCTGATATAGCAGTGACCAAAGTGCCAATAGGTCAAACTACCACAGAAGGATTAAAACAGGATACACAGACACTAATGAACGCTTTATTCCTTAAGCTTGACAAAGAGAAGTTTGAAAGAGCTAAGCTTCAAAAGCAGGTTGTCTCAACTATGTGAGATCATTGCTAAGGTCGCCAAACCTTCCTCTCAGCCCATTCTAGCACATGGGTAGGTAAGTAATCATCTGATGCATGGGGTAGAAGATGCAGGGGACCAAGTCAAAGCTATTGCCCAATGGAAAGAGCAAATCATTCACTAAGCTTCAAAGCAATTCGAACGAATACCAACTGAATTGGAGAACATGCACAAGGTAGTATCTCAACTAAAGGAACTGATGACACAGATAGAAGATGAGAACATAGTTGCTGAAAGTCATTTGGATACTTTAGCTAAGATATACTCATTGCCAGAGGACATGCTAAGGGCAGAGCAAATTGTACCTGGTGGATTGATGGAAAAGGGGAAGCAGTTAGAAATTTCAGTTTCCTTCCGCATAGAGATCCTCAAGCTCATGCTGAAGAGGATGCAATTACTGGAAAGTAAGATGGGAGAAGTGTCGGAGAGCATCCCAGATGAATTACCTGCTTCCCATGAGGAATTTATTCTGGCTGTGCGGAAAGAAGTTGATGAAGCCACCATACCTTTCACGATGGATTCAATTGGTAAACTCATAAAGCTTCAGGCAGATGTTGAGGGATATGGGTCTGGTTTAGAGAAAGTGAAGGCTAACGCTGTTGCTTTGTCTAGAGGGTTGCTGCAGTTCAGAACTGAGAGAGATGTTATTGTTAAAACAGATGGGAAGATGTTGAATTACATGTTTGACAAGTATATTCAATATCAGAACAAAAAAAAAGTGTAAGTGTTACAGCAAGCAGATCTTCATTCTTCTCTTCTTTCTTCTCTTATTTTCTATGTTCTCGGATGAAAAGGTAAAATTAAAGTTATTGGTTTAAAAACCATTACTTTGAGTTATTTGGAAAGATTCTTTACGATAGGTGACAGATGTGCACAATTTTGGCTTAAACTCCTGATGCATGTCACTAAGAGAGGAATTCTAGGAAAATGATTGTCAAATGTTCCCTTTACTACTTCTTCATGTTCTAGTTCAGTTGCAGTTTCCCATTTGTAATTTCCCCTCTACACACTATAAGTAGAGGAAGAACCTATAGGTTAAAGGATCGGAATTTGTAATCAGCATTCTTGAGTTCCAGACTTTGAGCTGAAACCCCTGATAGCTTTATGCAAGCAGAGGAATAGAGAAGAGGCAGATTTCCGGAGAACTCTATGTCAACGGTGCATTATTTTTCCACTTAATTCTTTCCTTTCATTTGAATTTTATTACCCCTAATAGGTGGCTCTTTTTAATTCATTAATTCATTTTTGTTCCTTAACGTTTTCTTTTTCTTTTGACACACTTATTAAAAGCACATTGATAGTCTGTCATCAGTCATGATTGTCCATCACCGGTAACCAGACATGTCCTTCTGAAGCTGGTCATTGATTACCACTTATAGATTCTTACTTAATTAATTCTTTATATTTCCAATCATTGTTCAAAACCGCTTCATTGCATGACACATGGTGTCAGCATATATAGATGTTTGCCAGTGTGAATGAACTTCATTCTACACCACTCTACTTTGACAGTCAGAGATTGGCATTGGGCTATTTGTTTTCCGATCACCACTCCTTATATTATCCTAGTCTTGATTTTGGATTTTCTTTGATACACAACCACCAATGATGTACCATTAGTGATGGCCAGGGAACATAAACTTTTCCCAAATTGGAGTCAAAGTTGTATTTCTGCCAATTTTTCCATGGGTTCTGCTTGGCAGGCATCAAACAACAATTTTGAATGGCAGTCACCACTCATAATGAAGCTACAGTTATTCGTTTTTCATGTTCAGATAATGGCTTCATTTCAATGAAGTTGATTGCAATATCTCTTTTTGTGTGATATCATCTTGATTTAGATGCATTAATCAAGATTGGGTACTTTGCTCCATCTTCATCTTACAACTGCACTGATCCATTATTGTCTTCTAACGACACTGATCTTTTGTTGAAGAAACAATTTTTAAGGACCATCCCATTGCATTGGTTTCTATCATTCCTTTCTTAATTTTCCATTGTATTTTAGAGCTAGTATGCCTGGATTGAACTGAATTTTTGTGTTTTTCGTGCCATTAGTTTTGTCTTCTTGTTCAATTTCTAGGAACCATTATACCCACATTCTCTTTTCATCTAGTTTGCTTAGCTTGAATAATCTATCCCGCAGATTTTGCTCACCATCTGATCAATTTTCTATTTACACCCTCAAGTTGGGCACCACAAATTCTATTCGTACAACAGAGACTTGTCCGTACATAAGATGAAACAGTGTAAATCTCGTTACCTTTTTTAAAGGTTGGTATATAGCCCCGTAGGGCTGCTGGTACTTTTTCAGCTCAATCGTGTTTCTCAATTCCACATGTTTATGAATGCTTGTAATCAAGGGCTTAATTGAGGTTTCATCTTGTCCATTTGCTCTACAATAATATCAAGTGGACTTATTGTGTTTAATTTTGTGTATTTCCATCGTTTCTGTTATCACCTCATTTATGAAATGTATGCCCATCACATTCTATATGGGGCATCCAAATCTCGTTATAATACTTTCATATAATAAATTTGACGTGTTTCTCATTGTACTGTCACACAACGCCTTTGCTTCCACTAATTTTATTAAGTATTATATTGCTACCAGCAAGTACATGTACCTTGTCCCAACAAAGTTTATCCCCAATTTTCTTGAATAACCCGTGGCATGGTTGGGTTTAGTGGTCAAAAAATTTCTTTCATCATTCATCCCATTCTTTGGCATGTATCGCATGATTTTACGGTTTACCCATTTGCCACAATCTCTACGTATTGTTCGCCACCATAACCCTCTTAATGGTTTTTTTATGTTGTGGCTTCCGCACACGTGTCCTGCGCCCTTCATGACCTCCTCTCAAAATTGATTCTACTTCTTTCTCCACGATATTTCTTCTTACAATATGATCCTTTCCTAAATGAAATAAAAGTCCATGGATCAATTGGATTGATCTTAATTTTACAATGATCTTTCTTCTTTGTGCCGGCGGCTTTTTTGGTACGAAATTCCCCGTGAATAGATATTCTCCTACTTTTTTCTACCATTTTTCCATTCAAACCAAAATGAGGAATAACCAAGAATCCAGTAATAATCACTAAACCCTTTGTGGGTTAACCATTTTGTATTCTTGACAAATGATCTGCTATTACATGGCTTATTCCTTTTCGTACTACTATAGAGAATGTAAATTCCTGAAATAGTAGTAGATTGTGATATCCTCCCATTCATTATTGGTTTATTTATAAAGTAAAGTCATGCTTGAAGATCCACAAAAAATACGAATAGGTTTGCCAAGATAAATTGTCTAACGATTTGCACTGATTATATCATCCCTAGTGCTTTTCTCTGTTGTATAATTTCTTTCCATGTTTCTCAACAATTTTCATGCAAAATATAATGGATGGTCCAACTTGTGTGTGCCTTATCCTTTGCGTATACAACCAATACCATAGTTAGAGGCATCAACATGGATATGGAATTTCTTATCACAATTTGGATGTGAGTTGTGACAGAATTGAGGCACCCATCAATATTGCTTTTAATTTCTGCATGGCTTCCTGTTGTTTTGGTCCCTGCTCAGACGCTACCTCATTTCTTATTCAGTAATCTAATGGCTGTGATAACCCTTCAAAATCATTTATGAATAGACGGCAATAGTTAGCATGTCCTAGAAAGGGTCTTACTTAATCAATATCTTTGGGATTTAGCAACTTGTTTATTACTTTTATTTTATCCAGGTATGTTTTCATACCCGCTTTACAGATGGTGTGTCCTTATAGCTTGCCATACGGCACTAACAAATGATATCATTCCCAGAGACAAATCTCTTCAATGATCATATTTTCTACCATGTATGCACCAATCATTAAGGAAATAAAAAACGTCTTTTGTTGACATTTCACTTAAAATAAGCAAGATAGCTTTTTCAAAAGTTGTTGGTGCATTGCACAGCCTAAAAGGAATTCTATTATATGGATACATCCCTAATTCTAACATGATAGTGATTTTCTATTTTTCTTCCTTTGCAATACCAATTTGGTTATATCATGGAACCCGTCAAAAAAGAGGACAATTTACTACCCACTACCTCTTACAAAATTGTATCCCTTGATGAAATAGGAAAGTGATCCTTCTAATAACTACATTCAAGCTATAGAATCTCCACATATCCTTAATTTACCTGTATTTTTTTTCTATGTAATCACTATTGGGAATAAACAATCACTTGTTGCAACATTAAATATTCTTTTCTATTCGAACATGCACTATTTTCTCATGCACCCAAGCTGCATATCTTGGGTCCATCTTGTAAGATCATCTCCTTACTGGTATTGCTTCCAGTATAAGATCAACATGATGTAAACATAGTTCTGTTGGTACTTCTTTTATATCTTTGTAGGTCCACACAAAAACTTCTCTATGTTATGTGAAGATGTTTATAGCTGTCGTAGCCAATTCAAGGTCTAAATCTCTTCCCATGGTGATTAACAACTTATCTTCTGCAGTCCTCAGATTTATTTCCTGCATGGCCGCACCTTTGTATTGGATACTCATTTCATGTGGAAATTGATAGGCGGGTTGCATATCAAGTCCAGCATCCCCTATCTTGCACTCACCAGAGTATGGTAAATAATCACTACATTCTACTGCATCACTTTGGTAAACAGCAGGATACTGCTCTACTTCAGTATCTATTAAATATAAAGGTTTAATCCTTTGCTTCCTTGATTTCAGGTGTTAGTTGTTTTTGCTCAGTTACTATTATGTATGATGTTTCAGCATTTCATACTCACCCATTTGCCAATGTAAAGGGGTGTCTGTCTGTGTACTGCAGTCCTTATAACATTCACAAAGCTTCAACGCACTCTCAGCATCTGGCTTGTACTTATTTTTGAATCTGATCCATCACTTGAACTAGACTGCTCTTCACCAATTACTTCGGATCATAATGAATTCGTGGTTACCCATGCTCTTCCAATTTTTACAGAAATATTTTCATGTCCCAATCATGTATGCCTTTTGCTTGTTCCAACCATGGTTGTCGTAATATGGAGTCATATTGTTTCAACACAATTTCCATTCTTATCATCACAAATACCATGCTAAACTTTTTGATTTTCCCTTCCAATACTATTTCCTGATCCATCAAGATATCTACGGGAGTAATTCTTTTCTTGGTTTGCTAATTTCAGTCTGAAATCTGCAGGGATTAATGCTGGTTTCCCCAACTATTTCCACACTTTTTTCTGGTAAAAGATTAAAAAATTGTGCCTACATCCCTAAAGCCTTCGAGTTGAGAGGATCATCCAGATATCAAGGTGAGGGAATCAATCATCATTTATCATTAGTTTGGCTGCAGAGCCTTCAATTTGAAGAGATCAATTGTTACATCTCATCAATAAATTCTATTATCGGGCATGAACCATTTATCTAGTCTATCAGCTGAAGAGCCTTCTGGTTGATGCAATAGCATCATTCAATCCTAGAGCCTTTGAATCAAGGAAGCTGATCTAATCAAGAAATTCAATCATTAAATCTCATTGGTCATCTCTAGAACTTTGGAATCAGGGCAACTCAAATTCCATATTTTTATTTACATCTTTATTATGGTTACCTGAAGCGACAAGTCAGTTGGATTACCAAATTAGTTACCTAAAGTATCCCAACAGAAGAAGGGGGTTCCTAATATCTATCTATGGATGGGTTTGTTGTCGGTGATCTTGTACACTGATCTTTGTAGTTTGTTACGGACAGATAAACTCGTGAGTTTAACTATTGGGAAAGAGACAGTCGGCAACACTGTGTTTGTATTTTTTAAGGTAGGTTGTAACATTCTGTCATATCTAGCCAACTTCTACCTGATCTCAATTTCCTGCATGTTAGTCATGTTAGTTAATAGGTCTCACACCAAGACCCAAACCTTTTTCGTCGTTATTTGGAATTCTGCGTGATCAAGAGATTTCGTGGGGATAAACTTCTGTATTCATTATATCTTACTCGGTTTGTAACAATAGATATTTTATCACAGTACCCATTATATACTTTCTGAAGTTTTATATTTGCCATTGTCTCATATCGACTGTTTTTCATTTGCACTTCACTTAATAACTGTTCTGACCTTTTTTCATTTATATACTATTTGTTTTCTTGACTACATTTATTCAGTCCACAAATGAGTTGTATCAGTAATGTGTGCAAACTACATGAGTCTACTGCTATTAAAATTTAATATGCTCCTTGGTAACACACTGATATTCAAACCATGTATACAAACATAATTAGTCACCAGTTCATCCCATGGCAATATACAGTGATCAGTGACAGTTCTTAAGACAAATATCATCCATACAAACCCTTTGTCCATCATTATGCATAGATTATTTTACAGAGAAAGTAGTTCTAAAAGTTTTAAAAAATAAGCACTTGACACCACTGTAATAAACCTAGATGCATTCTGTGATCACTAGTTATATAGTAACAGAACTCCTTTGGAAAAGGTATTCAAATGTAAAGGATCATTGTAGGAACTATCATCCCAATTCATCTTTCTCATTTAGTGCATACTGCAGCAACAGTGCAAACTTACTGAAATATATTACATGTCACCTTATTTGCACTGAAAATGGGAACCCATGCAAAGCATCCTACATAATTTTCCAGAGTTGAAACATGTGCAAAATGGTAATTTAAAGAAGCCATTTAATCAAAACAAAAAGGTAGCAAATGAATATTACAGAAGTACTTCAGACACACTAATGAAATGACTATTAAGTTCAATAAAAAAGAGCAAATTACAAGAGCGGGAAAAACTGCGTATGAAGATGCTTTATTCTCACCAGTGGAAGTCTTGTTAAGTTCAAGATGAAAGAGTCAATATAATACCGGTGTTGTCCAAGTAAAACATTTTCCACATGAACCTCTTTGCTAAAAGACGACCCATTTGCATACTTTTTTTGTAGCCATTCTGCACCAGCCCTTATGATGGGATCAGTTGATTCATTAGCGGTCATAAGCTTTGGCTGACCTGTTGTATTCACCATCAATGGAGCATTTGTAGAGGTCGCAAGCAAATAGCCTTCTATAGACGTCAAGTACATATAGCCACTATGCAATTCAACCAATTCTTTCATCAGTTGGCCAACACTAGAAAGAGATGTTCTCACTCCAACAACTGCCACTATACTTTTATTAGTAGGATGTCTCACAGGAGATGCTGAAGATAGTAGAGGCATATCAGTAAATTTGCTCACGGTCACATGCCAAGAAGCATCACCATCACATATCTCTGAGATACCAGCAATATTGATGAGAGCATCTGGAGGTATCTGCTGACGAGGACCATTTTTCTCACCAGTTGAAGGATCGAGGGGTTCTCTGTACCATATAGATAAATTGTTTCCAGCAGGAGAGACATTGGGCCAGCTGCAGACAGGAGATTTCAACTTTCCTTCAATATTGCCACTCTCCTGTGAAGCATTGAATAGAGTTGAGTTGGCAGGATCAGAGAAGATGTAAAATGTATCATTGTTCTTACGATTTCTATGAAAAGCTTGAACACGGCCATTGCTGTAACTTATGGTTATTGCATTCAATGCTTTCCGACTTGCAAAAAGTGCCCACGTGATATTTTTCATCATTTCATATAGCTGTAGGATGACATTTTCAAGAAAACATGTTTGAGAACACAGTGATATAGAAGAATATCTTGCAAGAACAAACAACAAAACAGATCACAAATGCAATAGAGAGAAATCTGTATCTGAAAAAAAGTTGTACTCAACTTGTACTTGCTTGTAAGGATTTTGTGGTGGTGGGTAGCGATCAATAAGATACTCCGACAGCCGAACCTGTCCCATGGTTATTTCCACAGTAGAATTGAGTATATTGAACATTCTGGAGACTGGCCGCTGCAAAAGCTCGTACCGGAGACTAAATGCTAAACTCTTTATTGATTTGGTGGTGTACACTGTTGTGAAGTGCCACGTCAAAATTGTAAGCAAACCTATTAAGATGGCCAGCATTACCTGCATGAAAGAAAAAACAAACACAGAAGACTTCAGCTTCATTTCAAACAAGGTACATATCATGAAAGTGTGTATTGGCAGTGGCCCAGTGGGGTTATGATTTTGCACTTCTTATTTATACAATTCATGGTAAATAGAACTTGTACTTTCACCACTTAGATTTTCCTTCATCTTGTAATGATTGCAAATGGAATAGTTATTTTATCAACAGAGTAATCCAAGTTTTGGTTCAAGAATATAAGGAAGACACATAATGTGAGATTTGTCGAAAGACTTTATGCAGCTAGTCGTCTGACAGAAGCTGGGCAATATTTATTGTAGCAAAACATTCTGTAGCAGGAGGCTTCCTTGGAAGTTTAGAATGTATTTAACTTACATGTGGAATTAGGCATTACTTGGAAGTATAAGTCATTCGGTCCAAATTTGTGCTACTCCCAGCATGTGTAAGTTCTAAATAAGTCACCTTACAGAACATTAACAGTCATTACTCTGATGAATTTGCACTGTCTGAAATGTTAAAGCAAGGCAAGCAAAAATGAATATCAAATTCATGGTATTTCGCTGCACGCAATAAGTACCTTCTCCAGTATTTCCATGAACAACACAAAAAAGGATAAGCAATAAGCCCAAAGAGCATCCTTCCCATGTGCTTAGTGCAATACCCACATTTATGCTTCAATTAGTTAACTTCCAAAGAGTTACTAAATTTATCTTAGACTACAGTCTGTGGGAATGGGCTAAAGGTATCTTCATGCTGAATGACATTACAATATTTGATCTCATATTTTCACTCAAAATAATTTCTTCAGGAAGTTCAAGTTTCACATCGTGCACTTTGAGAAAAGACAAAAGGGTAAAAATTCGTTCAAATACATTTCCCGCACTATTTCAGCTAAAGTAATTTCCCCTGAAATATTTTGAAATAGACCCTTAACAATCTCATTGTGAGATAATAGCAAAGCAAAATTACAAACAAGGTATCCTTTCCTTGGCTTCACAGTTACTAAATACAAGAGATAATTAAAATCAAGGAAATGAAATGCCACAAAAATTGAGTTAAAGTAATTGCAAGTGCGTTGAAGTGGGGCATCTAATTGGAGTCCTTTATGGATGGACAAAAACAGTTAGAATTTGTTCCATACTTTCCTCAGCAGAAATTTAACAAAGCCTTGGAAAGGAAAAGTTGAAATAATTGTGGATGACAAGCATTTCACACTACAAGTCCGCAAGATACATCAAATTATGTTTCACTAGGATTTTATCCATTAATTTCTAGTTTCTCATGACACTCTGCTAATGATTTTGGGTAAGAACATATTAAAATGAAGGAGACCACGGGCCACTTCACTCTGCAAGTTAATTAAGATAATAATTTTATCAAAAAGCATTAGCTTGATTGGTATTCTGTTAGATAAATTATGCTGAGTCAAGTCAAAGTAGCTTTGAACTTAAAGTTAAACCTGCTTCATACCCCTGTTCTTAAAATTCCTCATTATCTACTTTAAGAAATTCACTTTACTTTAACACACCAATGTTAAGAAAACTCCCTTTACTATAACAAAACATTTTAAAGAAATCTTCCTTTAAAAATTCTTACTTGAAGAAATCTTGTTTTACTTCAAGAAATAGGGAATTGTTGAAAGGCTCACATTTCTGCTTGAATGAAGATCTAACCCCAATGCAACAAGAAGAGAAAAGTGGGTAATGGAAAAAAAAATGAAGGAAAATGGGCATAGCTAAAAATTGAGAGAACCCATATCAATAAGCAACGGACTTAATGTTAAAAGTTAAAACAAATAGGGACCTCCCCCAAGATAATATAATTTTGGTAAAATCTTGAATTTAAGGCATTACTCTTGGAGTTAAGATCTCGGGTTAGGGCACATAGATAAAGGTGGAGATATAATTGTACTTACAAAAATACATGAAAATGTATGCACATTCCCAGAATTTGAAGTATAAAGAAAGCATCAATATGGATTGAGACAACAAAACATGACAAAGGCCAAGAAAGAATAATGGACTTAGTGAAAGGAACTCGGAGCAGAAAATCATAAAGAAGAAAGAGAAATTAAAGTAGAGAACTGTTCACCCCACCCCACAAAATCCCAAGTGCTATAAGAAAAATAATCTAGATTGTTTGTGATTGCTTTAAAGGAATGACATTTAAGCTTACAAGAAACTCATGGGGATAGTGCTTGTGGGGGATTTCAATGCAATGGCCAAAAATAGGCAGGTCGACTTTGTAAGAAATAATGATGACATAGGTAACAACTCTTTGTAGCTAGAGGAAAGGAAAAAGACTGAAGGACCATACTTTCGGAAGATGAGCAGGGGATCATTACTTACTTTGGGGAAGAGCTACTTGGAATGCGCAGCATATACAGTTTGAGCATATGCAACAATGCGAGCACCTAGTGGAAGTCGGGTGCTTACAACATCGAGCCTACAATGGATAAAGCCATGTAGAAAGTCATAGGTTCACAAATGTCAAACCTGTATACCGAAGTTATTAGAGATGGACGTCAAGGATTACCTAGTAAAGCTGAAACCTTAGCATAATCCAGTCTAAATGAAGATCCAAATGTAGGGAAGTGAGCAACAGGGAATCAATGCTCAGTTCAATCAAGAGAAGCTTCAAAAAAATGGAATATCCTCATGACACTAGAAATTTGACAAATTTTCAAAAACAACGTTGAAGAAAACTTTGCAAGAGGTGGAGAAAGAGAGAACAAACAACACATCTAGACATCTCACTTATGGTGGAAGACTAATAAACATAATTCAGAAAACATTGAGCACGTGCAAAAGATCTAGGCCCAAGAAGAGGAAAAATGTCAACTTTCCAGAAAAAATTGAAGAATGCAAAGAAGCAGATAGAACCTTGAGAGAGTCGGGTAGAGAAGAAATAAATATAAAGATATAAACAAGTCTTGAAGACAAAAAAGAAGAGTATTTGAATATGCAAACCAACTATAAGAACACAAATAAGATATAGACACTCCCTTACACGATCAATGCAAAAGCATAATTTTTGACGATAAATAACATAAAGGAGATTTTAACAAGCTAGAAATATGTAAGCTCACAGCATAGATGGTCTACAAGCATAGTATCCAAAATGTGGAGTAAAAATCCTAGCACCGCACATCAATGAAATATTTACACCATTAGCTAGTGTGCACAAGAGAAAAAATCAAATGAAAGGAGAAGATATTTATAGCCCAAATAAAGACTAATTCACACAAGCTTAAATGTGAGACAAGTAGATGGGTGACACCCAAAGAGGAATGGGGAGACAGGACCTGTGCATCGTCTACCACATGAGCAGTAGAAACAAAGAAACATTTAGTCATGGAATGCTCGGCTTATAATAACATTTCAATCAGCTATGTGGAAACCTTAGGCATGAAATCCATGTTGGACCTCTTTGAAGATCTGAAAATAAAACATATAGGGGAATTTCTTGTAATAAAATCAATAGAAGAAGATTCAACCCCCGTAGGAAGCAACGTCTTAAGTTTCAACACCTTTTGGTGGTTGACAGAGCCATAATATTTATGGTCACATAGGTCACTAGGTCTTGTGGACACAATTAAAATCATTTAGTCACATTTATTTCATCCGTTTCAGTTCTTAAAGTATAATGCAAAAAAGGTATCTTTTCGGTGAATTGATAAAACACTTACACCATCTTATGTAATGCAGAGGGGAATACAATAACAAAGCTTAAAATATCATTCAACTAAGAAACCACGTCCGATGGATATCTATTCTATCAAAATTCACACGGTGGGACTTGCACCCAACCTCATTCAATTGGACTCCTATTATGATGGCCATATTAACACATGGAGCATGCTCAGTAGGGCTCTAATCCGGGTCGTCATCATGGCGATTTTTGAAACCATTACATCGTGATGGAATATTCCAACATTTCATGGTTCAACAACAAGATTTTTTAATCAGCAGCACAACTAAATGTAACTATTGCAATCCTGCTTCATCAAGCAGATTTCAATCTCAGATAAATCTCACTGTGAGAGACAACAAAAAATTGTAGGAATAGGGAAGGTTTTTTACACCTGTTTTGAAGGAGAACAATGTTAAATGCATGCACGCAGGAAGGAATCGAGCAGAAATCTGAGCTATAGAAGTCTGTAATCAATCTGGTTTGTGAGCAAACTGTGCATTGATTCTTGACTTTGTGCCTTGCTCTGGGTGTCTGTGACTGGTTTTTCCGTCCCTTTTAGGAATTGCGACCACTCTGCTAGGTGTTTCGAGGGTTTGCACTCCTGTTTTGAACGTTAGAAGGCACCTATTGAGTAAGTTCAGTGGTTAATAAACTGCATTAGGGCTTTGGTGTAAATAACTCTTCTCGATTTCCTATTCATCTCTGCATTTGCCCAGTGGGGCAGACGTGTTGGGTTCACTTTCGCTCTGATGACAGTTTCGAAAGGGACTCCCATGATGTCTTCGGAAAGAGATTGAGTTGGGCTTGTGCCAAGGAAAGGAGAAGAAGCTAAACCATCATTCAAAGACACTTTGCGTAGTGAATCGAGAATCCAGATGCCAGGTCGTAATCTGCAAAAGAAGCCCTTGAGGATGCCCAAAATTGACCCTCAAAAAAATGCAAATGGATGGATGAAAGCAACAGATGGTTCGCCAGTAGTGCGACTTCAAAAATCCAATGTGCAAGGTGGGATTGATTAAGTGGAGAACCAAGGTTTGATTGTTCAGTTTCTGGGATTAAGTCCTTCATTGGCTTCTTTCAAAGATAGGACCAGGAAGTTCTGGCACACAAAAGGGTAATTTACAATTTCTGTCTATCCAAATGGATACTTTCTGATATTCTTCACCTCAGTAGAAGATAGAGAATTCATCTTCCAAGGGAGACCAAGGTTTTTTGGAAGGGCGGGCCCTTTTATGAAACCCGGCACCCGATGTTTAAAGCAGATGAGGAACTTCCGTCTGTGGATCCTGTATGGGTGAGGCTCTTTGGACTCCTTGCGGAATACTGGAATAACAATGTCTTCACTGCGATTGGCAACACTCTTGGCACATAAATGATGACAGAAGATTATTCAATACAACTGGAACAAATGATCTACGCACGCATTTGTGTATTGATGGATCTTAGCAAACTCTTTCCAACCAAAACTTCTCTCCAGGTTGAGGATCATTGGGATCAGGTGGTGGACTATGAAAATATCCCCTTCCGTTGTCGGATTTGTCATGAATATGGGCATTTGTTGAAAGATCTGCCAGATTAAACCCCCAAAACCTTAAGCGGAAGAGAAAACCTACGATGATTTTATTATTCCAAAGAAAAAGAAAACAACACACAAATTTGTTTCAGGAAATGTGGATGGGAGCCATAGTAATAGGTTTGCTAGTCTTCCACAGGAAAATGAAGACCAAAATAATGAAGACATCATGGAGTCTCAAGTTCCAAAGACACAAATGACCAAAATAGACACAATGGCTTTTTAGCCTGTAGTGGAAAATCAAAATCAACTTGTAATTTTTCAAGCCCCACATAAGCAGGAAGAAGTACGTTCCATAATGAAAAGTTATCATTGTAAAATCAAGTTTCAAGAACAGATTGATAACCAGAATTAGCAAGCAGGTGATATTGAGAGGAAGGAACAACCGCTGATGTTGATGGCTAATCCTATGGAACAACAACATTCAAATTTCTCTCTAGGCATAGCGTAGGACAAAAGCAAAAAACTGAAGATGGATACAAATATTAGGTTGGGCGTAAATCAAATCAGACCAACCTCTTGAAAGAAGGTCAGAAATTGAGTAATACAGGTACAGTAAGGGATTTATCCCAAATCTTCACTCAATCTTCCCAGTGAAAGTGATCGCATGGAACATAAAGGAGTTGAAAGGAGGAGGCCCCTCTAAGATTTTGGAAGTTATAAGAATGATTCAAATTCATCATCCTCTGATGTTGTTTATTCAAGAAACTAAGGCCTCAATAGAGCTCATGAATGTTTTATCAGAGAGTATTTGGTCAAAAGCCCAGTCATTATCTCTTGGCTCTCAAGGAGCCTTTGGAGGAGTTGTGTTTATGGGATCCAACAATGATTACAATGCTAAGTTGATGAACCTCCAAGGGTGTTCTCCTTTTGTAGGCTTACTCTCGGATGGATGATCATCAGTTTCTATTTATTAATGTCTATGCTCCTAATGCTATGGAAGAAAAGTTGTTGCAATGGCAGCAAATAGTTTCTATGGTGGGTTTTTATCCAGATATTTCGGTCATCCTTGACAGATATTTCAATACCATCCTCGACTTACAAGAAATACAGGGAGGTATCTCACACCTGGATTCTAGTTCATCAAATATGGCTAGATACATTCAATCTCTCAATTTAGATGTTCAGATTGATAATGGGATAACGACATGGTCCAATAAAATACAAGGATCAAAATGCGTCTTGGAACGTCTAGATCACTTCCTATTGTCTGAAGATTGGTGGCTAAAGGAGTATATTCCCAAGGCTCAAGTTCTAAATAACATTGGCTCTGATCATTGGCCAATGTGTTTAGAAATGGGTAAATCAGTTCCATGTCATGCCCCTTTTAGATTCCAGTTGATGTGGCTAAGGAATGAAAATATAGGTCATCTCATTCAACAATGGTGGGTAGAAGGAAATTCCAGGTATGGAACACACATGTATTCCTTTGCCAAACGTTTGAGTTATCTAAAGGTCAAACTAAAAAACTGGAATTGGACAGAATTTGGAGACATCAAGGAAAAAAAAAACAAATCCTTGAACAGTTGGAAGAACTCAGTGGGACCCTTAGAATTTCGGGAAGTAATGCTAGCTTGCTTAAAAAAGAACTCACTTTGAAAGTTGCTCTTTAGGAATGGGAAACTCGAGAAGAAATTATGTGGAGGCAAATATCTAGAATTCAATGGTTAAAAGAAGGTGATAAAAACTCATCTTTCTTTCATAAATCCTTGCTGGCTAGACGAACTCATAACCACATATCCACTCTAACTATGGAAGATGGGAAGGAGTATTCTATGGAAGGTATGCAACAAATTGCTAAATAATATTTCCATCAGTTATTTACAGGCCAACTTCTAGATGAGATAGCTCAATAGACAGTGATAGATATTCTTCCTAGATTTATCTCAGATCAGGATAATGAAAATTTAACCACTCCAGTTACGAAAAGTGAGTTGAAGAAAGTGGTGTTCAGTATGAAGAAAGGAAAAACTCTAGGACCGGATGGCTTTCTGGTTGAATTCTATCAAACGTTCTGGGACATTATTAAAGGAGAGCTCCTTCAAGTGGTGGAAGAGGCAAGGACAACAAAACAATGCTAAAAGAAATTAACAAAACCTTCATAGCCCTTATTCCTAAAGCTAATGAAGTGGAGGACATTTCAGGCTTTAGACCTATAGCTTTATGTAATGTTCTGTATAAAATAGTCACTAAAGTTATGGCAGAACGACTGAAACCTCTTCTTCACAAGATCATCTCTCCAAAACAAGGGGGATTCGTCTCAGGACATCAAATTCATGATGAGATTGTGCTAGCACAGGAAGCCTTACACTCCATGGATATCCAAAAATCTTCGTCTATGTTTATTAGGCTTGACTTGTCCAAAGCCTATGATAGAGTGGACTGGGATTTTCTATGTAAAGTTTTGGCGCAGTTTGGCTTTTCAGAGGATTGGATTGATTGGGTTAGAGCATGTTTGTCTTCAGTCTCCTTTTCTGTCCTTGTTAATGGTACTCCATCTCAGATTTTCTCGACTTCTAGGGGTATCCGTCAAGGGGATCCTTTATCCCCCTTTCTTTTCATCATTCTGGCCGAGTGACTTGGCAAATTGGCAACTAAAACTTGCCAGGAAAAAAAGATCAGTGGTTTTCGATTGGTCAAAGAAGCTCGTCCTCTCATACATCTACAGTTTGTGGATGATTCTACACTTCTAGGTAAAGCTATTTTCTTGGAGGCTCAACAGTTGCAAAAGCATCTTCATATTTTTCTAGAGCTACTGGTCAGTTGATTAATCAGGCCAAATCTAGCATCATTTTATTTCATTGTTCTAGTAGACAGGAGGATCAAATTCTTAACATTTTCCACTTTAAAAAGGATCTCTTCCACTCCAATATCTAGGGGTCCCTATTGCCCCTAAACCAGTGAAAGATTGGCATTGGATCATTAATAAAGCTGAGATGAAACTGCAAAAATGGGCTACTAAATGGCGTTCCTCAGGAGGAAGAATGATATTGGTTCAGATAGTCCTTCAAGCCTTGCTTATATATGTTTCCTCTATCCTGAATATTCTAGGTAGAACTTTGAAACAATTGGATTCCCTTTGCCAGAAATTTATGTGGAGTGGTTTGCAAGAAAAAAGAAAGTGGTCTCTTGTCAAATGGGAAACTCTATGTCAACCTAAGCAGGAAGGTGATTTAGGATTTAAATCCTCCACCAAGCATAATAAGGCTATGGAAGCTAAACTGTACTGGAGAATGTTTATGGATCCAAATGAGTTATGGGCTGCCAATATTCGGGCCAAGTATTCAGAAAACAAGTCCCCTAACAGAATCATTAGGTTTTCGCTTCCATCCAAGGGATCACCCATTCTTGTTGTTCTGAAAGTGGGGGAAGCTATCTTAAAAAAGAATTTGTTTTGGGTTATCCATAATGGTCAGAATGCTAACTTTTGGACTGATTCTTGGGATGGGCATCTGCCAATCATTACTCAGTTTCCAAAATTCCATGGAAAATTTACAAGCAATAGGATGGACTAAAGTTGCTCGCTATTGTCAACCTAATACTCATCCTTGGGAGATTGGACAGTGTTGGATTCCCTCTCTGGAATGGCCAATCCAAGTTGGGAAAGAGCAACAAACACAGATAAACAAAATTGTCTTGGATCGTCCTCTAACAACCTCCCCTATGCCTAACTCCTTAGCTTGGGGAACAGTTCTACATGTGAATATACAGTTTCGTCAGGCTATGCTTCTCTAACCAAGAGTAATTCTCATCCACTGAAGGATATCTTCAAACGTATATGGCAACCTGCTTTATGGCCCAAGGTGAGCTTCTTTGTGTCGCTATTGTTAAGGGGGAGACTCTTAACTGGAGATAGACTCATGAAACGAACCTTTCATGGCCCCTTTCGTTGTGTTTTATGCTTGGATAATGAGGAAATTATCATACATTTGTTTTTTCATTGCTCATGGGTGGTCTCCTTATCGCAGCATTTATCCCAAATGTTTAACCTGCCATGGGTTAGCATTCAGTCCTTTGAACAGTTGATTAGAGCCTAGAAAAATCAAATACCTAAGGGTCAGAACCTTCTCCCAGCACACTGTGGTCAGGCGTCTCCTTTATGCTCTGGAACATTTGGAAGGAGAGAAACAGCAGAATTTTCCAGGAGAAAATTAGGGAAATCACGTACGTTTGGGCAAAGATCAAAATTAATATAGCTGAATCTATCAAGTATAAGATATGTCTACCTCGGATTCTTACCCCAAATTGGCAACATTATCAAGTATAAGATATAGCTCTCTTTGCAGCCCAGGGCTTCAACAATGTCTGCCTTTCAACCTAAAAGGAAAAGTTAGATGGAGAGTCATTGGATAGCCCCTCCTTTTGGGTATGGTAAGTTGACCACAGATGGTGCCTCAAGGGGTAATCCAGGTTAGGCGAGTATGAGGGGCATTGGTAGATATTATGATAAATCAGTATCTTTCTTCTTTGCTGAGAAATTGGGATATATAACTAATAACTTAGCGGAGATCAAAGCGGTTTATAAAGGTATGCAAGAGGCTTTCAAACTTGGATGGCAAAAAATTCAAATTGGATCTGATTCTAAGCCAATCTAAGGTAATTGTTGGCTTGTTATCTGATCCAAAAGATACTCATAGCAAAAATTGGAAAATAGCAAGAGAGTTGGGGAAGCTTCAAAGCTTGTAGGATAAGTTCCAGGCGGTTCAATTCAGACATGTACCTAAAGAATGCAACAAAGCAGCAGATGGGTTAGCTAACTGGGCTCTTGACAATTACAATATTATTTGTTATGGTTTGCCTCCTCAGGGGTGGTCAATCAAGCTTCAACAGGATCTGAGGAAAATTCTGGATTCAAATTTGTCTTAATGAATTATAACATGTATCCTTTTCTGCATAATGCCCAGACTTGGCCTAATAGCTTTCAGGCCTGGCATAGTAAAATATGTAAACTTTGATTTCTAAATAATAAGATGGGGTTCTTTTTAAAATTTGGAAAAAAAAAAACAGATTTCAATCTCAAAGAAAAGACCTCTAACTCGTAGTGTGACAACACACTTAATGGTGCCAAGTTTGATGTATGGCTCCATAACCTTGAAGCCTAGTTTAACATGCAGAAACACCTCTGAAAGACTCCAAAGATCTCAATTATGGAAGTTCCCATAAATGTCTAAGCTCATACATGGTGACAGTCCCGCACAAAGCTTCTAGTTACCACAAAAGAACCTCCCATCTGGAAATGAAAGCAGCTTTACCCAGCTGGTTATAAAGAGGACTACTTGTTGACAAATTGGTTACAGATTTCACAATCTTTGGGTCAAACCATGTAGTAGTATATCAACATCTTCGCCAAACCCTCCATCAAGCTTCAGTTACAAGATCTTAAAGAACCCTCTATTTCAAGTTTATATTGGGGTTTTTTCAACATCTTAGAAAAGAAATTAAGTTATTAAATATTATACTTCTAGAACAACCTTTTCAGTTTTCTCTCCAGATAGAGGCTAATTTCCATAAAGGTGGTTCTTCTAAGCCAAATCAACAACCACCACAAACACAGTCTAAGTCCACCTCCACGTAGCCTTCTACCACGATTTCAGTACCTGCCTCTAAAGCTGGCAGTCAACCCACCTTAAACAGGGGATCTAGGAACATATATATTTTACTTATCACAAGTCATGTGTCATACTAATGATGAAGTTTGAGCCTTGCAAGCCAAAAAGGGCCTAATTGGTCCTTATGACCGAAGATCACTATACTCATAATAGGAAGACCCTCTTTGCACAAAACTGCCACGTTAATAACAGATTAGAGCAATTAACCCTTGATAATGGCAATTAAGATAATCTGGTTTCACAACGTCTTGTGGAGGGGTTACAATTTCCTGCCTCTGCCCATCCTTGCCCTTGTTCACTTGAGTTGGGAAAAAAGGACAGTCTTCTATTGTGACTAAGACATTTTGTATCCCTTTTTGTTATTGAACCTTACACTGACACAGTGAAATGTGATGTCACTCTCCTTTATTTTTGTAATCCTAATTTTGACTCTACTTATGAATATAATCGCCGTACAAATATTTTCAGCTATCACAATACTTATATTGTCCTCAAGAATGTAAAAATCTAAAATCTTGAGTCTTCATCCATTAATCCATCCACTTCAAGTAGACCTGATACTAAAGAAGATTCCTCCTCCTGAGAAAGCACTTTTAGATAATTATACTAATTTATTCATGGAACAAAACAACCTTCCATGTATGCAGCACATTCAACATTCTATTGATTTGATAATTAGATCTTCATTGTTGAATTTTTTTCACTACATAGCTCATGATCAAAAATTGATCAGTTGAAATAATTAAATTCAGTTATGCTTCAGTTCTATGGTTTGTATTCACAAAGACACTCAAACGCTCACACTCATCCCTGCAAAGAAGGAGGTCAAAGACTCAAATATGGAGGAAAGAATAATCCAATGCAAGGAAACAAAGGTAGAAGAAGTTGCTGGAGGCCCTACAGATGGATCAGACACTCAAGGACACTTCCAACTCTGAGAAACAAGCTTAGCAAACAAATCCAAGATATTACAAATTTGTCATGATGATTATTTTAGATAGATACAACATGTGACAAATTCATCAAACAGATATGTCAGCTGACTAATTTGTCAAATACGAAAAAGACACAGAATTACTACCCAGATCAGGAAAAGAGTCTGTTCCCCTTCTGATGCTTGAGGTGAATTGGATCTTGGATTCATTTGCAACAGTTTGTAACTCGAATTGTGAATAAGCATGCACATTGTGCACTTGCAAAGGATCGGTCTTAATCTTCTTCGTGTACAGGTCAATGACAATCAATTGGCATGTTGGGATGTATGCATTCCAAGCTGAGCATAGGAGATAGTCTGAAGTAGTTTTAAGACTTAGGTGAGTTGAAAAACAGAGAAAGTAGGGAGAAGCAATGTAGAAGGGTCGATGTGCCCACAATGTCTTGATAGCTCCAAAGAACAATGGCCTGTAATTTTTCCAGCTTCAGTTGACATAAGGATGCACAACTCATTTCCAAGCTGAAGTTTTCCTACATAGGGTTTCTCCAAGGTATATCTTGTGCCCCTCTTGTAAGATGTTATTTGTGTTGCTTTCTAAACTATTCATCTCCTTTTGAGTTGATTTCATTTTTAGCACCTACGAAAACATTATAGTTCCATGATAAGTTGTTTTCACAGCAGAGTTCTTAGTTTACAACAGCAAGTGGAAAAACTTTAGTTACATACAAGTTAGAGCATCATCATACTTCATTTGTTATACCATTGAATTTTTGGATGGGAACAATCACACATTGATAGTGGCATATATAAAAAGGGTGTGAAATCTGATTTATAGCATTGGAGGCATGTCTTTGAGCATGTACACATTGCAAATTGAATAAAAGATGTAGATGGCAGCCCATAGCATGGCCCACGTCAATTTTCCATCTTATGTATATTGGATTCAGTAGGAAACTGCATTGGAGCACCACATACCTCATAAGTAAATTTAAATCTGTATTGAAGGATCACACATTGGAATATACAAGTCAATTACAAATCCTTTCATGTCCGAAAGAGTGAAGACTGAGCGTCAAGTTCAGCAATTGCTTGAAGAAGGAAAGTTTAGACTATATAAATACCCTTGTGGTTCTCCAACACTCATAGCGCCCAAAATGGAATTAGATGAATGGTAATTATGCAATATTTTTCAGACACTCAATAAAATAACAGTTAAGAACTATTATCCTCTGCATAAGATCGATGATCTTATACATCAGCCAAAAGGGGAAAAAATTTCACCAAATTGATTGTGCTTGAGATTATACATTTGCATGGAGCCCATCCATGTTTGGAAAACCCCTTTTAGGACAAAATTTGGATTGGGCAATTGGTTGATTTTCACCTGGGCATACCAACGGGCCAACCACATTCGTGTGGTTGATCAATGGCATCTATTGACCTCTTCTAAGTAAACTTCTTGTGATTCACTTGATGATATGCTTGTTTATAGCCACACATGGGAATGGCACAATGAACATTTGTAAACAATACGTGACTTTCTTCGCCATCACAAGCTGCAAGACAAAATGAAGAAGCTATTATCTAGGCAGATTTTTACAAAGTACCTTGGTTTTGTTGTTAATGAGGAAGATGCATGCCGTGACCAATGGCCCATACCTACAACTATTTCAGACTTAAAGAGCTTCGCCAAAGGCATGAACTTCATCTGCAAGTTCTGCCGCCATTTTCACACATTGAACATCCTCTACATTAACTCACAAATAAGAGTAATATTACTTGGAGACACAAGTCTGAAACTGTCTTTAGCAACTTAAATGTGTGCCTTGATCAGCACCAGCGCTTACACTCCCTGAGCTCCATCAAACTTTTGATATCAAGATGGACGCCTCACATAATTCCATAGGTAGTGTTGTTAGGTAGAGAGAACTTCCAATGGCTTCTCAAATTCTTTCACATGCTAAGCTGAATTATAACACATGATAGAGAATTTTATGCATGTGATAGAGAATTTATGAATTAATACAAGCTCTAAAGGAAAACATCTATGCCAAATCTCCCCATATCTATCATCAATAAAACAAAGAATGGGGCAAGCATCTCCATACACGCCAACATAGTTAGAACAAAGCAACACATACTTCTCCTAGGCATTCTCCTTTAGGGAGCTTGTTATGACTTAAGGCCCCTTGGCCCTTATTGATCCTAGATCCTTTGCCGCCATCAACAGCATCCAATACACAAAAGAGAGATAATTTTGCTTCCTTTGTCCAACACCTTGTCAATATTCACAGAAAACTTTGAGACATCTTGGTCTAAACACAAGGTAAGTATAACAATCTTAATGATCAACATTGACTTCCTCACTAGAACCAAGGGGTCATGCAAATGTTTGTACTTGGACAAACAACTATTCCATAAAAAATAAGCATCACAAACCAAAGCCCATCCACTATGATCCTTACACCATTATGCATGCAATTTGTCTAATGGTTTTTGTATGGATAAGTTGGCTCATCTAGGCATCCTTGGTGTCATTATTTTTAACTAGCTCAACTTATATGAACCACCGCATCTAGAGGAGGAGGTTCCTATCATCTATCCAGAAGAAACAATTTTGGGGTCAACCTCCTTTGTCCAAGGACAAATTACTTGATGTACCAAGACTACTTGGCAAAATCATACAACTACTTGGCACAACGCAGGGGCACTCTTCTCTATCAAGCCACAAGGATATCCCATGAAATTTTCAAACTATAGTTTCCACATCTTTAACAAAAAATTGGGGACAATTTCCTCTGATAAGGGTGGAAATGATGAGGCTTTACAGTCAACTCAGCCATAAACGGAGTCTCGTGTGTACACATGTACACTACTGGCTTGTAATTATCTCCCCAGCCCACTTAGTTTAGAAACCTTCCAACTCCATGTATGCACACATGAACATATTCTCTCTTTGTATCTTTTTCAAAGTGGAATTATGTGATTCTTCACATCTTATGTTGTATAGCATGCATGCACTGCATGCCCTATTGTTATTTTTGTATTGTGTGCATGCACTCCATGCCACCTTTGCTATTTCGTATCGAATGCATCCATTGCATCTCATATTGTTGTTTTAAATTGCATGCATGCATTGCATATAAATTGCCATTTTTATGTATTTGCAAACTATATATTAGCATCAAATCAAGTGTACACAAAGTTTGTAGCCGCAGAAATTCTCTCTTCTCTTGTTTATGTGTGGATGTTTTCTCTTGGATTTTCTGTCTTCAAACAAGTATTTTTAACCTTTCTCTAATTGTGCATATATGATGCCTAGGTGCAAAGTGGGCAGAAAACTTGGTCAATATATGCAGTACCTTTTTGCATTTGCAGCAAAATATGCTGGCTTATTTGGAGGAACCTATAGTTGTTTGGGATGCGGACATGGTTAGTGACAATTGAAGACAGATAATTATACTAAGCAGGCTAGTGGGGAAGGGTTATTCAATAATGGTTGAGCTACCTGTAGAGAAGGCACATCTTGGGTCAATAGATGATGACGAAGAAGATTTTGATCTACATGAGACTAGACACGCAACTAGGAGCAATCGCATGGGATAATATCAAGCACCACATGATTGTTCTGAGTTTATCTCACGTTTCAGTCTTGTATTCAGTATTTTGACATAATTATTTATCATTTGGGATTCACGAACAGTGATAATCTGAAGCCAAAGGGTGACCAATGGGGCAATACACTAAATAATATTCTAATATGTTATGAGGGAAACAGTTTATTCAATATTTTAAATACAATCAGAGTGGCAAGCCAAAGAGCCAAAGAAAATGTGAATGAAAAATAAATAATAGAACAACATTTCAGAACTGTAATGCAGGATTGTATTACTAATGAAAGCTGCAAGTCCTCCCTTCGTTAATGGGGTACAAGTAAAACAAAAAGAATTGAAAGAAAAGGACACATTGGCATCCTCCGCAGAGAGGCTGTGCCAAGTTCAACATTGATGAAGCATCAAAAGGCAGTCCATGCCAGGTAGGTTTGGATCTCCGGACTGACTTGGGCACTCTCATCACTACCACAGCAGCACATCTATCAAAGGCCACAACCAATGAAGCAGAATTCCAAGCCTTGCTCATAGGACTCAAGCTTTGCCAGGAATCAAAATATAATCTGCCTCGAAAATGAAGGCGACTCGCCGAATGCAATCAACGCACTCCATAAGGGAAATACATAAGGTTGGAAGCTAAATTATATACAGCACCCAGCCCTCTCCCTTTTACACCCTTTTTCCCAAAAAAAGATCTCCTGCTACTATCGAGAAGCAAACAAGGCAGCTGACCATCTCGCCAACTTGGGATCTCAATTGGATATATTTAGTTCAATTGAAAACAAACTAGATAATAATTTTGCTGGATTATCTCAATATATCCATCATCATGACATCTCCATCCCCTCAAGCAATCATTAATCTTTTACTCCTTTCCATCCATTCCTTTTTCCTACCATCATTAGCCCTTCACCATTGCTTTCTCTCCAATCACACCCCCATCATTCCGATTCCCGTGGCATCTCACCGGAATTCAGCGGCTGAGATTTTCATTCATTATGCATCCCTTGATACTCCATTCACCTTCTCTATTTTATCGCACCCACCCTTCACTCTTTTATGAACTTTCTCTGCTCCCACAACTCCCATATCCATGGCCTCCTCAATTCCATCCACCCTTGAAAGCATGTCCAGCACTCCAATTACAAAGGCTCTTTAAGGGAAATCTTTCTTGAAAGCATCGGTAACAAAGATTTCCCATAAGAGAGCCCTTGTAATTGGAGTGCTGGACATGCTTCTTTGACGCCAGGCCTCTGAAACCACCATGATACGACGAGATGACCAGATCCTCTCAGATGAAAAGAACACTCAATATAGACCACATTATGCTATATGAGATGACAAATTCTACATACTATGTACGTGTGCTCATCATGAAGATAGCATATACTTGTACTAGTCAGTAGTAACTTCAAATTTTCAATGTTTAATTGTCCAATGTTATATGTTTCATTAAGTATGTAATGTCTAAGAAGACTGTTCAAGTTTTGTTTCATCATTCATGTGTGAAATTTGCTTCAATTTATTTGTTTCTGCTAAAGTTTACCATAGTGTTTCTTGCCAGTTCCAATGCCATTTTCTATACAAATCTAACCAACTTTACAACCATTTCCACACCCTTACTGTCTTCATTTCTTGAGTTTTAGATGCATGTGTGCTTTAGATGCCCATGTCCGTACATGATGCAACATGGTATATAGAACTATTCAACGGTCCTTAGAGATACCAAGGAAATTGGCTGCCATTTCAGTTCATGTCGATAGAAATAATTGAATCAGACATACCTGATTCTGCTTTTCAAAGTTAATTAGTTCTTAGTCAAGCTTGTTTTGACATAGAAAGGGCCATTTGATAAAGATTGGTGTAATGCATTATTTATTCAAATTTATGCTTGACCGAATTGATCGGATTTCTGTGAAAACCTTGATTAAATTTTTTAGTTTTTTCCTTAATTTATCTGGGAGTAGAACAGCCCTGTAAACATTTACTTCTTTTATTGTTTTGTTATTAAATATGTGCAATGACGAAACACTCTCTTGTAATAAGTTGCCGTAGTGAGGAGATTTCATATTTGTTCTTTCTTATTAGCTTCTTTAATTACCAGTAATAGTTGAGAAAAGATCTTCCCAGCTATTTTTGTTGGTGGAATCTTATTCCATCAAAATTCAGTAGCACATATAGTATGCACTACCTAAAACTTATCATTTAGCAACCACAGTAGCACTAGAACTTCCCTTGGTAGTCCAAGCTATTTCCTACTCACCGTTATCGCAATTCTCAGTGCAGTTTGGCACTTCCTGTTGCAGTATACTTAGACTAATTAATTTAATTTAGCAGGGATGTGAAGCACTTTAGGAATTGCATATTAATCACATCATGAGTTATACCTGACAGAACCCTTACAAAGATGCACCAAGAAAATCAGAGACTTCCAGATGCAAATTTAACAGTTTGTTCAAAGTAACTCAAAACTATGATCTAGTAGATGAATTGTATCGAAAAAATTGATATTAATGCAGGAAAATGACCTATGTGAGTCAATAAAACTCAAAAGTACATCAAATTACAATCAGGAGTACTAAAAGGATTCCAGCAGCTAAAGATTAAAATAACGAAGAGGGGTGAACCCAAATTGTAAATCCTTGAAAATAAGCCAGCAAACATAATTACATTAAAATTTCCTTTGACTGCAACTGGAACATGGTTTAATTCAGATAGAGATGTAATCTAAGTTTGGCATTCTTGAATCTTGGTTTAGTGGAAAGTTTTATAACTGAAATTTAATTTAGTAGCATGTGCACATTAATACTCAAATTGTCTTTAATGCAACTGTTTTCAGAAAATTAGGCATCCTAGTATTAAAATTTAAATGATACCCGCATTATTCCTGAAATTTTCCTCGATATAACAATTTTGATAAAAATTAGAGGTCAATACTAATATATTTATAAAAATGAAACAGTATTTCTGATATTACCTGATAGAGCAGTTTGGGTGGAAGTTAGACATTCTGGCACGAAAATTACCACATTGTCCATGAAATTTTGCTTCACACAACAATTTTGACGGAAATAAGACCTTCTAAAGTTATTATTTTTTTTAATTACCAAATTATTGCTGAAAATTTCCCCGATATAACAATCTTGACGGGAGTTGAACATCTCAACAATAAAATTTGACGTTATGAGCAAGACAGTGTTCCTGAATTTTTCGTGACACATGAATTTTGAAGGAAATAAGACACCCAAATGCTAAAATCTTAAAAAGGCTGCCACGCTATTGCTGAAATATTCCATGGTATGACAGTTTTTCCAGCAAATTTTCAAGTCCTGATATTAAAATTCAAGATAATTGCCAAAAAAAAATGCCCTGATGTTTAATTAGGTGCTGAATTTTACAGTTTCCAAACGGGAAACCGCGCAACAAAAAAAAACATAAGAGAAGAAGAAAGTGCGTACCATGATCGCTAAGCGCGCGGCGAAAACGCTGTAATAAGAAGACAAACAATGAGTCTCTCTGTTCCCCATTTCCTCGGCATCATCTCTATTATTATTAACACTGTTATTATTTCCGCAAACTCTGTTGCGAATACATGAAACCCGTTTTCTGATACCGCTAAAAGAACTTTGGCATGTGACCGACCCACTAAACCCCGTTTCCCCGTTCACACCTTGCTCAGAACATAGGCATCTTGTTCCAGTTTCCGTAATGTACAGTTTATGCTCTTCTGCTGCCATTCTTTTTCAGAATCCCAAAAAAGCTCTGCAATCTGCACAACACGAAGCGTATTCCTCGTACGCATTGATTTACTGTGTGCAGGCAAGAGCTTGTGGGCAGCTCTGAAAAACGTTCAGAGCTGATTGAATTAATTTAAAAAACTGGGTTTCTCGAGCTCGTAGAAATTTAAAAAACTGGGTTCATAGTTCAGAGGAGGAATTGTATTAAAGAAAAACATTTGGTGGGAATTGATTCCACGTTATCGGTGTGTTTTTGTGACGACTTCATGTTTTGGGTGTGCAGTGGGGAACAAGACAATCTATGCATAAAGTTTTGGACCACTGGAGATGGGGACTCCATAGCTGACCACCCTCTGTTCACACGTCAATAAGGGTATCTAAATATTTTATAAGGTCAATCAATAATTATTATTTTTAAATATACTACAAAAATAAGACTATTATTTTTAAATATACCACAAAATAAGGCTATTATTTTTTAAATATACCACAAAATAAGACTTTGAAATATTATTGTGTAATGATTGGCTCAAAAATTAGGGACAAATGATCTACAACATATCTAGTATTTTATTTTAAAATCGGTACTTTTAATATGTATTGTGTTCGTGTGTATATATTAGTGATTGTGTCCATCTAAAAAAAGTAAGAAGTGGATTTTTTCAAATATTTATTCTGTGTTGGGCTCATATTTTTGGGCTATTGGTGAGTTACAAGTGGTTTGAGATCATTAATGAAAGTTTCATTCTCGTTGAGTCTATTGGACACTTTCAATAAGTGGCTATGGAGTATTTTGAGGTAGGGGTCGAATTCCTCGATGTGGATCAAGCAAAACACGATGAGGCATTCTATGTGTGGATCACTCGACGGACATTAAGGACCCAAGCCTACCCCCACATCCCACTTTTAGAAGGTGCTCCTCCACCACCCCAGTTCATGGTTTCATTATAATAATAATAATATTTACCATCTAAAATTTTAGTCCCTGGGGTTGGCCTCAATGGCATGTCGTTCCGTTGGTGACCACTGAGTCACGGATTCAATCCAAAATTTTAAAACCTAAAATTGGCCTCAACGGTATGTCATTGTGTTGGTGACCACTAGGTTGCGGGTTCAGTCTTGATTAAAATAGCAGTACCTCATGTTGGGGTGTTGGTTGTACCACCCGAGGACTAATGTGTTAAACTTGTCTTGCAAATTACGCACCATTAGGTTGTTCTTGGTCGTTGGGTCATTCCAAGACTATATAATGAGCTTAACGTGATACATTGATCATAAAAGAAATTATTGTGTTAGAAAGAGATGTATTTGTGTTTATGTGGCATGCTTGATAAAAGTATTTAGTGACAAAATAAAGGTCACGAGTTTGAATCCCAAATAAATTGAAAAATGGTTTGCTAAAAATATCTTGTGTTTTTATTGGGTAGTGGATGGATGTTGATGTGACATGTATGGACATAAGTAAATCTTGTCTAGAAAATAGTCCTCTCTCTATGTTACCATATATATTCTAATGTATGTGCGATTTTTGTGTTGTATTGTGATGATGATGGGATAAATTTGAATGTCAACTTTTTCAATAAAAAATGGCAAATGATTCATTCAACATTGCCCTTCTAAAGCTAAGATTATTCATCTTTTATGAAGGACAAAAATGAATTGCCCTTCTAAAGCTAAGATTATTCATCTTTTTGAAGGATAAAAATGAATTTTATATATATATATATATATATATATATATATATATATATATATATATATATATATATATATTTTAAATATTTTTTTGGTCCACCAAAAAAATTTCTTTCATTTAATATTATCTTTCAAAAAAATCTACTATATTTTACAATTAAAACCCTAAACAAATTCATGTTTAGTCATAAAAAAAAACCCATGGTGGTATGAAATATATTGAGGTTGGATTGAATAATTGACTATTTCATGAAAATTTGTTAAGACTTGTGCTCTACCTCATCTAAACTCAAAAGAATATTTGGTGGTTTTTATGTGAAGCGAGATATATTACCAATAAATTGGTGATTAGTTCATATAATATGAAATTTACAATATTTTTTAATCTTTTTTATTGTCTCTTCAGTTTGAAAGACTTAATGCCCATAAAAGTCAAAATAAAACAAAAAATTGTGGTCATTCATTCAACATTACATTTTTAAAATTGGATCATTCATCTTTACAGGACGAAACATCGAAAGACTAAATATTATCTATCATATTCTTTTATTTTGATGATCTGCCAAAAAATCTCTTTCATTTGATACCATCTTTGAAGAAGTATTATATTTTACAGTCAAAACCCAAATGTAACCCCTAGTGATATAATTAAAACCTAAATGCAACCCCTGACAATATAGTTAAAACCCAAATGTAACCCCTAGTGATAAGAAATATAGTGAAGTTGGATTGAATGGTTGATTCTTTCATGAAAATATATTAAGATTCATGTTGTGCCTCATCTCAGTAAAAGACTCTCTGACGATGTTTATGCAAGGCAAGTGATTTTACTAGTAGACTCAAAATCAATTTGTATTATGTGTATTTTTTAACGTTTTTTTGCCTTTTAGTTGTCTCTTCATTTTGAAGGACTAAATGTCCACAAAAGGCCAAAATCGGTGTATAGAACTAGAAAAAAGTACAATATATAGTAAGGAATGTAGGGAGTGCAAAATAACCCCAACAAACCCAGAAAGTAAAGAATATTCAACCAAGAGAATATATGAGAAAAAGTGTGTGTGTGTGTGTGTGTGTGTGTGTGTGTATTGCACTTCGGTACTAGCAGAAATAGAATAACACTTCGTCGTATATCAATTTCCATATAATAATAATCAAGCCAAACCTAAAGGGTTGATTTTGTGCACACACTCTTCCAAAGGTTAAACTTCAAAAATAAAAAAAGTTACTCAAAATTAGGAAGAATTGTCACCCTCCAAAATGAAATTGTTTAGACTTGGTTCTCATATTCCACTCTTTATAATTGCACATCAAAATGTAGTTTTGACTTCCAGGGTCATATAGACTATTTTGTTCTCCCCTTGATTTGAGATAGGGTCTATCCAAATGCACCATTTTGACCATTATAGTGCAATCTTTTGTTAGGTCCAATATTAATAAGGGTTGTGTTTTGACATTAGTACCTACACACTGAATTGAGATTATTTTTTGGATATTTATGAATGGGATGTGAGTTGAGGTGTTTTATTGCTAGCAATCGCACTTGCTTATAGCTATAAAGAGTGAACTTACGACCAAGCATTGCTCTACATCTTAGACTATGTAGTTCTAAGTGTTTGTGTGTGTAATGATGCCCTAGGTTGCCCTTGTGCAAGTTACACGATGATAGTGGGTTTGATCTAGAATGTACCACGTATGTAGAATATGTGTGATGGAATAGATTGAACTCTCCTCATATGCTGTGTATGCATAATAATGTTATGTTAGAGGTATGCCTTGTAATTCTCTTGTGCCTTTGTGCAAACTTATGTGATGATAGATAATGCTTATAGTGTTTGGCCCTTGATTTGAGAGCAATAACTCTCTCTCTCTCTCTCTCTCTCTCTCTCTCTCTCTCTCTCTCTCTCTCTCTCTCTCTCTCTCTCTCTCTCTCTCTGTGTGTGATTCTCTTGTTTGAATTTCACAATTGACAACTGAAAGGCCAACCCAAATTTTTAAAAGGTGAACAAAATGCAAAAATGACCCAAAAGAGTAAGAAGAAGATAAAGAAGGGCAGGAGCACCCAGGAGGGACAGGAGCACCTGGGCGCTTCTGTCCTAACTAGGCACTAGTGTCTGCGGCCATAAAAGATAAATCACTCAAGTTTCGGCAAAGCTGTAAGATGTGTAGAACCAGTAAAATGCAAGAGATAAAAAAATCAAAGAGCCAAAAGGATTTGTTAACCACTAGTTTTCTTGTTTATGAATCATGCATATATTAGTATGTCTTAGGACCTAGAAATGTACCCAAATGCATAGATTTTGTGTCTACACTTGGAATTTAATATTATAGTTAACTTAAAATGAATGTTACATATTAAATGAAAGCTAATGTTAATTAGAAATTCTTTTAGCTTATCCAAACCATGTTTCCAATAAATATTTGTATCATTAACACATCTCTTGCACCAATTTGGTATAAATTTGGAAGTCCAGTTGAGTGCCTTCACCTCTAAATAATGTACAACAATGTCAGCCACCACACAATAAAGTGTAGACCTTGTTGCCACTCTTTTCAGTTGCTTATAAATGATGTCCTTGAAAAGAAAGAAAGTAGATATATCAATTAAGTTCAAGGAAAGATGATGTCTCCTCGTCAATGCAATATTTGACAACAATAATTTCCTCGACTGTTACCTTTATGAAAAACAATACCACATCAAAGCTCACAAGAATATTATCCTCGCCACTTTCTTAAATCTTTAATGAACTATACAAAGTAGGTGAAAGCTCTAATGAAGGTGAAAGCTCTAATGAAGGTGAAAGCTCTAATAAAAGATGAAGTGTTGCCTAGTAAAATATTAAGCTTCTTAGCTAAATATTTTGCAAGCTCATATATATGTGGGAGAGTCAATAGTGTATGTAAGACAAATCTATGTTGGCAACAAAGTTTTGATAAGCTAAAATAATTTCATGCTTACATCAATATCATTCCTGACAGTATTAACTTTATTAATGAAGTGGAGACCAATAGGAGCGCAAATCTCTCTTGGACCTCCTACTTGCCATAAAATTGGATGGTTCCTTTTCTCGATAAGAATACATAAAAAGTACTAAAAAAAAACGTTGCCTTTACGTTGCATCTCATTACCACCATGCACATAAGGAAAATGTCTTCAAGACACTTGCCACAAGAGTGTTCATAATTTGTGACAAGGAACACTTGGAACAAGAAATTGCACATCTAAGAAAGGTCTTCAAGAAAAATGGTTATAAAGACAAATATATCTTTGGGGCTTTCAAATGTAATAGATATAATCATATGAGGTATCAAAATCAAGATGATTCTATAAGGGTCCTTGTAGTATTTCTTTCATATGATGAGGGAATGTCCAATATTATTCCGAAAATATTGAACATTCCTTCCACATAACAAACTAATAAAAGTTTTACGGTCCTTTAAAGATCAATCACAACCATGACTATGTAAAGTGTGGGATTTATCATATTGAGTGCTCTTTAGAGGTAAAATTTATCACTCCATGAGTCTAAGAACATAAAATAGACATATCCAGCAAATGGAGATTAAGAAGTAAACATAAGTAAAGAACTCATTTTCAACCAAACGTGACATATGTTTAAAGAGACCATGGTACTTGTGGTTGAGGACCACTATTCTCACCAATGCATAAAGGAGTAATAGACATTATCATTAAAAGTGCCAACAACTTGAACAAAGGTGATGGCTTAGGTTTAAGCCAATTATCATGAGATGTGCTAGTTCATGTATTATCTTCTTTTAAAATAATCTCATTCAACATCATCTAATTTATTAGAGTTTTCTATATAAAAAGCTTTAGCCTACCGTCTTAACATATCATTTTCTTCCTAATAATAGTCCACGCGGTATGGTTCAAAATATTAATTTGATAAAAATTGATAATTTTTCCAAAAAAAAAAATTGAGAAGTGTATTATGATTTGAGAAATGGGGGGTAGTGACTATGGTCTGAAATGTTTGTGAGTTAATAATAGTTTTTTGTCAGCCTAAATTTTACATTCATTTGGTTGTCAAATTATTGTTCCAACTTTAAATTTGACATTTATTTGATTATTATTTGGAATTTTTTATTTCTTGAATGAATGATCAAAAAATCATAATATCTTGGCAATATAATAAAGTTCATTACCCTTTTTTAATTTCTAGAAATATTTTTTCAAATCTAATACAATGATATAATTAGATTGAGAACATCTATCTCTAACTAAACAAATTATTAAAAAAGATAATAGAATTATTACAAATGTTATGTGACAACTAAATATACCATCTATAACAAGGTCACCAAAATGCAATTGGTAGAAAGTAATATACATAGAAATAATACACAATAAATATGGGTATGGCACCAAGAAATTGTTATGTATTAGTGTTTTTGTGTGCTTGTTAATTATTGACATTGGATTAGTTGATTATTATTGTATGAAATTAATTAATCATTAAGGCATTAGTGTATTTATATTTTTCTATGGATATGGGCACGAGGTTAATTACGCCGAAGGTGTTACCCCTATGGGAAAACGCTTAGCGGACATTCATGGGACTGTGTCAAATTTGACGGCTTAAATGACGGTTTTACTATTTTTAACAATTTTGCTTTTGTTATTTTTAACAATTTTGTTTTTCTGATTTTGATGATAGAGTTGTCTTAGATGTTTCTCATGTTTTCTCAATTTCAAATGTATCAAATGTATTCATGTTTACTATGTGGGGGGTTATAGTTGTAATTATCGTATCCAATTACTCCTAAATTTACAACGTTTGGAGTGCTTTTTACTTTCCCCATATGGGTAAGGACTTTGAGGACATTCACGTCACTCTGTAAAAGTTGACGATCGAAATGATGGTTCTCCTATTCTTGGCTTTAAGTGGAGTTAGCCCGTTTTGTTTCTAGCACATGCATAATCTTATAGAAGAAGATAAAATCATATTTTCGATACGATTTCTCGTATTTTTGCATGAATCTCGAAAATAACATGTTACACAGTTGGTATTTGGTGATCTTATCTAACACAAGAGTAATTAAATTGTATGTTTAACGTTGACGAGATGCATCTAAGATTTAAAAACTGCATGGCCATGCACAACGAGACGAGTTTTAGTTATGTAGTTAAATTATGTTTTTCTTATGAATTATGTATTGGCAATAACAATGGCAATCGGTTGACGAGATGCATCTAAGATTTAAAAACTGCATGGCTATTCACAACGAAACAAGCTTCAGTTATATAGTTAAATTGTGTTTTTCTTATGAATTATGTATCGGCAATAACAATGGCAATTGTATTATAAAAGCATTGGAAGCAAAGCAAACCGTATGTGAATTAGGGTATGTGCAATCATGGCTACACCAAGTATTTTGCAACTGGTAATTGTAATTGGCTTATATGTTTACTGCAATGGAGCTCGAACCCTTCCAGATGAGGCTAAGAGTTACATAGCCGAATAGATACGCAGAGACTCCCCGATGTCGCCGCTCATGAAAGGCCTCAACCTTACAATCTCCCAATGCATGCGTCAATCCATGCAGAGAAGCAACTCCAAACTACTGCAAATATCTGCTTAAATGTACCCGATTTCATTTTATAGCAATTCTTTTAAAAGAAAATGTGATGGTGGAAGGAGTTTCCATTTTTAAAACCAATAATGGTGGATTTCTTTGGCCCTGTGTTTTTCTACCCAGACTTTATGAAATATAATTTCCCCGAGCTTTACTCTTCTCAATTGTTTGCGATGTTTCAAGTTTTTCTAGAAGTATATTTTTTTGCTATTGCTTTTGTAGAGTTATATGTTGCCACTATAGCTATCTATTGGACATATAATTGTTGGATTGCCTTATATATTCCTTTATATTTCCAATTGCAAGGATTTCTTACAACTTTGGATTGAGCAACGCTTTGATAGAAAACTCTGAATGATTCCCAACTCCACAAAATGACAAAAAACTAAATAAACATTTGGAGAGAGAATTTCTTTAGCTTTTTTACCTAAAAACTAGTCTAGGTTTGGTTAAGTCACCCCAGAAGGTGTTCTTTTTTGTAGTGAATTGTCCCAGATTGGAAATTGTGCATTTACAAACTATTTATAATCATAATTGAAGTTCATGTAGGGTGGTCTTTAAAGATAACATGGTGTCCAGATCATGTTCAAACCTCTTAGATTTGGATTCAAGCAATATACCTAACTTTCGGCAAACTGTGAGACGACTTCCCCAGGTAATGATTGTGCATGGGATAATATCATAAATTGATAATGATAATGCTAATAGTGTGACCTCAGATGCCCCCTCGTCAATTTGTATGCAGCGAATGATTATTGTGGCTAACTAAGTTCCTTTGCAAGCTCACATAAATCCTGAAGGTAAGAGTTGGTGTTTCAGTTGGGATAAGGATTCCCTACTATTGCAGCTCAAGGATGGGCTATCTGATAATCTTGAGGTTGTCTATGTGGCTTGTTTAAAGGTTGAGGTAGAACCATCAGAACAAGATGATGTTGCACAGGATCTCTTAGAAATTTTTAAGTGTGTTCCAACTTTTTTGTCTCCTTAGCTTCAAAGCAAGTTTTACCACAGGTTTTGCAATCAATAACTATGGCCTTTTTTTCACTATATGTTACCACTCATGATATAAAATCTCCACATGTACGAAAGTCTCCCTGTATTCATGTTTAGTTCAAATAAACTACTCCACATAACGTGACAACTCATGATATAAGATTTGCAAAAAAATATTCCCACAAAACGCTACCACTCATGATATAAAATCTACACATGTACGGAAGTCTTCATGTATACATGTTAAGTTCAAACAACCTACTCCGCAAAATGCAACCACTCGTGATATAAGATTTGCAAATGTATATGTATGAATTTGTAACAAGTTTTAAATGTAAACAGAACCTTTAAATGAAATGGTTCATCTATATTTCTACACTAACAAAATCAATCACACCCCTTATTAACATCAACTACAAAAGAAATAACTATCCCTCTAAATCAAATAACATATACCGTTTGACGTTCACATTGCATTGTACACATGCAATTGCTAGTTAGTTGTTATGATATTTATGCGTTTTTATTATTAGTATGTGATTAGTTAATTACGTCGAAGGCGTTTTTGCGGACATTCATGGGATTGTGTCAAATTTGACGGCTTAAATGACAGTTTTGCTATTTTTAACAATTTTGTTTTTGCTATTTTAAATAATTTTGCTTTTGTTATTTTTAACAATTTTGCTTTTCTGATTTTGCATGTTGCTTTGGTTTTACTATTTTTTAATTTTATTTTATAGCTTTTGCATGCATTAACCTTTAAATACTGGTCACTAACACTATAATTTCATTCTTCAGGCTCTCCAGCTTCCAATCAATTCCCTGCGTTAAATTGAATTCTGCAGGTATGCATTTAAATTATGTTTATACTTGTATGTAGCAGTAGAATATCTTGTTGTATGGGGGCTAGCCTCATCACAAAACGAACTAACATATAATCAGCCTTATGTAGAATACTAAGCATGAATTTGCAAGAACTACACAACGATAACAAAGAACACAGGAAAACTTGTAGTTAAGTAGCCTCAAACATAAATAAAGAACCGGCTCGCACTAAGTACATAACACATGAAATCTGGTATATGGTTATATCCCAAAGAATAGTGAATATGCAGGGAATCTAAGTTGGAAAATATGCCTAGGAAGCAGTGAATCTGTAAGAAGTTTAATTTGAATAGAACAGAGGATGAAACACAATTCCTCCTTTCAAGTACACACAGATTCTCATTCGTCGTCAAGATAAGTAAACAAGTTTAGGGAATTTACTTCAAAACTTAACATCCCTACCAAAAATCATCTGTACAATTAAAGACACCTCAATATGCCCTACTTATCAATTTAGTTGTGCACATTTATTCGTATGCCTCTTGCGCATACATATAATACAGGGTGAAGTAGGAGCAATTTTATCCAAAAAAAATCTCGTTATTTTGTACAATATGAAAGATAGTATATTTGGAGTCTACTTGAAGGTTTATCATGTTTCATAAAGATTAGATATTGTGTAACTGGCCATGAGCAATGTTGTTAATTGCTTGAATGGCAATGTATTTTCTTTAATGATTTCTTAGTAACGATCATGTATTGACCATACGTATCCAATCAAGTATCAAGTATTTCTTTTATCAAAGAACTAATAGTTTGCTTTGTTACCAAATTGAAAAATAGATGTTTTCTTGGGCCATTGCTTGTAATTTTATATGGATGCATTTATGGAGAACTTTATGAGAATTTAAGCCTTCGTTACATTTTATTTGAGAAGCCTTGTGTGCACCTAGACAACCTATGATATCTCCATTGTAAACTACTTAGAGGCGATTTTCCATTGTAATGTTGATGTTTAAATTTAAAAGGAACTGGAATAATTCTTTTGGTTCTAAATGATTTGGTTGAAATTTAATAGGTGTATTGCCAATCTTGCAATTGGAAACTTGTCACGTACTTTGAAGCAAGACATGTTTTGTAATGATTTGGGTATATTTATAGTTTTATATTATCTTCTTGGTATGAATTTGATTTTTGACCTACAGTCATCAATCAAAACCTGCTTTGTTTCTTAATCTCAATTAGTATTATTTGTTATCAAGGTAGGAAATTTCTCGGGTTTATTGCATAAGAAAGGAAGTGAAATTTCTGGCATGATAGAGAATCCAGCAGTCAAGTCTCATCAACCGAGAAATCAATATTCAATGTTTCAATGAAAAAAACTAGTTCCATTCCTGCTCATTCTCTTCAGAATATTGTTGAAATGTAAGTCCAAGCTTCTAGCGCATCCTCCATTGCATATATAATTCATTTAAAATATTGTAAAATTACCTCTATATTAATTTGTACCTTTGAAAATTGGTGCTCAGCTATTCATTGATCAATTTATAATCTCGTCGAAAATAGGGTTGTTTTTTATGTAACTAATTGAATAAGTATAGATATATTTAGTTTTATTAACTTCTTTTTTCACTTTTTTGTAGGGTATTTTTGATTCTCATTCTCCCGCAGTAAAGAAGAGAGTGTCATCTCTAAACAAACTTTAGGTGGGTTTCAATATTGATTGAAGTATTTATCCATTTGTTTTGTTTATTGCATGTTATGGATTAAAAAATTATTGTAGAGTGCTTTCATGTTATTTGCTTTTGATTGTTACATTTATATTTAGACTCCAATCCTTTTTCCGAAGTGACATGTGGGGGCATGTGCATTCGTCAATGACATGATTTGTTATGTGTTGAGGGGCTTGTTCCCCAATGAGGCCATTTCGAAGTGTCCCAAGTTGGACGTTAGACTGATCATTGACAAGGCTTTTTAAGTTGCTTGTCATACCTAAAAACATCTTCTAGAACTAACATACTTCTTTTCCCTCTCCATTTTAATATGATGCAGACTAGAAACACAATTCCCCTCCCTACAACGGGACTGACATTAACTACGCCTCACTTGCAGAGGGAAGAAGAGTTTAAATGTCTTCAATGTGTTGTTAATGTTTTGCATTGCAGGCAACCGAAACGACCTAAAACAATAGCCGAAATGATGAGATCCACCCCAACAAATTGAAAAATCCAATTGGAGATCATTCACGAGGCTTCTGATCGATTTATGATTCTAACTGCAATTGAACAACAAATTGAAGAATGGGAATTTCAATTGCATCTGTAAGAAAATTACACAAACGCAAAAAAATTGCAAGAAATTTGACTTTTTAAAACAGCTTGTAATGGTTAGTTTATAAGTGTTTGTCTATAAGTGTTTCTAAAACAAACTGTAACTCGTTCCAAATAATTCCATGTATGTATTGTGGCAGTATATATCCGACAAAGAATCAAACTTATCAAATACATGTTCATTTTTTGTTATCCAACAACTATGCATTCTGAATTTCTTTATCATTGTGTCTCCATACAAAAACCTATAGTTTTCTCACTTCAAGTGTACATATTGTTCTTATTGTTTTCCATTCTATTTGCTTAACATAATAATCTGTAATTCATTTCAAATAAATGCATGTATATATTGCGGCGGAACATATGGAACACAAAATCTAACTTTTCAACAAACGTGTTCAATTTTTCCTTTATACAATTGCAATCTACTTTATGTAAACCAACAACAATGCATTTTTTATGTGTTCTTCATAATATCTTTCCTTTATACAATTGCTCACTTCTTTATGTAAACCAACAACAACCATTTTTAATGTGTTCCTCATTATATCTGCACAAAAATACATATAGTTTTAAAATGCTGAGAAAGAATCATGCATTTTTTA
This sequence comes from Taxus chinensis, assembly GCA_019776745.2. Lineage (NCBI taxonomy): Eukaryota > Viridiplantae > Streptophyta > Pinopsida > Cupressales > Taxaceae > Taxus > Taxus chinensis. Next base: position 163,194,135 of record CM034155.1, on the reverse strand, counting down.
GTTATTTTCATGCAAAGCTTTGTACATTATATCACTTTTTTGCATATTGAATTGTTAAAGGGTTAGACCTCATGTTTGCGCTTTTTAGAAAATATAAATGAAAAAGGAAGAAAACTTTAAAGGTTCTCATTGCTTACAAATGCATGCTTTCCAGAACACATCCTTCATTTCATCTTTGACTACACTACAAGTTTACATTTTCCACCATACATTTGCAGAACTCCGACTATCTCGAGCATCTTTTAGTTGCCATGGAAATAAATTTGACACACGAAGGCATTTCTCAATTGATTGAGGGCGGTTCCATTGTTGACCCCACATTTCAGATACTGCACTTGTCCTCCCTAAGGTCCATTCTCAACCCGGCTGCCCAACATCGTGTTGACCTTTCAGATGGGAAACATTTTTAGACAACACTTCTACCCTCCAAATTTGCAAGCCGTGTAACCGAGAAATCAATACAAGAAGGCTCCATTGTGTGCTTACACAAATCCCGCGTTAGAATAATCAAAAGTGAACTGTAAGATTCATCTCCTGCTCGATTACCAATGTATATAAACTCCCTATATTAATTATAATTTCTTTATGTTTGTTTTTTTCATCCGTTGCTCAATTCTAATTCTATCATGATTTTCTTTTCCACTACATGATTGTTCTTATCATTGAAATGGATGTTCTTGTCGAAAAACATTTGATAATCGGTGCTCCAACCCAACTACCAACAAATGCTCTCCAAGACAGTCAGTTGCCTCAAACAGATGCAAGTGCCAATCTAGTTAACAAATATTTTGCGAGAACACCAGCTAAAATAAGTGGATTGAATACATCTATGCGCATGTGGTCCATAGAGGGTCGTGCCCTAGCAAAAACAAGCCTTCACGAATATCACAATGCAAGGGGAGATGGTTCCGTGTCTGGGTTTGATTTTGTGGATCAGGAAGGAGGGGAAATCCACATCACTTGTTTCAATGAGGTCGCAAAAGCATTCTATGAGAAGATTGAAAATGGGAAGCTATATACAATTTCCAATGGGAGGATTGCTGATGGAAAGCTATGTTAAAACCATTTGAACAATGCTTCGGAGATTTTCCTGCAACCTTTCTCAACCATATCAAACAAACACAACTACAAAAGTAAAAACTATCCCTATAACAAAAATAACATATACCGTTCTTCGTTTGCAAAATGCCTCAAAGAAATGTGGTCTCGTGGAATGCTATGATTGTAAGATATACACAAAATAACTCTAACAATGATGCTCTCAAACTTGTTGAGATAATAAAGAAATTTGGAATGTACCCATAACCATTTCAGATTTCTTTATATATAATTACATATTCTGTCACATTTTAGTTTTATGGAGAGATAATATGTTAAAGAACTTAGTCATTCTTTTAATCTACTTTGACAACAACATTTCACATTCACTACATTCTTGAGAGTGAGTATTAGCCAACTTACATGTCTCCCCTGCATTTGTATTCATTTATTACACAATTAACTGTTATCTAACATCCCTTTTAATGTATTTTGCAACATTTGATCTGGGTTTAATACAAAATCAGTATTGTCAATCACACCCCTTATCAACATCAACTACAAAAGTAATAACTGTCTTTCTAAATCTAATAATATATACCATTCGGCGTTCACATTGCATTGTACATATGCGATTGCTAGTTAATATAGTATTAATGTATGTAAGTGTTTTTATTATGCCGAAGACGTTACCCCTATGGGAAAGAACTTCGCGGACATTCACGGGACTGTGTCAAATTTGACGGTCATGGTGACGGTTTTACTTTTCTCCTATTTTTGCAGTTTAGGTTTTTTCCTATTTTTACAAATTTGCTATTTTTAACAATTTTGCTTTTCAGATTTTGCATGATAGGGTGGGTTTGCTACTTTTAAGTTCTGTTTTAGCTTTTGCATGCAATAGTGTTTAACAACGCATTCTTCAGCACTGTTGGAAGTAAGATGGAAGTCTCCACAAATTTGTTTCGCTTCATTGGAGCAAGTTTAGAAGCAGAGTTTCAAAGTATGGCTGCCTACACTGTATTTTAAATGTCCATTACATATCGACTGCACCTTCCACATTTTGTTGATGACTAGGTAGCGAAGGAATTTAGCCTCAACCAAAACGCACTAGTTTTTTTGTTCTTCTGGGCTTGCAATGAACGCTCTGCGCTTCAAACATGGGATGTACTGGAAATGGAAATAAGCAGTTTCAAATTATTCATCCGCTCTCACAGTTCAGAAACATTCCTACACTTCAAATGCAAAAGACTACCGTAAGGAAGCCCTTGTAATCTTGTATTCCATGCGGGCAGAATCATGGTTGACGCTCAAGCAGATTGTAAAAGCAGTACCAAATGTTGAGAAAGCCTTAAAACACAACTCTGGACATGGGAATGAAGTCCCATTGTTGTTATGCACATGGGTGTTTCCATTAGAAGAAGTTTCAGCTGTGTGCTAAAGAAATCATTTGCAGCCTTAACTTTGCAGAGTGGGCACTTACAGGGCTTCATTTTTCTTATTAAGGTATTTTGTTTTCCTTTTTTCTTTATTGTCTATAAACCCTGGATTGGAAAAAAATAATGACAGCTTTGTTTAAATCCCCTGTTGTTTATTATTAAATACTGACATGTTCCTATAGTACCCTAAAAATCTTTGTAGTCTGTTGTTTTGAAGCATCTCATGTTTGTTGCTAGCTATATACAAGAATATTGTAATGGAGTTTTGCTCTTACATAAATGTAATCATAATTTTTTGTTGATCACCAGATCCTATTTTCTGCGTATCATAATTGGTATCAGAGCTGGTTGTTATTCTTGTTTTCTAGATTAGACTCATCTTATTCTTCATCCCATTTGCGTTCTTTTGTTTCTCTTAATCCCGTAAGACACGCAATTTGAGTGTTGTCCTTTTGTTGCCCGGGTGAGGCGATTTGTGGACATTTAAACTCTTGTAAGACGCGGTGTAGGATAGACGAATTTCAAGGTGAAATGGATATTGAAGAATGCATTGCATCGACTTCTAGAATGCACGCTGATGATCGCAATGATGCTTTTGTTAATCTTTCATATCTGATTCCTGTCAACGACGAAACGCACATCACGGAGGAAGAAAACCCTTTGCCAGGTTGGAAACTTCCTAAACTTCCTTATAATGAAGTTTATCAGAAATCCAAAGAATTTCATTTAATTGTTAGTACATCTTTTAGATCTAGAGAGTCCTGTATCCAAGCAAAAACTTGCCGAATGTCCAAAGATCTGATCCATTTTCTTTTGGAAAATGGAGGGTGCTGTTTTAAGACCGAAAGGTAAAACCTTCCATTCATACTGACCACCTAGAATACTGAAGGCTATTTTATAAGTATCCTCTTTGTTCAGGAAGATTTGCCAAAATCCAAATTTTAGATCAAACTTACTGTAAATCTTACTGCCACTGATATGAGCTAACAAATCATCCCTGCTTGGAATGGGATGTTGGATGGGCAGTATGTATTTATTAAATGGCTTATAATTGATCACTAACCTCTTCTTGCCACGAACTATCTCACTTCGTTTATTCACATAAAAAGCAGTGCAAGTCCAAGGGGACTTGGAAGGCTGGATAAATCCTCCTTTGAGCAGATTATTTATCTTTGTCTGGCATTCAGCTTTTTCAGAGGGAGGCATCCCTATGTGATGAGCTTTAAATTTTGGAGAAGTGGTAGTCTGGAAGTCTAACTGACAAAAATTCTTTTTCCGATGGATAAAAGCATGGGGATTATCGGATGTGCAGTCGGTCTTTATTTTATTGATGATTGCATTAATGGAAGAGGCATTGAGGGAAATAGACTTATGCAGCTAGTCAAGATTGGAAGTTTTATGGGGCTTTGGTGTAGAAGGAACAACAGACTGGTAGGTCTAAAGCCGTGGTATTGATCCTTGTGGAAAGCAGATCTCATCTTGAATAATAGTATAAGGCATACAATTATTGAGATTATTTGAACCAAGAAGCATGTCATAATGCAGAAGGTCAAACTGGTGTACCTTGAAGGTGGTTTGCATTCGTCCTAGTTTAATAGGTATGAAGGCAGAACAGGGAGAAAACACTTTCTTAGAATCAAAGCTAATTTGGAGGGGTTTTGTGTCCCAACAGTCTCTAGGAATAGCATTAGCTTTTAACAAACTAATTTCAGCACCAGTATCTATCATAGCATCTAGAGAATATGGTTTAATGTTGGGAATGTAGAGCTGAATTCTGCAAAAAGAATTGCAAGAGGTTTTAATAGCACTTACCTCTGCTTCATGTTCTACTTCATATTGATCATAGGCATTTTCCATGATTAGCCTATCGATTGCTTCTTCATTAGTATCTAGGCTAGGAGTTGATTCTTCTTCTAGGAGCAATATTTGGAATTCTTCTCTAGCTTTCTGAATTGTTCGTTCAAGAAGAGAGAGACATTGTTGGCGCCAGATTCTTCTTTCTGGTGTTCCAGGACTAGGAGCTGGAGTTGGAGGTGTTGGGACTTTGGATTCTTCTTCTTCAGGGAACAGGAATGGAAAATGTCGGGGGCTATGTCCCACTGGCTGGTGGCTATAAGTTCCACGACCACGATTGGAAGAAGGATGATCTCGTCCTTGGCCTCTACCCGGGGGAAGAGCAAAATGATATGGATCATTTTGGAGGGTGGTTGTAGCGCGCTAAGCAAGGTGCAAGTCTTCGGCATTCTCCTAGTGGATCTTAGCTTCAAGCTTGAGCTGAAGATCGTGTAGCTGAGATTGTAGAGAATAATGGCGGTGAACCATATGAGGAGGACATTCGGCAAGGTCACGCTTCACATGATCCAACTTTTGTTTGAGAACAATGGAGCTAGGAGGAATGAACGGATGTTCATAGGAGCTCTGAATCATGTTGCAGTGAAATGATGGCAAAGAATCATAACCAGTATCAGAATCTGAATAGCTGGCTTCAGAAGATGACTCAGTAATTTGGTTAACTGCAACTATGAGTTCTGAATATTCAATATCTGATATGTAACTTTCATCATCAGATATAAGGACATAATTATCTTCGTCAAGATGATGTTCATGAACAAAATTTACTCTGGCCTTAGCTTTGGCCTGTTGTCCCTTCTGTGGACAGTTTCTACTATAATGATTTCCCTTACAAATGAAACATTCAATAAATTTGTTCTTAGGGAAATATTTGTTTCTTTTGAAAAACTCTCCTCTAGGTTTGGCAGATGGTCGAGACATACAATCAAGGCACTTCTTTTTACCTTTGAACTTCTTCTTGAAGTTTTTGTTCTTGGAGTATTTTTGCGGAGAGCATCCAAACTAATTTTGGACCTGGAGATTACAAAACTTAACCCCTAAAGCTTTTTCAGCTTTCAAAGCTTCCTTTTTATGTTTCTTGTCAAGACAAAGGCGCTTATTAGTCTCATTGATAATTTGATTGATGCAACCAAAATTTATATCTATCTCTGAGAGACCATGCATAGCTTTTTTATATTCATCAACAAAATATTGTGGATAAGATTCCACATATCTGAGCTTCATATTGGCATCAAAAGGCATACCTATATTATAGAAATATTTCTACATATAACACTGATATTCAAGTACCTTTGTCATGTCATAGATTTGTGCTCTTAGGAATTCAGTGATGTTGAGCCGCTTCTCATCACTAATGGTGCCAATGAATTCAACAATAATGGCAGCAGTCAGACTGGCAGTTCCTCCACTAGTACGATCATTACCTTGTCCTTCACCATTAATAATGGTGTCTTTCTGTTGCTCGGGGATGGCGTCCCACCATTCTTTGAGAATGCCTACAAATCCATTAGTAATAATACTTGCAACATCTTTATCATGTTTATTGAATTGCAAGACTTGGGTATTGGCCCAACCTATCATACCATGTAGCATTTCCTTAATTTCTTCATGAGATTTACATTCAATCTTGTAGTAATTGGGCTGGAAATTCTGAGTACGGATTGTAGAATGAAGGGGAGGTGCAGAGCTATCATGCATTCCTTCATCCATGACACTTTCGGCTTCTTCAGCTGTGAGCTGTGCCATACCAATCTTTTTCTCCTTACTAAGAGGAGACTTCATTGCAACAACTTGAGCCCAAGTAATTGCTTTTGACTAATCATGATTAGAAGCTTGGGAACTTGAAGAAATACTACTTTTATCAGACTGTGAGCTTTTTAATTTATTAACAGCACTTGTGAGAGCAGGAAAATTCTGCTCAAGCTCAAAGACTGAAAAACAAAGATTATTTACCTTATCATTGACATTCTGAATACTTTCAATGACCTTCTTTTTTGTTCCTTCAAAGACAGCATGAATAGATTGTTGAATATGTGTCTGGAGACTATTGCTGACTTGATCTGGAACTTTTTGCAAAGTGGTAGACAATTGCTGAACATTTGAGGATAAACTATCTACCTTTTTATTTAACAAGAGAACAACAGAGTGAATATCACCCCTTTGATGAAGCTCAATAGCTTTCAAAGTATCTTGCATATGCTTGAGCTTTTCATTGTGAGAGAGGAGATGGTCATTTATGACCTTTGTGGCCTTGTTGTTCCAATTCAGCATGCGGGCAGACTCAGACTGTTCTATTTTGGAATCTAACTGACGTTGATACCAATATTGTCGATGTTGTTGTCGATCATCAGTATAGACTTCGAAATCTTTAGCATGAGGGAAGTCTGTGTTGTCAGCTTGTGAGGAGGTAGCCTCCCTAGAATCCATAGAGATTTTGGCTCTTCTAAGCAAAGACTTTGCCTAATTTAAAGTCTGATAATAATTAGACTGGGAACAACTATTTTTATTTATGTGTGGCCAATTTTTTGGAATGTATTTCTGCTGGACTAATGCTTGGCAGTGTTCACACCAGAGACAGACAGTATTAGGATCATGAACTAAAGAGGGATGGCTACACTGAGGAATATCTTCTTCATGACTCTTCTCTTTGTTAGACAAGAAAGATTGAGTAGAGGAAGAGGTAGATAAGCGAGGCTTGACAGAGCTAGATTTCTTAAAAGATATAGTAGCCTTTCCTTTTTCTTCAATAACCTTGGAGGCAGACTGGACTGAAGAAGTAGTGTTAGAGACACACTTTGTGGAAATAGTCCATTCTCGAGGTACTTTGATCTTGTCCTAGGTAACAACTTTTGGTTCAATTTTTTGAGCAGTTAAACTGGTATGCATTACAACACTGCTTCCCTTAGAGGGACCATGTTTAATAGCAGGATGTGCTGTATTTGTTAATCGGAAAATGATCCGATAAAAAATAGCTAAAGGGGATGACCCTGGTTTCATGTTGAGACCCGTGGTTTGCAGATGGAGCTTTAAAACTTGGTCTAACAGATTGTCGGTTTGTATGGACACGGGGTAATTTGGAAATACATTAAAATGTATGGGTCCGGGGTAATTTGGAAATACATTAAAATGTATGGGTCCATTACTGAGGCTGGTCTAGAGGGAGGCTAACAGACAATCTTTAAAGCTCTCATGTCGGGTATCTAGCAGACAACATAAGACTAATGCATTTAATCCTTGTCTAAACAAAGGAGTTATACCTATCTAAACACAACCAATATGAACAAACTTATAGACAGATTGTTTTTTCAAATACTGTAAATCACTAGGAGATATCAAAGGGATATCATACTCGGATTTTGCAAAAGTTTTTACTTGGATACAGGACTCTCTAGATCTAATAGATGTACTAGCAATTAAATGAAATGCTTTGGATTTCTGATAAACTTCATTATAAGGAAGTTTAGGAAGTTTCCAACCTGGCAAAGGGTTTTCTTCCTCCGTGATGTGCATTTCGTCGTTGACAGGAATCAGATCTGAAAGATTCACAAAAGCATCATCGCGATCATCAGCATGCATTCCAAAAGTCGATGCAACCCATTCTTTAGTATCCATTTCGCCTTGAAATTCGTCTATCCTACACCGCGTCTTACAAGAGTTTAAATGTCCACAACACGCCTCACCCAGGAAACAAAAGGACAACACTCAAATTGTGCGTCTTATGGGATTCAGAGAAACAAAAGAACGCAAATGGGATGAAGAATAAGATGAGTCTAATCTAGAAAACAAGAATAGCAACTAGCTCTGATACCAATTATGATATGCGGAAAACAGGATCTGGTATTCAACAAAAAACTGTGATTACATTTATGTAAGAGCAAAACTCCATTACAATATTCTTGTAGATAACTTTTTTTTTTATTTTTTTATTTTTTTTTAGGGGAAATATTAATAATGTGAAGGTCATCAAAACCGGTACTGCAAAATTTATAACCTATAGCGTTATTTACTCCAAATTGGAAATTGTGATGGACGAATTCCCCGGAGGTTATTGGGCTTTCGGCAGAACCCACTTCCACCTCAACGGCGACGCATTTGGCTTTAATTAATCCGATGTGTTTCATTACACCTAATCATAATCCTTGTTTAGGAAGTGCAGGCAGGGTTGGAGTCTTGGATGGAAATGAAGCATTTGTGGGGAGCAAACTGGTGTCTGGGTTAAAAATGGACTGGATATGGCTAAGTTGAACAAAACCCTTGATATCCACATTATTTGGATTGTCATTTGTGGCCTCTATTTTTCATTTACAATACATTCAATGTAGGTTTTCTAAAATCAAATGTCAAAAATCTGATGATCTGTTTCTAATTCAAACCTGTGCCCTGCAAAATAATGTTACAGACTCTTAATGGATGCACTGTTGTGGCTCGTTTCAAATCATGAGTGAGTGAGTATGTTTACATTTTCTTTTCCATTACTTTTATTTAAGATGTTCAGATCACATATCGACTTGCTTTTATTGTTTGGCTGAGCGTAAGATGCCGGTACGTTCTGTTTGTTTAGTTACTTCTCAACAACTTGCATTTTTTTTTGCCTTCATACCTTACTTTTGTAACTTTGTTATGATCCAAAATCCGAAAACAAAGTGCTTAATTTTCAAACCCAATTTTATTGATGAGCGCTTTTACCACTAAAGTGAACCACAAACCCAAATCTGAAAACTCTACAAACCTTGATTGCCTGGAAAACCTACAAAAACAATATTCTGGAAAGAGCCTCATATGATTTTTTTTTCACTTGCTAGCAGACGCAAAGGGTTACTAAGTGGTGTATTAGTGCTCAAAATGCACGTCTGTCTGAAAAATCTACAAGATCAAATGTCTGGAAAGAACTTCATCTGATATTTATAACTTACGAGAAGACACAAAAGTTTAATAAGTGGTGCATCAGTGCTCGACATGCACCTTTTGTGTTGGTGAGGTTTATGAGGCATGAGCTCTTTGGTTTGTCAAAAATGGTAAAATCTGTTTGTAATTAATTATTCATTGATGAAATTTTGTGTCAGTTATCATAGGATGATGGTGATGAGTGTGATATATCCCGAATTTCTGACATTTTTGTTACTTTATGTATGGAGAACAACAGCACCAGAGTAGTGAATATCACAGGGGGTTTGCAATGCGAGAGTCCTTTATGGCGTCAAGCACCTTGACTGGAGATTATGGCAGTAAGTATTAAACGTGGAACTATTTTGGAATACAATGATATGTTGGATTCCAAATGTGATCTGTCAATTGGCTTGTATTACCAAAGATGCGGAGTCATGAATTTTAGATATTACATTGGCATTGTAAGTTTTCTCATTTAAAACTAAGTTAAAGGTATTATATTAATGTTTGGAATTTTTACAGTGTCTGATTTCTTGATGTTTGATGTTCTCTTGTACTAACTAAACCAATCAACCTTAAATTGGAAATCTGTGTGGCTAAAATAAATAATTCTATATCTGGTGATTTATTTGTTGTTTTTTTATTTGTAAGTCATAAATGTTTTTTAAGATATGCTCATTGGGAAAATGCCTGCTTGTACGATGAAAATGATTTTTGGGCTTATTTTCTAGTGCATGGAGATGGGCTTGCTGCTAGAAGAGTCAGAAAGGTTGTACACCGCCGGACTGTTGATTATACAAGCACAGTTGTACGATATACGCAGGTTTGTATTGACTACACATTACTGATGGTCTTGTTATGAAAATTTGGACCCGACTTTAGAATATGTGTTTTTATACTCCCTAGTGTTTTATCTCTATCGTAGTTGTTTACTAATGATTTTTAATATTTATAAACTGTGTGATTTTTAATGGTGGAGGAATTTTATACATGTTTGGCTCTAGCTAGGCAAAGGTTCACATTCCAATGACACACCATCAATAGAGCATTGGTGTCCTACTTCATTCTACGAATTTCCATAAGGCAGAGACATGCCATGACATTGGTGATATAAAATTGATTTCTCATCTCTTATTAATTGTTTCAAGTGGTTTGCTTAGACTAAGCAGATATCGAAAAGTTAGCATCCAAATTTTTTTTGGTAGTTGTAGTCATTTTTTTCTTTGTCCGACTAATACTATTTGGCATCTAAATATTATCATTGAGCGCTGCTCTCGGCTACATTTTAAATTTGGTGCAATTGTTATTTATTGCATTTTCTTAATCCTGTGGATCTTTTCCCTAGCATATGTTGCTCTTCTTAGGAAGTGTAACATTTTGAAAATCTTACACTTCAATATAGTCCTTCATTTTCTCTATGAAGCAATATAAGATGTGTGATTTTCAAAGTTTTTATGTATTTATGTTTTTTTGTTTGGTAAATCAATGAGGGTTTCTGTAGTCCCTCAACCGAAAAAAAGAGCAAAATCAAAATGTGGTGAAATAGTCTTCTTAATTAACCATTAATAGTTTTAGAATGACAACAACAATATAATCGAGTTTACAATAGGCATCAAGCCAAACCAATGAATTCTAAAAAACTAGATAAGCATCCCAGGGTTATTATTGAATATTGTTCTCTGGTTTTGGGTACCAATATACACTGATCATAACCACAAAAAAGCAAAAACTTTAGGAAAAATATCCTTTGTTGGGATAACTACTGGCCCTGATATCAACCCATACGCACTGAAAAAACATCCCATCATTGTGCCAAGGGGATAGTTTCCTTATGAGGCTACTTCAATACACCCCATGTTGGGCATTAGACCATGCAATGTGAATATTGTTTAATTTTCTTACCCTACTTTGGCTTCTTTCACAACTTTTACATCCCTTTAAATGTTTTTTGAAAACATAACTAGTCTTTCTTCCACAAGTGAGGTACAAGAAGCAAATTTTGTTAACAAACAATATGTTGGTTTAGCTTATTTAGAAACCACAAAACAAATGGATGCATGTTTGAATTGTTGTTTGGTTTGGAACATTTTTTTGGAAAATAACTATTCTCTTCTTCTTGCCCTATGACTTTGTGGGTCTCGTGGGCCTCCTCTACACTTATGTAAAAAGGAAGAATCCAAACTACATTCACTCGCCTCTTCCCCCACACATTTCCATCCATTGAACTACCCTCTACCAAAACTACTATTTTACTTGCCTTGCCACCAGTACTTAGTTAGATTTCAAGATTTATGTCACTTTCTTTTCACCTAGAGAGACTATTCAGTCTCTAGCATAATGTATATGCATTGAAATTAATATATTTCCTTATCAAAACACCAACATTTTCTCAAAATTTTCCCCATTTCCCCTTCCTCCTCATCCCTATCAATTTTTTTTTTATTTCTTGTATAAAGTTGATAGCTTTTACTTCAACCCTTTATAGATCCTCCGCTCCTCATTCCTCCATAATATTCCTTTCGAAGTTCACATTACACTACTCGCGTGCGATTGCTAGTTATAGACATGTGATTACTTAATTCGTTGTTAATTATTTTATTGGTATGGAACTAACTACCAATTTACTAGTTAATAGTTATTATATTGTAATTTTGTATTTTATTAATTATTGAATTGTATTTTAAATATTGTATTAGGGTTGGATTAATTAGTAATTACATGAATAGTGTGTATTTTATAATTATAAATTTTATTCAATTGTTTACTAAAATTATAATGGAATAGAAAAAATAATTACTTCTATTTTTATTTTTTTAAAAACAAAAACTTAATATGTGAAATGAATACTATTTTTGACTAAATATAAAATATATATTATTCAAAAATACTTATTTTTACAAATAGTTGAAATATTATTATTATTTTTTTAAAAAGCAAGATAATAAATATATAATATAGAGTCTCTCACATAGAGGTAATTTTTTTGTCTTAAAATATTTAGGAGACTATCGAGGTGAAATGGCTTGAATAAATATAGGAACCCACAAATGCTTTGACTAAGACTATCAAATATTTTGAACACCATTTACCTATGTCCTTATTGGTTCCTAAACATTGCGGAGGTATGAGGAGTGGTACTTAGAAGTGTCACATCCTACTTTTCAAGGATGTGTTTCTTCTTTCCGCCCATGCTTTATTAGGGGCAATTCAACGCCGCCAACGCCAATATTATTCTCATCGACATGATTGAGAATTGATTGATTGAATGGTGTTGAAGATTTTGTGTTCACAATTCCAAAAGGGTTATAAATTTATAATGAGGGGAAATTTATAACTAAAAAAGTTATAGTATTCCGTGCCATCATAATTATTTGATTATTTTATACGGATTGTCTTATTAGTCTTGTAAAAAGTCTATTTTTTAATGTTTATAAAAAAATAGACTTTAGTAAGGGGCTTCCGGAGTTACTATATGATGGTTTCAAATAGATTTAGCTTCTTGATTATGAGAACACATCTTTCCGGTGTAGAATGTCACCAAACTAGTCACCTGCAAGAGGCTTGCGTGCTTAATAAGTCTCAAAAAAGAAAAAAATCACTGCCTAAAGGTTGGTAGCCATTTTCAGTGCCGGAAGTCAACACATGCTCTCCTCCCGAAAATTCTAAAAATATGAGTGTTGAGATTCCCCTGGCTGGCGGTGGTACCAAGTGATCACATGTCTCTGAGTCTTCTAGTTCTAACCCGAGTCTGGATTGCCCTCGCCTAGTCCCTCCGCTTGCATTGGCTCTCCCGCAAGCACCGTTGACCGTTGTCACGAAATATAAGGAGAAAAAGGGGCATTTTGTTGCTCCTGCTTCTCAAGGGTCCTTCGCTGCTCCTAGTCCTTATGTTCCTTCATCGTTGAAAGGTTTTGTTTTTAACAGTTAGTTTTGTTGCTTTCCTAGGCATGGCCTAATGTGTTTGTGGCTTTGGGGTGTGCTCTCATAGCGACTGCTTTTTTTGTTGAGAGAATATCGTATCATGTTGCACTTAATATAATATAAGATCTTTTTCATCCAAAAAAATTTCTTATTGTATTGTTGACAAGTGTTGACAAGTGTTCCCTGATTAATATATAAAGTGGACAATACACAAAGTCTCTTCTTGCATGAAAGAAATTCTAAATATCTACTTTAGAAAATAATGGTCTCGATTGATGGCCGTTTAGACGTTTTTTATAATTTTAGCCATAAAATACTTGCAAATATTTGAATTAAACGCCACACTTCATTGCATCATCACCCAACATAGAAAACAAAGATGTTGAAGACCCTAACTATTAGGGCATTTAACATTTGTGATGATGAGCACTTGGGGCAAGAAATTGAGCATTTAGAAAGGGTTTTTAGGATGAATGCAAATTGCAAGGGCGTTCCAGGAAAGAGTGGGTAGCTAATACATTAAAATCATTATTTTTCCAAAAAACAACTTAAGAAAGTCTTTAAAGTTGCTAAACGAACACTTGGAACCAAGTTTTATAAGTGGTGTTTATAAAATTAAGTGCTCATGTGGGCTCCTTTACATAGGGGAAACATGGAGATCCATCCAGACAAGGATTAAATAACTTGATGTTCATATATGGTTGGAGAAGGAGAAGTTGATAATAGTCGAGTACTCTTAAACCAAGTATTTATTGATATTGAGGATGCCAAGGTATTTTATATAAATAATCATTATCATGTAAACAGATACTAAGAGAGGCCATTGAGATAGGGAAGCACACTCATAATTTGTATAGGGATGAAGGTTTAGGGTTAAGTCATGCTTGGAAGTCCATTATTATGTTGATAGGCATCCTAAATTGGCAATCGAGGGGTGGTTTTGGGGGAGTTAGGGGTTGTAATGTCCGTGGATAAACAATTAATGACTACATTAAATTTGACATTCAGTTGACCATAATAAGGTGATTTCAACCTTAAATTGGATGTCCATTTAATCCTCAATTAAAAAAGAAATTTATAATTTTGAAAAGTTAACTAAAAAAACTTAATACATTTGGCCATACAATGGAATTTGGAGCTTGTTTCTTTTTTCGGGGGAAAGATTTTTGCCAAAGACACATTGGTGCAGGTAATGGAATTGTTAATCAATATATTATACAAAAAATCCAAGATAAGAACCTCGAAACGACATTTGTCAAATTTATCAATTTAAGATATAAATACTAACTAATAAGTTTAAAAATAAGGGTAGTTTGTTACGATATTTTTTTTGTTTATGTTTAGCTTATAATGTGACCCTTTAATCATCTGTATATTACAGTAGCGCTGCAAATGATGTGTAGCTTATTAGATGGACATAATTTGCAATCTCAGACACATTTAGGTCATCACCATGCCCAACAACAAAATAGGCACTGGAATTTGAGCATTTGAATTGCTTGTCCATTCTGTAAATCTTACAATGATATAAGGTTTAGGCCAAAACCTGTTGGGGTTCTCTCAATTTCTTTGTAAAGGAAAACATTACAAAATCCTTGGATTCAATGTCTTGGGCAATCCTCTGTTTTTGTTGTTCTATCTTCCCTATCTCTTGCAGCTCTGTGAGGGCTTCTTCAAGCAAGGCACGGTGAGATTTCAATATTCATAAGATTTTCTGTGTATTGGTGGCTTTGGCTCCTTTAGGGGAATGCAGGATTCTTGAAGGAAAGAAGGAGGTCTGTTCGAATTTGCAGTCGCACAGGCTCATTGAAAATGAAATCTTCCAGACTGGATTTTCATATATTTATAAAGTCCCCTTAAAATTGCCCCTGGCTCCCTTCTAGTTTTAGTTCACCTATATTTATCTTAACATACATTTCGTTGAAAACCAAACAAAAATTCCATCCAAATTTCCGTCAATTGCAACTACATCGCAGTTGATTTCATATTTAACACATTCTAAACGTTCTTTCTTGAATTTTGCCCTGAATTTAGCCGAAATAGCACAGCATTGTTGCTTTTTTCTCCAATGTAGCAGTTTTGATTTCAGACGTTTCGGATCTACTCTTCAGAACTAGACTCGAAATGTAGGATATCAAATGGGAATAAAACACAATTGTGCTGTTCAAACAACAAGAAAAATATAAAATTGCCTTAGTATTCCTAAAATTCTCCGCTTTATATAACAGTTATGAGGGAAATTAGACATCCAAATACTACAATCTATAATTTTGAAGGAAACAAGACATCCTGATAGGCCTAAAATTTAAATTTGTTTCGCCATAAATTTCGCCGATTCAACAGTTTCAAATGGGGAAATTGCATGTCACGGTATTAAAGTTTATAAACTTGCCATGAAAAATCGCTTAATGAATATCTATGAATTATATTTACGAACACGAAAATACAGAGACGAAGGAAATGTGTACCATAATCGCTAAGCGGGAGACGAAAACGCTGTAACAGGAAGTCCCACAGGGAGCCTTTCTGAAACCAAAATTCTCCGGATCATCGCCAGAAACAACATTAGTATTGTCATTCTGCAGCGGATGTCCGCGGACTCTTGTGGGATTATATGAAACGCGTTTTCTGGTGCCGCTAAAATTATTTTGGCATATGACGGACCCCCTGAAGCCTCTTTCCCCATTGACACGTTGCTCCGAACAAAGGTGTCTGGTTCCAGTTTCCATAACGTAGAATTTGTGCTCTTCTGCGGCCATTTCTGAAAGAAAAAAAATGTCTGTAATATTCAGCTTCGTACGCATTGATTTATTAGGATTCGAACCCGCGACCTACAATCACGCCAATAAAACGGGTGGGTATACTGCGAATGAAGTCGGCGCAATATTTCTGTGTGTTAGTGACATTCTCTCCCCGCTGTCATTGCAAACGTGGTATTGAAGTTTTTTTACCAATTTAAGAATTTGTCATTATCGTCTGAAGGCGTGCACAGTCAGATTGTTAGTGTGCACAGTCAGATTGTTAGTGGGCAGAGGTTAGCCAACACGCACATTTCAGAAAATCACTGGTGTGGATTAAAGTGTCGTATATGCGTTGACATCTGACGGTGAAAACTGGAAATATGCTTCCATAAAACATACCCGACACTCATAAATACAAGTAAAAACAACAATATATATTTATAAATTATTAAATAAAGAAAAAATATTAAATAGAAATAGACGGGATGTTTATGACTTTTTAACTTCATAGATTTTTGGTTTGACGGGTTAACCGTCAAATCTCATGCCTGGTAGCACCACCGTTAATTCGGCCGGGCATTTCAACAATCCACCCGTTGCCGTTCAGTGATTAATCATTCGTTGCCACGTATTATTCTTCCGCGCCTGAATAACTCATTCATCGCCTGTGAAATTTTTTGCCTTAGATCTGTTCAAGTGGCAGTGTACTCATTTGACCACACGTAGGTCAACATGCGGCAAAATAAAAAAACTATCGCCTTGTAAATTTTGCATGCACTTTACACTCAATGTGACAAATACACCGTCTCCACGTGTCCGCTGATTAATTATACCTCCAAGTCTGTGTTAAATAATTAAAAATTTATATCTTTAAATCCTAATTAATTATATTAAATAAATATAATATACATAACTGACAATAATAAATATACATCAATTAGTAAGATAGGATCATAGGGCCCACTTAGTTCTATCTTTAAACATAAATTAATTAATATACTATTATATATTATTATAATATATACTATACTTAATAATTAATATATTAGTATATATTAATAGAATAATACTAATATATTAAATATATCTATATCAGTACACAATATTAATACATGATATAATATATTGAATAAGTTTTAGTAATAGTATATAAATGATTATATATAATATATGCTACTATAATTAAATATTATTATGTAATATATTTTATTGTATATTAAAGTTGTATATTAAAATATAATAATACATAATAATTTATATAACAAAAATTATCATATATTAATATGTATTCAATAGATAAATAATTTAAATTAAGGACAATAAAAAATGTAGTATTCTCAAGTATATGGTTGCATTCGTCAATTCTAAGTTAGCATTTTATTTTGGAGAATTTTTTGTGCGTAAAATAATATATTTTTCTAACACAAAGACTTAAGCATTTATGTCTTCCTTGCCTCTTCAAATTTGTAAATTTGGTTCACTAGAGAATCCTTAGAAGAGGATATGAGGCAAGATACAATTTTAGAACGGAAGGCTTCAAAAGGGTGAACATACCTTGAAATTTTTGTTATATATGGGAAACCTATTGGAATTGCAAGTGAAACTCCAACAAAATTGAAGAAAGATTTTCAAAATCAAAATAAGGTATATTTAAACAAAGAGTGAACCTTCTATCCCTATTATTTCCTTACATACTTGGTAATTAAACATTTATTTAACTTCACATATTTTGTAATACTTATTTTGAGGTAGACCTATATATGAATAACAAGGATTAGGATGTGAGTAAGCTCCAAGAGATGGTGGGGGTGGGCTTTGAGCTGCTAGATCCACTTCGTATCCACTCATGCTAGCTTATAGGCATAGACATTTAAAGTTGCAATAAAAATGTTGGTTGCGATTATTTTGAAGTTCTATCGTCTCTCAACAAAGAGAATAAGTTGGGGGATGAGGACATATATCTATTCTTTGGGGACGATATATTCTTATTTCATGTCTATTTTTTTATTCCATTCTTCTAAGTCGGGAATTTGTGCTAATGGCTGTGTTGTATTTGATTGGCATACAACAAATGGCACGTGAATGCAATCCTTGTCTTTTCCCCATGTTTGATTATTGTGTGTCATATTTTAATATTATCCTTGTACTATAAAGGTTCAAAAATTACAGGCGATCTCCAGGATCTCATGTTTGTTTTCCAAGGATAAACAATAGAAAATTATAAGAATAAATAATATACAATATATGTTATGGTATAAAATATTGAAAATAACTCCGACAACTAATTATAGTATGTATAGAATACTAATGAATATTCATTATAATAAAGAAAATAATTCCGACTGCTAAATATAGTATGTATAGAACACTAATGAATATTCATTATATGATGGTGATGTTGCATACATGTGTTAACATCTGACGATGGAAATTGGTCCATGTGTACTCGTTATCTCCTCTTCTGACACACTCGTACCATGCAGGGGAATCGTCGCACCACCATTCATTTCGTCGCTGAAATGTTAACATAATCTTTTTAGTAGATTTTTTTACCATGCTAATGCTCACGACGTAAAACTCGAATTTACTTTGGTGAATGTGTCTTTACCATATCAGTGGCTCTTACTTATTGCATAACTATGACTTATTGCATATATGTATTAGTTGACAAAATTAACTTGTATTAATGTGGAAATATATATACGTCAGAGACAGTGTTTTTTTTTTTTCGTTTTATGTGCTTCTATTGAATTATATATATATCATTTAAAAATAATTATTTAATTCTTGAAATAATATTTTTTTAAATATAATTTTTCAATTATATTTATGTTGATATATTTATACATTTTCAGTGTTTTTATCGCTTAATAGTATATAATGTTAAATTAAATATTTTGATTAAAATTTTATGAAAACAATTTCTATTACATTCTATCATGCATTGTCATCAAATTAATTCATTAATTTCAACCATTCACACCTTAGTCGACTATTCATCTTTGTGGAAACATTGCAAAGTGACATGTGCATTCAAATTTAATTTATTAAAATGAATATTTTAAATTGTAATGTATATGTTGTTTATTAAGATTTATATTTATCCCTCTTTATGAGATCCTTCGAATATTAAAACAGGACCGTAGATTGTTATTTGTAAATCAACAAATTTATTACTAATTATAAATAGATTTTTTTTTAAAATTGAATATATAAAATGTTATAGTCTAATTCTTTATATATCATTATTTGTATACTTTTTTCTTTTCATAAAGTTCGTCTAAAAAATTACCATACTTGAATTATATGAGGGGAGAGGGAGGGCTTGGTTCTGACACGTCCATATTGTCGTAAAATCGTAGCATATTTGCCAAAATACTAAACTTGGCAGCGGCTGACATGATCTAGAAAAATGATTTTTTAACATGTCGTGAAAGGGCTACTTAAGGCCGTCAAGTGTCGTCTTTAAAATGTCTTCCATTTCGATGGGGAATTCTAGTGATGCTTTCTGTGCCTACTGGGAACCCCTCCAGCATCGGTGACGACATCTTCGCACTAGGTCGATCAGGTATAAGCAACTGAAGATGGTATCATCTAAGATCCCAACACCTCTGTCACTTCCAAAGACATCTCCTAGCAAAGAAACAAAGGTGGTGGAATATGTGCGTTCAGCTATAAATATGGACCTGGTTCTCCCACAACTGGAGTTATGCAGGCTTATGGAACATTCAGTCTCATGAGCGAGGCACCCTCATTGAGGTCTGTGGGTGCCCCTATTGGCACTGGAAGGATCCAATTTGGATGCGGTCACGAGCAACATGGTGGTTTTCATTGCATAGACAAGTATTGTTCATCTCAAAAGAGGCTACCTTTCAATGGTTTCTCATTTTGGGTGACTCCATTATTAACAAAGTTTCTTATTGTTTACGATCCGAAGAGGCCAATTCCTTGGGAAAGAAGACCCCTTTATTGCTTCGAGATGATGTTCTACATGGCTCTGTGTCCAAATTGAGTTCTACTCCTTTGACTGAATTCAATTATCAAAGCTCTTACTATCTTCAATTTCAAGGAATCCGTGTTGCGTGCAAGTTAGTAATCTTTCTGTGCTCCATATTCACAATTGGAAGATCGTGAAATCGTTGACGATTCAAGGATGGTTGTTAATGCACTATCACACTAACTTATATAGTTTTGTACGTATATTGTGTGTGTGTCCCCAATGTGTGCAATCCATAATGTGTGTGTGTATATATATATATATATATATATATATATATATATATATATATAATGATGTACAAGTGTGTGTGTAAATGTGTAGATAAGTGTGCTGTGTACATTATGTTAACATTTTTACACACACATGATTTACACAGTTTCACACACATTCAGAGATATATTATACGTATATTCCTAGGAACATATAGCTCAAGCTTTGAGGCTTCAAAAATTATTTTCCCAAATAATCTAGCAATGACCACCTAATGTTCACATAAAATCATATTCTTCTCGCAATATGATTACTCTAGTATGTTACAAATTTTAGATCCAAGGTGTTTTGATGTATTATGGTTCTAATGTTTTTTCTAGTAAAAATGGGAGGTCATATAGTTTCACATCTCGGCTTCGTGTGAAGGTGGCCTACTATCAACGGTTTAGATACTTGTGTTCTATGGTACCGCAATAATGCTCGTTTAATCTTTGAGGCTTTAGCCAATTGCAAGCTCAAACTTCCATCCTTAGATGGTTCCATAGCCGGTGTGGGTTGGTGATGCCATAAAGGGCTAAGGTCCTCTCCCTAGGTAACCTCAGCAAAAAAATAACTCTAGAGTCAAAGAAAATTGATTAAAAATTGAGGGGAGAAATCACCGCATAGGAAACCTTAATGCTACAAAACAAAATAATAACAAGCTTCATTGACAAATATAATCTATCTTTCAATCATTCGCAAAGCTTGATGACATTAAATAAAAAATACACCATAGCTTGATTACAAGATAAAATTTACTTGGTAGTTGCGCTTTGACATATTTGTCATGTCATTGTAGGATGGTAAAGTTTCAAATTGTTTCCCCTTTCCATTTTTGCCACCCTCTCACTTCTCCACCCTCTAACCCCTTCTTCTTCACCCCTCTTCCTTTATTATTGTTTCTCTCCCTCAAATTTGACTCCTTCAATGTTTCCATCGTTCATTTCACGTACGATTGCTAGTATAATAAACTAAAAGCTATCTTATATTTGATTATTTTGGCCATAAAATTTTTCTTTTCCATTATCGACCCTCATAAATAGTAAATGTGTCACTTCTCTCTATGATGTTTCCAATCTATCCCCCTCCAAGTGAATCCTAGATCATTTAACAGCCCCCCATCCAAGTGGATCTTAGAGCACTTAACGACACCCCATCCAAGTGAATCCTAGACCACTAAACTCTCATTTCCTCAAAGACAGGATGGTCCTAAAGGTCATTTTTTAACTCAAGTTTGATAAAGTCCAAGATGTGGAAAATTTAAAGGTTGAATTACTCAAACATAGCCCGGTTGTTCTTGTTGTCCATGCCTCTAATCTTTTTAATTTTATTGTTTCGCAAGGTCTTCACCCAATTTGGATATCCCATATTATTCATATGATCTTCAAATCTAGAGATTGTCTTCAACCAAAAAACTACCATTCCATCAAGATTGGGCATATTTAGGCTAAACTTTTTGTTATAATGCTAGATGTTTATATCTCTAAGTGCATAGAGACAAATCGACTTCGAGCAAAAGATTAAGGAAGGTTTAGAATGAATCGCCAAACATGTGATCAAATATTCACTCATATTGCCATTATTGAGGAAGCAAAGGCTAACAAACAAAATGTATATTGTTGTTCTGTAGACTTTCATAAGGCATTTGATACAGTGCAAAGGGATCTTTTGATCCCAAGGCTTAACAATTTGGGACTTTCTGATTTAGTAATTCCCTAATAATGACTTTATATGAGGTCGTTTTTGGACATACTCATCCTAAATTGGGCACTACAAATACCATCCACACTTATTATAGGTGTAAAACAAGATTGTCCACTCTCACCTACAATTTTTGGGCTTTATATTGATGAATTGGAGAATTTTATCCCCACAAATTGGGGTGGTATGGATGGTTATAGTCTCTTTGAGATTTACATTGCTATTTTATTGTTTGTAGATGACATTGTTTTGTTTTCACACTAAATTATATGTCTTTGAAATCAACGTGATGTATTAAGCAATTTTTGTGATAAAAATGGCCTTCAAGTAAATTTTGCAAAGACAAAATTCATGGCATTCAATGTAACCAAGAAAGTGGAATCTACAATGAACTTAACGTACAAAGCAAACTACGTCAAGGTGCTACAATCTTACACCTACTTGGGTGTGGTTTTATCTGGTCTACCTTTTAGCCTTGTACTTGCAATAGAAGCAATATTCAACAAAGAGTATGTAATACTGCCATCCTTCAAAAAATAATGTTTTCAGCTCCAAATTTAAGATATCTGGACAAATATTCAATTTTTTCATACGTTAGTTACTCCCACATTGTCATATGGATGTGGGGTTTGGGGCCTATACTAGACAAAATGATTTCAAATGTATGGAAAGAGTTTTCATCTCCATGTTATCAAAGAACATTTAAGCCAAAAGAATGATTCCTCTTTCAATTATTCTTGCAGGGATCAAGGTATGTCCACTTTATCTCTTTAATTTTCACATTATCACTATGTTTTATAGGATTTGGTACATCATAGATTCTCTCTTTGGTCATGATAGTTATCTATATTTGGCAATTCAATCTTCTATGCAACTTGTCAAGCAAGGATGCAAATGTTGTTGGTTTGCAAGAGTTATGACTCTCATCCAAAAGTTGGATATTCATATGCAGAAACCCCCTCCTCTTGGGTTTTCTATTAATGTTCTTAAGCTCACTAAACAAGAAATTAATAAAGGTATTCATGAAGAGTTAATAAATCTTATTTGAAAGTTATATGATTTAATCCAAAAGACCCTTTGAAACCAAGACAACTACATTATTTCCAATTTTATTTTTGTTTTCATGTTGATTGAAATCGAGTTTTTGAGTGCACGAAGAAGATGTTGCCATCCTACTTAAGGATCCATTTAGCTTAGTTTTGGGTTTGATCTCATCGATTCCGTATCAACCCTGATCATAACCGTACATAGGATGATCATATATGCCAATTGTGGCTTCAAGAACCTTAAAGTGGAGAGTATTTAGCATTCAAGTACCCTATCTAAGTTATGACATTCATGGATGATACCATTGTCTTTTTAGAGATTCCCATGAATCCTTAAGGAGCTTCATTTCGTGTTAAGGACCATAGATGTTTAACCTTGTTTATCCATGAGACACTTTGACTTCGACAAAGAATACTCAAATTAAAATATCTACATGCAAATAATTCGAAGAATATCAGTTCTTACTTCTAAACAATAATTTTGGGAACCTCAAGAGACCACATACCCAAACAATATAGTCCAAATATGTAAGGCAATGTACATACAGCTTTGCACTCGCCTAATCTCATTGATAATGTAATCTTCCAGACTGCTGCAACTTTACAGGATTTTCATATATTTATCAAGTCCCCTGAAAATTGCCCCTGCCTCCCTTCTAATTTTAATTTGCCTATATTTATGTTAACATACATTTCCTTGAAAACCAAACAAAAATTCCATCCAAATTTCCGTCACTTGCAACTGCATTGCAGTTGATTTCATATTTAACACATTCTAAATGTCCCGTTCTTGAATTTTGCCCTGACTTTAGCCTGAATAGAACAGTAATGTTCATTTTTACCCTGAATGTAGCCTAAATAGCACAGTAATGTTGAATTTTGCCCTGAATTTAGCCTAAATAGCACAGTAATGTTGAATTTTGCCCTGAATTTAGCCTAAATAGCACAGTATTGTTGAATTTTTCTTCAATGTAGCAGTTTTGATTTCAGACGTTTCGTATCTACTCTTCAGAACTAGACTCGAAATGTAAGATATCAAATGGGAATAAAACACAGTTTTGCTCATCAAACTTCAAGAAAAATATAAAATTGCCATAGTATGGCCAAAATTCTCTGTTTTATATACCAGATTTGAGGGAAATTAAACATCCAAAAACTAAAATTTACAATTTTAAGGAAACAAGACATCCTGATGCGCCTAAAATTTAAATTTCTTCCGCCAAAAAATTCGCCGATTCAACAGTTTCAAATGGGGAAAATGCATGTCACGGTATTAAAGTTCATAAATTTGCCATGAAAAATCGATTAATGGATATCTATGAATTATATTTACGAACACGAAAATACAGAGACGAAGGAAATGCGTACCATAATCGCTAACCGCGCGACGAAAACGCTGTAATAGGAAGTCAGACAGGGAGCCTTTCTGAAACCAAAATTCTCCGGATCATCGCCAGAAACAACATTATTATTGTCATTCTGCGGCAGATGTCCGCAGACTCTTGAGGGATTATATGAAACGCGTCTTCTGATGCCGCTAAAAGTATTTTGGCATGTTACGGACCCCCCGGAGCCTCTTTCCCCATTGACACGTTGCTCCGGACAAAGGTGTCCGGTTCCAGTTTCCATAACGTAGAGTTTGTGCTCTCCTGCTGCTATTTCTGGGAAATAAATGTCTGCAATATTCAGAACCTGGAGCTTAATATTCGTACGCATTGATTTATTGGGACTCGAACCCACGACCTACGATCACGCCAATGAAAGGGGTGGGAATACTGCGAACGAAGTCAGCGCAATATTTCTTTGTGTTATTGACATTCTCCCCGCTATCTTTGCAAACGTGGTTGACAATTTAAAACGAGTTTAATGTGGTGGGGCCTGCCTTTATTGAAGATTTTTTTTACCAATTTAAGATTTTGTCATTATTCGTACAGGGAAAAAACCACAATACTTGTATAACAAACTAAGAGCTATCTTATATCAGATCTGATACCAATTTATTTTGCCCATAAAATTTGTTTTTACCATTATCGACCCTCATATATAGTATATCTATACCACCTCTCTATGATGTTCCCAATCTATCCCCCTCCAAATGAATCCTAGATCACTTGACAACCCCCCATCCAAGTGGATCCTATACCACTTAAAGATCCTCTATCCAAGTGAATCATATACCACTTAAAAGATCCTCCATCCAAGTGAATCATATACCACTTAACTCTCATTTTCTTATAGACAAGATGGTCTTAAAGACTATTTCTTAACTCAAGTTTGAAAACGTTAAGATGTGGAAAATTTAAAAGTTGAATTCTTCAAACATGGCCAAGTTGTTTTTGTTGTCCATGCCTTTAAACTTTGTAATTCTATTGTTTCGCAAGGTTTTCACCCAATTTGGATATCCCGCGTTATTCATCGGATCCTTAAATATGGAGACTGTCTTCAACCAAGAAACTACCATACCATCATGATTGGACATACTTAATCTAAGCTTTTTGTTACAATGCTAGATGATTGTATCTCTAAGTTTGTAGAGAAAGAGACTTCGGGCAAAAGATTAGGGAGGATTTAGAAGGAAATGTCGAACAGGTGATCACATACTCACTCATTGTCATTATTGAGGAAGCAAAGGCTAACAAACAAAATGTATATTGTTGTTTTGTAGAATTTCGTAAGGCATTTGATATAGTGCAAAGGAAACTTTTGATCCAAAGGCTTAAAGACTTGGGTCTTTCTGATTTAGTAATTTCCCTAGTAATGAATTCATATGAGGCAATTTTTGGACATATTCATCCCAAATTGGGCATTACAAATACCATCCATAGTTATTATAGGTGTGAAACAAGGTTTTCCACTCTCACCTACACATTTTGGGCTCTATATTGATGAATTGGAGGATCTTATCCCCACAAATTGGGGTGGTATGAATGGCTATAATCTCTTCGGGATTCACATTGATATTTTCTTGTTTGTAGATGACATTATTTTGTTTTCGCACTAAATTAGATGTCTTTGAAATCAACATGATGTATTAAGCAATTTTTGTGATAAAAATGCCCTTCAAGTAAATTTTGCAAAGACAAAATTCATGGCATTCAATGTAACCAAGAAAGTACAACATTTACAATGAACTTAACGTACAAAGTAAATTAGGTTGAGGTGGTACAATCTTACACCTACTTGGGTGTGGTTTTCTTTGGACTACCTTTTAACCTTGTACTTGCAATAGAAGCAAGACTTAACAAAGGATATACAACACTGACATCCTTAGAAAGTTAATGTTTTTAGCTCCAAATTTAAGACATCTAGACAAAGATTCAAATTTTTCATATGTTAGTTACTCCCACACTGTCATATGGATATGAGGTTTGGGGCCCATACTTGAGACTAAATGATTTCAAAAATCTGGCAAGAGTTTTCATTTCCATGTTATCAAAGAATATTTGAGTCAAAAGAACGATTCCTCACTCAATTATTCTAGTAGAGTTCAGGGCATGTCCATTCTATCTCTTTAATTTTCTAAATTATCATATGTTGCATAGGATTTGATACATCATAGATTTTTTCTCTAGTCAGGATAGGTATCTATATTTAGAACTTCAATCTTCTATGCAACTTGCCAAACAAAGATGCAAATATTGTTGGTTTGTAAGAGTTGTGGCTCTCCTCCAAAAGTTGGATATTCATATGGAAAAACACCCTCCTCTTGGATTTTCTATTAATGCTCCTAAACTCACTAAAGAAGAAATTAATAAAGATGTTTATGAAGAGTCAATAAATCTTATTTGAAAGTTACGAGATTTAATCCAAAAGACCCTTTGAAACCAAAACTACTACATTATTTCCAATTTTATTCTTGCTTTCATGATGATCAAAATTGAGTTCTTAAGTGCACAAAAAAGATGTTGCCATCCTACTTAAGGATCCCTTTAGCTTAGTTTTCGGTTAGATCTCATTAACTCCATATTGAACCTGATCATAACCTCACAGAGGATGAGCATATATGTCGATTGTGACTTCAAGACCTTGATAATATAGAGCATTTTGTATTCAAGTACCATATCTCCTATGAAATTCATGGACTGTACCATTGTCTTTTTAGAGATTCCCATGAATCCTTGAGGAGCTTCATTTCGTATCAGGACCAAAGATGTTTAGCCTTTTTTATCCATGAGAGACTTCAACTTCGATAAAGAACACCCAAATTGAAGTCTTTACATGTAGATAATTCCAAGAATGACAATTCTTACTTCCAAACAATAGATTTTGGGAACCTCAAAAGACCATATACCTAGACAACATGGTCCAAATGTTTAAGGCAATGTACATTTTATTGGTTTCAAGATCAATATCCTTTAAATAATAGAATCATTGTTTTTTTGTTGGGTCTTTCTTTTATTCTCCTTTTTGTATCTTTGAGAGATGCATTTAAAATTTCCTTTATATATTGGATACATGTAATATCTTCTTTAGTTTCATCAGTCATTCTTGGCCACTAGTAGACATTAATTTCTGAATTAAATGAAATTAAATATACTTGGCCTTGCATGCATTTATTCAAGACACTTTCTTTAAAATTTAAGGAATTATATTTTTTAGCACATATCTATTTGAATTTTTGAGAGGTTAATTTTAAGGGACATATCTTTAGTTTCCATGCTCCATCATTTTATTTTGTCATTCCACGCTTTGTCTAGTCCTTCAGCACGCCTTCTACATCACTCTACAATGACATCAGGTATGCATCTCTATCTACTTTAGGTTACCGAGCTTTCCGCTCACTAACATAAAGTGGGGGCAAATGTAGTCACTAAATCATGCACTTTGGGTAATATTTAGTCTCGGTCTCATACTATTATTTAGAAGGTTTTTGAGTGAAAAAAGTACTAATTAACCCCCATTTCTTGGCCATTTTTATTTAGTTTATGTCATTATTCCCGACCTCCACCGCACACATGTTGAGTCAGTTTTCATCATCTTCCATCATTTTACCTTTGACTGGGGCACCCATGGGCACCCCGATCCTTTTTGAACTTTCCCGCCACTCTTGGGCACTTTATAGCTATTTTAGCTTCTTATCTTTTTGGTGGTAGGCCATTTTGGGGTTAATTACAAAAGTAGATCAAGAGAACCCTTTAAATATAAAGTTATGAGACTATAATGAGGGACCAAGCACTAGGCACTATTATCATCATCTAAGGTTGCATCCATCTAGAGCTCATTTGCATACATCTAGCTCATTACAAGGGGACAAGGTTGGTTCATCTGCATCACACAAGCTTAGGAGGGGATTCTATTCTATTTCATCCACCATTCTACTACATATTTACATCTAGTTATTTCTCGCTACTTCACAAAGTGCAACTGACACAAGAGCACCTAGGGCACATGATTCACACACACACACACTAGAACTACATTTGGGTCTGGAATGTAGTGCAACGCTCAGTTAGTAAGTCCACTGTTGTGGCAGTAGAGGTTAGTACGACCTATTCATATGCATTCTTCTTTTCTAGGGTTTTGATACTTGTTGCGGTCTTTTACGGGTCTTCTATGCATCTTGGATTATCAGTGACATTCGACGCAATGCAGCGAATTTGATGCGATAAACAACAAAGGTTTTAGATCACTTACAGAACCTGTGAATTTCAGTTCTGAACCTTTTGTAGAGACCAAGGCGCCTATTTTGTAGACCAGAGTGCTTGCAGGTGCCCCATTCCCTCTCTAAGCGCCCTAGTCCAGAGAATCAATCCAAATATGTCCTTTTTAGAACCTCTGCCTAGTCGTTCCTGCTTCCATATTATTATTTTTATTCTACAACACATTCCAACAAGCTCCTCCAGTCAGTTGAGTCACTTCCTCACTCTTCTTGCATATTAGGGTCTTTATTTCCATTAGATTGGTTGCTTGGGTCATTTCCATGTTTATTTACTGCATTTACATGTTGTTCTAGATTAGATTAACTATTATTACACTGCATTTTAGTTAATTTTAGTTAATCAGTGAGTGTGTGCGTGTATACATACATGTGTATGTGTGTGCGTGTGTGTGTGTGTGTGTGTGTGTGTGTGTGTGTGTGTGTGTGTGTGTGTGTGAGTGTGTGTGTGTGTGTGGACATGCATTTACTTGCACTTGTTTCTATATGTTTATAAAAGGAAGGTTTTTAAGCGCAAAAGCATGTATGCTTACTAGATTTTGAGGAGCACAAGTTTTCTTTTGTTTTGTAGGATGAAGGAGTTGAAATTTATGATAAGGTAACCTCTCTCCTCCTTTTGATTTTTAGATCATTAATGATACAAATGTGGTTAGGGAGTCGAATCATGAGCAACCTTCAACCACACAACCCTAAAAGTTGCACACAAAACAATATCATATATATAACAAAACACAAGGTCACAACAAATTAAATTTATTATTGATGCACAAAAGAACACGCATACACAAACTGATCGTCGTAATACAACCTCAACAATCTCCTTAGATATATATACAATAAATATCAGGTAGTCTTGCTTAGAGAATCTACGCCATCACCAAATCTAAGTAGCTATCAGTTTCTAATTTCTATTTCATATCATCGACGCTATTGCCTTACTTCGAGGTTCATGGGTTTGTTTATATAGGCATGCCAACCACCATAAACCATCCTTGAGCTTAGCTACATGCCACCCATCAAGATTCCTAAAACTACATAATGCCACTAAAATAAGGCTCAACGAGCCCATAAATAGTTAACTTCAGTTTGACTCTAGCCTTATATAAACCTCACACATCTATCTATAATTTAGTGTGGCATCGACATACAATTGTAATTTCGGTAGACCTTCCCAACATCCAAAAACCTCAACATTGTTGATAGAGCAATGTGGCATCAATAGACCCTCATTGCATGGATTAGACATATGTGGCTTGGTGGGGACCTCCATAGATTGAACGAGACCTCTGCGGTATGACTTAGACTTTCATGACAATGCATAAAACATAAAATCTACTCTATCTATTTTGGTTGATACATTATTGCTTATAGACCTGGATGTTATCAGACATTAATTATATACAGACAATAACTTCAAGAACTCTTAACAAATAAGAAAAGAAACAACATCATAAATTATTCGCACGTAAGTGTTTTTTTATAGACATGCACACACACATCAAAGTGGGGCATTATATAAACACCTAATTCCAGTACATATGAGTCTAGTTAATTTTTTTGGTGATTATATATTTGTGTTTATTGGTTATTGACTCAAACTCAACTCTTATTGGTGTGTTCTCCCTTGTGTGAACCCTTTTCTAGCTCTCATTTGTGTTCCTTGTCAATTTTTTCCATGTCATCCTTGTTTATCCATGTTTTTGTGGTGTTTTATATGTAATAAACACCATTTCCCCCTTTCTCATTGTTTTCTTTATCTCTATATGGTTCTAGCTTGGTTTGAGATCCTAACTAGTTTTTAATATTGTGACTATTTTCTTACCTACAAATCTAGTCACATCTCTATGAAATTTGTTACCTTATTTCATTGAGTGTTATGGATCTTTTAGTTGGCTTTACCGATCATTGTGTATCATCTTGCACACTATTATGATCACAATTTTAATTCAAGAAATCTATAAATACATAGGTGCATTGGTGCATTCAGGACAAAACAAAAACAATTACACATTGAGTTATTCCTTTGCACAAGAGTGATATTAAAGTTACAAGGGTAAATTTTAATCTATTTTAAAACCATCCCCATACCAAAATAACATCTAAAGACTTATTCTATCCCACACTAATCGTTGTACATATTCAAAGATAAGGGTTAAAACACTTTGATACACGTGATTCACTGCTAACTTGCATCGAGTGTTGCTTACTAGTTTGTCAAATAATCAGGGACTTGATATTATTGGAGGGATAACATAATCCTCCATCAATACCCCCCCTTTAATGAGTTTTTTAAGGATTTGATTGTGAATTACCATTTTAGAAAGCAGGTCAAATTCTTAGTGATTCGCCATAAAACTAGGCAAATTGAGGAGACACACTTTTGCAAATTACGACACAAAGAATGCATTTGCATAATTGAATTAATCCTTACACAGGAAAAACCATTTGCATAGGATTTATGTCAGTTATGTACTTTTGGAACCTCCACGTATCTAAGCAAATCTCCATAAAATTAGTATGCTTTATTTTCTAATCCTATTTTTTCGGGTGTTGTTTGTCCCACCTTTTAGCCTTGTTTTCTAAACAATGTCACTAATGAATGCATCCAAACTCATTGATTTCAATATATAATATACCTAATCTAAATTTCTTAATTTTACCATATTATTTAATTATTTCAATTATTTCTAAATTTACTATTTCTTAGATTAAACCCTTATATTTATACTATCACATCTAATTTATAAATATAATTCTAAATTAAACAAGATAATAATTAGGTGTGGTTAGTTTAATTTCATAATAAAAAATTAAAATATATATTTTTTAATTTTTAAAACACAATAAATACACGATTTTGAAAATAATGAATTCTATTTAGTTGAGATTATTGGTATACGATTAATCTACTTAAAAAAACACATCTTCACCTTACATTATTAAGCTAGTGTGATTTCATTTACAAAATAAACATGCTTATATTGATTAATGCTAATTCGTGAATATACACCTCCTTTGTAACTAATATACTCTTACCTAAATATCTCGTTCACAATTTAAAATTATAGTTCAACCATTTTCGTTAAAAGGTAGGAACTATACTCGACCTCCCTTTTTGACATAATAAGGCATTACATTCTTCGGTAGTGACATTATTTAGAGGTTCACATGTATTTTATGGGTTCTCTTACTTAAGACTATTAGCGATATTAGTGGAAAACCATATAATTTTTTTTCCCTCTTACTTTGATTATTACCAAAAAGCCACACAAAATTGATTCCACTCATTGAGATTAAGGTTCACGCAATGTAATCAATGGGTGGAATGATAAGTGAGATTAAACAATATATAATGACTATATTATTGCATGATAAATAATTTTTTACTTTTCTAATTTTCATAATTAGGCATCTTATTTAGTAATAAGAGGCTTTCAAGAGAGATTTTTTCTTGTGTACATTCTTAATAATCACAATGTAAGGGCTCATTTAGCACGAAAGTAGGGTAAATAACTTATTAGTAGGTGGTATGCATGAAATCTTTTACATGTTTTGATCTTCTCATCTTATAACCTATTTCCCTACTTGCAATTTTTTTGGCAAATGTAATGCCTTTTAAGTCATGATTCATGAGGATTCTCACCATGTAGCCTCTTTCCCTATTTGTAAGATTCCATTGGTTTCTCGTCGTCTATCCTCTTTCCCCATTCATTTTTTTTTCGTCCATTTACCTATTTGAACATATTTTGGCTTGTGTAATCCCTATTAGGTCATGATTCCTTTGGATTCTCTTTGTTTAGCCTCTTTCTCCACTCATAGGACTCCATTGGTTTCTCACCCTCTATCCTCTTTCCCCATTCGAAAACTTTTGGCGCATTGATTCTCACAACATTTATTAGAAGGGGGAGTAACTATGAAGTAATTCACAGTTGTGAGCTTTTCACCCTCTGGCTTTTTTATGGCATAACTTTTGGAATATGTAATTCCTTAAGAGTCACCTATGACTCATAATTCTCATCAATGTGGGATTAACCCAATTACAACCCAATCATATATTTGTTTAAACTAAAGAAACCCTTCAATGACTATTTTATCATAATGTTATTTTGTTGTATGATTTTATAAGTGTGTTTAAATCATCTTAACATCATGTTTAAATTATCAACATTTCCTTTATGTATGTTGATAATAATCAAGGCAATCAGACTCAATTAACATAAGCACTTTAAAGCATTGAATAGTATGGGGGAGAATGGTATTATAATCCACCATTGTGGGCTTCTCACCCTTTAGGATATTTCTTATTGGCAAAGATTTTGGAGCATAAAATGCCCTTATGAATCACCTTTTTCTCAAAATTATTACCATACTAGCAATTATGTTGGGAATTTGGGATTACGGAATAGTGCTATGATTTAATAACAAACTCAATCATGCACACAAGATCTAAACAATTCCCCAAAATCTACAACAATGGAAGTATAAACTAGAATAATCCAAATCAAAACAAAGTACACACACATAACACAACATGTACTGTGGTTCACCCAATGTGGGCTACATCCACAAAAGATAGAGATCTCATATATTTAATATAACAAGAGTACAAACCAACTCTTCAATACAAGTGTACAATGCATCTCTCTAAGAGTATTTCCTCTCCTCCAGATCTCTAAACGAATCTCCATGAGTGCACTACAACCGTGCTTCCAAACACCATGAGTAGATCTCACATAACCAGGAACTACTGCATCTTTGAACTACAACCAAGCTCTTTGTGGATCTGCAACAAGATCTCTCACATGGGTCTACCATATGTGCACCAAGAACTAAGTTTGTCTCTCCATCCCTGCATAACTTGTGCAAACATGAAGACAACCTCCTCTACAATATCTAGATCTACATGGATCAACAATACAATATGATCTCATGGATCTAGAATACAAGATCTCACCAACATGTGGATCTACAAGAAGAAACTCTATGTGCTTTGCATACTATGCAAGCCATTACAATGAGACAATAACTATACAAAGGAAATACATAGAAGATATTACCCTCCTCTCACCATTCAAATGTACATGTTATTTCCTTCTGTCCAGCTCCTTTCCATGGAGGCTATGTCTTCATGTAACATGTTCTTTTTTTTCTTCTTCTTCATTCTTTCAATCTAGGAGAATCAAGGATCTAACTCAATCCTTGTTCAATTAACCTTCTAACCCTAGCTTTCATGCTTATATAGGCATATGCAAACTTAGGGCACTTAGTCATGCAATTACAACCAATAGATCTGCTTTAATACTAAATTTAGATCTGATTCCCATGAGTTAAATAAAACACTCACGCACAGGTAACCGATACCAGTTATCTCTAACCGATGATGGTTACTACTTGCCTGATCGATGCCGGTCATAGGTGATTGATGTCGGTCCCTTCATAACCGATATCAGTTATTGTGTTTTCCTACAAGTTGATTAAACATGCTCACTATGAAGCAATTTAACTCCACAACTGAACATGGTTCCTGTGTTTTCCTACTAACATCATGTTTAAATGATCAACATTTCCTTTATGTATGTTGATAACAATCAAGGCAATCAGACTCACTTAACATAAACACTTTAAAGCATTGAATAATATGGGGGAGAATTGTATTATAATCCACCATTGTGGGCTTCTCACCCTTTAGGATATTTCTTATTGGCAAAGATTTTGGAGCATAAAATGCCCTTATGAATCACCTTTTTCTCAAAATTATTACCATACTAGCAATTACACCTTAAGGCACATTCATCACACCAAAGGAAGAAGCTAGGTGTTAGGTGAAAAATTGAGTCCACTAAGAAAATTTGGCCACAATCGATCAAATTCGGTGAATGCAATGTGAAATAAAAAATTGGCTAAGGGCTAAAAGAAACATGCAAAAGCATACTTTCAAAGTTTTTGGAAAAAATATCAATTGAATTGTAAATTGCTCCCTTGCCTCCAAGTTTTGATTTCCTGCCTTCATTGGGTTCTTAAGGAATTAGGGTTTCAAAGATCCAGAGTAATTGAGCAAACAAATTAAAAATTATTCCTCCACATCAAAGCTCCAATTCCTTTCCTTACATTGGGTTTTCAAGGAATTGGGGTTTCATAAATCCAAAGCAGTTATGCAAAAAAATTACAAAGTACTCCTCTAGCTTCGAATTCAGATTCCACAAATTAATTTAGCAACTAAACTTCAAAACTGCTTGAGATCATCGACTCCTAGAAACTACAAAAATTTCTAAGATCTCCAATTCCCCGAAACTATAAAGTTTCTTGAGATCTTCAATTCCCCGATACTATCAAGGGTTGAAAGAAATAGGTAGAAGTAGACTTTTATAGTGTTCAAGTAGTTTTACAATTAAATAAGATATTGCTCCTTCACCTCTGAGCTTCGATTTCCTACATTCATCAGGTTTTTAAGGAATCAGGGTTTTGTAAATCCAAGGCATTTGAGAAAAGTAATTCCAAATCGATCTTGCAAATATGAGTTATGATTGCCCGCTTTCATAAGGTTTTTGGGGATTTGGGGTTTTGAAGATGAAGAGCAGTTGAGAAAATAAATTATAAATTTATCTTCCAAATTTGAGTTCATATACCTGCCTTCATTGGGTTTTTGAGGAATCGTGGTTTTGAAGATCCGAAGAAATTAAGCAAGTAAATTGTAAAATTGTCTAAGATATTTGATTCCCTAAAACTATGAAATTGTTAGAGATCTTTAATTCCCCGAAACTATAGAGCTATTTGAGATCTGTAATCCCCCAAAAATTGTAAAGTTGCCTTAGATCTCCAATTCCCAAAAAGTGCTTTTTCACGTGATCATTTTGGTATTTTTAAGTTACATCCCATCTAAAGAACAAGATTAAATGTTATGGTCATCCTATGTTGAGTGCGACTATCAATCATTGATGTGCATTGTTGTAGGAAGGGGCTAGTTGTATATGTTATGCCTTCGACACGATTATTATGTTAAAGATTTAAGGCTTTCATAATCATTTTTTAAAATAAAATGAAATGAACTTTCAAATCACACCTAATAATGTATCCTAATGATTGATCAATGAATTTGATCTAAACGTCGATTCAAAAGTTTTACACAATTTTCCCAAACATAGTTTCCCATCTTATTATTAACTTGTTATTTATTATATTTATATACATATCACACAATTTTATGCTAATGAAATGAAATCATTATGATAAATGATGCGATAAGATATTCCAACAAAGCTACACAACACTATATTCTTGTTACACTTTAAAAGGTAGTGACACGAAATTCAATTCGAAAGTGTTTCCCAAGGTAATGATCCAACCCTAGAGGTTTCTCTGCATGTTGGTGTTCTAGATTCTCTTGATTATGATAAAAAAATTCTTGAATGAAAATTTTACTCTAGTAGGATATTTTGTTGGTTGTACCCTCTCTAAAAGCATGTTTAAAAGTTGGGTTCACATCTACTTACAACCACATGGCATTAAGCTATAAAGCATGCAAAATTTCATTGAGTTTTTTAATTTAGTTACAAGTGCCAAATATAAAAGGACCATGGCATAAAAGTTCCATAGTCCATCATGGTCCTTTTTGGTTCATACAGAACCCCCTCAATTTTTTCCCATTGGAGTCCTGTGGACATTTTTGTCTCAAAACAAGACAAACTTAAGATTCTCATGTGCATAAAGTTTCTTGGTATTTTTTTCTCTGTTTCGAGGTTTTTTGATCAAATCATTAAGCTATTGGGTCACTTTATCTACCATAATAAATGTAAACTATACATTTCTCATTTTCATAATCTTATGTGTTGATATTGATCCTTTGAAACACCTGAAAGATACTATAAACGCTCAAATAAGAGACAAATATATCTCTTGACACATATATTACATTAATTTGTCTGATAGTGTTTTAGATGTTAAGTTTTGGACCATATTATGTGATAATACCCTCTCACAATTAAATTTTTGTCATTCACACAACACAAATTATCACTAGATAGTAAGAAAGTGTTTGCCACCCCCAATGGTTCACCAATTGTAAGTAGAAAAAATGACCCATCACAATCTCCAAGTCCTACCATGATGCAAATAACATTAATGTATGTAAAAACCATAGCATCCTCTATTGTAAGAGGTTCAAATATGCTAAAAAAATAAGAACAATAATCCAATTCCCGAGATATGTTGTTGATATCATAATCTTTGTAGGTTGCAACCATTTTTTGGTCCCAAATAGTTAGATTTTTGTTTCTCAACCATGTCAATGACCTCTCGCGAGGGTGGAAGAGGAGTATTTATATATAGTTTGGTGGTGTTTGAGGGTAAATCACTCATGCATTGGTCCCATATTCCTTGCCATTTCCTAAATATTGTGACTTTTGCAAGAAAAATGACAACCTTTTCAATTAAGTGATTTATTGTGCACCAATCAACAAGATTTGTCTCAACTAACAAATACACAAACTTTGATGGGTTAGAAGATCGGTGTAACTTGAACCTTGAATTTTCTCCATTATTTTTTTAATATTGGAATGTCTAAGGCCTCACTAAATCATTTTGTAAGTACAAAATCAAGGAGAGATGCCAATATTTTCCTAATACAAAGGTGTTGTGTTTGTAAGTAGTTAAAATCACACGATTTTTTCTTAAATCCACCAAAAAGATGATTTGACCAGATGTTATTTCCATGTGTATAACCATGAATCAATTCATGGCATCATGTTCATGTTTCTTTTGTTAGATTTAATGTAACATATTATTAATTGAGGTTTTGATCCCATATATCGGGTTGTGTGGTCATTTTTAAATTTTAACAACCGACCCTTTGGTATTCCTAACATTTATACTTCGAATGATGTCATGAAATTGGTAACATTTTAGCAATGGCTTGCTTACTGAGTTACTAGTGCCCATTAGATCATATATGTCATTTTTAGCATGGCGGAGTCCATGGAGGACAAAACAAAGTCGCTTCTCATGTGGTGGTATGACTACAATAATTGAGACCTAGTTTTACACGCATTATAGAGTTGGGTTGTTTATTCCAACCACCATTGTAAGCATGCCTCTAACTGATCCTGGTGTACCTACTTTGACCACCAAGAAGGAAATAAAAATATAGACTGAACGTAACTGGTTAAGAAAAACCTTTTCTTCTTGTTCATCTATGCTGATTTCAGAGGTGATGTTTTCCAATCACCTAATCATTCATTTTTGTACTTAATGGTTTGCCTAATATGTGACCAAGGTTAAGCCTCAATTCTATATAAACATTTCTCACCTTTGTCATTAGCATACGCTTGCCCATATCAAGTGAATTTGAATTTGGTGCCTATACCTATTGGGGACATTAGCGTGATTAGTTATTAGGTGAATGTTATTACTCATACCACCAATTTCGTCAAAAATGTGTGGTAGGAAAGCTAATATATATTAAAAAACAAGATCATAACGATGTAAACATGAATTCTTTAGAATCTCTCACATGATCAAGGGCATTCTCCTTTCGACAAAGCACTCAAGTTGCAAGATACCAATTGGTTACATAAGCTCGAGTAGAAGAGGCTTAACTAGCTTGTTGAGTTGAACTTAGGACAAGTATGCATTAGTTTAAGGTTAGATAAGGTTACCATTGATATATTCACTCTCATTTGACATTGGTAGGAAATTAACACTATTTGTGCCATCTGAGAAGCCAATCTTCAACTCACTAGGCTCCTTGATATTTTTTAGGCCTTTCTGACTTATTAAGTTATGACATGTTTTTTGGCCAACACTCCACTCCATCCTGGGTGATTGGTGTTTAGTGATTCCTGTAAGTGGTTCCTTACAAGCTCTCTGATGCTTATTAAATTCTTTCCATATAACACATTAGTATGAAACCTAAATGCGAGGTTGAACTTTCATTTTTTTGAAGCTACCTTGATTTGGTGTTTCTAGAAAACCTCTAGAAAGTAAACATCGAGCCTAAAAAGGTGCTAACAATCTCATTTTCTTTAGCATAATTAGTATAAAGGTCTTCCTATAGGGGGCCAATTGGGCTACATATGAGGGTTTGCCTAAATTTTTCTACATGCTAGCATCCGGAGACATTCAAGTATCTGTTTTTGGTTTCACCCTCATACTTAATTGAATTTGAAATGGATTACACCCCTTTTCAACATTTCATTCATGGATTTTTCACTTGGAATATGGTGCTTTTGGGGGATTCAACCTTGTTACACGCAATGTTCGATAAAAAATTGACATATATTTTTGTGTTCATAATTGAATTTAGATCATAAAGAAATAAATAATGCAATTTTCAACCATCTTCCTATGAATAGGGTTTTAATAATGAGTGTTGATACTCAAATTTACACCGCACATTTGCACCCATATGTAAGCATAATAGTTAGGTTGTTTGAGTGCTGATTTCATATACAAAAACTTCTTAATTGTTATGCTCACACACGATGCAGGTGTGTATTGTAAATCTAAGCAACCTCAATAATAGAATAAACCCCTCTATTATTTAGACAATAAAAGAAGAGTAAAGAGAAATAGAAAAAAGAATGGCCAATGGATTGAAAGTCATTAATTTTGTTGCTCATTTACTACTAAAAGCTCAATTGAATACTTATAACAAACAAGTGACCATCAACCCAATGTTTAGTCTCCTCATGATCATTGTATGAAACCCTAACCAAATTCGTAAGAAGATCCTCTACTGCAAATACATGTTGTGCGACTAATATTGAAGCTTTCAAAAATATTCGCATCTTTAAATCACCCATGCAACTCCTTCTACATGTGTATTTATTTGGCATTTTTTTATTAATAAGAGATTTTATGTTAAAAAATAAGGGCTAAATTACAATTTAAATAAGTATCCATTATTATAATAAAAAGGCACGGGACTAAAAATTGAGAAAATTATAAGATTGGTTAGGAACAAAAATTTACAACATTTATGACGATTATCAAGAAAACATACTTATTATGTGGTTAAATCATAATGCAATCTATTGAGCGTAAAAGTCAAGAAAAGGCCTACTATGTTTGACACAATCTCTCCACCAATTTTTTTCCCTGCTTTGAAAACAAAAGTGGGTGTCCAGAGGAGGCATCCCCTAACACAGTCAACAGCTGGAGCCCATGTAGGGTCTAGGGGAGAGATTCCCTATTGTGGTATAAGGTAGGATCAAGGAGCGAAGGTTATTTCAATGTTGATTTTGAAGTTTCCTTACTATTATGCTCACATGCGGGTGCAAGGGTGCTAGTGTAAATTTGAGCATCAACACAAAGTATTAATTATCCCTAATGTCATGCTACAAATACAAGACCAAGATGAGAAAGGCATATTTTAAGTGGATCATCTCTAGTCCCTATTGGATTACTAGGGAAGTGCCTCATGTGTTATTAGTTGGGTGTCACCTAATCATCCCTTCCACTGGTCACCCTCTCATGGTCATGACAATGAGGGTTGTGGGTATTGACGTTCTCATAGTTGGAGGAGATTCTCAAAACATTATCGATGACCCTCTCTCAGTTATAGTATTTGTGATGGCGATTTTGACTACGAGGTATTGACTCTAGTGGTTGGGCAGTGCTGCTACAAGGCAAGTTTCTGTAGATGTTTCTTGTTATTTCTCTTGCCAGTTCAACAAAATTGGAAGAAAAAGATAACGAGGGATGAGAGTCGATATGTAATATGATGGATACACCTAGTGGAGGTGGTCGAAGGGATAAGCCAAACTATC
Organism: Taxus chinensis; assembly: GCA_019776745.2. Lineage (NCBI taxonomy): Eukaryota > Viridiplantae > Streptophyta > Pinopsida > Cupressales > Taxaceae > Taxus > Taxus chinensis. The sequence continues at coordinate 163,153,847 of CM034155.1, read as the reverse complement.
ATCTATCACCTTTGGCTACTTCGATTGCACATGTTGGTTGATTTTACTATGTTCCTTGTTACTTTGTACATTGGGCACTTTTCCCAGGTGGCTTTTAATAAAATTGTTGTTGAAACATAGTTAGGTGACATTTTATTTTTTAATTATATTTAGGATTTTTTTAAAGATATTTTGTAATCCTTGATAATTTAGGTTATTATATAATTTAGGTTAATATAATATCTTTTTTCAAATATACTTAATTCCTTCCATTTATTTTTAAAATTTGAATAATATATTCAATATATAATTAAAAGAAGGCACTTTTCAAATTGAAAGAATAAAAAAATTTAATTATACTAAAGGACCCAATCATTGTGTATGGACCAATGGTGGGGAATGTACATGTGCTTTAAAGTGCTAATGGTTGTTTTAATTAAAATAAGTACATGTCATTTTTACAACTAAAAATTGAATAAAGAGTGCCAAATAAAGTAGGTTACATCAAATATTTAACCAATCAAATGATGACACCTAAGTAGACTTCAACTACATGAGTTAATCCTTGAGTAATGGTCCACCTTAAAATCTTTTGTATTTAAATTCACCTTATTTAAATACCTTAAAAAAATACCCTCCACATATTTTAAATATTCAAAAGAAAATTTATATATTAAAGAAGTCATTATGTATTATTGGGTATTTTTTAAATCTAATTTTATGAAGTTTAAGTGGATATATATGCCCCTTAATTTAAGGTCCATAGTCAGTGGGTCCTTTCCCCTATGACCCTTAAAAAAAGAGGTTTGAGTTATCCGAAATCACACTTTTGATCTTGAAATCACGAAAGCAATAAAAATACATTTCTTTTGAGTTAGTGCTCCCCACTCGAGCGAAGGATTTTGTTTTCTTCCAACACCATCTCTTTCCCACCTTTAAAAAAATTTGATACCAACACCGTCTCATCTTCTCCCATCGTATAAAAGTATTCTCCAAAACCAAAAGTTTAATTTAAAAAGTTAGATTATATTAAAAACTACTCACATTTTTATTTTGGGAAGGGATAAACCCACACGAATTAACTTAACAATACATAAAGTATTTAATACCGCTTATATAGAAAATTAGGGAATCGAACTTTAATGGATTCTTTGTGAATCAAATTTTTACGTTAGATATTAGACCCAAATAAGAAAATACGCTTCCATTTAGTTTATTGTTATGGACACTAAAAACAGCAAGATTGGTGAGGCAAGAAATTGAATAGAGAATATTTTCAATTAATTTATTTTTGGATAAATTTGGATTTTGAGAATATGGAAGTTTCGAAAAATAAGAAGGAAAAATACATGTTAATTCATTCATGGAATTTAAATCCAGTTAGTTGTGAAAATGAAGTTGGCACAAGTTCTCTCACATGAAACCCCCATAGATTTGATTATAATTGATATTAAGTTTGACTACATGATTAATGTGATGCTGACAGGAGACATGAAAATAAAGTTGGCACACATTGTCTAACATGAAACTCCCATAGACCTAATTGTGGTTGATATTAAGTCTGACTATATGATTGGTGTGATTGTGGCAGGGGATGCCCTTCCATATGTTGCAATATGTAGCGCCGTGCTAAGGTATGCCAACAAGTGAGGGCAAAGAAACTGCATGAAACAATGTCTTTTGCTAAGTACCTCAGTTGGTGTCATGGAGAGGAGTTACTTCTACAATTCATCGTAACTCGAAACCTCGCCTTTGAGTTCTTCCTACGTTTTCAATATAACGATGAGATTGTAACTATCGTTTTGTCATTGGATATATTCACGTAAATTTTAGAAGTAAAAGGTACAAAAAAGGGGTAATTTCTTTTAAATAAGTAAATGAAATTATATATATATATATATATATATATATATATATATATATATATATATATATATATATATATATATATATATAAATTTAAGCACAGGAATTCAAATAAATAAAATGAAACAAATTAAATTATATAAAAAAATTATGTGTGAAGTAAATGAGTTGGTGGAAGAATGTATTGTAGTTCTAGGCAGGGGAGTAGGTGAGTTTTATGGCGGTGGTAGAGAGCGTCAGGCAAAGGTAGGGTGTGGTAGGGCATGGGCGCCCTCACAAAGCAATTACATGCATCATTTGACACCTTCTCCTATATCTCGATATCCTTTGACTACGACACACAATCCTATTCAAGGCTATCACATGCATACATATAACATATATGGTTACTAAACTAAGGTTCCTGATCTTCCTCCTGCTACATCATGCATACATCTATCATATACTATGTTACCCCTTTAAGTGGGGGAAACTATTTTATCTACACCTTTCTTGTTTCTCTAGAGTATTGGGGCATGAGACATGTTTCTAGGGTGCCCTTGGCTTCATAAGCTCTGGTCTATTGCTTCTAATATGAATAATTTTGTCAAGTATATTTGTTGAAATGAATTTGTCAAGGTTTAGGGCATTCCTTATGAGTCTCCTTTACTACTTCTTATCTCTAAGATTGATTATAATCGTTGTGTGGAAAAGATCAGGCCACTTATACTTGTTCCATATACTCAAATTTATCATAATCTGGGGGTTAGTGCCCCTATACTATTGTCATTTTGACATAAGCCCTAATCAACAATATGAAAATCTATCTCAATCACTTCTCCTATAAATTTCAAGACAAATCAATATGTCCTACAACTTAAGCTTAAAGTAACACACCCCTCTTCTATATGTGGTACTCAATCAAGGAACAACCCTCCTTTGGTGGTTCATTCTACACATTCTCCATATCTTGATATGCTTTGACTACGACACCTGATCCTATTCAAGGTTATCACATGCATATATCTAGCATATATGGTTACTAAACAATGGTTCCTGATCCTCCTCCACTATTTGATTTGCTCATTGGATATCACACTTTCAAGTCCATTATAAACCAAAATATTTCAAAAATACAAAATAATCAAAATATTTCAAAAAATCCAAAAACATTCAAATATTCCAAAAAAACAAAATTAGGACATGGCCATGATTTGATTTACTATATTCTACTTTACATATGTTGTTTGTTGCATGGTCTAATAGATAACATATTATATATTATATACAAACATGGGTTTTGTGATGTACATGAGCATGATACGTGATACATAGGGCTCTACATGATTACATATGCTAGACTTTCCTTTCACCAAGTTGTCTTACTAGCTGGGGCCATATTCTACTCTATCAAGTGTTATTGTTCTATTTCATAGTTTCTACTTCATATCTCTTGATTATGTACATATAATATATGGAAATATATGTTATTTCTCATGAATTTTAGGACTAACACATGTGGATGGTAAAGGACTGGTATATCCTATTCTATGCACCTTTTGGCTTCTATTTATTGCCTCTTTACACACTGGATTATTCATTTCTTTCTTGTGTGGGTGGCCTTTGCCCTATTTTGTATGTGCAAAACTTTAGTGTCCCTTGTTTACAACCTTAATAGCCTTTTCTTGTATGACCCTTTGATCAATTATATTTCCCTTTGTGTGTGGCCATGTGGCCTTTCTATGTGCTATACACATGACATTGAGCATGAATTTGTGTGTTTCTATGTTGGTTGTGTTTGTTACCTTCTATGTGTCATGATCTATATCATGCACTTTCTATCTAGGTTGGTTCTACATTATAGACACCTACACCACCTTTTATATGATGACCATTCAATACACTTTTATTATTTCGAGTCAAGCGATATACATATAATCTCACTTGCTTCAAAAGAGGGGGTATTTGGGTATTTAGTGGGGTTATTTCTAAAATATCAATGGATTATACAAGGAAAAATTACATGTTACACATTACAAATTCACTACAATTATTATAAGTGTATGGGACATTATTACTATGACACATACATTTTACAAATTCACGACATTTATTATATTTGTAGGGGCATATTAATATGACATGTACACATTGCAAATTCAATGCATTTATTACAAATACAAGGGCATGCTTACTGTGACACATACATATCACTACATTTATTACAAATGCAGGGGGCATGATTACTACGACACGTAAATTTTTTTTGGTTATATTTATTACAAATGCATGGGGTATGATTATTATGGAACATACATGTTATAGATTCACTGCATTTATTAAAGATGTAGGGGATGTAAATACCTTACATACCGCTATTTCTATTTCAATCATTTTCACCAAGTTCAATATGTTTAAGAATTCATAAACCTAGATCCATTTGCAACAATGTGGTTTATTAGAGATGGTGTATTAGGGTTGTGACACCCAATGTTTTGTGGCATTATAACTTGTGAGCCCATGTGGTTCCACTCTTCTTTGACTTTTGGTTATATTGCGCCCCAAGACTCAGAGTTTCAATTTATTTTTACTCTACCTTGTTGAAATTTTTGGTTGGGTAAATTGCACTCCCAACCTCCTTCAAATTTTGGGTTTGATCACCCTCAACACTCCATGGTTTCTATTATAATATCCATCTCTCGACACCATTGATAAGGGGGCATGGTAGTATTCATCGACAAAGTAAAATCGGCTCCACACATACTAGTTTGATCCTCTTTACTTTTACAAATGGAAATTTCAATATGTTCAGAGTTGAATATTTGATTTCCATTCAATATGGAAATTGACTAAAATCTTGTGTTGCAGGTTTCACTCTTAGAGGAATCTTGCAGCATCTTAAACATTCAAGAAATCATGAAAGTCAAGCAAAGACAATGTGTTTACACACTCTAGAATGCATTTTGTTTAACCTAGAAAAATTCATTTACCGGATTAAAGGGGGGAAATGTAGACACCTAAATATGGTAATTAGGTGCTTGATAATTATTGATTTGGTTTATTTCTATTAACTTCAACTTGAGTGCACAAAGCATAAATGAATTATCATCTTCACTCTTAAAGCTTGAAAATACTCCTCATTCTCTCACTCAAATTCTCAAAAACCTACATTACTGATGTAAATTCGTATAAACATCTCTTACCTCATGTTAGGCCTCTCACATGACTCTTATTACAACATCTATCTTCTAGACAGTATCGTCTAACAAGACACTACCACAAGATGCTAGTGTTCGGAGCTAGGCATTAGTGTCATCTGATTCTCAACTGTTATATTTCTTAAGTTCATCTCGATTCCCCTTTCTATGTTAGCCTTAATGGAAAATAATATCCCGTGGAAAGGTATAAAATTTAATCAACACTCTCATTCACTCACTTGGAAACTTAGAAATCAACTAGCTCGTACTTGGATATAACAAGGCACACTTGAGATTCATCTCCAAATCTCTAGCAAAGCTTCCCTAAAATTCCCTAAATCAAGAGCACACATCACCAACATGCTCTAGCAAAGTTTGAAGTAGACCACACCCTTCCAAGAGCATCCAAATCCAAGTCAAAATCATTCCAAATTATTATCAATTGTTATCAAACACCTATACACCAAAGGGAGCTTTAAGGGTTTCTATTTAGAAGCACTTCATTTATACACTTGACTTCAACACTCTATTGCAATAATCCATCTTTCACGAAGGGTACATTCTATTTGTAGTTATGCCCATTATTTGTGTTGAGGCATGAGGGAAAACATAGGGGAAATTATTTCTAGATTGCATTCACACTTACATGAGAATGAGGAGAACTGCATAGAGTTAAGCCCCTTATTTTGAAGATGTAGTGCAACACTTGGTCATAATCAACAAAGCGGTTGGTCACCAAGGGAAATCCATCTCCACCAAACACTATTTCCCTTTGTTGTTTAATGTCTATCTGGGTCTTAGTGCATGAAACACAACGTTTGATCACACAAGTGTATGCATGAGGGTTTCAAAAGAAGCGAAAGTACATGAAGTAGATACAAATAGTGATGAACAAACCCCCAAAAGTTTAGGAGCTTGCATAGAGATAGATGCTAGTGTTAGAAAGGATAGAAGCACTAGGCGCTAGTGTTTAGGAGGGTTTCACAACTCACTTTCAAAGGAAAATCCAGTTAATACCTAACACATCTTGTTTAACCAAATTCTAAATCCAGAAATCTACGAGACATCAAAAAATATATGTCCTATCTTCTTGTGTTTGAATAGTCATTCTTTATTACATTTACATGGTCTTTCATATCTAAATGTCAATGTATTTATTCATGAAATTTTCTTGAACATTAGTCTCTAGATTTCTAACCTAATTAGGATAATCACCTGCATATTCAATTATTCTAATTTGGGTTGGTTAATATGTCAAGTATTCAAGAGAATAGTACCATTTTTATTATTGAGAGACGATATGCCATTCTCCCTTCACGGCTCCTTCGACTTATTTCGAATATTCTTTTCCCTCCATTTTCTTTTATAAAGATAAGAGTTTGTTATGTTCTATGGGATTTTTTCCCCTTAGAATTATGGCCATTTCTTCAATAATCTTTGGAATTCATTTGAATTATCATTTTCTTTGTGTGATGTCGTAGCCTCTATATCAACCAATGTAACACATCTAAGGCTTGTATTGTATTCTAATACAATTTTGTATATTTGAGTAGTACAGTTGAGTTGTTGTGGGTTATATATGCCCTACATTTGTCTCATGTATTTGATCTCTTATAGATTGTCTTTTCTACTATCAGGATGTGATAAATGGTGTGTGAGGATAATAATTGCATCTATTTGATAAACAATGTTATGTTGTAAACACAAAGGGGGAGAAAGATTCTTATTTCTCTCTTGGTGCATAACCTTTCCATTTTTGTTATTTTTATCTTGCCCTTTCCCTTGCAAAGAAGGATAGGTAGTTAGTGGTAGTGTAAGGAGTAAAAGTAGATGATAAGTCAAATCTCTCTAAAAGTTTTCTTCAAGCGCGAGTCCCACACTTATGAAGCAATCTTGTGTTGTTTTTTTAGTGAACTTAGTTTAAAAAATACACGCTTTCAATATCCAACAAAGATGAAGAAGGAATCTCCTTAAGAGGTGGTTTAATAGAAGAAACACTAATGAGGATTGGATCAATTTCCTTCTTGCGAGCATGGGGCTGTAAAGAATGTAGAAATTGTAAAATCAAATATTTTGGGAGATAAAAGGTTTTTAATCTTAAAGACGATTTCATTAGGTTTGTCATCATTTGAATCTAGGAGGTTCGTAGGGGTCCTTCTGAAAAGCTTGGCATGTCCATTATATCCTCAAAGAGAATCGACAAGGTAGTTAAATCGTTGATAACTTGAAAGGGAACACAAGGTAGATTTTCAAGAGAGGATTTTAAATACATTTTGTTGCTTAAAGTATTCAAATTTCCATAGGTTTATGTTACCTTGAATTTTTATACATGGTTCCTAAGCGAGGGAATTTAACAGGTTGACACATAGATGAAGCATTATTGTGCATCCAATGTGTCCATGGTATGTCAAGGTGAGTGTTATAAGATAAAGTAAATGAAGATCATAAATTTCACTATGTGAGCATGAAAAATGATGCGAAAACAAATGCAACCCAATGAGGGAATTCTCCTTTCATCGTGCCCTTAACACGTGTTTTGGGTTAAGTTTAGGTTATCAATTAAATAGTCTAAGGATTTTATGGATTATAAAGAACTAATACATGCGTCATAATCTTTGATGATGAGGTCCCTTTTGATTGAAAATTTTGGTATAACTTAACACAATAAAATCATCTTAATGTTATTCATTTGATGAAGTGCATGCATATAGGTGTTCCATCCCCTATAGACAAGGATATTACATATATGAAAAATGTAACAACCTCCTATTCTCACTCATCCCTAAAATCACTCCACAACAACTAATATCCTATGTTAGTGTATTGTTAGAACACTGATCTAACATTACAAACTATTATAGGTGTATACGGTACACCTATAACAATACTTCTAGACACACACACACACACACACACACACTCTCTACAAACTATTATAGGTGTATATGGTACACCTATAACAATACTTCTAAAAAAAAAAAACACACACACACACACACACATTTATTATTCTCACAAATTATATCTACCCATAAAAATATAATGAGAGCACTAAACCATAGTTTTCTACCATTCACCCCATAGTGAGAGCATGGGAGGAAAACAATTACACTTTTTTTGCAGCGTGTCACCTCTGTCTAGTCATGATCTTGGTCTATAAGTCTAACTAAAGGTAGAGAAAGAACTCATCAGCATCTCATCAACCATGCACTATTGGGAACTCATCTACCAAACTAGTATGGGAACTAGGAAAAATATTCTACATATGTTCAACCTTCACAAATGGTTTTCACAAATTATATCTACCCATAAAAATATAATGAGAGCACTAAACCATAGTTTTCTACCATTCACCCCATAGTGAGAGCATGGGAGGAAAACAATTACACTTTTTTTGCAGCGTGTCACCTCTGTCTAGTCATGATCTTGGTCTATAAGTCTAACTAAAGGTAGAGAAAGAACTCATCAGCATCTCATCAACCATGCACTATTGGGAACTCATCTACCAAACTAGTATGGGAACTACGAAAAATAATTCTACATATGTTCAACCTTCACAAATGGTTTTCACAAGATGACCACTAACCTAAGTATGAACAATGAGACACACATATATTCATTCTTTTTGGGTATTATGATGTTGCAATAAACTAATTTTAGTTTTCGTAATAAAGTTTTCATTAGGATATTACACCAAAATTATGCTCACTTATTAAATATGTGAATATTAATGTACTTGTGTTGTTATTCTCAATCACACCAAAATGAAAAACAGGGAAAAATGAAAAAGAAGGATTAAGTCCTCATCACATTGTAGCCAATACACGCAATCGTTGTTACTCAATCTTGCACAACACAACCCTTTTCCACTAACACTAGTCACTAATATCGTCATTTATCATTTCACCGCACTTTATTCACCCCTACTACATTATGTGTCCTTGTCACTAGTGGCTTGTCAGAGGACATTGAATTTTCTTCATTTACTCAACAAATGATACTTTAAAGCCTAGTTTTGTAACCCCTCTTATTGACATGGCTTCCCCAATAGGTTTTACTTTAGATGTGAACTTCCATAGCGGGGATTTGGGGGCGGAAATCCCCAGTAGAGTCAAGGGGCAACACCCTTTAGAGGGTCCCAACATAGTGCCCTCAATGTGTTCCCTATTGTGGTACAAAGAGGGTTCAATGGATGGATCCCCCAAAGCCATGCAAATTCTTCGTTCTTTACAATATTCAAAAAAATTATAAAAATGTAATATTTTTCATTTTATCCCCCCATACAATTCAGATGTTGGGTAACACCAAAATTACATCTGTGAGGAATTTTTTTAAAAAAGTTTTTTATACTTGATATGATAATTGAAAAGTAATTAAAGATTACTTTTTAACACAACTATAAAAGATTGTGATATTTTACAAATGTTGACATGTCTCTCATTTAGCCCTTTAATAAATACCAACACCAAAGCTTTATAAAATACCCCCCTCTAAAAATATTTCACAACCTCACTATAAATATTTCACCGTAATACAAATTTACAGTCCTTTGTAATTTTTCATTGCGAATTAAACACCATTTTATGCTCTTAATCCTAGATCATATAGCGGGATATGTATGGAAAACTTGTGGCTAAAATAATCTCTTATCATGCATATCACATTTATTTATGCTTACTAGGTCATACATGGTGATTTGCACATCATTATAGGCTGTAAATAGGAGTTAATAATTAGTAGATGATGATCATATTGAGCACTTGAGTCTTATTGTGTGGTTTGGAGGTTACCCCCATTATACTTGCGTACCATGATCATTTTTTTATATTTTGGTGTTCTTTGGAGTTATATTGATGTTTATATTTTATGAGATTCGTTGCAATCCTCATCATTTAATCCTAAAGAATGTCAAAACCAGGCAGTATCCAAGGCTATCTGCAAAAGTTGCTGAAGGAAACATTGATTTTCAATTCTTTGCTCTAGAATTGAAAATTATCCAAAGGAAATTTAGGAATTGAAAGTAAATCTAATCTAAAAAATTGAAATAAATAACTGAAAAATAAAGAAATGAAAGTAAATAGGTGAAAGTGAAGCTTCAGATAAAACTGCTAAATAAAACACATAATGATGATTTAAATAGTCTAAGTAAACAATAATGATTATATTCTAAGAAAACAATAAATCCTCCTCCTCCTTGGGTAAGAACGAGCCCTTTCTCTTCTCTCGGAGTTGGGTTAAAAACTAAACACAAGTTGTTGTCAAGTTACTTTAACTATAAATTTTATTAATCAGAAATGATGTTACAAAAACCATCTATATTTTATTAGTGTTACATTAAGTGCTTTAGAAAGATACTTATAACTCATCACTTGGTCAATACTCCAAGAATATAAAACTACCTACCTGTAATCTCGGGAAATACTTCACAATGTATTCCACTCGCTAGGGAGACAAATGTGGAAGGAATTTATTCCAACACTACTTTTCTAAATTTGACTACTTCTTCCACTTGTCAATGAGACAAACGTGGAAGGAATTTATTCAAACACTACAACTCTAGATTTGATTACTTCTTCCACTTGCCAAGGAGACAAACATGAAATGAATTCATTCAAACACTATAACTCTAGATTCTTCCACTTGCCAAGGAGACTAATGTGGAAGGCATTTATTCCTAACCACTGAAAATCATAAAGAAGAACGTTATATTGAAGGAATTGACCATATGATTTGAAAAACTATTTCTTACTAGTATCATTCTTCAATTAGAACTCTTCCCCTTTCTAAATTTTCTCATGAGTGACTGAATTTTTCAACATGACAATTGTCTTGCCATATTCTCATCCCTAATTTTTTGATCGCAACGGTGCATTCAAGTTGAAGAATCTTTCTAGGTCTGGTGCTCCTTGTTGTAAGTTTTCTAGAACATTTTGAAATTCTTATTTTCATTGAGAAATGAGGTAGTTATTGCAATTCTATTGAACATGTCTTTTTTTTTTGTTATTTGCTTCTCTTCAACCTTATTATGTTAAAAATTCAAATGAAGATACCTCCACAATTATTATTGTTGTGTTAAAACAGGGAGAGCATTTTCCTCCTAGCAATAAGAGGAACCAACACCTTTCTCAGTTTCTCATTTAAAGGTTTGTAACTTTAGTTACAAATAGTCTTGTGTCCTGCGGTGACTAAGTGATCTATTCTTTAAATATTTTTAAATGACTTGCTCATGCACAATACCACACTCCAACTTACAAGAAATATTAGGAAATGACAACATTCAAACTATAATGGACTTGTTAGAAATAGATCAAATATATTCTATATTTTATCTTAAATAAGCTAATTAGTTCTTGAGACTACATCTAAATCCACTTTATAAGAGAAGAAATAATGTTATTTTGTGCATTAAATAAGACTTAGTTTTGTCTCATCAATATTAAGATCTATCTAAGTAATTTCATTACAAGTGGTATCAGAGCTTCGATTTGGGCCAAAATTAAGTCAAAACCCTAAGTTGAAGATTCAACTACATCTCCAAATTGGTGGTGATTTATTTTGCAATTTTTAAAATGAAGTGGAAAAATTAGTCAAGTAAGGTTCTCTAAAAATTTCAATATTTTTTTACTTTTTTCCATAAGTTATATCCATTTTAGGGGTTTTCATAAATTTGCTCCATAGGTTATATTTTTTTAAGATTTTTTCTCACTTTATTACATATTCCGAAAGCTTGAAAAAAATAATTCAAGGTGTGTTCCTAGGATTTTTGTTTATTCGATTGAAATCCATTTGTTATCCAAAATCCAAAATCCCAAGCCTTAGCCAAACCCTAAACCCTAATCTTAAACCTTAAATAAAACAAATATAAAACCATGACAAAGCTACATACAAGAGGAAAAGAAAATGATAATACCACTCCTAGAAAATAATACACATGACATGGAATTGGATGGAGAAGTTATTGAATCCTCTAGAACTTTCCTCAACATATTCTAAAGTCATTCAACTTGAGTATGAGATGTGAAATTTGCAATCAATCGCAGTGATAAAAGATGACATTAATACAATGGAATAAAAACTTATGATAACCATTTATAGTATATAACCAGTAGCCACTAACTCCCAACCAAGTCAGTTAGGTCCCATTATCAACCATACATCCAATTTAACACAACCACATCACTCATTTTGTTATAATGCGGGGTGTAGAAACATGATGCCAAAAGTGAAGATGTGTAATTTTTATGGTACCAATATGGTCACTAAGATCAAGCAAATGGAGATTTTTTTTATTTGCATCAAATTCCAAGTGGGCAGAAGGTGGTATGAGCCTCCTTGTATCTAGAACCAAAACAATTCATTTGGTATAGATGGATGTGTGAGAAGAAGAAAAAGAAGGGTCTCCCTATTACCCATTCAATCTTCATGGATGAGCTCCAAATACGCTCCAGTACATTATAATAATAGTGTTATAGAGAACTATTTCAACGAGATAACAAATATTCAAAAAATAGGGTCACTCAAAGATTATAACTGGTAGTCCCAAAATCTATTTTTATGCGTTGATGACATCTCATAGGATCATCTAAATGAGTTTTCTTATGTAGTCTCAAGGATAGAATCCAACTTGATGTTCACCTCCTTAATCCATGTTCAATATTAGAATCCATGGTAGTTTCTCGTCAGGTGAAGGAAAGAGATCTCGTAAAACTAAGGAGCCTCTCTATTCACAAGGAGTGTATGAGTCTAACACGCTCATTTCCCTCACCTACCCGATTTACTCCTAAACAAATTAAAGAGAAGGGGAAAAAATGTCTATGTTACAGTTGTGATAACAAATGGAGTAAGGGACATAAATGTGATGAGAAGGAATTATTCTACATTGAAGATCCTAATGAGGAAGAAGATAAGGACGAAGTAGCCTTTGATGAGGAAGATGTTCTAGAGATCGAAGCTGAAGAATATCAATATACTATTCCTAGCCATAAAATTTCAGGTATTAACACCCCACAAATCCTCAAGGTTGTTGGGTTTGTAAAGAAATAAAGGGCGAAAATATTGATTGAATTTGTAAGTACACAAAACTTCCTCAATCATAAGTTGGCCTTGCACTTAAATTACTTTGTTTATCTATCCCTAGAGTTTCAGGTCATGGTGACAAATGGAGGTAAAGTTAGTTGTTGAAGAAAGTGTCATAATATTAAACTATCCATGGGAGATTACTTTCTAAATAGCCCCATGTATGTCATCTCAATGGGAGGTGAAAAATTTGTTTGGGGTCCAATGGCTTGCTACCTTGGTAATTATTGAGATAACTTCTAGGAAATGTTCATGTGGTTTCATTGTGAAGTGAGGAATTTTGAGATGTATGGGATGAAGGAAAAATCTCCACAATTGGTGAGTTATCATCAAATATAGTAGATTCTTAAGAAGGTTGTATATGGTTTTGTGGCACAACTATTTTCAAGGGAAGTTCAACCGTCAGAAAGTCATATGCCATCAGATCTATAAGCAATTATTAATGAGAAATCAATTGTATTTAGGGATATGCCAAATGAATTTCCTCCCAAATTGGATCATGATATTTTCATTCAAATAGTACTAGGAATCCAACCACCTAATATTCAACCTTATCAGTACCCATATCTATAAAAATGTGAGCTTTAAAATATGGTACAATAGATGTTAGAAGTAGATATTATTCACCATAATCAAAATTCTTACTCTTCTCTAATAGTGATGGTATGAAAGAAGGATGAAACTCGATACATGTTCCCAGAATAGAGGGAGATCAACAAATACATGGTAAAATATAAGTTATTATTCCTATCATCTAACATTTTCTAGGTGAGTTACATGGTGTTTCCAATATTTAAAAATTATCTCTTTGATCAAGAATTCATCAAATTAAGATTTGTGATGAATATATTCATAAAATAGCATCTAGGACACATGAGGGCCACTATGAATTTTTGGTGATGCCTTTTGGGTTTATAAATGCACCATTTACATTCCATAGTTTTATGAATTCTATATTTTGTCCATTTCTCTACAAAAATCATTGGTCTCCTTTTATGATATTTTAATCTATAGAAATACATGGGAGGAACACCTACATCATGTAAATAAGGTGATGGGAGATATTGAACAAAAACTCCTTTATATCAAGCCCTCAAAAGTGTTATTTTGATTTATGGAGGTAGAAGTAAATCCTCACAAGTCAAGGACATAGTGGACTAGAAGTTACCTAAAAAATATCAAAAATATTAGGGTAATCTTGGGGCTTATAGGTTACTATCAATATTTGTGAATAATTATAGCAACATTAAAACACCAATCACATATTTATTGAATAAACAATCCTTTCATTGGAATGAGGAAAAATCATAGACATTTGAGACACTCAATAAGGCCACGTGTACCACTCTAGTCATTGCGACCCCATATTTCTCAAAACCTTGATTGTCAAATGTGATGCTTTGGATTATAGTATAGGTGTAGTACTCGTGAAAAATGTTCATCCTATTAAATTTGAGAGTAATAAAATTAAATGCAGGAAACTATTAAAACCAACTTATGAGAAATAAATCATGGTTATTCTTCATGTAGTCAAACAATAGAGACCATATCTCATGGATCATCACTTCAAGGTGAAGACAGGTCATGATAGTATTAAATACTTCTTAGAGAAATGAATATCATCATAACAAAAATAAAAATGCATTACCAAATTTTTGGGTTATGAATATGATATCATTTACATGAAAGGAAAGGAAAATGTGGTGGTTTATGCTCTATCTAGGAACGACGAGCCCACAAAAGCATTTGTATATGTCATGTACACATTACAAGAAGATTGGGTTGATCATGAAATATTAGAGAGATAGAATGACATGGAGACACAAAATCTCATTTAGAACCTCCATTAGGATCCAAGCATGTTATAAATTTTATATGAAAGGGATACACATTGTGCTATAATGATAGATTATAATTATGTAAGAACTCTAACCTTAAAAGTTAGTTTCTTCTTGAAGCTACACGCTGCTCCAGTAGGTGTCTATTTTAGGTTCATATAGAATTTTACTCAAATTAAGTATTATTTCTTCTAGGAAGGATATAAAGGGATGTCCAAAAAGTTTTGGTTGAATTCTTGGTGTGTCGATGTAACAAAGGAGAAAATACTAAGTCTACATGTCTTCTACAACCTCTATTTATTTCCAGTGAGATATGGGAGGATGTTTCTATGGATTTCATCACAGTATTGTAAAAATATGAAGGGAAAAGTGCCATTATGGTTTTTCTGGATAAAATCATAGAAGATGATCATTTTTATGTTTTTTACATCCTTTTACAAAAAATATAGTTTTCATTTGTTTTATGGATACAATTTAGAAGCTACATGATACACCCAAGATTATAGTAATTTATCATGACCATATATTTACTAGTAGTTATTGGATTAATTTTTTTCATGTTGGGTACTCAACTAGCTCGTGCTTCCTTATATTATCCCCAATCAAATGGGTAGATTTAGGTAGAAAAAAATGTTCATAGGGGTATCTTTGTTGTTTTGGTTTAGATAAATAGGATATATGTGTTTAATGGATACCACATGTAAAATGGTGTTATAACACTTCATTTCACACCTCATCCAAAATGTATTCATTTATGGAATTATGAGTACCATACTTAATCATCACCTACACCTTAAGAGTCAATCCTAAAGTGGGAGCATATGAAGAGAAAATTCAACATAAATAAGAGGTACTATATAGCCTTATAGAGAATTTAGAAATGGCATAGAACTCCATGAAGTAATAATATTGATCAACACCATAGTGAATGACACTTTGAAGTTTGAGAATTTTTTTTGTGTGTGATTGTAACCATATAATTATCCCTCCTTTAAAAAAAAAGTATGATGATATTTCTCCTAAATATTGTGTTCATTATCAAGTGTTGCAAATAATTGGTAGTGTGACATACAAATTATATCTCCCTCAATCAAACAAAATAGGTTCATTTTCCCATATTTTTCTTGAATAAGTTCATTATATGGAAGGTTTTAGCTGAGTAAGTATTACCTAGGATTGATTAGGAGAGTAGAATCATCTTGGAGCCTAAAGGAATTATTCAAACACACACTCATAGGTTGAGGACAAGGTTCATTACTAACTATCTGATAAAGGGAAATAATTTCTAAAGTCAATATGCAACGTGGGAAGATGAAGCATTCTAGCATAAACATCCAAAATTTTCCAAAATAGGGGACAATGTTGCTTTTAAGGGGAGGGGAATATTTTTGTATGACCGTTATATAGTGCCATATATTAGGATATGTATGGCTGAATTGTGGCTAACATAATATATTATCATATCATATCTCATTTGTTTATCCTTTTTTACACTTAGGAAGGTGCTTTTTGTGGTTTACATTACATTGTAGGGTGTATAAAAAGTAGTAACTCATAGATGATCATTATATTGAGCACTTGAGTCTTATTGTATACTTTGGAGGTTGCCTCCTTAAATTGGCTAATTCATTATACTTACATGTCGTGATCATTTCTCTATATTTTAGTGTTGTTTAAAATTATATTGGTGTTGATATTCAGATCTATCTAAATAATTTCAGTTCACAACACTTTGGGTTTAAATGATTGAACCCCTTCAACTTTATGATGGTTGAATTTTTTCATCAAAATTTGAACTACCAAGTCGCCTATGTCTAGATTTGAATATATTTGGTTGCATTAAAAGATATTCAAAAAAGAACAACGTATCAATTTCAAATATCAAACCTTTGTTGGTTTGCAAATCCCTAGGATTTGGTGAAAAAACATGTCGATGGAGTCTTAATGCAACACTTCGTTAAGGGGGTGATTCAATGCAAGGATTTTCATTTTTACCAAGTTGTGCAAATTGTAGAGTTTAATTAGAACACTGAGTCTGAGGAGCGGATGAGATCATGTAGTCATAGAGCCGAAAATGTTTAGTTGTGGAGTTTAATTGCTTCACAGACATATTTTTACAAACTTGTTGGAATACACAGTAACCGACATCAGTCACCCAGGAACCAGTATTGGCCAGGAAAGGAGGACCCGACATCGGTTAGGGATAACCGACATCGGTTAATGCTAACTGGTATCAGTTTCTTGTGCGTGACTACTATAATTAAGTAGTAGAAATTAGATCTATTTTTAGTTGTAAAGTGAATCTAATGGATGTAATTGCATAGCTAAAGTGCCCTAAGATTGTAGATGCATATATAAACATAAAGCTTGGGTTTAGAAGAGAGAATTCATTGAGAATTAAGAGAAGTTTCCTTTTGAGAGAAAAAGAGAAATTTATAGAGAAGAAATTACATGACATCCAAGAAGGCGTGGAATATTGCAGATCTTCATTTTATTTCCTCTATGATAATAAATTGGTTGTTTCTTGGTGGACGTAGCCCAAACTGGGTGAACCACGTTAAATCTTGTGTATTGTTTCTTCTTGTTTATTTCCGTATTGATTGTTTTTATGCTTAGATCTGATTAATATAATTTTACAACTGGTGTGTTAACCTCAACAACTGGTATCATAGCTTCTTTTGTTTGAGGGTTGTGTGTGTTGACAGATTTACTCACAGAGAAATTTCTGATTGAGTGGGAGAAAAATAATGAGAGAAGAAGGAAAATTCAGAGTAGATAAATTTGACGTCGTGACTATCTACTACAGAAGATGCAAGTAGAGGATTATCTGTATCAGAAAGATTTATACTTACCGTTGGATGAGAAGGCAAGACCTGTAAAGATGACTGAAGAAAAATGAAAAATTCTTGAAAGAAAGGCTTTGAGTTTATAAGATTGAGTTTGACAGCATCTGTGGCTTCGAATATTACTAAAACAAGATCTACAGTAGAGTTGATGAAATATTTAGCAAATTTATATGAAAAACCTAGTGCTTGAAATAAAGTTTATTTGATGAAAAAAATGTTTAATTTAAATATGTAAGAAGGTGGATTTGCATCAAATCATTTGAATGATTTCTGGTATATTGTAAATCTATTAAATCAATTAGTATTATGTTTGAGGATGAAATGAAAGTACTTTTATTATTATGCTCTTTGCCAGATAGTTGGGATAACTTGGTAATAGTTTTTAGTAACACAACTTCTATTACTAATGTTTTAAAGTTTGATGATGTGGTTAGTATAATCATGAATGAAGAAATACGCAGGAAAAGTATAGGAGAATCATCATCTAGGAATGTTTTGAATGTAGAAAGTAGAGGAAGGCAGAAGGAGAGATCAAAGAGCAAGAATAATAGAAAATCAAAGTCTAAGAATGACAGATCTAAATCTAGAGGTAGAGGTATAATCTGCTGGAATTGTGGAAAGAAAGGTCATGCAAAGAAGGATTGTTGGTTCAAGAAAAACAAAGAGAATGTACTAGAGAAAGGTAAAGAGCCAAATGTTGATGCAAAAGTGGTAATGCAAGATGCCATAATTCTCTGATTGGATAATAAAATTGAGTCATGAGTTTTAGATTCAGGAGCTTCTTTCCATGCAACCCCTAATAAGGGTTATTTCAGAAATTATGTCCAGGGTAATTTTGGGCATATTTATTTAAGAGATGATGAATCATGCAATATCATTGGTAGATGTGAAGTTCATCTTAAATTGCAGAATGTAAATACATGGATATTGAAATATGTGAGGCATGTTATAAACCTCAAAAGAATCTAATTTCTTCAAGACAATTATGTGAAAGTGGTTACATGGTTACACTCATAGCTGAATCTTGGAAAATTACCAAAGGATCTCTTATTGTAGCAAGAGGAAAGAAGGTAGGATCATTGTACTTATCTACCTATATTACTAATTCCTTTTATGTTCTATCTACTTCATATTCAAATATAAACATGTGGCACAATCGGCTAGGCCATATGAGTAAAAAGGGAATGCAGATCTTAAAGGCAAAAGGTAAGTTATTAGATATGAAACATGTAGATCTTGATTTCTGTGAGCATTGTATTTTTGAAAAGCAGAAGAGATGAGATTTCTCCAAGTGGGGGCAACAAAGAAGAAGAATAAACATAAATTGGAGCTTGTACACTCAAATGTGTGGGGACCAGCCCACGTAGCTTCTCATGGAGGATCCCAATATTATGTTACTTTCATTGATGATGCCACATGAAAGGTATGAGTTTATTGTATAAAGCGTAAATTTGATGTTTTTGAAACTTTTAAAAGATGGAACGCCCTTGTGGAAAATGAATCAAATTCAAAGTTAAAGTGCCTTAGATATGACAATGGTGGTGAGTATTGCAACAAAACTTTCAATGGTTATTGTTTAGTAAATGGAATACACAGAGAACAGACGGTTCCTAGAACACCATAGGAGATTGGTGTTGCAGAGAGAATGAACAGGAAAATCATGGAATGTGTTAGAAGCATGAGGATACATGTTGGATTACCCTTACAGTTTTGGGTGAAAGTAGTAGACATAAAAGTTTATTTGATTAACCGTGGACCTTCAAGTGCATTGAATGAGAGAATACCAGAAGAAGCTTGGACTGGAAAAGAGGTAGATCTTTACTTTCTTAGAGTATTTGGCTTAAAATATTTTGTGCATATTAATAAATAAAATAGAAATAAATTGGATTCTAAATCCAAAAAATGTACATTAATTGGTTATGGCTTTGGTGATTTCGGATTCCAGTTTTGGGATTTAGAAGAATCTAATATAATTAGGATTCGTGACATTGATTGGAATGTACATGGATCAAGTTTTGGTACCCAAAGGTGAATCGCTAGAGAAGTCTGTGGATGAAAATGAACTCTTAGATTTAAAACTGACACCTACAGGTTTACACAATAACCGACATTAGTTTACCCCTAACTGACATCGGTCCCATGTACCGGCGTCGGTTACAGAAGAGATAGACCAACGTCAATTAGTTGAACCAACGTTGGTAGAAGGTGACTGATGTCAGTCACTATCAAAAGTAGATACAAATCTACATGATGAGCAGATTGAGCCTTTAGCACCCCAAATCTCAGTGAGAAGGTCACAAAGGTTAAGCAGACCTCCAAAAAATATTTTCACCTTCCTTGTTTTATTTATTATTGACTGATAATGGTGAACCAAAAATCTTTGAAGAATAAATGTAGGATAAAGCCCACAAGAAATGAGAGCATGACATGGATGAAGAGATGGACTCCTTAGAGTATAACCATACATGAAATTTGGTCAAGGCGTTAGTAGGTAAAAGAGCATTGCAGAACAAGTGGGTTTATAGAATCAAGGAAGAAGAGGGTGGATGGAAGAGATACAAGACAAGACTTATAGTAAAGGGATTTGCACATAAAACATGTATTGAATTTTGTGAAATCTTTTCTCCTGTTGATAAGATGACTTATATTCATACTATATTGTTTTTAGTCGTAGTAGACGATTTGCATTCAGAGCAACTTGATGTCAAGACGACATTTTTTCATGGTGATTTAGAGGAAGAGATTTATATGAATCAGCCGCTTGGGTATGAAGTGAAGGGTGAGGAGAAACTTGTGTGCAAATTGAAAAGAGTCTATATGGGCTCAAGAAAGCTCCAAGACAATGGTATATGAG
Source organism: Taxus chinensis (assembly GCA_019776745.2). Classification (NCBI taxonomy): domain Eukaryota; kingdom Viridiplantae; phylum Streptophyta; class Pinopsida; order Cupressales; family Taxaceae; genus Taxus; species Taxus chinensis. Next base: position 163,133,212 of record CM034155.1, on the reverse strand, counting down.
GTTTGATAGTTTCATGCATGAGCATGGTTATTTGAAATGTGAATCTAACCATTGTGTTTATTGAACAGGATGCTTGGAAATGAGAGCTATATTATTTTGTTATTGTATGTGGATGATATGCTTATTGCAGGATCTAATATGTAAGACATTGGCGAGCTTAAAGGAAAGCTAGGTCACACATTTACAATGAAGGATTTGGGAGCTGCAAAGAGAATCCTTGGCATGCAAATTCACATAGACAGGAAAAACATGAGTTGTATTTGTCTCATGAACATTATATCAATAAGGTGTCAGAAAGGTTTAATTTAGAAAATTCAAAACCTGTAAGTACACCTATGACTGGACACTTCAAATTAAGAAAAGATCAATGTCCTACATCATAGAATGAGGTTGAGTACATGGCACGAGCTTTGTATGCTTCAGCAGTTAGGATTTTGATGTAGGCTATGGTTTGTACCAGACTAGACATTGCACATGTAGTGGGAGTTGTGAGCAGATTTATGGCTAATCCAAGTAAAGAGCATTGGAAAGTAGTCAAATGGATTCTCAGATATTTGAGAGGGACATTTGGCATGTAGTTATGCTATGGAGGGTTAGATACTTCTTTACGTGGCTATCTGGATTCAAACATGGCTAGTGATTTAGATAACAACAGGAGCACCAATGGATATGTTTTCATAGTAGGTGGCATGACAGTTATCTAGATTTCTAGATTGCTGAAGGTTGTGGCCCTATCTACTTCAGAGGCTGAGTATGTTGCCGGTACAGAAACTAGCAAGGAGATGATATGGATGAGCAAGTTTATGGGAGATTTGGGAAAGGAGAAAGAGGATTAAAAATTGTACAGTGATAGTCAAAGTGTGATTCATCTAGAAAAGAACTCAGTCCATGCTTTGGTGATGTCTTAGACTGTTGGTCTCAACTCAAATGAAAATTTTGTCTATTGATTCTTCCACGATCTATCCAAAGGTGTTTCAGACAACAAAACCCACCATATCGATGTCAATTGTAGCAACCCCTTCTTCATTACCCTCTCCCACACCTAAAACTTTACCATCAAATGAACTTTTCCTATGCCTAAAACCTTACCTGCACCTATATCTTCCTCCACATCTAGAGCCATTACCACATTGGGAGTCATTTTGACATCAAGCATAGTCCATCCTCATATCAAAATAGATTTATCCACGTCCTCACAAGCCATCGTAAAAACTATTCCCCCACCTAAGACGAAGGACCAACCTCTTAGTTCGTATACATTGGCTTCATCGACTACCCCTCTGTCACCTTCACCACTTCCATCTATCCTAGGTCCTGTTAACCAAAATAAGCTCCCTCTTATTTTGGGTTAACTTACTCCTTTTTGTGCCTTAGTAAAAATTTCACAAAGTTCAAGTACTCAAGGATTTCTGGAAAATACTCCATCAGATAGAGAATTTCTTACCCTTTCTAGAAAGGTAAAGAGCTCTTTCTAACTCCTTGTATTTTTTGAGTTATGGCTCAGGTAAGTTAGACGGGAAAATTTGCCCAAAACGGACCTGCGGGGCTTGGGAGATATTTTTGCCAAGGAATCTCGGACCGGCAGGGAATCGGAAGAAAAAGTGAAAAAAAATTCCTTTTATCAAAAAGGTGAAAATTAAGTGCTGAGTTGGCACATCAAAAATTTAATGCGGGCTGGCGGACCTTTGTTACATTATATAGAAAAATGCGAGAAGGAAAGGGAAAAAACACGGGATTTTCTCCAACCACTTTTCAAAATGTGTTTTAATTCTTCATCTATTGATGGGCTCGATGCAAAATCTCATATTTCCATGTATCTACTTCGCAGACTAAAGAAAATGACCCATACTTCATTAAATTTGGTGGTTGGAACTGGGTTTTTGTCTTTTCCATGCCAAAACGCATTTTGCAAATTTCTCCCCCAAATATTCACCAATGTCCAAAATTTAAGACTCCATGATGAAGAAAATATTTAGATCTTTCCATTGGTACCAAGAACGTAGAAAATGGAGCTCTGGATCAAAATATATGGCCTTCTGAGTTTTTTCTTAACGTTTTTGGCAAAAAATAGCTCGGGCAAATTTTGAACTTTTCTCCTACAAATTTGTTGATGACATGGCATCCATTGGGGTCGGTGGAGGCAGGGGCTCCTTTTTTCCATTTTACAATTTTTGACAAAAAGTTAAAAAATCTCATGTTCTAGAATGAAACACATTCAATTGAGATATCACTTCGTATGACAGGTATTGGAGGATGGGCAGCTGAAGTTGGAGAAAATTCATACAAAGGAAAATCCTGCGGATATGACAATGAAGCCGTTAGCGACGGAGAAGTTGGAGATACACTCCACTTCTCTTGGACTTCGAGTTTGAGACTTGAGGAGGGAGAAACGGGCTAATGGAAGGATTAGAGGAAGGATTTGTATGGTACCGTACAACAATTTATCTCCAAGTTGGAGATTGTTGAGTTGTGGAGCTAAATTGCTTCACTGGCATGCTTTTGCAGACTTGCTATAATACACAATAACTAGCATCGGTTAAAGAACCGTCGTCGATCACCCAATGATTGATATCAGTTAGGCAAGGAGGAATCGACATCGGTTAGGGATAACCGACATCAGTTAAGGCTAACTGACATCAGTTGCCTATGCGTGACTACTATAATTAAGTTGCGGGAATTAGATCTATCTTTAGTTGTAAAGTGAATCTAATGGATGTAATTTCATAGCTAAAGTGCCATAAGATTATAGATGCATATATAAGAATAAAGCTAGGGTTTAGAAGAGAGAATTCATTGAGAATTAAGAGAAGTTTCCTTATGAGAGAAAAAAAGAAATTTGTAGAGAAGAAAGTACAAGACATCCAACAAGGTCTGGAAGATTACAAATCTTACTTGTATTTCCTCTGTGATAATAATTTGGTTGTTTCTTGTTGGACGTAGCCCAAACTGGGTGAACCACGTTAAATCTTATGTATTGTTTCTTCTTGTTTATTTCTATATTGATTGTTTTTATGATTAGATTTGATTAATATATCTGTATAACCGGTGTGCTAACCCTAACAAAAAAATGTGCAACATAGCCATATTGGACTCTAACAAAGAGTATACAATGATGATTGAATGGATCAACTCGTGAATGTTGTAGTTGTTCAAATAGTGCAATGTCGATACAAATCATATGGTTGACATGAAGTCTGATAAAGTACAATGACAACTGAAGATTGTGTTGATTTCAATGGAAAGTGGGCAATACAGGTTGAGTTAAATCCAAAGGGGGGTATTTTGATTAGTTTTGTTAGGTTAAGAAGATGTATTATTATGGATAACACCCACGTGGTTGTAGAAAATATCAGAATGTGATGAAAAGAGATAGCAAGACATGCTTTGGCTTGCCCCATTAGTTGAAAAGACGTTGTTAATGGGATTGTGTTGATTTAGATATTCATCCATGCATTGTTCGATGGATTTGGGAGTAGCTCTGGTAAATTTAGGAAAACTTCGAATGATTTTTTGCATATAGGGTGTGTAGTCAGGATAATTGTTATTCTTTTCTTCACCCCCTTGCTCTAATTATTCCTTAAGTATATATTTGTTCAAATGGGATCTAGTGGAAACCATATTAAAAGATGTAGTACGAAAGATTTTTTTAGAGTCAGTATCATCCATAATACAATAAAGGGTTTTAATTGAGGAAAAGAGGCTTAATTGATATTTTGAGTACTATAGAGATGTCCCATAGTGGGAGGATTAAAGCTAGAAAGTAAATTTGGAAAGAAAGGTAACCTTGAAAATTTGGTAAGAAGCTAAGAAAATCGGATGAAAACTGAATTATAGATGAAAAATAATTAAATACAAGATGAAATAAATGGTGGACACTGTGCCTTGTTGTTGTTATTGATGTCAAGTGTCACATTGATGTCAAAAGGAGTTTTGAGTGCATATGAGTCAATATGAGGTGTCATCTATGAAATAACATGAAGTTTGATTGGTAGTGAAGAGATGATTAGCCATGAAGTGTTGTTGTAGCATGTTCTTGGTGCACGGTCACGCAAGCTAGGTGTTGTAGGTGAGTTCCAAAGGTTGTCAAAGGATTTTGTGAGGTCTTATAATGGTCAATATGTTGTGTCAAAGGTGTTAATGTGTCAGTAAGAGGTTAACAAGGTCAATTCATGAGAGTCATGTGTTGAGTCAAGTCATTATAGGCCTAGTCCTAGACCTAGCATGAGTAGATGGTGTGGAAACATGAAGTATGGAGCAGAGAAGGTCAATACAAGCATGAGAAATGTGTTTTGGTGTTGTATGATATGTGTAGAAGATGTATAAGGTCAGGTTTCATGTATATAATGCATGATGAAGGTCCTTTAAAGAAAGTACGTTGAGACAAGGCAAGGTAAACATGGAAAAACCATGGTGTGTGGTGAGTTGAAAGTATGATCAAGTATGAATAATCATTTGAGAGCATGAAGGAGGTTATTAAAAAACTATGGTCCAAGTTTCAGGTCAGGAAGTTGAATGAATTGCAAGAAAAGTCATTTTTGGTCATATCGAGTTCTCAAAAGTTTTTTTCCCAACTCGAAGTCAAGTTTGGAGTGCTTACTTGATTGTAAAATATTTACATGGATACCTAAGACTTTAACCATAGTTGAAGCATGGACATAAGAGCATTTTACACTTGGAATGAGATCAAATGATGTCATCTGCTTTATGAACGATTGCTAAGAAGTGAAGTTGGTCAAAACCCTAGTTTAGAGCGATAGGAAATAAATGCATGGAATGGGCATGAAATGATTTGGGAAAGTTGGTATGATGACTTAAGAATGTAGAGGACTCCTTAGAGGTCATTTTGGTAGTGGTTTAATGTTCCAGGTGTTTTGGTAAGTTGAAGAAAAACCCTAGTTTTGTGAAGATTTGTTGTTTCAGAGCTGAGATGAAGGTTCCATGAAGAAAGATTAATTGTTCCATATACCTTTGGAGGTGTGCTAAATGGCCATGAAAATTTCTGGGCAATTCTAGTGGAGGAAATTGAAGAAATAGGTCTCACAAGTTGCTCTTCTGCTTTTGGCCTAGTGAGGTCAAAACTAGTCATGATGATTTAAGGTGTGTTTGGTTGAATTGCATGTTGTAGCAAGGTTTGATGGTCATGGATAGTTGGCTGAGATCCCATATGATGTATTAGAGATATTGAAATGGTTTGAAGAAGTGTTTTCATGTTCAAGCCCTAATGGCTTAATTAGCCTTATTAGACTTGTCAAGAAAGTTTGTGGATCAAGTATGCAAGTGATTGGAGAGGTTTTTCATGATGTCCTTGAAGTGTTCCAACATGTGGTTGAGCTTGGAAGTGATGAATGAGGTGTAAGAGCATGTTTCTCTCAAGACTGGTTCTTGAGACCTTGTTGTTAGTTGGAGCAGTTTCAGAGATGCACGAGTTTTGGGGTCTTGTGCCATGACTTGAAGGATCTAATGAGTTGCTTTAGTTTTCCAACATCAAGAGCTTCTTGATGATGTGTCATATGGTGAGGTGTTTTAGTATGCTAAGTTGTTCAGTTTTGGAGACTGTTTTTCTAGGTGCTCAGACCTAGTTGAAGGTGTTTTCTTCTTAGTGTGTTTCATGGTGATGATGGATCATCAAGAGGTTTTTAGGCTTGCTAAAGGTTGCGCGGGGATGCCACTGATATGTGTGGAGCTGTTGGAGTCATATTGTAGTTGTATTGTGCCCTTGAAGTTCATGGTGTGACCATTTGAATGATCACTTGTGCTTTGGGCCTAATTGTGGATCATGGTTATGTTTAGGCCTATGTCGACCTATATGGTCTCTTGTTGTTATTTATATGACATAGTAGGGTGTTTTTGTGTTGCCTATTGACGAGGGTCATTGCATTCCTCATAATTTAATCTTAAAGAATTTCAAAACTTGGTGGTTTCCAAGGCTATCTATAAAAGGGGCTAAAAGAAATAATGTTTTTATAGTTATTTTCTCTAAAATTGAAAATGTTTGAAAGGAATGTCAATAACTGAAAGTGAATCTAGAATCTAACAAACTGAAAGTGAATCTAGAATCTAACAAACTGAAATAATTAAACTAAAATCAAATGTAATCTAACAAACTGAAAATAAATAAATGATAGTAAACAAATGAAAGTTAATCTTCACAAACAAAAGAAAATAAAACACACAATATTGATTTAAACAATCTAAGTAAAACAATAATGATTCTATTCTAAAAAAACAATAAACCATCAATCTCCTTGGGTAAGAGTGGGCTCTTGCTCTCCCCTTAGAGTTGGGTTAACAAAATGAAAAATAAGTTTTTTCCAAGATACTTGAACTGTGGATTTTATTAATTAGGAATGATGTCTCAAAAATCATCCATCTTCTACCAATGTTGCATTGAGTGCTTTGGAGAGATATTTGTAACCCATCACTTGGCCAATACTCTAAGATTATAAAACTACCTACCTATAATCTTGGGCAAGACTTGACTACATATTCCACTTTCCAATGAGATAAATGTGGAAGGAATTTATTCAAACACTATAACTCCATATTTAACAACTTCTTTCACATACATATAACTACTTCTTCCACTTGACAAGGAGACAACTGTGGAAGAGATTTAATCAAACATTACAACTCTAGATTGAACTACCTCTTCCACTTGCACTTAACTACTTCTTCCACTTGACAAGGAGACAAATGTGGAAGAGTGTTAATCAAATATTAAAAATATATATTGAACTAACTCTTCCACATGCTCTTAACTACTTCTTTCTATTTGCCAAGTCTACTCTTGCATGATTGAATCTTTCAACATGACATTTGTCTCGCCATATTCTCATCGTTGATTTTATGATCGTTAGTATGAATTCAATTTGAAGAGTATTTTCAAAAAATTCTGGTATTAGTGCTCCTTGTTGTAAGCTTTCCAAAAAAAAATTAAATTCTTATTTTCATTGAGAAATGAGGGAGATAACACAATTTTTATGAACATATGTGTTTTGTCTTATTTACTTTCCTCAATTATTATTGTTGTGTAAGAACAAAGAGAGGTTTTTCCTCCTAACAAGAAGAGGAACAAAAACCTCTCTCAAATTCTCTTTTGGAGGTCTGCAATTTTAGTTAGAGCAAGTCTTGTGTTGATTATGCGAGTCTTGCGCTTGAAAACTTTTTTCTTCAAATGTTTATATCTTCGTAACCATTATTGATGTGTAAAAACTGAGAGAGGGTTTTTCTCCTATTAATAAAATACCTCTTTTAGTTTCTATTTGGAGGTCTTCAATTTTAGTTAGAGTGAATCCGGTGCTGCTTGTGCAAGTGTTGCGCTTGAAAACCTTCTCCTTCAAATGTTGATATCTTTGTAACCATTATTATTGTGTAAAAATGGAGAGAATTTTTTTACTTCTAGCAATGAGAGGGAAAAACAACCTCCGTCGGTTTCTCTTTTTGAGATATGTAACTTCTGTTAGAGACATTTTTCTACGAGTCATGTGCTCTGTGACCTATGAGTCTTGTGCTTTGCAATGTGCGAGTCCCACGCGTTACAAGTCTTGCACTCTAGGAAGTGTGAGTCCTACGCTCTTGAATTTGTGAGTCTTTCGCTCTTAGCTATGTGAGTCATGTGTTTGACCATGTGAGGCATGCGCTTGTTGTAATACATTCTCCAGAATAGTCCAAAGTGTTTGAAAGTGATTTAATTTTCAAATATTTTCAAATGACATGCTCATACACAATACTGCACTCTAATTTACAAGAAATGTTAGGAAATAAAAACATTCAAATTGCAATGGAATTTTCAAAAATAGATCAAACATATTCTAATTTTATCTTAAATAAGCTATCTAGTTCTTAAGACTACATCTAAATCCACTTTATAAGAGAAGGAATAATGTTATTTTTTGCAATAAATGAGACTTAGTTTGGTCTCATCACCTATGACTGACCTTAATGGTCTTAGCCTACCTGTGGTTCTTATAAGCAAGTGTCAAGTATAAAGGCGAGGTATGTTGGCTCATTTGAGTGAGGCAAAAGTAATGGAAGTGTGTGTGAGTTAGAGGAGGTGAAAGAAGAGGTTAGAGGGCTCATGGGCAGAGCTGAGAAGATGCATGAAGAGTTGAGAAGAGTTGAGAAGCAGGTATTCAAGGTCATTAGGCCTAATCAACATATGAAGGTGCAAGTTTGAGCGAAGTAGAAGAGAGGACTGTTCGAGAGTGTTTTGCATGGATTGCAGTTGGAACTTCAGCTCTTATCAGTCAAGAGGTAAGAAGAATTTTATGTGTTATAATTGTCAAAATACTAGTCATATAGTAATATGTTGTCCTCATAGGTCATTTAGATAGAATAAGAATGTTCGAGAAAGGAGACAAGCCAAAAATATGTACAACAAAAGGCCTTAACCTGTGAATGAAAACGAGGAACAAAAAAGAGTCACTGAAGAGCTTAAAACATTCAAGACGATTAAGGTATCTAACCATGAAGATCAAGCTAAGGAGGATGATTCAAAGGCAATAGGGCATAACATTGAGTTTGATCATGTCAAAGAAGTGTCAAGTTCAATCAAGAAGCCATACAATGCAAATAATGCTGAGAAGTAGAAAGTCAAGACAATCAAAATCAAATCTGATCAATCATCAAGTCAAGAAGGTATGTTTGATATGGTTGAAACCAAGCTAGTATTTGAGGAGAATCATGTGTGTTTGACAGGAAAAAATGAGGATGTTATCCTGCCTGAAAATCCATCCAAGAAGAACAAGAATACCTCAAAGACTAACTGCAAGATGGATGAAAATAAGGTGGAGTTTTTGGGATCTTTTGATGATTTCATATTATTCTAGTGCCCTAAGAAGTAGGGAGTGTCTTCACTAGGCTTCATGAATACATTCACTAGTGCGAGAAGCATAGGCTTGCTTTGCACAGTAATCTACAAGGTATGTTTTGACATTTATGGATTCATTATTGTTATATGGATTTTCTTGAAGAATTGGTGTTTGGATATGTTGTTTGTTGCCATGATTTGTTACTTCAAGTCATATTATGGACTGTCATGGAATCAAAAGGTCAACATTTAGGTGAGATACTGAATTAAAGGTATGTTAGTTTCTTGAATGTGTTTCAATAAGGTTGAATCAATTGTGTAAAGATCATGCAAAGTGTGTATATCTATGCTCTAACCATGAAGAAGTGAGGTAGTACTAGTTGATCCAAGAAGGTATGTATGTGTGTGCCTACGAAGATTTAAGAAAGGTAGACTTAAGGTAAAGCTCTGTGATGCATTGAAAGACAGGTTAAAGTTTGACAATCAATACGAAGATATATCATATATGAAAAATCTTGCTTGAATGGATACAATATTGCAAGGTAGCTTAGAAGTGTTCACCAAGAAAAAATGTCTTAAAGTTTTGAGATTAAGAGTATCAAAAGGAATGTCATCACTTATGAGAACTTGTAAGATGCAAATGGCTACTCCAAATGTTATATGTTGTTCCCTAAGGTATGTGTAGTCATTTGAAGATTTGTGTTTAATTTTAAGATGGTGTGTCCCTGTGGATTCATGGCAAACTTGTATGCTTTGTGTTTGTTGACTTGATCTGAAGAAGATGATAGAAGTCCATATGTGTATTCAACATGGAGATAGTGTCTTGATGATGAAAAAGGAACGATAATAGAAGGTTTGCCGGAAGAAGATCAAAATTAGTGAAGGTTTGCTTTGCTTATTTCTTGAAATGAAAAATTTGAAGGTCTTGAGTTGGAAAGTATGAGATGTCTGAATTGAATTATGAAGCTGTTGTAATCCATAGGCAGTCAAGAAGGCACATACTCAAGAAGTTGTTCACATGAGTAAGGTGTATATTGTGTCTAACAACTTTGAATGAGTACATTATCCCAAGGGGAACAAAGTTATGTCATGAAGGTATTCCGAGCTATGAACAATGTATGTTGTGTTGGTATGATTTATTGTTCTTTTCATGATGGTTGAGAAGATATGTGATGATATGAGTACTTAGTGAATATTATGGGTAAAACATGTTGTTTTATGTCTAATTTGAGCATGAAGAACAAGTGTGGTAAGTATTAATTGATGAAAAGAGTTTCAAGAGTCAGAAAATGTTGTCCCCTCAGTGCTTAAATGATTTCTATGAGCTATATATGAATTTTGGGCTCAACATGAGTTGATTTGTGCTGAAAAGTCCTCCAAGGAATGAAAGCGTTATGTTTTCTCATGAATATCATAAGAAATAGGGTTGTCTGAAAATGAAAAGGTCTGAATCATAGCTAGGTGCATGCTCCCAGGGGGAGTCAAGCCCTATGATGACCAGGAGTGTTATTCTTTGTGTGATTTTTGAAGAAGGCATCTCAAAACAAACTAGAACAAGAGGATGTATATGAGAAAAGGGGAGTATAGTTTCTTCATGTGCTGGTTTTCTGACCTCAGTATATATTGAAGCATTTTGTAGATATCAAGAATATGTGCACAAAGTCAGTTAATTGATATAGGATACATCATCTCAGGGGGAGATGGTTTCAAACATGAATGATTGAGAAAATCCATGAGCGTTTGAGGTACAAGTTCAGAAATTGTCTACAACAAAGAATGAAGATCAATATGAAGTAGTATGTATGACAGGAAGATTTGAGTCATTGGTATCCTAGAAGAGTGTGTATCCGTTAAGTGGGAGTGATGAGCATTTTCATACGGGTCCATGTATCATCAGCAAGTGTTAAAGTCAAGAGTGTGTACACACACCAAGAAAGAGCAAGTAAGTAAGTCGACATGCATTGTTTTCATTTCTTTTCATGTCAAGTTGTCATGTAGCCTTTGTCATTAGATGTCAAAGGGGGAGAGTATACTCAGAAATATGAAAAGAGGTCTGTAGAGAGTGTTATAGGTGTTTACATATGTGGTTGTCATTGATGTTTCTGAAGATGGTTTCCATCAATGACAAATGGGGATATTGTTGGACACTATGTCTTGTTGTTGTCATTGATGTCAAGTGGCATTGATTTCAAAGGGATTTTAGGTGGATTAGGTGTCTTCATGAGGTGTCATTCATTAACAAACATGAAGGTTGATTAGTAGTGAAGAGATGAGGAGTCATGAAGTGTTGTTATAGCATGTTCTTGGTGCATGGTCAAGAAAATTAGGTGTTATAGGTGAGCTTAAAACATTTTTAGATGATTCCATAAGGTCTTACATGGTCAATATGTTGTATCAAATGTGTTAATTAGTTTGTAAGAGGTTAGCAAAGTCATTTTATGAGATTCATGTGTTGATTCAAGTCATTCTAGGCCTAGTCTTAGAACTAACATGAGCAGATGGTGTGGAAACATGAAGTATGGAGCACAACAGGTAAGTAAAAGCATGAGAAATTTGTTTTGGCATTGTATGAAAGGTGTAAGAGATGTATAAGGTCATGTTTCATGTATATACTACATGATGAAGGTCCTTTGAAGCAAGTATATTGAGACAAGGCAAGGTAGACATGGGAAAACCATGGTGTTTGGTGAGTTGCAGGTATGATCAAGCATGAATAATCATTTCAAAGAATGAAGGATATTTTTTGCAGATGATATGTGTCTAAGTTTTAAGTCAGGAAGATGAATGACATTGCATGAAAAGTCATTTTTAGTCATATTGAGTTCTCATAAGTGCATTTTCCCCAACTCGAGCTCAAGTTTGGAGTTCTCACTGTGCTCCTAAAATATTTGCATGGAGAATATAATCCTTTCACCATAGTTGATGCATGGAGCTAATATAATTTTGTAGTTAGAATGAATGAGATCAAATGATGTCATATGCTTTATGAATGATTGTTAAGAAGTGAAGTTTGTCAAAACCTTCCCTAAAACCCTAGTTTCTAGAGCGATAGGAGGAAATAAATGCATGGTATGGTCATGAAATGACTTGGAAAAGATGGTTTTATGACTTAGGCATGCAGAGGAATCCTTATAGGTAATTTTGGTGGTACTTTCATGTTCCAGGTGTTTTGGTGAGTTTAAGAAAAACCATTAGTTTTATGAATATTTTCTATTTTCAGAGCTGAGATGAAGGGCTTCCTCAAGAAATACTAATTGTTCCAAATACCTTGGGATGTTTTCTAAATGGCCATGAAAATTTCTGGGTAGGTTCAGTGGAGAAAATTGAAGGAACGTGTCTCACAATTTGCTTTACCATGTTTGGCCTAATGAGGTGCAAAAACAGTCTTGTGATCCAAAGATGAGTTTGATGAAATGCATGATGTAGCAGTTATATTTTAAGAATGGAACAACATGAAGAGGTATAATATGAATTATGTGAGCCCTTATGGTTGATCTAGTGATAGTTGATTTCTGTGCTTAATTCCTAATGGCCTAATCATCCCTCTTAGGCTTTCTAAGATGGTGTTTTGGAACAAGTATGAAAATGAGGTTTTCTCCATATGACCAATGCATGTGATTGCTTGGAGAGGTGTACAAGGTTTCCCTTGATGTGTTCCAAGTGGTGGAAGAGTTTGGAATTTTTAGGTCTATATTTTTTAGATCAATTATTTCAAGGAACTGGTTCTTGAGACCTAGGACCTGGTTTAGAGCAGTTTCAGAAGATGGAGATGCCTTATGGAGCCTTATGCCTTGATTTAGTGATTGGTGAGTAGTTTTATGAGCTAGAAAAATTTGATATATTTCCATTTATTTTTCATTTGTGTCATGGTGAATTTTTTTTTCTATGTGAAGTTTCTCAGTCTTATGGAGTGAAAATTCGGTGTTATGAGCCCTAGTTGTGGGTATGTTTGCAAATTGGTGTGTTTCAGGATGAAAGATTTAGTTGGTTTAGAGGATTTGTGCTTGAACCTATGGAGAAGAGTGTCTTGGAGATGTATCGGGTGTTTCCAAAGCTATATGATCCATGATGATGTTGGATTTTTCCCTTGAGAGTTCATAATGTGACCATTGGAGGATGAAAGAGCTTGTTTTAGGCATTGTGAGCTAGTTGTGAATTGTGAAGGTTAATGTCAACCTATATGGTACTTTCATGTAATTTTATATGAATGGAGTAGAGTGGTTTTCATGTTTTTATGATTGGACTTCATTTTCTTGGCTTACATGTGGTTTTCTTTTGACATAGATTCAAGTATATAAGTGAGTTGTAATTTCTCATTTGAGACTAGTTGAGATGAAGAGCATTGTGAGCGAGCTAGAAAGAGAGTGTGTGTGAGTGTTGTGAGGGATCAAGAACAGGTCAGATAAGAGGATGAGAATATTAATAGGGAATATAAGAAGTTTTTTAAGGTCACTTAGACCTAATTATCTTATAAAGGTGCAAGTTTGAGCGAGGAAGGAGAGAGAAAACTTTGAGAGAGGTTTGATTACATGGAGCTGAACTAGTGAACACAATCAGTTGTGAGAGAAAGAATTCATCAAGATATCTTCATCTTCAGGTGGATGATTTGGTTGGTCATCCTAGGGGGCTGTATCCCTCTTATGGGGTTTGTATCCTCCTCCTTGTAGGATTGGTGTCCTATTAAACTAGGGTTTAGTGCTCCTTGTAGGATGAAGTTGGTGCTTCACTAAATTTCCTTTGTGTTGTGTAATAAATGCAAAGGTTCCATTGGTTTTTCTTTTCCTCGAGGATTTACCAAGTTTTATATCATAGATTTCTTGTATTCTCTCATGTTTCTATGCTTATATGGATTGTTGATATGTTACTTAATAATTGTTAAGATAACTTATAAGCTCACAATTGATTATGTATGTTGAATGCTTGATTTGAATGATGAATATATGTTATGGTAAATGAAGTAAATGTTTTTGTATGACTGATTCACCCCCGTTCCTAGTCAATGTGTTTCTCAAAATAAACATGAATATCACTTATTTAAAGGTGGAGTAAGATTCACATTAAGTTCACCAAAATGTACGTGGGCTAATATGGTCAATATAATTATCCTTTATCTTCTCAATAATATCGATTATGATAAGAAGAAGACCATACTACAGTCAACACACAATCCACGATAGAATTCCAAGTGGTGTAAGATTTATGGATCTAGAAGAGAATAATTTCCACATTCTATCGAAGGCATATGGTTCCAAAGCCTATATATAGGATAAGGGATTGGGTGTTACTAGAATCTTAGGTTGTAAGAGTAAACAAGAGTAATAAGAAAGTATATAACATATATAAGTTAAGAGTTGTAAATCCATGCGACACATATAGGAAATGGCTTATAATAAGAAGAATGCAATAGATAAGAACATGTTACTCTATCCTAGTCTAATATGTGATACATCAAACAAAATCAATCAAACCAAACATAAGAGAAAAAGAAAGGGTTGGGGATAGTTACCTTTATGAATAAATTATTGGCACAACAACCCCTTAGGTTAGGATACATCTCACGAGGTATATTTTATGGGTGGATCACAATAGGGATATGTAGAAGAGCTAAATATACCAAAGTTGGGGACTCTAAATAATTAGATAACCTCATTTTTTCATCTCTTATTCTTGTTTCTCTATTAAACAATTGTTCCAAAATTTTCCTCCAAGTATAAGCTCCACTAACCCTAAACCTCTAAGGGAGTATTTTTGAGTGCCAACAAAGCATATTATGTGATGATGATATTAGAGAAATGAAAACAACAAAACCCTTATATAGGGGTGCTTGATCCAAAGTCACGATTTATCTTAACCACCAATGTAGAAAAAACACTTGTTAGATGACATTGACCATGACAAACAATCTAACATAAAGGTGAGAGAGGAAAGCATATGGAGTTAAAACACATACTAGAAGGCATATATGAAGGTGATCTAAATATATTGCTGGTAGGTATAAAGGTAATAAAACCTAGGATATAAAGTGGTCACAAAAGGGTAGTATGTGGGTAGTAAGGAAGGTAGTAGAAAGGTGGTAAGGGTTAGTAAAAGTGAAGTAAATCATACTAGGGAAACCTGAGGAAATGCCAAACATGATGAATCTCTCACTAGATACTACTAACCAACTTAAGGAACACACCCATGGAGACTAATACACCAACAACCTATAAAAGAAAAATCATAAGTAAGAGTGAAAGATAAAGTGTATACATGGATAATAGTAAAGGTGTATTTGAGTGTAATGATGCATGCCTAATAATATATGTGACATGGTATAAGATAAAGTGGAACTGAAACTTGTTATGTATTTGTGAAGTTTATATGAATAGAAAGAGGATAAATTAGAGAAATATTTGTGTTATATGTGTATGATGGAATATAGTACCCACTTAATTTTAATTTAAGTAATGTACAATAATGTATTATATCTTCCTCTGTGTAATATTAACTCTAGCCTAGACCCCTCAAACTACATAAAATAGTAACCATTATCTAGATTATGCCAACAATCGTTGTTCAATTTTGAGCAAGAGTATGCCATAACTCTCTTGCAGTATCATTCCTTTTTCTTGCAGTAAAATTTGTAGTACATCACAATGATAGTCATATTAGTCTAATGTTATGTTTAGTATGTGTGTATATGAGTTTTAGTAACAACCCCCACCCCCCCTCCCCCCCCCCCCCCCCCTCCCCCCCCACACACACAAACACACACACACACATGTGTGTGTGTGTGTGTGTGTGTGTGTGTGTGTGTGTGTGTGTGTGTGTGTGTGTGTGTGTGAGATAGAGAGACAAGGACAGTCTACTAGTTTATAGGAGAAAATATATGTATATTAACACTTCAATTGTCCAATTGCACATTTGATTTTCACATATTGTGTATAACTGGAGACATTTTGAGTGCTTATATGTCTTTCTTGCACACCCCGGGTAGTTTCACATATCACCACATAGTGTTTTTTGCAGTATAATTTATTGTTTGGATGTAGTTTCATGTAAAATTTTGCGAATATGTTTATGCTATGAACTAGATAGATGTTAGAGTTATTGGGGACCCAACATCCGTGGATTGAATCTTTGACCAAGCATAGAGTAAATGATGGTGGACCCAATCCTTATGACGGTATTTTGCGTTTATTAACCTTAAATGTATGTATGTGTAATAACATCGACGAAATGCCCATTAGAATCATTATATTTTTTTACTATGCTGAATCTTTTGAATGACATCTATTGGTAATATTTATAATTTATAGACACGAGACTTGTGTTTTTTTAGTAGTTAAAGCATATAAATATTGATTGAATATATTTTATAATGGAATCAATCTCGTGTGGTTTGGAATCCTTTAGAAATGTTTATGTAATTTTCCATTGTAGTTATTTCACGCAGTCATAAATGTAAATTGGGATTCACTCTAGTTTTATCTTTAAATGAGTAAGGCACATAACCTAGTCATGCCCTAGTTCCATATGTTAATGGTGGTTGTTGTAGTGAAAGGGTTTGCAATTTCTATGTTTTCAAATTTGTGTGAAATGAGGTTGTGGGTTTTATTTTGATTACGAGCTCATATGATTGTAGTTGTGATGCATAAGCTCTACCCTTTCTATGTTTTGGGATGATTTTAATTGAGTAAAGGTTTTGTGCTTCTATACTTTGAGCCTGAATAAAATAGATAAAGGGTTATCTACAAAATTTTTATTTCGACTTACATTATGATTAAAAAAGGCTCTATATTTTTTAATGACAAACATCAAGTAAATCTATAAAAGGTATAAATATGGGTTTTCCATCATAATATTTTCTTGCTTGCATATTAGTTGTAAGGGTTATCCTATTATGTTACAATTAAACAACTTTTTCTCTAGGGAAGTATTTGAGGAATATTGGGAGAAATTTTTGTTATTAAAACCTTGAGTCATTGGTTGAAACTACTTTTGTTGGTCTTGTAAAAAAAAATCCTTGTGGGATCTTTTAAGCAAGGTCATTTGGGTTGGATTGTTATTAGTATTATAAAAGCATAGGTTTGAGGCACAACCTTCCATATCTTCTTATAACATCATGATAACCAATGAATCTTTACCTTTTGGGTTTAAATGCTTATCTATTTGTCTTCTTGTATTCTCTTAAGAAGTAGCATATGTTATGTATTTTGAGAAGGAAGGCACTTGTGTCCTTTGATATCTTCTTGTTTTTTTGTGAGGGCAATGTTCAGACCACTCTCAATAATACTATTGTGAAGAGTTTTCCACTACTTAGGCACCCTTTACATTTTTACTATAGAGCTCGTTATCCCATGTCAATCTCAAGTAGGGTGATTGATATAGTGTGCATGAAACCTCTTTGGGAAGTTTTGTAATTATGTTTTTAATAATTGTATGATGGTTGTTAGATCCTAGTAAATAATGATAAATGATAATAACAATTTCCAACATGCTTGAATGAAAATGGGTTTGGACTCTAACAAATATACACCGATTGTGTTGGTTTTCCAAATAAACAAGATGTAGTTATAATACTTGTTTGAACCTTGTCATAAGATTGATATAACTTTGATTGTTGTCTTGTATATGATAGTTATGACCTTGTTTATATTTTAGTGTAGCATGAATAATAAATGTTGGAAAATAATTGTTTGAATATGTATTAACATGACATTAAAGAATTATGCGTTAATTGTCCTAAATAAAACATGACTACTCCATGACTTCATGGGATACGCTTAAACCATATAATAATGATTCATGCTCTGTCACTTGTTAGTCGGTGGTATGTAGCAAGCCTACATGTTCTTGAGATATACTTAGAACTTCGTTGAAGGAAATTTCCCTTGATAGCTATGTCATGAGTAATTTTATTAGGTCTTCTCTAATGACCTATAGTAATCTACTAATCAGTGAAAATTAAAATAAAATTAGAAGATAGCCGTGGTATTTTACATCTTAAAGGTCTAAAATAAAAAACGGAAACACCATGGGTTCAGGAGGATTGATTGACGTGGTTCATTAAAGTTTTCGACCAAAACAATTTAACACATTCTTATTATCAATCTTTATTATTCATGTTGACTTTATTGTTGCATGCATAAGAATGTTTGTCTTTTATCACTTGATTCTTTGTTGCTATATTCTTTTGTCAATACACTCGTGAATGGTAGGGGTTTATCTAAGTGTATGGATTGTGTGTAGGGGAGAAAAATAAATCCCTCGATGTTATACCTTGTTCTTCCTTTTATCATGTAGCAAGAGCCTACATACGAGATATAACTATTAAGACACCGCAACATTCATATGAGATAATAATAATAATATTCACAATGATACATTTTGACATAATAATATGGGAACATGCAATTCTATTTTAAATGCGAGTATAGGATTGAGCAGAATGGAGCATATAAAATCACAAAATGATTTTTTTTTTTTTTTTTGAGCAATTAGTGATTCTTATAGGTTTAGTATATATATTACATTATAAAATGGTAATCATGATTAAAAAAAATTTGTAGATATTTTGATGTTGTTGTATGTGATTAGCACTATGGAAAATAAAAAAAGTTTTTATGTTAGATAATGAAAGAAATTGGCGAAAATGTTATCTTATTAAAGGTTGTTCTAAACATTACAGTTGCTGATAAAGTTCAATAATTATGCCATATCCATTGTTCTAATTGGATTGCATTAAAAAATATTGCAATCCTTTTGAAGTATACGAAGATGTTATAAGAAAGCATGAAAGAGTTTCACCTTTCATATTCTTGGAATTTCACTATCATAAAAAAACAAAATTACGATGGATGGAATTATATAACTCCTAAGTCATAGTAACCTTTCAAACTTGAAATGTTGTAGCATGTAGATATAATAGAGGGACTAGAATCTATAGCTTTTCATATACCGTGTTTATTGTGTTTTGGTTATGCTTACTAAAATATTTAGTAATATCTTGGTTATCATAAAACTGAGGAAAAGATATAGGGTAAGAATTGATGATTACACATTCAACTTAACCTATATATATTTAAAATGGGGAATACTTTAGAAAAATACGTGGATAATATATGGATACTCTAGTTAAGTTGCTAATGGAAAATCACAATCCTTGCATCATTGTATGCAATCAAGGACATATATATGCCCTGAATTTATTTCTTCTATAATTTAAACTCACTCAAAGGCATTGTAGCTTGTATGCAACATTGTTTGATATACATGTTTATTATTAAGATACAAAGTCTTTATGGATGGATCTTTGGACTTGGAAGTAGAACTTTGAGAATAAGATAATAAGTTTCCACCATGCAAGAAAAGTGTATATTAATAATATTGTGACATATAAAGTTCTTATTTCGTTAGTAAGATGAATAGCGCAAGCTACCTCTATAAAGGGAAATGATAGTGGGAAATACATTTTCTTAGTGTTCTTGTAATTAATGAATATAATTTTGTGTGGTACTAAAAGGGGTTGTACGATGACACTCATTTACCCTAAAAATAAATACTATGCTATTGTAATGTTGGTGATTGTAACATATTTGAAAATTGTAATGTCTAATGATAAATTACTTTTTAAACTAGTTATGTTTATTCAAAAATCTATTTAATGATAAATTATTTTTTTTTCTCAATTTATACCTAGTGGGGATAATAAATATGGTTTTTCGTACCTATGTAGAAACTACTTTCCTTTTATGAAGGAAAAGAAGGCATGTAGACTGATGGAGCTTCTTGTTGGTGCATATATCTATGTGGATGATATGTACTATAGGAGGATGGAGAGTTATGAATGATCCTTTCTTAGAAAGAAGATAAATCTTTGAGTATAAGAGGAGGACATGGACCCATATGAGACCAGTCATAATTTTAGCTCGATTTGGATGAGGGGATTTAGATAATATCTAGACTAGGAGGATCACACGCATAATTTTATTAGAAAGTTTCATATATTTTCTTGCAAGTCACTCTTCTTGTATTGACTTACTTTTACTTTTTGAATTTTCGGACATCGACATGAATTATTTATTTTTCTCCTTTTATATGCAACTCTTTTATAGATTTAGCTCGATGAGATTGGGGTTTTACCATTGCCAAGGCTAGGACAAGTGTTTTTGTGATTAGGTACATTCCACATGTCTCTAGGTTTTCCTTTTAAAGGGAATCAATGACATTTGCTACCGGATATATTTTCTAACAATAAAGCATTGAATTAAATAACTAACAAGAGTAGGAGTTCATTTTATCCTTGAGCTTCATTGATATGGTTCCCAAGAGACATATACAAGGGATAACACTTTTATTTTTTTATTATTATTATATATATGGGTTTACATAAAAAAAAATTACAAAATGATTGGTAAACGATAAATAACATTTATAGAATGATAAATAGGAAAGACAATAAAATTAAAACATTGTTATGATCTTCGTGTGTGGATTGATTTATGTCTTGAGGTTTTCGTGTAATGATTCGTTAAATTTGGTATCAGAGTGACCACCCAGGGTCGAGTCCCAACACAGGTGGTTACACTAACATTGCAGTGTTTGCCCGGGGCTCATATAGGGTTAGGCGTGGTCTTACTATACAGGCACAAATCTAGCACGGGGTTTGGGCTACGAAGTGTGGTGGATGTTATGATCCTAGAATGCGAATTCACTAATGCCTCAAGGTTTTGGTGTAACGCTTCATTACAAAACATAAAACTTTATTGATCTACCTGTTTTGAACATGACATGGCATAGAGGGAGACGTATAGTTGTTTTCCATCAATTAGTTATGTCTATGCTATGAGATATGTTGTTTATTATCTATACATATTTGTACATAATCCTACAGTGTCTCGACAGTAAAGAACCATTATGGAAGAAAAAACACTTACTCTTCTATGTGACTTCACACCTTTTTTTGTTTACACTAAAGGATGTCATCAGAATGTAACAATCAAACCCGACTCGCGAGGTGTTGCCTCGTACGCCACAGGGATGCTAGCTCTCAAATCAATCAACAAAACCCATCAAATTGTATGAGGGGCTCGTCCCCTTTAAGGATGGAGGTAAAACTATCTAGGCACTCGGTGGTACCACACATTTGAATGGAGTTTAGTAGTTTGGAATCAGGTAACAAATCCAATGATGAAGATTGTATAAGGTTGGGCATGTGCTTTGATAATATTACATATGACCATCCTAGTTTTCCATGTACAATTATAAATGTGACATTTCATATGGTTGATATAAATTGAAGATCTTGGAGATAACTTACACCTTTAGATGTGGGTTTCCAGTACCATAGATCATAAAACATGAATGAACATTATTGCAGGTCATGATAATGGGCTTGATGGCATTGCTGGAGCTATTTTTAGAGAATCCACATGTACCACTCACTAACTTAAAAATTAAAAATCATGGAGGTATATTTTAATTAATATATCCTAGAATAATATGTTAAAGAAGAAATATCCCCAATTAGGATGTGAATTATAATAATAATTGCATGTTATTTTAAATTTATTGAAACCCAAATTTTCATGAGTGGAGACTATTGTTATGATTAGCGAGTGTAAGCCCTCTTTTACATATCACCTATGAGACTAAAACATGGGTCTCTCAGTCTCTCGACAACAACCTTAACAAGATATGGGAAAAACAACTTCTAGATCTCAGGTCTCATCTAAAGCGAAGAAGCTATCTAAATCAACCTAAAGATATAAATTGCTCAACAAATTAACAAACCTTGCACAAATATATAAGTTTAGTCTTTAAGGTAATTCAAATCATGTTTTGTTATGTTAGACTTATTAATTTATACTATAGGGTTGTTACTACAATTTGCAAATAATTACTTTTTAACTACTTTTTTTCTCGGCCAACCACAATTAAATATTTCAATTTTAACTTGTTTATATTGTATTCTCAAGAAAATAATCATATTATATTTACCTAATGTCATATTAATCCCTAAGAAACCTAGCTAGTTGCCTAGTGTGCTTGTACATATTGAGCACCAATTATTTTCATGAAAAATTTGAATAATGAAGGGTATTTTGCATATAAGCCTTACACGAGTACAATTTTTGAAATATTGTTATCCATAACACTTGTGAGCAACCAATCAAAAACACGAGGAATGTTGAGCTATTTGTTAAGTCATTTTTTATTTTATTTTTGGCACTATCCTCACAAATATTTCTCCACAATCGCTACAGATTGTTGAATGAAAGTTATAGTCGTATAAGATAATTGGAAAGATGCAATGGTTCTTGTGTTCAATCCATGGCTATGCACTCCTAATTATCTCGATGCATATGTTAGCCCATGGAATTCATGGCTCAGTAATCTTGATGAAGTTTACAGTCAAGGGCGAGTTGAGTGAGGATGTGTGTTGGTGTATTGCTATGCATCATATTTTGTTGCAGGGTAGCCATGAAATTATTGATCCCATGTCGTAAATTAAAGAGATTGGGATTTTCATTAGCAAGGCTAGCTGGGATGATATTCAAATATGTGGGTGTCATAATACAACAACATGATCATTGATTTTATTCCTTCCCACTTCACGATAAATATTTTAGTGATAATGATCTCACAATATTGGATTCCTTGAATGGCCCAACATATTACTTGGAATATGTTTGAATATCTAAGAGATTACGAGAAAGTAATGGTCAACATACATATTTGAATGGGGTCGATGCATCTAGGTTTTAGGTTTTAGAAATTCCTTTATTGCCATACTGACAACCAAAATAAATACAATTGACAACGCACCCATAACAACATACAACTGAACATGAGGTCACTATAATATTATATTCTAATTACCTAAGAAAGAAGCCTTGTTAACTCTAATTATATATTATTAAACATTTCACTAGAAAATATTTTTTTAAAATTAAGGTGTGTTGACTCAGGTATTTTTTCTTAGGACACTTAGAACCTTTAATCCAATCTTTTATTACATATAAATATGATTTATCTTACATGCAGTAAATATTTATTATTAATTTTCTATTTTCTATTTTAACTTAAAAGGAAATGATAATATCTTAAATTTCATTACTTTAATATTTTTACCTTCATTAAAATATATGTGGTTTTAATATACTCATGCTAATGAGAGTAAGGAGGTTTAGAAAAGTTTGTGGAGACCTCCAGATGGGGGCTGGATCAAATTAAACTTCAATGGGGTGTCAAGAGGAAGTCCATGAAGAGCTGGTTGTGGATGCATATTCAGAGATTCTAGATGCCAACCTGTGTTGGCCTTGGTGGCTGATTGTGGTGTCTCCTCCAATAATGTGGCAGAAGGCATGGCTCTCCTTTTCGGCTTATTGGAGGCAAAAAAATAGAATTGGTCACGTTTGTGGATAGAGGGTGATTCTAAAATCATAACTGGAGTAGCCCAGGGTAGGTTTCCTAAGGTCTAGGTGTTGAAGTCGGGTTGTCTGAAGATTAAGGCTATTATTTGTTCTTTCTCTGAGCTTCGAATTTCCCATGTTAAAAAAGTCAGGAATGTGGTTTCTTACTGCTTAGCTAACAAAGGTGTTGAAATGTGGGATAATTGTCATTTGAGATGTCAAGTGTGGGAGGTGGTCTTTCCTAATGAGATCATCTCTCTAATTTTGAGGGATGCAAGGTTGGCAGATGGCCATGTGGGAAAGTAAGAATGTTGGTCATCGAGCATTAACTGTTATAATTGGAATTAGATGGTTTTGCATGGGATATCTCCTCTAGGATCTTTGGTACTTGCACAAGATCCTTCCTTCGTGCGAAGCGAGCTGAGGGGCCTTTTAAATTCAGTGCCTTGTTGTGGTTTCCTTTGCGTCTCCATTTGTGGTGTGAAGGCTCGGTCGGATAGGCTTCTGGTTTGTCTACGAGACTGTTATGGGTTTGTAGTTATGAAGAATTTGGGTGGCTCGGAGGCTGGGCTGAGCAGGAAAATGAGGAGAGCCCTAACGGGTGAAGCGGCAGGGGAATCTTTCTCCTCCTTGATGGATGGAAAAATAAAAAATGTTGTTATGAGAGGTTGGTTGGAGAAGGTGTGGTCAGTGGCTGAGAACTTTGAGGAGGATGCAGATATTTGCGAGACTATGAGGAAATTGATGTTGGAACTTAATCAATCAATTGGAAAGAGGAATGTATTTGATATGTCTCAGGGTCTAAGCGCCGCCAACATTCTCTCAAATTCCTCCTGGTAATTTATCCTCCATAAGGAGCACGGAAGTGTATAGGAGTGTTTAATTAGTGTTCAATATCATATTACTTCTCTAATTAAAGGATTGTAGGCGGTGACACATGGGTTGGAGGCTTTGGCAGAGAATCAGGGGTAGCTCTTATGGTGATTGCTAACGTGAAGATGTCAGAATGTTGTGTGGCGCATACCTCTTCATTGCCTCAAAGTATGGATGACTCAAATGTGGAGGTCATAGCCGAGGTCTCTCTGAGAGGTCGAAAGGAGTAACTTGTCCTTCTTGCGTCTTGGCCTTGTGTTGTGTATAATTTTTTGTGGCTCAACTTTCAGTGGTTGTATGGATGGTTTTTTGTATTAGGCCCTATATGGTTGTTTAGTGCAAATATTGTAAGTAGGAAATAGTAGATGGTATGGGTGATTATAAGTTGTATACAACTCTTCCCCATTAATGTTGAATGTATAAAGCACGATAATGTGCTAACACACTTTTTGAGAGTCTGTCGATGATCAATATTATCATGGACTGGTACTTCATGTATTTTTTTTGTAGGCTAGGGCCTTCTCCCTAGGTATCAATAGCAAAAAAAAAATGTAGTTTTAATATACACAAAACTAGTCCAAATTCTAACACTAGCTTTTAATTATATTTAAAAAAAAATAGTTGACACATAACCAAACCTATATCTTAACCACTATGCATTAACATACACATATAGGCATGATTAATAGACATATAGAATCAACAATTTATTATAACATGAACTAAATTTTTCACAATTTTATTTTTGGCAGTTTTTTTGGTTGAAAATCTAGAATTTTTCATGTCTTCTTTAGCTTAGCACCAAGGTCTGAGACATATGTATTCCATAAAACTCATCGTGCGCATGATCCTAACCTCATCCCTTATTATGGTGTCTAGGCCTTTACATTTCGTAAGAATTGACCCTTAGTAGAGCCGGACAATTTCACCAATGGACCAATGGTCAATTTGAAATTTGTTTCAATAAAAATACTATATTAGAAATACACTTTTATGACATAGTACCTCTAAAAAAAATTGAGGGAAATTTTAGATGATAATTTATTAAAATTGACAATAATGCCCATACCATTGCTGAAAGTTCCTTTGATTTAGCATTTTCCATGTGAAAATTGATCATTATAAAATAATTAGTCTACTAATCTTCATTAACTATAATTACAATACAAATGATTTCATTTACGATATAATTTAAATATAATGTTTTTAATTTTAATTCTAAAATTAAATATTGAAAAAAGAAATTTAAAAAAATCACAATAATTACCAATAAAAAAATTAAATATCTCATTTTTAAATTTTATAATAACATAATCAAAATTAACACATTCTAAATATTAAACTAGAATTTATAATAACATAATTAAAATTAATATATTTTAAGTATTAAAATAAAACCTATCAAAATATTAAAAAAGTTATTTTTAAAATGTTTTAAAAGTTTGTAAAGAATGTTAAGATGGCCTTGGTCCGAGTTTAGGTTTTTATATAATATTTCAATAAATACAAGAATAAGATCTAAATTTTAATTTTTATAACTTGTTTAAAATGTAAGATAGGCTAAAACCCTTAATTCAAAGTTTAAAGAAAATTGAGAGACAAATACAATGATCCCGAGGAATATGAGGAATATGATGGTTTGTCTCAATGCAAAGTAAATGAGAGTGATCTCTGAGCTAAACAAGGGGAACCCTCGGGCTACAAGGTACCTGTAGTTTTGTGTGCCCATCATTGAAATGAAGTTATTAATACATTCAGAGTAATGTTGAAGTTTTGAGGTGAGCGAATGTTTAGGCTAAGACCATGATATGGATTTGGAGGTAGAATCTATAAATATCAGTATTTAAAGACCATCCACTAGGAAATTATGTAGGAGTGGACTATCAATATTAAGATTGAAACGAGGTGAAGTCAGAGGGGAATTAAGCCTTAGGCAAACTAGGCAATTGCCTAGGGCGCCAACAGTCAGGGGGCGCTTGAATCTAAATTTTTTCCTTTTGTTGGTTAATTTTAGAATTTAACTTTTAAAATAATTTATATGAAGATTTAATATTGATAAACCCATTTCTAGATATTATTGTATAGTAACATAAATTTCATGTATACACATAAAAAAATTGTAATATTTTTGCAAGTAAAAGAAAATATCACGTATTTATAGGCACATGATTTTATTAGTATTGTTACCCATTCTTTGATGTAGCTCCAGATTATGTAGGTGTGTAGTTTGTTCTAGAAAAAGGTTAATGTATTTTTAGAATGTCACTGGTGTATCTAGTAGAGGTGAGTGTAATTGAAAGAAAAAAGTATTTTATTTTCTATTCTTAATTTTTTGTGGAAAAACTCTATTATTTTGTTAGGGAGGAATTCGTAGGCCTGGTCCAAATACGACTCTTCACAAAACCATGGGATCTACATAAACTTTTTTGTTTCTTTGCAAAGAAATGGTGCTTTGTTTTAGGATAGAGTTCTTGACCTATTTGCTATGGCTAAATTAAACTTGTAAGAAGCCTTGTATAAAATATTGATTTTTTTGCATTGTGAGCATCTACTACGATTAATGTTTTCCATCCACGAAATGTTTTTCATCCTTATGTGATAATTTATAAATATATTTTTATTATTATTTTATTATGACCATGATGTAAATTTAAAAATAAAAGAAAATAGACATATTTTATTTATTTACTTTATGGAAAAAAAATATTAACTAATTTTTTTAAAGAGGGCGTCTACTCAAACTATTGCCTAGTGCGCTCCTAACCTTTAATTCGGCCCTGGGTGAAGTAACAAAGAAGTTTTTGCATAAAAAGCATGATTCAACCCCATGGTTTGTCTGCTCCATAGATGATTTGAAAGCAAATTATGGATACCTAAAGTGACCAATCTTGGAGTTAGCCAATTGTCTAAGTCTATGACTCATTATCACCACATGAAAGATCATTGAAGCAATGAGTGAGTCTGTGCCAAATTTTGCAAGGATGATGTTGCAAGGGGCTAAGCTCTTGACATGAAGATGTGTGTACAACATTGTGTCAATCACTTTTTTATTCGTTTTCGATCCTCAACTTCCAAGTCTCACAACCATATAAGAGGGTAGGTGTGACTGACGAGTGAAAGAGTTGGATCTTTATTGGAATCAATTGAAATTAAAGTTGAAAAAATACTTTTCAAGGGTGGTGAGAGTTGCATGTATCCTTTGCTAAAAAAATTGCCATATATTTATCCTAATAAAGACATATTTTTTGTGATAGTCACTAGATAAAGGGACTCACTCAAGAAGGCTTCTCACCCTCAAGCCTATATATATATCAATATACTTAAAAGTGTATGTGTGCTAAATGGTTACCTATATCTAATAATTATTACAAAAAATACATTTAAAAAATCTTTAAAAATAAATAATCTAAAAGTTTTTATTCAATCGAAATAAAATTAAAGAAAAATATTTGTTCATCATAATAATGGTACATGAGTAAATATGCCTTATTCCACTTAATATTTAATACCAAGAATTAAGGAGAATCCATTGTTAAAATTTACATAGAAGCAATAAATTTAGGAGATAATTACGCCGAAGGTGTTCCCTATTAGAATCAAGGGTGGTTGATTCTGACACCATTCAAAATGTGGACGACAGAGATTAAAATTTTACGGCATGCATTGAAATCAGATGGCTATCTCCACTTCTGACACAACAAACTGTTCCATTGTCTCCCTACCTCTTACACATTGTACCGTCGAAACAAATTCAAACACGTGTAATCGACTGAATAATGATGGAATTACAGGCACCCAATTGTATTCACGTGTTAGGTAAGGAAAACAAGAATGCCTTGCACTTTGTTATAGAATCAAAATCCTTGTGGAGAATTGTAGGCGTCGCAAATCTTCAGTCAACTTGCAACATTTGGTCTGAATGTTTTTTTTAATACTACAAGAGTTAATGACCCAGTGACCTGACACACTTCGTGGCACACTATTGCAGGGCGAGTCTTCCCAACCGGCTGTGTAAATGCAACTTTGAGTTTGTTGCTTTTTCCATAGTCATCAACATTATTCTGGGTTTCACTTCAAGACTTATAGTGTGTTTTTCATTTTCTTTCTTACCAAATCTCTTTTGGGCCCAATCTTTTGGTTTTTGTTAACGTTGATCATTCGCTGCATTCGAACCTTTACCCTTGCATTTTTATGGTTTACATCTCTGGTTTTTCCGCCATGATTTACTTGTAAGGCTTGCCTCTTCTTTGTATTGGTTTTATTTCTCTGTGTTGGCCACCATTATAGGGGGCTCGAGCTCATGTGGATTCCTCTGGATTTCTGGGTTGCTCTACTTTGTATTAGAGCTCTGTTTCATTCATTTGAGCTGTAACTGGTCGCCATTCTTATCAAGAGCTCTACATTAAGGGTTTGAGTTTGACGTTTTAGCTCATTATTATCATGCAAAACACGGTTCACCTATTACCAGCAGCTTGGCTGTCGTGGTTTGTTTTACTGTTGCATGGGCTCGGAGTTGCAGTGGTTCAGCTAGGTCTTACATTGACCAATGGTTTTCCTACCCAAGTCTGTGAAATCTGTTTTTTAATTTGGTCGTGATTTGATCCTTGAACTCTCATTGTGTAGGTAGTCAAGTTGGCCTTGCATTTTTAAAACAACAACTTTGTTATACCCGGGGGCGGGGGGCGGGGGCGGGGGCGGGGGCGCTGGGGTGTGCGTACAGTTAGAGCCATCAATGGTCACCCAAATCAAATGCATTTGTTTCCAAAATAACAAATGACTATTCGATTTACAAAGAAGGATTGTGCAATTAATAGTTCTAATTAATTTGTAGTAGTTGGTGCTTGATATGTAATCCTCCAACACAATGCTTCACCGACCAAGCAAACCATATGGATCATTGTTAACAGAGGTGGAGAAGTTGCATTTTAAAAAATAGTGGATTTGGTGTAAAAAAATAAAAATTACAAATGGTTGAGCTCTCGCCACTATTTTAACAACCTTTGTCATCCACGCATCTCTATCGCGTGACCTTTAGTTGCCCCAATTGAACAACTGGATGACATGCAAGGATAACAAAAAAAATTTCTATCGAACTTGCTGAAGCTCTCAAAAATGTAATATTATACTTTCCATAACCATCAATGACATCTCACTATGTAATAATGTGTTGGGAACAATCCCACAAAATAGTAAAATTGCTTTGCATTAATGATTTATAATAGAAAACCCCATAATAAATGTAGTCGGTAATGGTCTCTCTCTGAACTTGCCACAAGTCTAGAAGGATTGGATCAAGAAACAAGCATTTCAATTGAGTTTCAAACATGGTATGTATTGATAAAATAGAACGTAGATAACTGATATTAGTACCATTTTACAATTTGACCAGTTGAAAAAGTGCGATACATGCATTTATTTAATTTTCATTATTTCATTTCCATCTTTCTTTTGACGCCTTCGTGTTTTCTAACAATTCAATCATTGTCCATTCAAAAACCTTAATGGTGTAAAAAAAATAAAATTAAAAAATAACTAAGCTTGGCTACGAGGTAAAATATACACGTCCCTCGTATGAGTAATTGCTAGAGGGGCTCAATTATTATTACTTATTCATGCATTAACAATTTATAATAGAAAACCACATAATAAATGTAACCACTAGTGGTCTCTCTTAGACCTTTCCATGAGTCTACAAAGAATGGATTGTGTTCTGCGTATCGAGGCCAAGAAACGCGCATTTCAATTGGGTTTCGAACATGGAATGTACTAATATTTTCCATTTCTTATTTTGTCACCTTTAAGTGGAAATTACGTGCACGCGCATAATATCGACTCACTTCATCTATTTCCCTACACTTACTCGAGCTTAGTATGATAAATGGTGGCTATAAAGTGCTCCAAGAAACAAGCATTTCAGTTGGGTTTTGAACTTGAAACCTATTGGATTTCTCCCACTATTTATTTTGCCTCTTTTAAGTATAAATTGCGCTCACAAGAAAAATGAACAAAGATAACCGATATTATTAGGGTCTTACAATTTGAACTATGAAAAATGTGCTATACATGCATTTCAGTTGGGTCTCAAACATGACCTTTTCAAATTTCCTCATTTTTTAGTTTGTCCTCTTCAAACACATATTGCAACGTCATGAAAAATACCTGTAAGATAGAGACGATACATTGGAACACAATGTCCTCCCCCTCCCTCGAACACCTTCTTGATAACCTCTCATCCTTTCCCTTTTTTTCGCTTCCTCATTTTTTCATTATTCACTCCATCCCCTTTGACATTACCATCGTACACTTCACGTATGATTGCTAGTAGATTAAAGAGTTACCAAAATATAAATCCCACACAATACTAGAAAATGAATAGACTTGTTGGACAAATTTGGTAGAGTGGAATCTGGATACTTCAATACTTATATAAACATCGCTAATGTGTTTCCCAATAATCTTCCACCATTCTTTCTAACAGAAATAGCTCTTCTATTTTCTCGAATTTTCCTAGAGCATTTTCTTTTTGTACAAAACCCAAAATTCTTTTTGATTAACCACTATTCCACCAATTTGTAACCCAAGATTCCAAAACTCTCGGATGCAGAATTTCTTTAATAAAGTGTAGATATTTCCACTAACAATTTAAAAAAAATCGAAATAATTGCACTGAAAATCGAAAAGGAAAATTGCTCGAAATATCGCTGAAATTCAAGCTTTGCTGTGTGTAAATCGAAAGGCAGGTGAGTAAAAAGGCTTACCATGATTGCTAAGCGGGCGACAAAAACACTGTAATAAGGAGACAAACAGTGAGCTTTTCTGTACCCCAATTCTTCCTCATCCTCTCCTTCATTTGAAGCAGAATCGCCATTATTCTGCTGTCCGCGCTTACAGGAAACCCGCTTCCTCATTCCGCTCAAAATATTTTTGCATGTGACCGCCCGCCTAAACCTCGGCCCCTCCGAACAGAGCCCCCACGTTCCTGCTTCCGTAATATACACACTCTGATATTCCGCCGCCATTATTTCTCAGAATGTAAAGCTCACTGTAATTATGCGGAATTCGCAAGAGTATAGAGAAGATGATTGCAGTCTGAAAAACTTTCAGAGCTGATTGATTTTAAAAAGGAAACTCGGTTTTAGAGGGAATTGAACCCGCGATCTGAGTGTGTTTGGAGGATAAGATCATTGCAAATGGAGGAAAATGACAGGACAGTGCGAGTGGAGTCAGCACGAACTGGTTTTAAAGGATTTTTTTAATCGAGACCGAGTAATTGCTTGAAAGAAAAACATTGCAGCCTTTCTTTTGACTGTGCATGTTTGTTTGTAATAGGTTTGAAAAATTGGGCATTACGCTTCGAATATAGTATTTAAATTCGTCCGTACTTGTTACTAGTGGGATTAGAGAATGTTTGTGATTGGTGTATAATGCAATTTGTTTGATTTTTATAGGATTGTGTGAGGCGCAATTTGATGGCCATGTCATTTGACGATGACGTTTTTAATATTTATGGGTTGTAAAATTGTATGATTTTAAAATGTTTGTGTGTTTATCGATTAGTGGTTGAAATCGTGTATTTTGGATGGTTTCTATTTTTCTATTAGCCCCCTTCAATTATTTATTTTCTTTTTTTTTATTTCTTCGAATATCAAGAATGTGAGTGATGTTCATATATTTGTCAAGAGTGTAACTTACACTTATTGGTTTTCCAGGAGCATACTCTGAGGTTGTGGTTCCCTTGTATGGCCCCTTATGGCTATAATGCATCCACCCCATTTATGCACCCTTTTTCGCTTTTTGATCGTTTGATGTCGTTTTTAGTGTCAACATGGTTCTAACTTGAATTCAATTTGTCTAATATATAAGTTTTGTAGTTCATCTGACAATAAGCACACTAGGCATTTCACAGAGAATCCATAAGCAATCACGTGTATTCTACAAAGATCAAACAATTATTAGAGTATTTATCATTGTTGAAGCTAGATGGCCACATGACCTCTTCTTATTGATGATGTGAGACCATTGGGACTAAGATGCAATTAACTTGGTACAAGTCTATTTGGGGACTTATGTCTAACTAGTTGTTAGCGGAGGTCGGACATCTTCCAGAGGAAGAAGGAGAAACATCTCTAGTGTTTATAAGATATGAATGTTTGAAGATATCTAGGAGGATATCTAAAGAGGTAAAAGAACCACCCTCTTATCTTGTACCAATGAGATCATATGAAAAAAACAATCCTTAGTCTCTGATTGATAATAGAAAATATGACAAATGCAATGCTCTCGAGGGATATGGTGGTGTATCTCACTGCAAAGTTGGTGGAAGTAATTTGCATTGAACTAGGGGAACCCTCAGTTTACAAGATAACTGTAGTTTTATGTGCCTATCATTGAAATGAAGATATAAATACACGAGTAATGTTGAAGTTTTGAGGTGAGTGACTCTTTAGGATCTGTAAAAAACAATACAAACACATTTTGCTGAGAAGTTATGCAGGGGTGCATTGTCAATATTAAGATTGAAATGATGTGAAACAACAAAGAGGTTCTTGCATACAAATATGGTTCAAACCCATGGTTTTCCTACTCCATGGAGGATCTTAAAGCAAAGTATGGATACCTTAAGTGTCTGGTCTCGAAATTACCCAATTGCGTGAGTTTATGACTCATTATCACCACATGAAAGATCATTAAAATAATGGGCGAGGTTGCGCCACATTCTGCAAGGATGATGTTGTAAGGGACTAATCTCTTGGCATGAATATATTTTGGATAGCGTTGTGGCAGTCACTATTTTATTCATTTTTGGTCCTCAACTTAAAGATGCAATCCATAAACCTCATAACTACACAAGAAGATAAATGTGACCAACAAATAAAAAATAAACCTTTATTAAAATATCTTGAAATTAAAATTAAAAACAATACTTTTCAAAAATGATGAGAATTGTACATCTCGATGATAATTTTTTATTATTAGAAACATATATTTATATAATAATCACTAAATAACAATGATTCTTTATATATCTATATCACTACCAACATACTTAAAATACATAGAAAAATATTGCCAAAATAAATAATCCTCACAATTATTCAACCAAAATAAATTGTTGTTAATGTGTTAACCCACCTAAAATATTTTGATATATAAAAAGTTGGTATGGGTAGTCTTTCATATTAAATTTTGAGTAAAAATAGACATCCTAATATTAAATTGTAAGACTCGATACAATGTTTCAAAATAATTGTCAAATCATAATTTTTTATTTATTAATGAAATAGTGATTATATTACTAAAAAAAAAACATTTACAAAAAGTTGGTAATATGGAAACATGCTATGTAGTACGTCTAAACTAACTTGTAAGTATAGAAAGCGAAATTAAAATAATTGCATACCATTATCAAAATTTTAATTGAAGTAATGGTCCACAAATAAATGACCTTCTCGAATTTAATGATTAGTGTCAAGGATTGATGAGCATCCATTACTTTAGTTTAATTGGAATGGTAATTTTGAAGAAAAGTAAATTTTTTTTTTTGTTTTTTTTGGAACTAGGGATTAGGAAACTACAAATCCCACTAAAAATTAGGAAACTGGATTCAAGTTAGAAAGGAATTTGACAGAGTGAAAACCCCTCAATATTTAGAATGCTGATTATTCATATAAAAATTTCTCTGAAAAATCTAGATTTTTTCACCTTAAATATAAAATAAATTAAATTAAATATTGGAGTGGAGAAAAAAAAAATGATAAACTTGAAATATTGCTGAAATTCAAGCTTACTCTGTGTAAATAGAAAGGCAGGGAAGGAAAAAGGCGTACCATGATTGCTAAGCGGGCGACAAAAACACTGTAATAAGGAGACAAACAGTGAGCTTTTCTGTATCCCAATTCCTCCCCATCCTCTCCATCATTTGAAGCAACATCGCCATTATTCTGCTGTCCGAGCTTGCAAGAAACCCGCTTCCTCACCCCGCTCAAAATATTTTTGCATGTGACCGCCCGCCTTAACCTCGGCCCCTCCGAACAGAGCCCCCGCGTTCCAGCTTCCGTAATGTACACACTCTGATATTCCACCGCCATTATTTCTCAGAATGTAAAGCTCGCCGTAATTTTGCGGAATTCGCAAGATTATAGAGAAAATGATTGCAGTCTGAAAAGCTTTCAGAACCGATTGATTTTAAAAAGGAAAGTCGGTTTTAGAGGGAATTGAACCCGCGACCTGAGTGTGTTTGGAGGATAAGATCATTGCAAATGGAGGAAAATGACAAGACAGTGCGAGTGGAGTCAGCACGAACTTGTGGCTCACTGGTTTTCAAGGATTTTTTTAATCGAGTAATTGCTTAGTGTGCGCGATTATGAGTTCGGGGAAAAAAAAATTGCAGCTTTTTTTGACCGTGTAGGTTTGCAATGGGTTTGAAAAATTGGGCATGGGGCTTCAAATATAGTATTTAAATTTGTCGGTACTTGTTACTAGTGGGATTAGAGCATGTTTCTGATTAGTGTAATGCAATTTGCTTGATTTTTATAAGATTGTGTGAGCGGTTATTGGATGGCCATGTCATTTGACAATGATGTTCTTTTTTTTATAAAGGCAAAGTGTAGACGCTTTTAAAAAAAAAAAACCTCTCCTTGCTAATTATTGGTTGTAAAATTGTATGATTTTAGAATGGTTGTGTGTTTATCGATTAAGGGATTTTTGATGGTCCCTAATTTAGCCCTCTTCAATCATCTTTTTTCTCTCTTGTATTTCTCTTAACATCAAGTTATATGTCAGGAATGTGAGTGATACTCATATATTTGTTACGAGTATAACTCATGCTCATAGGTTTGTTAGGAGCATAACTCATGCTCGTGGTTCCCTTGTATGACTCTTTATGTGTAAAGTGCACTCACTCCATGCGTCCATCACTTTTTGATTGTTTGATGTTGGTTTTGGTGCCAATAGGGTCTTAATTTGAATTCTATTTGTTTATTACTATATGTATTGTAGTTCATTTAGCAATAACCACACTTAGTATTTCATAGAGAATCTATCAAGTAATCTGCAAACAATCATATATATATACTAGAGAGGTCAAACAACCATTAGGGTATTGTTGTCATGCATTTGTGCTAGCCCAAAAATTCAAAATTTGAAACATGACAACTAAGCAAAGGGTGAAAATTTGCTCCAAACCCTTCCCAAATCCCTCTCATGGTCAGTATGTCTCATGTGTATGATCATATTGACCTTGTAGGTTCTCCCAACGCATTGAATAAACATGTGTAAGATTTCCAAAGGGTGTGATAAGACTCATCATTCCATTCATTGAAGTGCAACATAAGACTAGCTCTTTGACAGGCTCAGGAAGGCCAATTTTGGCTATTTCAAGGCAGGTGTGCATCCTCCGAGAAGGTTCCAAAAGCTCATAGTCATCTAGAGGTGGTATAGGAGAGTCTTGAAGGTGTTGGAAGTGGTTTATGAAAGTTTAGGGAAGATTTGGTGGTTTAGGGACGATCTGTGCAATAGTGGGTTTTTCAGGTTTAAGGAATGAATAGTCAAAATGTGAACTTGAAATTCTCTAGATGATTCCGGGAACTTCGTAAGGAGTTATGGTGCAAACAAGTAGGCAATGGAAATCTTTGAGAATCATCTTCATGGTGGAAGATTCATATTTTACACAAGACCTAAGGATTTCTCAAGGAAGCTCAACTTTGGTAGGTGCACCTCATTGTCCTGATCAAAACATGGCCACTTTTTGCATTTACACGTAGAATTAGGTTCTAAAACCTATGCCATTGATCTTGAAAGGATTCTTGGAGTCATAATCATATAAAATTTCACCTAAAAAAGGCATTTCTAAGCTCCGGGAACGAAGTTTTCAAGTCTTCTCTAGTGTAGAGTGTGTTGATCCCATACTTAGCCAAATTTTTTACTGCCACATGTCATGATTTCACTTCTTTAGCCCATTTTTTTTACCTCTTGTACCTTTTCGAAGGTGACAAAGGGGATAAAAATGAGCGCCCCCATGCAAGCCCTCTCTCTAGTCCCCCATGTGACCCTCTCCAGCTCCGTAGGGGGCTTAATTGGAAAAACTCCTCTCCCTCACACTGCACTGAATCTTGCCACTTGTTAGCATATTGCTCAAAGCTCCCATTTTTCCCTCTTGTACCTTTGCATCAAAGGGACATAGGGGACAAAAATGATGACCCCCATGCAAGCCCCCTTTGTGGTTCTCCATGTGATCATCTTTCTAGCCCCCGAGTGTTTATCTGGCTAACCATATCATCTGCTCATTGCATCACACGATGAAACTTGTTAACATATTTCTCAAAGCACCCATTTGTGTCCCTTTTTCCCTTTGCACCAAGGGTATAGATGAGAGAGAAATGAGTTCCCATGAGCAGCTCATTTAACCCTAGTGTTTAACCACACTCAGTGTCTATTAACCAGGGTTAAACTGGAGTTACCAGGGAGAAATGAAAATAGAGTTAGCTTGTCTCTTAGCTAATTCCCTTGCAGAGGTCAACATATCCACCATTATTAATGATGAAAAATTGCAAAAAAAATTAGAATACACCAGGCATGTTGCCAAATATCTTCTTGAACAACCATGGCTTCAAAATCGAAGATTTCTTCATAACTCTTCATCCAGAAATCCGAATGCACTGAGATTTTCACATAATGATCTACTCCCAAGTGCCTTTGTGAGGAATGTTGTTGCATACCAAATGATACCATATTTTTCTACGGCTGCAAATATGAAACTCTACCTATGAAAGTTTCCTTCTTGATTTGTAAGAGTTACAACGGAAGGATCACTGTGAAAATTGGAGTACGAGATCTCGATGTAGAGCCGAATCCAACAGTGTTGTTTTCGTTGCAAACCGAAACTAGTATGATCAGTTTCTAATAATATCACATGATATGTATATTGACTTACTAAAAATAGTAAGTCTCTCAAAATAACAAGCTCCCATCACTCAACACATCTAGAAATGGTGCAAAATAACAAACAAGGTAAAATAAACAACTTTCCCAAAATAATAGTTTCCAAAAAAGTAACATGCTAAAAATAGAAGCTTCCTAAAATGGTAAAGCATCATCAATGGAGTTAAATTAAGTGTGCTAGGAGCTTTAGAAGACAAAATTTGAGAAAAAAGGTAAAAATTACGAAAAATAACATCTCCTAACCTAACCTGCCAAAATTAGAAAGTTTTAGTTTTCAGTGAAAAAATTTGCTATTGGCTCCATTTTCACTCACCTCGCTGATTTTTTCCATCATTGCATGGTGTAAATCTGTTTCATAGATCAAACAATAAAATTACCCTTCCGGAAGAATCCTAAAGCATTGTTTTGATCACGTTTGTGTCAAGGAACAAGACAAAGCATATCGAGGCATAACAGGTGAAAGTTGGGAACATTGTGTGCTTGGAAAATAATTTGAAAATATTCAAGAACCCCATTGAAATTCAAATCCATAAAAGGATGTTACCGTGATCATAAGTGAAATGAGAAACTCATCAGGAAAGTTAAGAAACATCATGTCTTGAATCCATTGTCATATCTTTGAGAAGCAAGTCAAAGTGAGCTAGTCAGGCCATCAACGTATTCAAGCCATCCTATTCATTCTTTTCCATGGGATCATATGAAAAATAAGGTGTTCAAGCTCTCCCAAATGCGATTTCATCCAAGAAATGATTTGGAGTCAAGGAAGGTAGATAGCTTATATTCATGTGGGGTAACTTGTACGTAAGAATGAGAAACCATCCAAGCGTCTTTTGATGACATTTTCATAACAATGTTCTTAAACAGTCAATCAAACACTTGGTAGTGTGGTCAATCCTCAAAGGATGAAACATGGAAAGTGCAACCAAGATCCATTGAACACGATCCTTCAGAAAGGAATATAATGTAAAGAGGACGCATAGAGGTTCCATATTCCAAGAGGGTTCATAAGAAGGTGAGAATCATCATGAATACCATAAAGCATATTGACTCATGTAAGATGGATCCATCACAACTCCCTATTATTCATTGGCATCCATATGTATCTTTCTTAGTGGCAGAAACATTCCCATGAGAAACATGTGAATAGGAGGTGTATAAACAACTTTTGGAGCCAGGAAAAGTAAGAAGGCAATGATCTTCATTTAGAGCATTGTGTGTACAAGAATGGGAAATCATGTTTGTTTCATCTACTGTCATCCACATGGTAGTGTTCCTAAACACTCACCTAAAGCATTATAGTATTAGCATATCTCAAGAAGGAAGAACATTTCCATCATCTCATTCCATTCTAACCGGTGGCCAGTTCTCAAAGAATTTCACTCAGAAATAATCATTTCACCACATCGTGAATGCCTATTCCAGTAAGTGAAAGATAAACATCAAGAAGATTGAGCATCATGGAGTTGTTTCTAGTGATCATTGGGTTAAATTGTGAAATCCTATGAAGCAAGAAAGGAATCCTTATGTCCTAACTCATGTTATAAAACCATCATGTTTCCATCATAAGGCAACAATGTTTCTAAACACTTATTGTAGACACAAAAATTTGGTCACACTCCCCTTAGCCCCTGGTCGAATAACCAACTTAAACATGTTCCTCTAACCATGGCCCCTTTCACCCCACATTAATATTAATTCAATTACTTCAATTAAATTAATACCTATTCTCACAATATTTATTATTTAATTATCCTAATTAAACTAATTTCCACCTCACCTAGACACCTCACCATAGACCTATTCATAGCATGTTTCCATAACTAACTAAGACTTAGTCCCACTTACCTTAATGAGCTAAGATTTAGTTTAACCCTAAAATCACATGCCTATTATTCCTCTAACCACATTCTCGCTCATTAGAAGGGAAACTTCCATTTTGATCCACGAGAATAAAACAAACTTGGCCCAAGTGATTGCCAATATCTACCATTTTTAGTAAACCTAGGGAATCCCACCTTAACCAATGCCAGTCATCCTGAAACTGATGTCGGTCAATCAGGAACCATCATCGGTTACCATTTATTCACTTTAGGAACCTTGTGGGAGAGGTTGGCACATTCTAGAATCGAGGAGAAGAGAAGAGAGCTACATGCAAGCAGGACCAGAGCCTTTTCATACCTCTAGACATCCATAGCCAGCACCAGGACAGATCCAGAGGTATTGCACTCATGGTAACATTCCAGGAAGCACTGCCACGGTACCAAACATCATTCCTCTGATCAACCATCATCACCATCCAACCATTTGAACCTGCACCATAGTAAGTATACTTTTAACCAACATCATCTATTTCTACTTCAGTCTATTAAGTTCTTCTACCACTGTTATCAGTTTCCACTTGCACTCTCATTCCCCTACCATTTACCTACCTATAAACTCAACCATTCCTCCACCCACACCATTAAATCACCTATATCCGACTGTTACACATCTCTGAGTATACCTAAGATTCCCACAGACCTCTCCACCCCCCTTTTGTCTCTGTTTAACCTCAGATCAACCTCTACAACTAGATCCCATTAAGTTTCTTTCACCTCAACCCTACCGACACTGGTTACCCATGACCGTCATCGGTCCCTTTTAAACCATCATCGGTTATACCAGACTGACGTCGGTCTCTGTGTTTAATACCTTTGCTAATAATAGAACCTAAGAACCTTCATCCAAGTGACCTAAGCAACCTAGAACCTGACCCTAACCAGTCCTAGTACCTTGACAATTACCCCTCCATTCAGATCTGATTATAGCCTAGCCTGTTATGATTAGATTTGCTTATTGTATTTGAATGAAATACCTAAATCATATCAACTATAGTAGGACTTTGTTTATTTCTCACATTAATTTTTTAAAAATAGTGGATTGACAACCATCTAGGGAGTATCACACTTCCCAGATCTAGCACACGCTAGGCAGTCCACTGCCATATATTGTTTAACTCTTCTTTTGTGGTCTTGTTTTCTATTTCAGGTAGTTCCTCCTAGCCAAAAGGAAGCTCTCACAGTCAACATCAGATCGAGAAGTCAGAACGCATGCATCAACCTCCAACTGACCAACATGACAGGTATTCCTCCTCAGCCCATAACTCTATCTGTTTCGTCAAAAATGTAAAGAAAATGGTGAAACATTTTGGCATGCCCGGTGGGACCCATCAGGGGTTCTGTTGCATTTATTCATTCCTAGGTGAAATTTGTGTGTTTGTTTCCCTTCAAAAATCTTACACATTAATTTTTCTTCTCTGGAATCATTCTTCCTCTCTTTATTTTCTAAAAGCAATCATGTTTTTGGTGCTTTAAAAAGAACACATTCTTCTTTCTTTTTGCATTGCATTAGTGAAAGAGCATTCCTCTTCCTATTCATCACTTGCTACATCAAAAATAATATTTCAATTTGGGTTTTTAAAACACTTGCATTGCATTCTGATTTGCTGCATTTTTAGTTCACATTAAAATGAGGGCAACCTATATGCTGGAAGTCATGCCCAGCTGATGGTTGACACAATTGAACTATAGAAAGCACTCTCTTTCTTCTTCTACCA
The DNA here is from genome assembly GCA_019776745.2 of Taxus chinensis. Classification (NCBI taxonomy): domain Eukaryota; kingdom Viridiplantae; phylum Streptophyta; class Pinopsida; order Cupressales; family Taxaceae; genus Taxus; species Taxus chinensis. Next base: position 163,092,600 of record CM034155.1, on the reverse strand, counting down.
AACTACACAAATTTGAATATACACATTTTCTTAAATGACATCTTACCTGGGAACGCCTGTCAATGATCACATGATCAGAGGATTGGTAGGTACTCCCCAGCTAGTTATCTCTGTCCAGTCACCTATCAGAGAGAACCCCCACCATAACATAACCTGAAACCTCACCTTTTAGATATCCTTCTTCGTAGGATGCCTTCCCAACCAAAAATTCTATTCTGAATTCACATGGTCAGTTCTAAATAGCATAAGCTAAACAAACATAAGAAAATCACTTTTAGGATCATGTTTTTTCTTAGCGTTCCTCTTGACTTGTGTTTTGAGGTGTGAGACTATGAATCTACATTGTTCTTCTTCCTTGCACACTCCACCATTGTAGTTGGAGTATTCTAACTTTGTTTGAGTGTGTCAGGGCCCCATCTTCTCATTCTCAGATTTATGAGTTTGATTCTTCACCAAATTTAATTCACAAAGCCTAGTTTCTTCATTGCTCTCTCATTTCACAGTAACTGGTGTCGGTCCAATGACCATCATTGGTTCACATCTGACCATCGTCGGTTAAACCTAACTGGTGTCGGCTTCTGGCTTTCTAGTTATTTTTCCTAGAATAGCCTTCATCACTCCTTTTGTTCTATTTTTGGCCCTCAGGGCACCATCATATTCCCCTCTATTGATATTTCTGTCATACACAGTTTCCCCATTACACATTCATCAGTCATGTTTCACTTTTTGAAACTGGTGTTTTTCCACAGTAACCATCATCGGTTGTTGGGACCAACATCGGTTCCCCGTTAACCACCACTGGTTAGCCTGACCATCGGTGGTGTCTATGTTTGGTTTTCAAAATCCAAACCTTGACCAAATTCACCCTCCCAGCCTCATTTTTCTTTTTCCTCACTGTTTTCTATGTCATTTACAAAATACAGTCTTACCAGGTCAACACTTATTCACATGGTGTTGACTCACAGCCAAAATAATGCTCTTATATTCCATACCAGCCATCAACCACTCCCACCTAGTCCCTCACCACCTTCTATCCTGTCACCCATGGATCCAACCCCACCTACCACCATTACTACATGTGATGAGGAGTTCACATGACTCCTCGATCAGAAATCCCCACAACTCTTACAATTCTATATTTCCCACTCATCCATTCCTACTAGGGATTCCTTTTAGGTTATTTGATATATGACTGCATGCCCGTATCCATCTAGTATCTCCTTCATTGCCCTTTTCCCCACTTCTATGCATCACAACCACCCATGGTGTTGGTGACCCCTACCCTTACTAGTTGCTACTAGAGTCACTTCGTTACCCTACATATACACCTACTTTATCCCGTCCTTCGTTCATTCTAGGTATATGCTCATGTGGTTTCCTATTCAGCTAGAATGCCCCAGCCCTCTTACCCATTAGGGCACCCTTCTATTGTAAAGGCATTAGTTTCTATCATGTATTTCACTCACACCCATAGTATTTGTTATTCCTTATGATTGAACATCCAAAGCATAATCCATCATTCCTATTCGCCCATTATATCACATATACCAATTTCAACACAACCACCCATGGTGTCAGTGACCCCAACCCCATTCCAAAATCTTATCCTCTCCAACATGGGTGTTACTCTATTTCCCATATGATGCTTTACTACTAGGGTCACTTCCCAATGTTCCCCACCTACATATACATTATTATCAACAACCCCCTATCTTTCCATCATTCATTTAATCATATGCCCAAGCCATGTCTTATGACCATTCTCAACCTTCCTATTCACCATCACTAATCTCTATTCCACTCGAAAGAATGATACCTACATCTATCATGTTTGTTTCCAGCCCTCTTACAGCCATAAGAACTAGCTCACTTCTATCAATTACCTACCAATGACCTCATAGAGTTAATGACTGGAAAATTGTAGACATTAGAAGCATTATTTCACCAACCCTCAGCAGGTGAAATTTTCTGCAATTTGACGATGTCATTCCCATGGCACCCATACCATAGATATTCATTGGGAAATGAGAAGAAATTCAACTACTTCAATAGTTCAAAGAAGACTTCGGAACAACATTTGAAACCCTGGAACCTATTCAAACATGGGATGTTACAACTTGATTTCCCAAGATGACACTTTACCCATCAAACTAAGCCAAACCTTCTTCTAATGTCCCTAATCCAGGACTTTCTACATTCAGACTGATATAGTGGGTACTACCCAATACATTCCATCTACTTGTTTTTCAAGTAGCCCAAGCCTTATTAGACCACTTGTCAATCCCATTGTTAAGAAAGTCACATACTAGATTTGATCTCTATTTCCCACATGGCAGTATGATATAAAGTCTACATAGAATTTGTCTACATCGTGTCAAAGGTCATAGCCTAATTAACCAGATCACATTTCAATTATCCTTAAACTGTTAGCTCATAGAGATGATTTCTAGTCTTGTGCTAGACACATTTCACCAACCCTACCAAAACCTCTGTACCTTTGACAAGGCATTCACCTATGGCAACCAAATTGGAGATTCGTGCTATCAAGAGAAGATAAATTTTCAGCTAGGTCCATGTAATTTCAAAAACCACTATGTTCAAATCGAATGATGCTTCTTCATCTTAGAAACCCCATAACCTATTCAAAATCCAACAGGATCTTCCAACGTCGTGGTTCTCAAGGCTGGACCCTCTCACCCATCAAACCAATCCAAACCTTCTTCTAAATCTCTCCCATCCAAAATTCACTAGTTTATACAAGAACAACATAAAGTACACCCCAATAGGGGAACCATATTCATTCTATTTTGGAAAAAATTATTAAGGCTGATGCCATTACCCTTCCACCTATAAAACCACACACTGTTTTGACTTTCTTGATCGCCCCAAGCCCACGATGGTATACCAATAACATATTTTTCTCACCAACTTATCATCATTTTAAAGGTCATAGCGATGGTAACTACATTCACCTTCAATAATATCATCCAAGAAATGATAGAAAATAGAGATCTAGTCTTGGATAACCCTAATGCACCAGCCAACCAAAACCTACATATCTTCAAAAAACCATTCCCTAATCAATTCCCCATCTTCCAACCAAACTGGTGACACTTCAACCAATGATAGCAATGTCCGTGAGGTCCATGCTATTTTTGATGACATGCCAGTTGCTTCCCAATTGCTCCCTAGTCTCTTCCATAGATGAAATCCTAGCCCAAACTCCCCTACCTACACATGAACCTATTTCATCTACTCCTCCACCCACAGAGGAACCCCCTTCATTTTCTCCTTCACCCATGAAAGATCCCATAATTAGCACTCTACCTCTTGCCTCTCAAATTACCGAGCAGTCGTCAGTAGCACCTCTCCTACCCATAGGGGACACATGTCCACTCCCTACACCATCGCAAGGAGATTCTACCTCATCTTTCCCATCATCTCCTTTACCCATAGAGGATCTTGTAGAAACACCATTGCCTTTAGGTGACCATTCTCCATTGGCCTTCCAAGATCCTGCTGACCTGCTTTTAGCTCTCTTACCCACAGAGTCTGAAGCTAACCATTTCCCTGTTTCTCAAACATATTTTACGGGGATTCTACTCGATCCACATCAGCCCCACTTACAGCAGTACCATTTTCACACTTGGCCAATCACCTGGATTATGTTGATAGAGCCTTACTTTGGGGACGTCTTCTACTTCCTGCTTCAACCCAAATGTAGTTGTCACTCACCGACACCTCCACAATCTATCCAAAAGTGTTTCAAGTGACCAAACCAAACACAACCATGACTATTGGAACACCTTCCATGTCATTTCCCATAACCCAACACACACCTCTTCCCACAACCCAACACACACCTATACCCAAACACCTACCCACGCCTATATCATCTCCCTTACCTAAACCCATCACTACCTTAGGGGTCATGCCAACATCAAACCTTACTCATCCACCCATCAAATTAGATTTAGCCACATCTTCCCAAACCAACACTAAACTCATTCCTAACCCTAAAAGGAAGATCCAACCTTCTAGGCCTCATACACTAACCTCACCTACCACACCATTGTCACCTTCACCCCTTCCATCCATCCTAGGACCTCACCCCTCAACCCTAGCCAAGAAACCTTCTTCCACCAGTAAACCAAGAATGTAGCAGCTCACCTCCTCATCACGGCCCTCTAATATACCCAAGTAATCCACACAACCCCCACCATCACCCATGACCTTCTTACCACCCATACCACCACTACCTTCCATAACTTCTTCACTACCCATGAAACTCTCCTCTCTTCCACTCACACCTTCTACCCAACCTCTACCAACCACCTCCACCACAACTCGGTTATCCCCATGGGTAACCCACCCTCTTCCACCATCTACTTTTCCTTCTACATCCCATACCCCCATGTCACCTTTACCCAAGAAGGTGTAACCCAAATCTAAGAATCTGCTACCCTCCAATAAGGTAGTCAAACCAACCAAACCTTCCATCGCCAGCTCTTCTACCACACCTTTACCCAAATAGATGCCCGCAAGACCTAAGACCACTCCACATACCAAACTAGTGGACCAACCCATTCCCCCTCCTGTAAAGCCTCTTCCTTCACAATCAGCCACACCTGTACCCAAACCCACACTCACCTCCCATTGTGATCCATTAGTGGGGTCCTACGCCAAGATTTTAACCAATATCCTAGAAACTTCCATCATCACATTACCACCTCTTAGACCTTATGATCCTCTCAAACCCAAACCAAAAGAGTTTGATGAAACTAAAATTTGTGCCTATCATCATGTGCTAGGACATGATGTTGAAAATTGTAAGGCTTTAAAAACTTCTCTTGTCCAATTATGCCCTTCCAAAGAAAATTTTGATGACGATGATCTTCTTGATGAGGACCCCATTCCACCTTCACCAATCTCCCCAAATCTTCTTCCATTACCTACTCAGTGACTAGTATATCCACCCCCACAACCCTTTCTATCCACCCCCAAAATTTGAGATCAACATGGTCCGTATTAGAGACTTGGCCAAACCACCACCCAAATGTCAATGCAACTCATTTCACAAGGCTCTTATCCACCACTAGGATTTTTCCCTTCATTCATTATACCTTCCATGGAAACACCCTCTCTATCTACCTCCCCTCAGATTAACATGGCTCACATTGCCACCCGCGCTCAGAAAGACAAAGGAAAGGAAAAGGCAACTAGCCCATCAACCAACCCTGTACCCAACATACCATTTGCACCCACACCCAAAGTCACCATTCGAGGTCCCACATATCCTATTTCTGATGGGGTCACACATCACACAATGCTAAAACAATTACACCAATCCTCCCTCAAAATGTCTTTATATGACCTCATCCAAACCTCTGAGTCACATCATCAAGCCCTCATGGAGGTCCTTCAATCTATTGAGGTTTTACCAAATGACCCCACACCCGTAGCCTCCATCATTACCCCTCATCACGTAGCCTCTCTCACTAATTTTTCACCTTCTTCTACACCTCCACCTACTCGCCAAGTAGTCACCCTCAACTTTTCAGATGAAGAGATCACTCCCTTCTAGTCTAATGACCTTGATCCCACTCTTTTCATCTCCATCTATATCGATAATATACACATACGATGTGTTATGATCAATGGTGGTGCTAGTATTAACATCATCTCCTCCCATGCATACAACCAAATGTGCATACCTACCAATTGCATGCATGGTAACCCAGTTATGTTGCACTCCTTCAATGACGCCATGACCTCTACCCTGGGTACCGTCATTCTCCATGTCCGCGTAGGTCCCCGCACTATCCCAGAACTATTCTATGTCCTAGAAGGGGAGTTCCAGTATAATTTGTTTCTTGGCTGACCTTGGATCCATGCCATGGGTTGTGTCCCTTCGAATTTACACCACTGCCTCAAATTTGAACATGAAGGACATAACTACACCATCCCGACTGACCCATCACCTTTTAAGACCTGTAACATGTTATACCGGCCCAATGATGTACTTGTACCAGTCAAGGCATCTGTCACTACCCCCACTTCACCTTCACCCATAAGCCAATACACTAAGTCTGTCATCACCTCTCCCACATCTAACCCTGCCATTCCTACTGCCACTCGCAGCTCTACAGATGACTCACCTACTTCCCAATCATCTAATGAGTCATCTATCCCCGCTACCCACATATCGACTACTAATCCCTTAGAAGGTGTTTTTCAATGCCTCACTCTGGGGGAGTACCACCTATACAATATCGACACATTCCTTACTCCGTAAGAGTATGGGAACCTACGTCAGCACCCTAGTTATGACTACCATGTAGGTGAGGTTTTTCCTTATGGTCCTCCCCATCTTCACACTAATCTAACATATGGGGGACTTGATATTGCCACTTATTTCACCATAACCTCCATCCCAAACATGACCATTTTCATCTGACTTACACTCCCTTACTAACTGTCACTTCGCTCACACTTTCCTTCACCGTTGTGCATGGAAAGGCTTTGGCTTTAGTTTTTATGAACAGGGCCACCATACTATCATTTCCTATACCACCCATAAACACAATGACCGTAGTGGCATTGGATTTTCCACACCACCTCCCAAGAAGGCCCATGTTGACCTCATTGAGGAAGACAAACCATCTCCACCCCATTCACCAACGTCACCATCTTCACCCACGGAGTCCATAGATCCCGAATCTATTCCTCCTAACTTTTTTTTTCATAAACACAATTTCTCTGGGACCTCTGACCTATCAACACAATGGTGAGGCTCCCTCTTCTCTCCCATTCCTGTATCCTGACATGATCGATGATGATACACCTTCTATTAATGTCATTCAATGTCAGGATGATGAGTCCATCCTCACCTACCTTGGTGCGGAAGATTCTTATATTCACCAGTCGTTACCTTCTGAGACATAAACCATGTTGAACGAATCAACCATTGAAATCAACATTAACACTCAGGATGAACCACGCATTCTAAAGATAGGCCAATCTTTAGATGCTACTGAGCAGGAAGCTTTTGCCTCTTTCCTTCGGGACCATAGCAACACTTTTTCCTGGTCCTATGCCAATATGCCCGGTATTGACCCAAAAATCATGGTCCACAATATCGTAACCATTCTTGATGCCAAACCCATCAAACAAAAGTTGTAGAAAATGCATCCTCGCATTGCTCTTCTAGTCAAAGAAGAGCTTCAACGCCTTCTCTCAGTTTCCTTCATCCTACCCATTGATTATCCCCAATGGATTTCTAACATCGTTCCTGTCACAAAGGTGACAGGGGGACTCCACATTTGCATGGACTTCTGTGATCTCAACCTAGCTTGTCCCAAAGATGATTTTCCCCTACCAGGCATTGACCAACTAGTTGATCTCACCACCGGCCATGAAATGATATCACTCATGGATGGTTTCTCGGGTTATAATCAAATATTACTTACTCTAGAAGATCAACACAAGACTTCCTTCATCACCCCTTGGGGGACCTTCTGCTATCGAGTCATGCCTTTTGGCCTTAAAAATGTTGGTGCTACTTACCAGTGAGCCATGAATTACATCTTCCATGACATCATGCATCGCATATTGGAAGATTACGTAGATGATCTTCTTTCCAAATCCAAACATCAAGCCAAGCACCTGACCATCCTTAAGGTCATCTTTGACCACCTCATCAAGTATTGTGTCCATCTTCAACCAAAGAAGTGCATCTTTGTGGTACTTTCAGGAAAAATCCTTGGTTTCATCATTTCTTTGCGTGGCATAGAAGTCGATCCTGCTAAAGTAAAGGCTATTCTAGAAATGCCTCTACCTACTAATCTCCATCAACTTCGAAGCCTACAAGGTAAGTTGCAATCCATTCATCATTTTATCTCATAGCTTTCTGACCACTGTCAACCATTCCATCATCTTCTCAAGAAGGATGTTTCATTAAAATGGGATGATGAATGCCATAAATCCTTTGAAGCCTTAAAAAAATACCTTCTTCAACCACCAGTGCTCATTCCTCCTAAGGATGACCAACCCTTTTACCTATATATTTCTGCCACTGACCATTCTTTAGGTGCCATGCTCGCTCATCATGATGAGCAACACAAAGAGCAAGCAGTTTATTACATAAGTCATACCCTTCTGGACTACGAAACTAGATATACCCATGCTAAAAAACTCTACTTAGCCTTAGTTTTTGTCACCACCAAACTCTGCCATTACCTACTCAACCAAAAAACCTTTGTTATTACTAATACTGACCCCTTACACTATATGTACACCAAACCCTATCAACATCAACATGTCACACATTGGCTTATGCTTCTTGCCAACCTCGACCTCAAATTTATTCATCAAAATTCCATCAAGGGCCAAGCTATCGCTGACCAACTAGCAGACACACCCCTTTCTGGGAATCAACCCTCTAACTTTGATTTCCCAGACGAATCCATAGCTACCCTCTCCTTAGATGAACCCGCTTACCAAATGACACTCTTCTTCAATGGCTCCAAGTGTCAGCATGGGGGTGGGGCTGGTGTTATCCTCATTCCTCTTGATGGTGAACCTATGCCTTTGTCTTTCAAGCTCGATTTTGATTGTACAAACAATATTTCTGAATACGAAGCACTTGTATTGGGTCTCTAGGTTGCTTATGCCTTAGATGTTAAGTCAATCAATATCTTTGGTGATTCCCAGCTGGTCATAAACCAAGTCAATGGTATATACCAGTGTTGTAATGAGATACTTCAAAAGTATAAGCATCACGTAGACATACTTTTGACCACCTTTGACCGTTACGAACTTCAAACCACCCCACGTTCTACCAATAAGTTTGTGGATACCATGGCCTGCTTGGCTTCTCAGATACCCACTTCGCCTACTCTAAAATATTTGTCACAATACAAAGGCTGAAATCACCCTCTTATTTACCTCGTAAGGTATACTCCATCAGAACCATTGCACCTGACCCTCGTGACCTTTGGTACAAGTAATTTGTAGACTATCTTTCCCTTTCCATTCTACCTGCTGATCTCACTCGTAATGGACAACGTGCCTTTCTTAAAAGTGTCTCTCGTTATGTCATCATGGGCGGTCTCCTTTATAAGCGTGGCTTCAATGGTATTCTCTTACGATGCCTTACAAGTTCTTGAAATTCCCTACACCATCAAGGAAGTTCACGATGGAATTTTTGGAGGCCACTTTAGTGGTTTAGCTGTCACAAAATGCATTCTTCACCTTGGCTATTATTGGCCAACCCTAAACCATGACTATTGTGATTATGTCAAATGTTGTGTAAAATGCCAGCAACATGCTAATCTTCATCACACACCTAGTCATGCCTTACAGGTAGCATGAGACCTTTGGCCCTTTTCTCAATGGGGTTTGGATCTTGTCGGTGAGATCAATCCCCATTCTTCACAACACCATCAATGGATCATAACTACTACTAAATATTACACTAAATGGGTAGAATCCATCCCCCTCATTTCTACAAAAGCCAAGAAAATATGTGAATTCATCAACCATCACATCATTTTTCACTTTGGCGTTCCTCACCGCCTCATCACAGATAACAGAAAGTAATTCAAAAACAAAACCCTACAAAAGCTTTGTGATGCTTTTGGCATTCAACTCAGCTTCTCGTCACCTTATTACCCACAAGAAAATGGCCAAGCAGAATCAACCAATAAAACCTTGAACAAAATTCTTATGAAAGTAGTTAATGATACTGGGAAGGATTGGCATACACACATTCCTTTTGCCTTATGGGCTTACCGCACTAGTATTCACACTTCGACTGCAGCCACACCTTTCTCTCTGGTCTATGGTACCGAGGTGGTCTTGCCTCTAGAAGTCCAGATTCCATCTCTCTGCATCTCACTACAAGACATGCTCAATGATGATGACTTTTTCCAAGATCGTTTGGCACAACTTGAGTTATTAGATGAACGTCATCTCAATGCTCTTGACCATCTCCAAATCTACCAAAAACATATCAAACGTGCCTATGAAAAATGTGTCCACAAATGAACCTTTCAGGTCAGTGACCTTGTCTTGAAAGAAAATCAACATGTATCAAAGAAGAAAAAGTAAATAGGGTAAATTTGCTCCTAATTGGCTTGGACCATATATCGTGACTCACACCTACAGATCAGGTGCTTATCATTTATCTTCACTCATAGGTAAACCTGAACCTGAGCCCCTCAATGCCTTGCATCTTCAACCATTCTATTTTTGACATCAAGTTCTATATCACTTTTTGCCCATTTCATGCTCATCCCTTGAGCACCATTTGCACCTCTTATTTCCCATTTTCCCTAATGATGAAACAAGAATCATGTGATTACCCATCACCTTTTAGCCTTATCTTCAATATGAGTACCACGGCTCTACTCATGGCATGATTCTCATGGATACTTTTCATCTTTTCCAAAGATGGAATCCCATGGTCATTCATCACCTGATACTCCTCCATCATCGCTACCCTCTGAATGCTCCAGTTTCACCTCCTACACCAATGACCCAAATTTTCTCTATAGTCTTGTCCATGATTTAAAAGTCCAAAAATAAACTTCCAAATGGGATTCAACTCCTTGAGTCAAACTTCCAGTAAAAAAGATGACTCCCTCAAAAAGGACATCTATCTCTCTTTGATTCTCCGCTATAAATAGACTGCTCCCTCGAAGGACATGTATACAAAGCTCTCCATAATACATATAGTCTAAGAAAAGACTATTCTTGTAAAAATAAAATAAAATATTCTGAAGCTTCCCACATTGATCAGCTTCACGAAGACCTCAAGGAGATAATATAATCATCCTATATAGACTTCCTGCATTGATCAGTCTATCAAAGTCACAAATAAAAAGTAGAAAAATATCAACTTTTTTGTCATGGACTTGTCTATATTGAATCTTGGGTCTCTTTCCACGTGGGCAATCCATTTTGTACCATGTTACACTGCACCAACCATTTTTACCTTATTACCTTTTTCACCCTCATTTCCTACCACCTCAAGGGACTTGCCGCAAATGCAACATTTTGTGATTAAGTGACTTCCTTCACCCTTCGAATAATCAATCATGTAATACCTTTAGGGTCTTACGTTCATAATCCTTTCTGTGGTATAGTCCACCCTTTATGATCCTTATCAATTTGGTGGCTCCCCTACCTCCTCTTATATTTCAACTTCTTCATTACTTATTGATTTTCCTATACAAGACCAGACCATCGACACCTACACTTTCTAAATTCCTCTTTCACCAACATCACTATGCCTACTTGACCTCAACTCAACCATGCCTAATTTACCTAGACTCAACCATGCCTAATTTACCTAGACTCGATCATGCTTACAACCTACCAACCTATCTCTCCACCTCATCATATTCTTCCCTAGTCTAAGGGAGAACTACATCAGCCTGAGGTCCCTTTTTTCCAGGACTATGTAGGCAGCACTTCGAGGGCATGGGGCCCTTGGAGGCTAGCTCAACCACTCTTTACCCTAACTAATTCCCCCCATTTTCATATTTCACATTCTACCTTGGTTTCCCGTTTATACCAACAACTGGAAATAAAACCAAAGCACACATCAATTAACAAACATAACTACCAACCATTTTTCCACACATCATCATAACATTCACTAATTTATCATTTCATATTTCCACACATCCCAAATATTTGGAAATTTAAGCCATAACATGCATATACATCACCATTTGTTTCCTTTGTTACCAATAACTTGGAACTTAAATCAACACCAAAAAAATTAACTCCACCATGCCTATGACATGACTCCATCCATGCCTAAACTAACCTGACTCCATCCATGCCTAAACCAACTTGACTCTACCACACCTAAACCAACCTGACTCTACCGTGCCTAAACCAACCTGAATCCACCATGACTAAACCAACCTGACTCTATCCATGCCTAAACCAACTTGATTCCGTCCATTCCTAAACGAACCTAACTCCATCCATGCCTAAAGTACCTAGTTTCCATCACATGTACAAATCATAACAAGAAATCATATACATCAGTCTAACATCATACCATAAACATCATCATCTATATATATATATCATCAAAATCTGTGTGTCCATACAATGTATGCTCAGATGCCGAATCCATACAAAAATTTCAAATGCAGTTTCTCAATATCTTTGGCACGCAGGCTAATATCATATACAAAAGCTCATAAAACCTCATGTGCAGCCTCACCATCATCGACACGCAGACTGGTATATATCAAAAATGTCATCAAAACGACGATATCAATCGTCTGCCCATCAGATGTCTGAACATGTCTCCTCTGACTCCTCTGTTGCTCCCATGTAACGCCCAACAACCACCTCACCACCTACTGTAGGCATCGATCTAACCTCTAATGGCCCCTCACCTAGAGTTGGCCTCCATACACTAGTGGCCTCGCCTTGCTCATGTCTATGGGCTCACCAGCCCCCTGTACTCTCCACATTGTGAGTGTGGGACCTGGTCCTCTCACTCAAGGTTTGTTGTGCTCTATACTCGGCATAAGATGGGACGTCTATCCCTGTGGCCCTCAATTGATCCTGATAATATTGTGCCTCACCCAAGGCATCCCTGAACCTAGTTTCCATCACATGTACGGTCTGAAATCATATACATCATCTAACATCTTGACCCATGTACCTATCTCCTAGGACCTTGTCCTACTGCTACCTGTAATAAGGGATCATCATCATCAAAATGTTCTGTGTACCATACAATTTATATGTCAGATGTGTGAAGTGATCTGGGCCATACAAATATCTCAAATGGCTTGCAAGTGTCTTGACATGCATCTTATGGTGGCTACCTGCAAGACGATCTCCATCATATACCTTGTGCTCAAAAAATATGCCCATGTAACAACCTCAACATCATCGGCATGCATGGCCGGTACCTATGCCTAAAAAATGTCCACCTCTAAATTGATGATATCAATCATCTGCCCCTGTAAGCTAGTAATCTGGGCCTATAATGTGGCCACATGTCCTTGTAACGTGTCTCTTTAGACTGTGAGGGTAGCCACGTTTTCCCATGTCTGGCGGTGCTACTCGTAACTGAGCTACCCACCACCGCTTATATGCATATGTGTAGCCGAAATCATCTATCTATCGGTCCACCGACTGCTCCTCCTACCCTATCAAAACTGTAGGTCGGGGTGGAGACATAGGTCTCTCCACGTCATCTCTCCTATACTGCGGAAATGGTGGTGGCACATCCTGGGGCATCCCAAACTGCCACCAGACTCTATCTACTGGTATCATCTCATGTTCCTTGGCACAACGCCCCTCTATCCACCTGAGCAACTATAGCTCATCCAACTCATTGGCCATGTGCCTGTATGATGGATATACCACATATGACCTCCAGATAATGTCTACTTTAGACAACCCCTCAAGTATCCTCATGTAGTGAGCTACATCATGTGTATCCCTAGCCCCTGAGCACACTCTACCAACTGGCACCCAACACGTATAACCAAACTGAATCATACCTGGCTCAAATGCATCCAACCGAGGAAAACCAATCGGTCGCACGCACACAATGTGCTCATAGGCCCAGTAGTGAAGAAGGAAGGGGCAACACAAGATAAACCTCCATAGCCTCCCGTAGGCCCATAGCTCCATGTATAACTACAACAAGTAAGTTGGTGCCCAAGAAAATAATTCTGATCCTCCATCATATCATGGAGAACTCCCGTCAATGTACGTGGTAATCTCCTACCCTTTACATCTGGCACTGCAAAACAACACACTGCCTCCATAATAAAAAGAACTAACTGCATCTCCTCGGGATGGGCCACGTACATCTCTCCATAGCTCAGTCTCACACTCTGGAACCTCATCTCAGTCATCCCCTCTCCAAATACTATCAACATCAGCTCCTCGGAGGCCTACGATGAAATGGAGTACACCTGCACTCCCATTATCGATAATCTCAAGATCCTATACACGTCCTCTAAGGTGACTGTGATCTCACCTATCGGAAGATGGAACGTGTTGGTCACGGAATTCCATCTATCGATGAGAGCAACCATCAAAATAGGATCACACAATAGACGCCTATAGCGTCAGATACCAATCAGACCCATGTCGGTCACATGCTTCCATTCCTCATTGGTCACGTCTCCCCGCACTGCTAGCAATAGAGGTGGAACTCTATCCCACATCTGTAGTTGGTCTCTTTCTTGAATCCAAACAATCACATCATTGTTAAACCCATAACCATTTCCAAAACACCCCTTACGCGATTAACCCATTCTTACAATTGCTTCCTATTTTCCTTCCCTACAACCTCTGTAACCTACCCTACTTACCCTTAACCCACTTACACTTACACCTCGTAGTTTTGAACCCCCTAAAACCCTTGTCTGACCTCTTTTTCCTTAAAATTCTGACCGACCTCGGTCACTAGTAACTGACATCGGTCATCTATTATTTGACCAATGTTGGCTATATCTTACCCCTTAGCCCCTGGTCGAATAACCAACTTAAACATGTTCCTTTAACCATATCCCCTTTCACCCCACATTAATATTAATTCAATTAAATTAATACCTATTCTCACAATATTTATTATTTAATTATCCTAATTAGACTAATTTCCACCTCACCTAGACACCTCACCATAGACCTATTCATAACATGTTTCCATAACTAACTAAGACTTAGTCCCATTTACCTTAATGTGTGAAGATTTAGTTTAACCCTAAAAGCACATGCCTATTATTCCTCTAACCACATTCCCACTCATTAGAAGGGAAACTTCAGTTTTGATCCATGAGAATAAAACAAACTTGGCCCAAGTGATATTTGAGATCTGCCATTTTTAGTAAACCTAGGGAATCCCGCCTTAACCGATGCTGGTCATCCCAAAAATGACGTTGGTCAATCATGAACCATCATCGGTTACCATTTATTCACTTTAGGAACCTTGTGGGAGAGGTTGGCACATTTTGGAATCGAGGAGAAGAGAAGAGAGTTGCATGCAAGCAAGACCAGAGCCTTTTCGTACCTCCAGACATCCATATCCAGCACTAGGACAGATCCAAAGGTATTGCACTCACGGTAACATTTTGGGAAGCACTACTGC
The DNA here is from genome assembly GCA_019776745.2 of Taxus chinensis. NCBI lineage: Eukaryota > Viridiplantae > Streptophyta > Pinopsida > Cupressales > Taxaceae > Taxus > Taxus chinensis. The sequence continues at coordinate 163,077,458 of CM034155.1, read as the reverse complement.
CATACCAAACATCATTCCTCTGATCAACCGTCATCACCATCCAACCATTTGAACCCGCACCATAGTAAGTATACTTTTAGCTAACATCATCTATTTCTACTTCAGTCTATTAAGTTCTTCTACCATTGTTATCAGTTTCCACTTGCACTCTCATTCCCCCACCATTTACCTGCTTGTACATTCAACCATTCCTACACCCACACCATTAAATCACCTATATCCAACTATTACACATCTTTGAATATACCTAAGATTCCCACATGCCTCTCCACCCCCCTTTTGTCTTTGTTTAACCTCAGATCAACCTCTACAACTAGATCCCATTAATTTTCTTTCACCCCGACCCTACCGACGTCGGTTACCCATGACCGTCGTCGGTCCCTTTTAAACTGTCATCGGTTATACCAAACCAATGTCGGTCTCTATGTTTAATACCTTTGTAAATAAAAAAACCTAAGAACCTTCATTAAAGTGGCCTAAACAACCTAGAACTTGACCTTGACTAGTCCTAGTACCTTGACAATCATCCCTCCATTTAGATCTGATTATAGCCTGGCATGTTATGATTATATTTGATTATTTTATTTGAATGAGATACCTAAATCATATCAACTACAGTAGGAATTTGTTTATTTCTCGCATTAATTTTTTTTAAACAGTGGATTGACAACCATCTAGGGAGTATCACACTTTCTGGATCTAGCACACGCTAGGCAGTCCACTGCCATATATTGTTTAAATCTTCTTTTTTGGTCTTGTTTTCTATTTCAGGTAGTTCCTCCTAGCCAAAAGGAAGCTCTCATAGTCAACATCAGATCAAGAAGTCAGAACATGTGCATCAACCTCCAACTGACCAACATGAAAAGTATTCCTCCTCAGCCCATAACTCTATTTGTTTCGTCAAAAACATAAAGAAAATGGTGAAACAAATATTTTGTATAAGGCATGAGGAACATTCATCTAAAGTGACACAAAATGAAGCATGTGAGATGAGGAATAAAAAAATAGGAAGCATGAGATAAGTGCAAGAAGTAAGGGCACAAAGGAGGAGGTTTAGGTGAAGGACACAAAGAGGAGATCATAAATTTCTAATAAGTTGAAGAAATAGATGTATGTATGGATATTGTGTATAAATTATGAATCCAATAATCTTTGAACTGATCAAAGATTTAGAGGATAATATTTTGAGAACACATGGCATGTAGAGGTTATATACACGGATCCCGATTTGAAATGGAGTAGCATGCAATTTAAGGGAATATCTAATATTAGAAGATCAATTCTCTAAGAAGGAAGAAATAACAAAGGATTTGGATTTGATGTGGGGAGATCTCGAGGATGTGAGATATAGGAAGATACATAATAAAAGTAAATCAGCAAATACGAGATAAGGAGAGAAGGGGAAAACAAGAGAGACTTAGTAGTAAGATTACAAAGGAAGTGGTTTGTCACCAACAAATCCATGATGTATGGTGTGGATAAATAAGGAGATATTAGCTCCATATGGAGCCATTGGGATCTCTAAAACAATAGGAAGATGGTTAATCCAAGAAACTGATGAAATGAGAGAAGAGACTTTTTTTTCTCTCTCTCTCTCTCTCGCTCTCTCTCTCTCCTCGCGCTGCCTTTCTCTCTGCTCTCTCTCTCTCTCTCTCTCGGCCTCTCCTCTCGCGTTCGCCTCTCTCTTCTCCTGTCTCTCTCTCTCTCTCGCTCTCTCTCGGAGGAACTTATGAGAGCAAGGAAATAAATCCAGATATGAGAGAGAGAGAGAGAGAGAGAGTCTCTCCCGAAAGAGAGAGATCCATTATGCTATCTTTGTTTTTAGGTAAATGATAGGGAGAGGGTACCACGATGAATTTTGTAACTAGATCGTGTATTCTTGAAGAAATAGAATGAAACACCTATTTTTGGAATTTTGATGTGTATTTTTCATGGCTATGTTATTGGGCATATCTTCACTCAACCCATAGCTACAGATGTACCATTTTATAAGGTCAGGATTTTTGACCCATAGGCTTATGGGATGGTTTTGGCCCATGGTTTTGATACCATGGTTTTGTAAAACTGATTAAGAAGTTGCCTATTTATATGGTTTTGTGCATATGGTAGGTATAATGTAACATTGCATATGTGTTTTGAATTCGGATGTGAATTCTGTAGAGTTTGTTGAGCATAGCTCCAAACAAATCTAGGTATTGTATTGAGAGAGCGGTGGCTTGTAATAAAATATGAGCAAGGGATTCTTGGTGGACATAGCCCAAATTGGGCGAACCATGTTAAATACTGTCTCTTTGTGTTCTGTTATTTTATTCTGCACTTTTATTTGAGATCTGTAATAATTTTTGCATATTATTTTCTGTTGTTGTGATTCTGTGAGGGATTATACCGCATATTTTATCCCTTATTTCTTAACATTACTATGACTACAAGAGACCCACAAATTTTCCATGAGAATACAACTAGTACTGATGATTCAGGATCGTTTACAACATGTGACTATTCATCTAATTCTGAAATTGATTTAACTACTTCTATTATTCCTATCCCACAACATGTGAGATTCACACCTATAAATATAGGACATTCATATCATCACATTTACTATATCATAGGATAAAACTCATATGCTCCTTCTTACAATAGGACCAGTTATGTAAATTATCATCTAAAGTTTCTTTGCCACATGTATGTGTTTTATCACCTTATTGTGTTGAATTCCATATTTTATACTTTTGTTTTGATATTGATATTTTTCACTTACTTGAAAATTTTCATTCTTCTAGAACCTTAATTTTGATTTGATATGATTATCTTACTACAAATATCTACACATTTCATAATGATGAATCACATACATGGGTTCAATGTGATTAACCCACCTCCACCTCCATTCATCTATCTGTGTAGCCTATTTTATTTTAGATTGCATATTTATGTTTTATGTTCAATTATTCAAAAATTTACAAACATTCAAATATTGAAAACATATAGAACTGAGAATTTATTGTGAATTTATTTAGTGTTACATACATTCGAAATTTTTTGTTTATCACACTTTTTACACTTTACATATCTACTTCTTTACACACATGCATGTCTTGGAATTGTGAAATATATGCATTAGAAATATGATTCCAAACAACATGCGTAGTGTTATGTCCTATGGTGGAAGCCACGTAATGTGTAAGAATAGGCATAGTAGTTAGGGGGGGGGCATGTGTGATCCCCCTAATGTTGGAACACTAGGTATTAGGTAAAGGCATAGGTAGTGGCCCCTATACAGGGAGGAGATCCTCTAGAAGGTGGATTTATATCGCTTGAGGGTTTAATTTGAGTTTCCCCATCTTGGCTTTATCAAGGAGTGTCTTTCATTTCTTAGTAGCATAAAGTGATTTGGGGATCTAAGTAGGATTTTTCATTATACATTATTCTAACTTTTTAAACAACTATGGTGCTGAAAATTTGATTTAAAAAGCGGAAACCATAGGGGCGATGAATGAAGCCATAGGTTGGCATGCTCAATAAATAAAGAGAGTTCACAAAAAGTAATATCAAATTGGGGTTAATCTAATTTAGATATTGCAACATGTGTAAATATAATTCCAAAATAATAATAACAATAAAATAGTCCCAGTATTATCTTTTAAACATAACTTTTAGAAAACATATTATAGCAATTAGCATTAGGGTTTAGAAAGAGGTCACTATTATACCAAATGTAGTGGTGTGACAATGATATGAAACTGGATAAATATTTTATGCAAGGCATTGTATTGATGTCTATAAAATATGAGAACATGGAACTGAGTAAGGATAAGTTCACCCGGTGAATGTGCCCTAGGGTTGTTGAATTCATCCTTTGCTATTGTGACCTAAAATAAGACTTTGGCATTTTTTGCAGCTATGTCTCTAAATCTAGTATCTATGCATGAATATGTTGTACGTGTAAATATCATGTTCTTGCATTAAAACCCTATTTCTCCTCTTATGACCTAGAAGGGAGTTAGTATGTAGTTAAGTCAAGCTACATTAGCATCCTTGGGATGACTAAGTGATGCCTACATAGGAATACTCCAAAGAGGCCTCCAAGTCATGTTTCTCCCTCTTGGTCGGCGTACAAGAACATGTGAAAAGGATGTAAACAAATATGGAGCCTTAATTATGCCCTCAACACGTGACAATGATGTTCGACTTGACTCTTAACACACAATGATGATCTAGGGAAACAATGGTTGATGTATTCAAATTTGCATAGGTTGTTGTAATGTGGTTGATGAGAGAGATACTTCAGTTGTCGAGTGTAAAGACCTTCTTAGAGTGTGCATGTATATAAGATCATTAGGTGTCAATAATGAGTAAGGTTGTATGTGTTTATATAAATGAGTTGTGTGAATGACTACCTGCTCAACTGACCCTAAGTGGACTAAGGCAACTTGTACATTTGAAAATGTGACTCTTGAAAGTACAACACACAGGTTCGTCGACCGAACCTATCTTGGGAAAATTAACCCATCCATGCTTAGGATATAATCTAATCTAATATAGGAGATGAAGAGGATTGTCAAAAGTCTGAAGATGTGTTATGTATAAGATGTATTGATTCTAGAGGTGCTAAGTTGAAGAACAAGTTATGACCTAATGGACTCAGAGAGTAGGATTGAATAAGATACCTTTAAGTTTAGTCAATAAATGTATGAATGGAATAATGCTGGAATAAATGTCAAATGATTATAGTCAAGTGTCAAAGGACCAAATTTCAAATGCTACATAGCTTAAGTGGGAAAAATAGGTATAGAGTTCGTGAAAAATGACCTAAATTGACCAAGGTATATAAGAAGTTTATTTTCAATTAGTATCATTAAACATAAAAAAAATTATGAGTAGCGCACTCATTTGGGCACTAGATTATATAGATTATCGACATCTCTGCTCATGCTTCGAAAGAAGCATATAATGGATTTACAATTATGAGTAAGTGTAGAACTAAACTAGCAATCACCTTCAACTTAAACAACTACAAGTAAGGAGCACCGTCAATATCACCTAGGGTGTGATCCATCATTAAATATAATTTCAATTTTTGAAAAAATAAAAGAATGAAGATGTCACTATTGTTATGTGTAATTATATGTATCTTAATCTAAGAATAATAATAATAAAGGTGGTGCATACATACATACTTTGTGACAGAGACATAAATTTTCACTACATACTTTGTGGGCTCCCAGAGTGGAAAATTATGTTTCTATCATGAAATATGAAAATCTATGATTTTGTAATATGTGTAGCCTTTTTAAAAATAAAGGCCAAAAAAGGAAAATAACGCACTTTATTGTCGGATGAAATTATCCGCTTTTAGTGAGGTGCTTTTTGATAGTGAAAAACAAATGCTTCCATTTGCCTCCACGCAGGATCGAACTGCGGACCTTCAGTTTACAAGACTGACGCTCTACCACTGAGCTATAAAGGCAGATACATGTCAAGAGTTTTACGATTCATAATTAATCAATTCAAATATGTCCTCGGTATAGTGCTGGTTCTCTTTACAACCAATATTAACATGGATTCAAAAGTTTAGCGAATTGTTATGCGACTTGAGGATGTTGTTAAAAGTCCGCTAAGTAAATAATTCAACTAAGGTTTTAAAGATTTTTGTGGCCCTTCATTCTCCACCATTATTATTGTTTTTTTTTTTTTTTTTTAATAATATTCTAATATTTTTTATTGATATGAGTATTGTTTTAATGTCTAATAAAACTAATAGTTTTTATAAATTTAATATTAGTTAGAAAGTTTAGTCAGTAGTAACATATTCCTAAAAATAATCTCATAATAATAATGGACTTCTTATTAATATAATAATTAATTGGTTTTATGAATATATTTATTTATTCCATCTCTCTTTCCATATATAATTTTTAAAAAAATTAACAAATTTTCAAAAACATCATGATCGGTTAAAGGGATCGTAGTTCAACGGTGTGTATGATAGTGTAAAAGGTATTGCCTAGTCATCCACCAAAGTATGAATTCCAGGGGATACTAAGTAGTAAGGGATGAGGTCTAGATCGTGCCCCGAATGAATTTGGCGGAATGGAACCCCTAAATCCTTTGCAATTAAGCCTAATTTTTGTGTACACCTGATCCATGCAAGCTTCAAATTTAATCCACAACAAGAAAAATACCATGACCAACTCATATCGTTGCTCTCCTATTAAAAATTATAAAAAATGGCATCAAATCTATATATGCCTAACTCATACTTTTTATTACCATTCACTTTAGGCTTAGACATGACTCATATCTATTACTACCAACAATCAAGAAAGTCCTTATTAATATTGTGTGTTCATAGCCTAGCCAACCTTTGACTTGATTAAAACACATACTATAACGCATGCATATAAATACTTTATATGTTAGGTTATTATTGATGCGTGTTTTTTTGGGTCCTTCATCTATCACTTTATTTATTTTTGTCTTTTATCGCTTTCTCGTCTATTTGATTTTGTTTATCATTTCTCCTTGTTATTTTTGAAATCTCACTTTTTATTTATCTTGGACACTTGAAAATATTATCAATCAACTTGTAACACCCAAAACATATAAAATGACTATTTATTTGCCTATGCACAACTCTTGATGGCTTGATAAAGTCAAAACATTGTTTCTAAATATTTTGCACATTTTGAATAGAAAATAAAGGTTATCAATTTCATGGCTACATTTAAAATCCTTTGCTTTGGCGAGCCTTTCTAACTTGATTTTTGATTTGTTCGAGGCTTTTAGATTCTTTTTTTGGTTACTCTACACATTGTGTGTTGACTTGCATGCCAATATGGTTCTAATTTGAATTGCATTAGTCTATTTAGAACAATCAATCAATCATGCAGAATCATTTACAAGAGTGATATTGAAATGATAAGAGCAAACATTTAGAGACTCGTTCTAGCCACTACTAGTTGTCGCACACATTAAAAAAATAACGTTTCAAACACTTGCATAGACTAGATTGACTATTGAATTGCATTAAGTACTAATATTGATTTGGACATATCATTAGAGGAGTGATAATGATGGAGGGTTAACACACCCCGGTCCCCTCTATTAACATCTTCCATTTTTTATGGGTTTTGTAAGGAGTTTAGGTTAGATTTTGGTTTTAAGGAAGGAGATCAAATTCCTAGTGATTCACAACATAATCAATGAAACTGGGTGAGGGTTTTACATATTAGGGCACAAATATTTCATTCATAAAGTTAAAATTATCCCTACACATACATTGTTGGTTTCATAGTTTTTTGTCATCTTCACAATTTTCTAGTTCTATTTTTGAAGGTTAATTCACCATGCTGACTAGACCCATCGTCTACCACTTGTCATTGATAATTGCTTCTAAATTCATGTGAAATCGAGTATTTTCCTACAAACCATAATTATATTAATTACTTTATTTTTAAATATTTTTCTATGGTCTAGATAACCCTTTTATATAATCAAGTTTGATATTATGATTTATATTTGTGTACATCCGAATTGTAATATATTGTGGTTAGTTTAATGCATTTATTAATATAAAACCAATTTCCATGCCTATAATATGATGGATTAAAAATCAATTAAAAATTTAAAAAAAAAACATAATACTATATTCATATGTAAAAAAAGATAAAAACAACACTTATGTTTTGGTACTTTTGAAATTTAAAATTTAAATAATGGACTTTCGTTAAGATATTTTCTCACTATAATTGATTAAATTTTTACATTGAAATTTCAAGATAGATATGTTGAAATGTTGATGATTTGATTTCCATGTGATCTCATTCATTTCAACATGTATGTCTACATTAAATGTTCAACATAATTTTCAGTCTATCTTGCAATTCTGAGCTCAATGAAATAATAATAATAATAATAACAAACAAAAAACCTTGTTATATTAGTAGATGACACCCTTTATAAACCCATGCTTTACATATCCTATACTTATTGTGCATGTTTTAGCTTAATAAACAATTCAAGGCATTTCTCCATAATACCAAAATTTACAACTAAGATTGTATTATTTAAGGATTTATGCCTGGTTGTTGCATGACAATCAAAATCAGATATTAGTCATATATTGCTATTATAAACACCATGATAATGAAAATTGAAATTAGATATTAGCCATATGTTGTTATTAAAACCACCATGGTAGATATGTAAACTAAATGTGGTAACATGGCCAAGGATTATATTTTTTTACAAAATAACTCAATAAAATGTAATGACATAGAGTGTACAATAATGGAATTGGGACATATAGTTGTGTTTTTTGAATAAACAACTTGGATATCAAATATTATGGTTTGATATGTTAGTTACTTTAGTAGATGTTGCACATGCATGTGAATTGGTTACAAAATTGAGAGAATTTTTAAGTTGCTGATTTAGGATATCCTGAAATGAATGAAAAATAATTTGTCAAAAAATCATGCACCATATCTATGGTGCCACATTTTTTATGTGTTGATGTTGTATCAGGGTCATTTTTTTCATTGCATTAGAGTATACTGACATAATCAAATTGCATTAGTTTATCATTTAATACTTCAAGGTTTCTACATAAGAGTGTATACATCTATCAAATTGTGATTGAAAACATATATTTTTGTATGTTATAGTTACAAGTACCCTGATAGACATATATATTACATGTGTTTCACCAATAAGTTTTACGCTTTCTAGGAAGAAACAAATAGAAGGTAAATGGTTAAGGAGGAATACCTATGAATTTAAGGTGGAAGGTAGAATGCGAAAGTTGTTGACCTTATCCAAGTCAAATGTAGAGAGCTCCTTTTTTCTGGGAAGGACTACCCGTAAATGTAAAGAAAGACCACAAAAAGAATATTAAATAGCGACGGACAGTGGACTGCCTAGCGTATGCTAGACCCAGGAAGCATGGTGCTTCCTAGAAAGGTTTTCAATTCATTGTTTAGTAACAATTTAATGTAAATACAAAACTAAAATAAATAGGTCATATTATAATGTAATGATTTAGGTTTCTCATGCACACAATAAACTAGATTTATGCTAGATATCAAAATAACACTAAATCTAATTAGAACCTGGGTTTTTTTCAGGTAAGGCAAGTCTGTCAGAGGTCTGATAAGGGTCTGGGGCTAGTTGGTTCAGATCTGGGTTGGTTTTGGATGAATGGAAGGCTTGTTGGTCTGAGAATATAAAATAACACATATACCAGTATAGGTCAGGTGACCGATGTCGGTATGGGGAAGAAATCATTGACGGTTAGGGAACTGACGTCGGTAGGGGAAATAGGTAGTAAAATTATTTAAAATAGGTTTTAGGCCCTCTGTGATTGCATAGAGAGTGAGGGTAGTGTGGTTTAGGTTATAATATGGCTGAGAAGACTCAGGAATACTAGGAAGGAGGTTAAGAAGGGTGAAAAGGCTTGAGGTAGTTGAATAGTGAGTTGGTGGGAAGAAGGTGATATACATGTAACATGAGAAATGAAATACTGAAAGAAGCAAGAGATCTATAATGGAATAAGCACAAATGATTAAAATCATAGTACTTGGTATTTTGTAGATCATGTGAGTGGAGATGGTTGATGGTTGATCGGAGAAGAGATGATGGGTTTAGTGTTGCGGCAGTGCAACTTGTGTGCTCCCGTGAGTATTCCAATACTATGAAAGGAGAACTGGTTGCTTATCTTACATTATGGTTGTGTGTGTTCGTCGTTTGGATGTAGAAGAGCTTGAAGATTCGTGCTTGAATGCAATAAGGCTCAAATAACTGGATGACCAATTGAGTGAAGAGTTGTGAAAGTGTATATAAAGTAATTGATGGCGGTTAGGTAACCGGATCTGGCCAAAGATAAACCAAGGTCGGTTAGGGTGAAATAGTTTTTTTTACCAAAAATAAATAGATTAAGCGTGTTCTTTGGCTTAGTTTGGGTTTGGAGTGTTGAATGGCGTAAATTATAGTGTGGAATTAGTTAGAGGAATGATAAGTCTTGATTAGTTAGGGTTGGAAAGGGTCTTAGATAGTTAGGATAAGTGTGGAATATGTTTATGGTCACTAATAGGATTGAATAGGTCCTAGGGTTAGGTGGAGGGCTGATGTGGCCTGATGAGATGGCAAGGTTATTTGTAAATGTGAGGTGGAATTATTTTAATAAAGGTAAGTAAATTAATTGATGATGTGGGGAGGGGTCATGGGGTTAGGATTAATTTAATTTGGGGCTAAATAAATTAATAGTAATATGTAGAAGGAGTTGGTAATTAGGTGTGAGGCTAGGCGAAGGGGACTTTGCCGGTTATGAAACTTTTTGGGTGTCTACAACATGATATGACCTTAAAATTATTGATAAATGTCATAATTTCAACCATACAATCTCTATGCCCTCATTTTTCAAAAATGTAATTTCTAAATTCCCTTAATTCCATATCCAATACAAAGCTGTGATATTATTATGACATTTACTTGTATTTGGTGAATAGGAAATTATATTACCATGATTGCTTGATAAGTTGAAAATTATTAGATACTTTTACCCGAGGATGATAGATATTTCAATAATACTTTCAAATTGTGATACTCCTTACTCTCTATAATCTATTAAATTCCATAATTAATTCATGAAATAAGATATCCATCAATGTTATGCCCCTTTCCCATTCACAAAACACACATAAATGTCATAACCCCATCAATAGAGTCCTTGCATCCCAACTTTTCAAACAATTAGTAAATGCATGATAAAAATATAATAATTTGTTTATTGGGATAAAACTGAGAAGGACAATAGACACATAAGGGTATGTACATCCATCAATGCATAATAAGATGCATATATTTCTCATGTATTTTTTAGTTGTAAGTACTATAGACAACATGTATGCAAACTTTAATTGATATCTTGGACATGTTATAGGATTTGTAGTAACTACCCTAAGACAAACACCCACGTGCATGCAATAGATAAATTCAATAAAATCTTAAAAGACAATACACATATTAATTATTTTGGTAGTATTAATACTTCTTTATAATAAAAATATTTGACATGATATTAGCATTACATAAGTAACTCTCATTTGCAAAGGTACCTTATCCACTAGCCTTTTATGCTCTTCTATAAATAAAGAGGAGGCTAGGGTTAGGGTTTAGAGAGTAAATTACATGTGCTAGAGAACAAGTATTCTAAAAGATAAAAATATCCTGTTAATGGTGGAATTCAATTAGTTAATATATTTTTTCCTCTAATAATAGGATATGTGTAACTATACATCGATTAGTTCCTATCCATATTTACAATTATTATTGTGAATACATTTTAAACGAGCATTTCAAAAAACTTTGGACTTATATAAGTTCCTAAAATAAATATAAGTGGGACTCAATTTTAAATAATTAATTAATTTTAGTTAAAAACATATAGGAAAAATTAGAAAATATCATAAATTAAAAGTTAATGGGTCCAACTTAAAAATGAAATATTCTAGATATTGGAGATGTAATTAAAGATTCACATATCTTTAAGATAATCACAATTAGGAGTTGTATTCTACTAGTTCAACTTTAATAAGTCCAAGCTTTTTGAAATTCTCATTTTAAACCATACAAAAATGCATGAGTATTAAAATACACTAACATGACCCCTTAAGATGTACTTGGTAAAGTAAAATATGATAGAATCACAAAACTATAACCCCCTGACGACACCTTCCTTCACTTCCATGAGTATCTAGAGCTAAATCAATTATTTCTCAAGCAAGGGATTTATGAAGATGTCTACAATTGTAAACACCTAAATATGGACATGTGGAATTTAGCAATTAATCCTTGGAATTTATCTAATACCATTAGATCATTGTGCACTAAAATGAATTGTGCCGACACAATCTTTCTTAATTTGCAGTCCCAACCACTAGGTCACACTTGTTACTCATCACTAACTATTCAAAAGCCTACTTACAAAATATATAACACATTTTCAAACATTTGGATACCAATTCCTACTGACATATTATAATTTTCTCTTCATAGGATAAACTAGGGCATAACATATTAATCTATTTAGGTGACTTTGTATTAAGCCAACAACTATCTCCTCCAAATATTTCATGGTCAATTTCTCAAATTCACAAATTACCCTAGTCGACTGTTGTCCAAAATAACTCCCCTAGTTATTTTGGCAGCTTACATCCCCATTTTGGTTTTGAAGTTCCCTATTGCAGGATGCATGCACTTTAATTATCCTCTTGGAAAAATTCCTTGGATGCAATTCCTTGTGCACTTATGCACACTCCAATCTCTACACATTTTCCTTTCTTCCAACAGCTCATGCACCATGTGCACGCGCCTTGGACTTGCTTTCCCATATTTGGATAAGTACTTTGCACATTCCTCATGCCCCCTCTACTTTCCTTCAACTACACATCATTATTTCAATGTTCACACCCCACTTGCATACATGTCTCCTACAAGTATGTATCCATTTCTACCATGCGAGTTACTTTTTCGCCCTCTTCCTCTTATTTCCTTCCACACATGTCTCTTTTGTGCATGCCTTCATGCCTTCTTCTGTGCCAGTTATTGTGCCACACGGCATATGACATACATTGAGTGAACTACATGAAACTAATCAAAGTGCATTAGCTGGGTTCCGAATTCCTACAACGAACCGCTGTGTGAAACGTGGCATAAATGACAAAAAAAATGTATAGTTTCCCCCCCTTTAGCTTCTCTACACGTGCCATGTGTCACTTCATGTCAAAATGACCTGTAGACGTTAGAGTGTCATAAATTCTATTACAGAGCTCAGATCGAGGTGTAGTTGGTCTTGATTGAGAGCTGATGACATGAACTATAATGTAGAATATTTAAATTCAAATGTTGGTAGGATTCGGTAGGTGAGAAGAAGGGAAACGACTTTTAGGCATTAATGCAAGCTCAACCACCATATTTTCTGTAGATCTTGTCTCCTTCCTTCTTCCACAAGCTAGATCAAACATGGGGAGGTGTATTATTCAACTTCGTAGGTGGATTTGTAGGCATTCAATGTTGTTGTTGGTGGTTGAGATTTAAAATCTGAGTTCCCTCCTCTTTCTCTTTCTCTTATCTCCTTCATTCTTCTATAAATGTAAGAGCATTGCTCATTATAAAGGGTTGGACTGTTTCAATTTTCATAGTCACTGCCTTACATTTTTAGTTACAGACCTTTAGATCTAGTCCTTACATGTGGATATCAGCCTCATATGCCATTGTAACAAATTGTGCATCTCTGGAAGTAATAGAAGCATTATTTTGTGGCTAGCTTCTGCTTTAACCTGTATTTATTCTTATTTCTTGCCTTTCCATTATGTTGTGTGTTTTTTGTGTCTTCTCACATCCCTTGCATCTCGTTTTCTAACTGTGTCATATGGAAACTATTTTCTGACTGCATTATGATCTGTGCTATGCATGTCTAGCCTTCCTCTACGCATTCTCCTTCATGTTCATTCAAATATGATCGTGTTCATCCCTTTTTATTTCCGGTGTTATCACCTCCCTTATATTATTTTTCCCTTTCACACATCCTTTTATCTGTAATGGAATTACTTGTATAAATATGATTATTAGCAGCAATATAACACTAATGAACACAATATTTCAGATAGATGATCTCAATATGCAAGTAGAATATCTTAGCCACTTCGAGGGGGCGACATCCAAACCAAAAAATAAGACTGAAATGCTCAATATGATCCTCAACTACTACTAACTAGCCCTTATATATATTAATCCTATGTTATGGCCAACACCAAGGCTGACCCACAAATGATAATATAACATATATGAAAGAGATACATAATGATAAGAAATTATGATAGCCACAAGTAGGCTATATACATCCAATGTAAGATATATGATTAAGGGTGTAGCATGCCCCTCCCCTTCAAAACAACACTGTCCCCATTATTGAGAAGATATGGATGCTACTGCAGGAAGTTTGCATCCTCCCAAGTCACATCTTCATTGTCTGGATTTTTCCACTTGATCAAATACTCAGTGATGACGCTTGTCCTCAATCACTTAGTGAGTGTCTGAAGGATGCATTCTAGCTCCAGGATAATTCATCCCTCTTCGTCAAGCTCTAGTAACATATTCTAGGTTGATACCATCTGTCTAATTACCTTCTTCAGGAAAGATACATGGAAGACTAGATGAATTTGAGTAGCCAGAGGAAGTCCCAGTTTTTATGCTACACTATGAATCTTTTGTAACACTTGATAAGGGCCATAGTACTTAGCTAAAAGCTTGTTATCCTTTCTCTATTGTTTCAAGGAAATTTTCTTATATGGTTGTAAACAAACAAAAACCCAATCACCGAATTCAAAATGTCTCTCACTGTGATGTTGGTCTACCTACTACTTCATGTGGTTTTGTGACATGGCCAAATTCTACTTGAGACTAGAAAACACCTGTTGTTGGTGTTGAATATTTTCTTCAACTACTCGAACCCTTGGCTAGAATCTCAAATATGAGGTGATAGATGGTGGATGGTACCCATATAATACCAAGAAAGGAGACATTTTAGATGAAGTATGAAAGGAGGTGTTATACCACCATTTTGCCAGCAGTAACCATTGTACCCATCTTGCTTGATTATCTGAGGTAAAACAACGAAGATATCCCTCCAAGAAATTGTGTACCACTTTTTTTTTCCCATAAGACTGGGGATGATAAGAGGAACTACAAGCTAGTTTTGTGCCCAAGAATGAGAACAAGTCACTCCAAAAATTACTAGTAAAGATAGGGTCTCAGTCACTTACTATAATCTTTGGTGTCCCATGTAGCTTCTGAACTGTATCCCTGAAGGTTGTTGCTACTTTACTCATAACAAATGGATGTGATAATGCAAAAAAATGGGCATATTTAGTGAGTCTTTCCACCACCATTATGATTACATTTTTACCTTCTGATTCAAGAAATCCTGTGATGAAGTCCATGGACACCTCTTCCCACCTCTGGCTAGGAATAAATAGAGGTTATAAAAGACCTAGGGACTTAATTGTTTCACCCTTATTTTTCTGAAAAACCATGCATTATGCCACAAATTTTTAGACATCCCCTTTTATCCCTTCCCAGAAAAAATCATGTTTGATTCGATGATAAGTCTTCAAGAAGCCAAAATGCCCCCTACTGGAGAAGCATGGAGCTCAGATAGAGCCCTATTTTTAAGGATTGAATTCTTATATAGATATAATCTATCTTTATACCATAAAGCATCTCCTTTCCATACAAATTTTTCTGACATGCTTGGATATTGTTGGAGATTCTGAATGAGATTTTGTGTACCTGGATCATTTTACCATTCCGACCTGGCATCCTCTATCCAATCCTCCTGTAATACAAATATGACACACAATAATGCCTTGACTGATTCCTCCTTCCGAGATAAAGCATCATTAACTACAGTTTATTTCCCTTTCTTGTATATTATCTCAAAATCATAGCCCAACATTTTTGAGACCCATTTATGTTGTTCTTTAGATGATAAACATTGCTCTAAGAAGTATTTCATACCATCATGATCTGTATTTACTTTGAATTTTTTTCCCATTAGATATGGTTTTCATTGCTTCACTGCATGAAGTATGGCTAGCATTTCTTTATCATAAACTAGTTTAGATATATTCTTACCTTTTAACTGGAGGCTCTCAAGGGAAATGGGTTGACCTTATTGCATGAGTACTACCCCCATACCATACCCTGAAGCATCACATTCAACAATGAATGTTTTGGAAAAATATGGGGTGGCTGGAACCAGAGTGGTACACATGTCCTCCTTTAACTTCTAAAATACCGTAGTCGCTTGCTTGTTCCAATGGAAACAGTCCTTCTTCAATAAAGAAGTGAGTGGTGTTGTGATGCTAGAATTATTCCTTACAAATATATGATAATAACGTATAAGCCGCAAAAATTCTTGAAGATTTTTTAGGGTTTTGAGAAATTTCCATTCAAGCATGGATTTTATCTTGTTAGGATCCACTTTAACACCTTCATAAGAGACAATATGACCCCAAATATTCAACCTCCTTGACACCAAAAGAAAAATTAGAAGGATTTGCTTAAATTTGCTGTTGTTCAAGAGTTTCCAACACCTTATTTACATGATGCAGGTGTTCCTCCCATGTTTTACTATAGATTAATATATCATCAAAGAACACTAAAACAAACTTTCACAGAAATGGCTTAAAGATGGAATTCATCAAGCTTTGAAATGTAGAGGGTGAATTTGTGAGTCCAAAAGGCATTAACAAGAACTCATAGTGTCCTTCATGTGTCCTAAAGGTTGTTTATGAATATATTCATCCCTGATTCTAATATGATGATATCTAGAATGAAGATCAAGTTTTTAAAAGTAAACAACACCATATAACTCATATATCAAATCATCAATTACATGAATAGGAAACTTATCTCTAATTGTGTACTTATTGAGTTCCCTATAATCTAGAAACATGTGCCAATTGTCATCTTTTTTCCGTACCATCACAAAAGGAGAAGAGTAAGCAGTCTGACTATGATGAATAAGTCCTGCTTCTAACATCTCTTGAACTATCTTCTTTATCTCACTCTTTTGTATATAGGGGTACCTGTAAGGTCTGTTATTGGGTGGTTAACTCCCTGGTACTAGTTGGATGGCATGTTCATGGTCTATTTTTGGATGTAAAACCTTTGGCATTTCTCCAAACATCACTGAGTGCTTATCTATAACTGCTTGCATTTTTGTGGGTATAAATGTATTTGAATGATGTGCTTCCAATGAAAATAGTTGTGCCACAAATCCCTCAGCACCTTTTCTAAGAAATGTTTGCATCTGATGAGAACTTACCATCTATGGGGAATTTTCTCTTAATCCTTTTAGTTTAAAAGTCCTCCCTTTTGATTGGAATTGCATGAAAAACTCTTGGAAATTCATTTCAATGGTTCCCAAGGTGGCAAGCCAATGAAATCCTAATACAATATCTGCTCCTCCCATGGAATTGGCATAAATATTGTTAGTTAGCAAGTAATCTCCCATGGCGAGATTAATGTTATGGAATTTTCTTGAAAAACTCACAGTTTTCCCATTAGTGATCGTGACTTGACATTCTGGAGCTGGATAAACAAAACAGTTAAAGCGTACCGCTAACTTATGATTGATGAAGTTGTGAGTACTTCCCGAATCAATCAACATTGTTACCCTCTATTTTTTAAGAATCCAACTACTTTGAGAGTTTGGGGAGTGATAATACCTGAAATTGCATGGCATGATATTGTTGGCTAGAGATCCTAATTCCTCCTCTTTCTCTACCTCTTCATCTTCTTTATTTTCATCTTCTTCATTAGGCCCCTCAATGTAGAACAACTTCTTTTCAGCACTCTTATGTCCTGGTCCAAATTTGTTTTCACAATTAAAACATAACCCTTTGGCTCTCTTTTATTCAATTTGTTAAGGTGTTAGTCTAACTAGCTAAGGGAATGATGGTGGAAAGGTGTTACGATCTTTGATATTACTGACAATTTTTTTCCTACTGGAAAGAAATTTTTCCTCTGCCATACATGCCATGATCATAGAATCTAAAACCTTATGAGGATTAAACATACACACCTTACTCTCAATGTGTTCTTTAAGACCCCCAAGAAATAAGTCATTCAGATTCTCTTCAGGAATATTTTCCACTAGCAAGGAAATGTTTTGGAATTGATGGACGTAATCTTTGACTGTTCCTATTTGTCTTAGCTTTGCTAATTGACTAAAATAATTCTCTGACACACTAGAACTATAGTGTAATTACAAATGTTCGGTGAATATTGTCCATGTAACACTGAGGCCACTCTTTTTCCTTTGAGCACATAACCATCGATACCAAATGAATTAGTCAGGTTCGAGGTACAAAGATACCATGGTAACCTTTTATCGTGATGGAATCTGATGAAGATCAAAGAAATTATCCATCTAGTTAATCTAATTGAGTGGATCCTTTCCATAAAACTTATGTATTTCAACTTTTGGAATCATGTTATGAGCCTGCAAAGTGTTTGTATTTGGATTGGCCATGCTTACAAATCCACCTTGGCTAGTTTGTCTATTACTTTGACTTGAAGATCCACCCTGGTTAATATGAGTATGACTGAGTTGTGGCTGATTAGGAAGGCTATGATAACCCATTTTATTGTGACTAAATTGGTGAATGAAATCCTCCAATCATTGTCCAATCTTGTATACATCTTATTTTTTGGCCACTCTACCCTTGAGGTTTCACAACTCTAACTCAAGATAGCTGACCTTATGGTCCGTTGAAGTAAACCCTAACCCTGAGGAATATTTAGATAACCCTTCTAACTCTAAATGCTCAAATATTATCTCATCCTTGTTAGAGGTTTTACCCGGAATGATGGGATTCCTTTTGCCTCTTGTCGAAGGCCCAACCATGATGCCCCAAAATGGTAGGATTTAGGGATCAAGGTCAAAATTTAGGGTTTGGGATTTCAATAGGAATTTAGCGCAATTTTAAAAAACTCAAAGAAAAAATTCAAACTAATTTTTAATCCTCTTTCTGGAAATGTAAATAACTTTGAAAATATCCACAAATTGCACTATAGGTAGCCAAATTATGAAAAACCATAAAATCGATATAATGTTTTCAAACCAAGTCAAAATTTCTTAAAATTTGGAGGGGAGCTTACTTGATTAATTTTTTCATGCCACAAAAAAACTTGTAGAAAAATTCACCACCAATTTTGAGATATGGCCAAACCTTCACAATTAGGGTTTGACTCAGTGTTGGCCGAGTTCAAGCTCTGATACCACTTGTAATGGAATTACTTGTATAAATCTGATTATTAGCAGCAATATAACACCAATGAAAAAAATATTTCAGATAAATGATCTCAATATACAAGTAGATAGCTTAGCCACTTCGAGGGGGCAACCTCTAAACCAAACAATAAGACTCAAATGCTCAATATGATCTAGAAATACTACCAACTAACCCTTATATATACTATTCCTATGCTATGGTCAACACCAAAGTTGACCTACTAATGATAATATAACATATATGAAAGAGATACATAATTATAAGAAGTTATGATAGCCACAAGTCAGCTATATACATCTAATGTAAGATATATGATTAAGGGCGTAACATTATCCTTTGTCCTTTGGCATGTTTAGCTTAGGATTTCCATTTCAGCATTAGGAGTAACAATAACAATAGAAATAGGTAGAGGAACTAGCCTTCTCCAGAGGTTTTTCTCAAGCGTGCAAGGTCCCAGAACTTGGAGATGGTCCCATTGTTTTCTCAATGACCCAGTTCAACCTGATTTGGGACGGGTGCAAGTTTGAGCTCTAACAGTTTCTGACACTGCTGGTGGGACCAGCATTGAAAGCTTGAATTTCATTATTACTAAGTTCTGGTGCATGGTTTAGTGATTTCCAGCCTTTGGAGGCTTTTTTCAACACATTTGGTGGCTCCCAACACTCAGATATATTGTTTTCAGTAGTTCGTGTTCCTTTCATGAAAAGAGTGCATACAAGACAAAGTGCAACAACTGAAGAGTTATTTGAATACTTCCAGATATCCCTAAGAAGAATATGTATCAAAACTACCATGTTCCATGCACTTTCCACGCCACCTCTTAGTAGGCCCCCTATGCAATCTGTCATGACAACTCCTCCACCACTTCCAAGAAACTTTGCTAACTTTATTGGTGGAAGTCCTCTTATTCTCAATATGCAACATGATATGCACAACATGATATGCCAACATTCATGCTCAAATGTATCTCATAATTTATGGTTGAGAATATATTTACCCTTGTCAATCATATCTAGGACGTAGCCAACGTGTGCCCTATCTACTTAATCACACATGATGATGTAGCAGTTAGGCTCCTTGTGGCTTTGCTCAAGGTAAAAGTGGTTCAGTGGCATAGAAAGATGAGACCTACATCTATTTCCAACTAGGATGAGCTTGGAACAACTCTTTGCAATTACTTTGAAGATAATTCAGATCACTTGTCTTTGGTGGAGCAACCGACGACAATGAAAAGAGCATCCAATGAGAAAATGATTGATTTTAATATCAGATTTTAGAAGACTGGGGATAGAGTCCTTCAACTGGTAAGGCCTACAACCCAACATTATTTCTTGTATTATCTAAGGGCTTTGAATAGTGAAATCTCAGTCATGATTCATTCCATGGGGGGTAGAACCTTAGCTATTGTATACAATATTTCAATAAGGGCAGAAAATAGTCTCATCTAGGTAGGAAAGTTAGCTCCTATACCGTCCGCGCCCTTGTTCCCGAAAATGCCTCACGCACCCTAGCCATATGTTGCCCCTATTCTTGAAAAGAGTGCTCAAAATTTTGTATCCACATCTTATTCTCCCGCGTAGAAAAAGGAATATGAAAGCCCTAATTAGGAACTTATTCAATAAAGTCAGATCATTGGAAAAGCAACAGGGGCAAGCCTTCATAAATAGTTCTAATCATGGATATAAATAAAGCCATAGGCCCTTCAGAAATCATTATGAAAATAAGATATATGGGCAGAAAAAACAAAATGACAGATGGCATGCTAATGCACACCTTCCCTTGCAAGTAATTCCTCCTGCTCAACCTCTTCTAGTGCCCATTTCAAGTTAAGCACTAGTTCTAGTTCAAAATAATATGGCTCAAGAGTCAGAATGGTGCTTTCCTTGCAATATGCCTCATAGTCAGAATCAATGCACCAATATTGCATATGCACAAGCTTAGATGATTCAATCTACTTCTAACTATGAACCTTTCAAAGCACACACGACCCTGAGAATCAAGAAAAGCCAAAAGTTCCTAAAGTCAACCTTATGTTCTTTAGCGCTAAAGAATTATGTGCAATCAATCAAGATGCATATGACACAAATAGACCGCGTGCCCAGGTTTCTAATAACACAAGGTACACGAAAATAATGCTCCAGTGATGTCAAAAGTTCAAAATTCCTTTTCACTGTTTGATTACTTTGTTTAATTATCAGTCCTAGTGCTTCTTAAATCGATTTCTTTGTACGTATACCTTCTCCAAATAAATGAATTCAAGAAATCAATTAATAACTCAACCTATATGGATGTCTTTAAAACTTATCCAACCTCTAATCTTAAAATGTTACAAATCACAGACGGCAACGATTACTCAACTTACAACTGTATAAAGTCAGAAATTTATAGATTTCTCTTTATGAGAAATAGATAATGATAGAACTATAATTATATATCACCTGTACCAACAATTTAATTTGTAAACATTCAATTGCATCACGAGAATAAATCACACACCTTCCAACACTCTTTTAAATCCAAATTTGAATTCTTTTGTTAACTTATTGGTTGCCTTTTCCCCTCTTTGCTGCTAGAAATTTCTGCTAAAGAGATCTTCTCCTATAGTCAACAATTTGTGCTAAATTTTTGTGGGTTTTCTCTAAATCTTGGGGAAGAAATAATGTCCAAATTTCAATGAATTCTATTGGTTAATCGCCAAGATCCATCCTTCCCAAATTTGTACTAGTTTAAGGCATATGAAAATTTGTATTTGTTGCCCGTGTAGAACCTCAATAACAATTAATTCCAAAAGCTTGAAAATAACGTACCAATCCTCATTCATTACTCTCTTTTATAGTACATGAATCTTGCAAGATTAATAATATTCAACATTCTTGTGAACTCCTACAAAATTCTATCCATACTTCTATTAACCATTGTAAACCACACACAGAACCAATAGTCTTTTTATACACACCAATCAGTCAATTTCCTTAACTTGACATTACATTTTTTTCTCTAAAAATTAGGGAGATTGACCAAATATAACTCAGCTACACACTAAAATGGTTAAATTTCATAACTACTTTACCAACTCACCTGATTTAGTCTGATTGGTTCACCTATGAATGACACTACAAATATTATCTTATTCTTTGGTCTTCAGAATATACAAATAGGCCTTATTTAGCCTCCATTTACAATTAAATTTTTGGATTTAACCCAAGTGGAGGGGAAATTATTTTAAACATACCTAAAGCATAAAATAAAATGAAATCCATGATGAAAACACCTATATGCTCCTGCATCATCGAGTCTGGTGCGCAACCCTATGTTCATATAGCACATGTCGATCCTCAAAACCACAAGGATACAACTCATCATCTAAAAATTCATGGCGTGCAGGTTCCCACGTGCAAGTTTTTGTACAATGCTCCAACACAGGCAGTGTGCGCCCCTCCTATGATAGGTCAAGCTTCTGCACTAGGTAAGGGCTCTACCTCTGTGCCAAAATAATCAAGAAAATATGTTGTTGTGCCTCAAATTCACAAGTCAATGGGTCTTCCATTTAACATTATGGAGTAGATGAAGAATAAAAATGTAAATGTCACAATGTGGGACACCCTGGCCATTCCATCTTAACGTGACCTGTTGCATGAAGCTCTGGCACAACTTTCGCGCACGCTGATCCAACTTGTTCGAAAAAACTCATGTTGTTGTCAATATCTTTCAAGCATAGGAGAAAAAAGTAATTATTTTTATTCAAAACCCCACCCTTCTATATGTCTTTGATCATAGGTAAACACCTTGTGTAAAATTTCATGATTGACTCAGGCACTAGTACTTCTATTATGCCTAAGAAAATGGTTGATGTCCTAGGGCTTAAGTACAATATTTTTTCTAAATGAGTATTGCAGCTTGATGGATCAATAGTTACCACTTTAGGAGTCATCAAGGGTCTTGAGTTAACCCTCCACGCATGTACAAGCCTCACAATAACTCAAGATGTGTCAATCATTGACCTCACTCCTTTGTTTGCCCTATGTGTTATCAAGAGATTTTACTATTAAAGTAAGGGTGCTTACTTATCTTCTGATTGGTACCATATGTTACTAAAGACAAGGCATGGTACCCAATTTACTATACAAGCTGAGCCAATATTTTCTTATAATGTTGAGTCATATGACCCATTCCCCCTCTAAGCCAATTGCCTAATCCAAGAAGGCTAGGAACAAGTTTATTTTTCTAAAGAACAACATGTTCCTCCTCCTTTACCTGATTTAGTACTAGATGAATGGGCAAAGAGACATCACAAATTTGATCCATATGGTGAAGATATTGAAGCTCTTGAAATTGGACTTAGAAATTATTACGTCCTTGAAGAAAAAGTTGGGTTTCTGCGTGTGCTCAAGTAAAATGAAGAAAATTATGATATGTGGAAGTTGTACTTTGATGGTTCCAGAAGCAGAAATGGTGTGGGCGCACATGTTTTGTTCTCATTTCTCCTAAGGATGAGAAATTCTTCTTCACACACAGGTTGTAGTTTTCATGCTCCAACAATGTAGCAAAGTATGAAGCATTGGTGCATGGTCTTCTCATTGCTGAAAAGAGACAGATTAAGGCACATCAGATCTTTGGGGACACAGAATTGGTCATCCACCAGGTCACAAAAAGTGCACTAATGAATAATAATTTTATTAAATCTTATAAGCATAGAGTTTGGGATATCCTTGATATATTTGATGCTCTAAATCTATAGGTGGTACCAAGGGAGATGAAAAAAGAAGCATATCATATGGCCACGCTTGGCTTGTAGTTATCCCCTGCTAAGAATTTTCTCAAAGGGAATGTGCAACATGTCAAAAAGGTAATCAGGTTATCTATCCTAGACAATAATACCAGCTAGAAAGTGTTTGACAGTGATGCACAAATTATCCAGTTCATTCAGAATGAAGTTGAGTTCTCTTCAAATATGCAAGTTGACTTGCATGACGACTATGGAGACCAAGTGACTCAACCCAAGAAAAATAAGTTACCTAAAGATTTGGTCACCTTAGAGTACATCTTTAGTCTTGATGATGAGTGCAAGGGTGAAGAAAATAATATGCACACAGGTGCAAGAAGATTGCTCCCTAGTTACTATTGTGCACGAAAAGGAGTTGCTGCTGAGTAAATATTGCACACATGAAGAAAAGCAAAGGCTTCATTTCTTGTGTCAGAAATACAGTGATATATTCTCATGGGAATATGAAGACCTCAAAGGATTTGATCCAAGTGTTACTCAACACTCCATTGACCTTAATCCTAGTATCAATCCCATTAGACAAAAGTAGAGGCTAGTCAATCCAAGGATAGAGCCCCTCATGAGGAAAGATTTGTCTAAACTCATTGAGGTGAAGATAATATTCCCCATCAAGTACTCTACTTGGGTTGTGAATATTGTTCTAGTGTGCAAGAAGAATGGTGAAATTAGACTCTGCGTCGATTTCAAAGATTTGAATAAGGAATACCTGAAGGATCACTATCATTTACCTTCTATGGAGAAGATTTTGCAGAAATTATGGAGCGTAAAGGTTTTCCATGTTGGATGGGTATTCTGGTTTCAATCAGATTCTGGTCAAGGAATAGGATCAGTTCAAAACAACATTTACAACCAAATGGGGAACATATGCATATCAGAAGATTCCCTTTGGTCTGTCAAATGCAGGCACAACCTTTCAGCACACCATGGAAATTGCCTTTAAAGGTTATATCAATAAGTTCATCTTGGTTTACCTAGATGACATAATTGTCTTCTCAAAGCAGAGCGACGGATCATATGGCGCACTTAGAGAAATTCTTTGAGAGATGCAAATAAATTTGGGTATCTCTTAACCCCAAGAAGTGCAATTTTTCTATGGTGTAGGGAAAGTTTTGGGCCATGTAGTCTCTAAGGATGGAATTGTTATTGATCTTGAGCATATTTCTACCATCCTTTCTCTCTCCTTACCATCGCACAAGAAAGCCTTGTAGTATTTACTAGGTAAAATCAACTTTTTAGGTGTATTCATCCCTAACTTTGTAGGACTAGTTAGGCCCATCACCCTCATGCTCAAGAATGACATAGTCTTCAGATGGAAAACAGAAGGAAAAGAGAGCTTCAACAAGATCAAGTAAGAAATTACTTGTGTGCCAACACTCATCAATCCAGATTATTCCAAGGATTTCATCCTTTATGCTTATGGAGCTAGTATGCAAGTGTTGCTACTATCTTGACATAAGAAAATGAACAAGGATTGGAGAATCCAGTGGCTTTCTTCAGTCAAACATGAAAGATTATGAACTAAAATATAGTCACACAGAGAAACATGTCTTCTCCATCATGCGTGTGCTTAAAATTTCAAAAGTATGCTCACCAAAAATCATATCAAGGTGCTAGTTTCACACTCAAATGTGAGAGACTTCATCATGGGGGCAGAAATCAGCAAGAAAAGAGCAAGGTGGGTGACCAAAATCATGGAGTATGATGTGACTATCAAAACCACAAAGCTTGGTTAGAGGCAACATGCTCTACAAGCAAGATTGTTGAGGATGCACAAAACGAACCTGAGACTTCATTATTTCTAGATGAAGATCTCCCACGTGCATAACCTAAATAGAATAGGGATCCTGACATTGCAGCTAGATGAAGGAAATGGTCACATTCCTTTCCTATGGTGCATATCCTCCTAGATTTAAATAAAGAAAAGAGGTGACATTTGAGGCTATGATATATTCCATATGTATTGATTGATGGCACCCTCTTAAAAATAAATATTGATGGCATGCTACTAAGGTGCATTGATGGTGTGCATATTGATAAA
The DNA here is from genome assembly GCA_019776745.2 of Taxus chinensis. Taxonomy (NCBI): domain Eukaryota; kingdom Viridiplantae; phylum Streptophyta; class Pinopsida; order Cupressales; family Taxaceae; genus Taxus; species Taxus chinensis. The sequence continues at coordinate 163,051,774 of CM034155.1, read as the reverse complement.
GTGTTAGCAGAATTTCATGATGGATTCTCTGGTGGACACTTCTCTACCAAGGCAACAACAATGAAGATAATCAAGGCATGATACTTTTGGCCTACCTTGTTCGCAGACGCACACAATAGGTGGGTCATGAAATGTAAAGAATGCACTTTCTTTGTAGGAAAGAAGAAATTAGCAGTGCTTCCCCTCAGACCAATCCAAGCAGATCATCTTTTTGTACAATGGGGTCTTGACTTCATAGGCATGATCAATCCTCCTTCAAGCGCTAGGCACAAGTGGGTGTTAACAACTACATATTACTTCACCAGATGGACTGAAGTTATCGTGCTCAAGGAATCAACCGAGTTAGTCATCCTTGACTTTCTCGAAGGCATCATAACCAGGTTTGGCATTCCTCAAACCATTATCTCAGATAATGTAAAATCCTTCCTTGGTACTAAAATTTATGATTGGGTGTTAATCCTTGGAATCTACTTGAAGACCTCTTCCAACTACTACCCTCAGGGAAATGGCTTGGTAGAGTCAACAAATAAGAACTTGATCAGAATCATGAAGCAGACAATGAATATCAACTAGAGGTAATGGCATAAAAAGGTCTCATGCACGTGCTCTGGGTTAGACAAAATCATGAAGGAAATAGGTAATTCTCCTTACAAACTTGTTTATGGAAAGGAATAGACTTCATCTATTAAGTTTCCTTCATGAGAGCTTGCCCAACAACTGGAGTTTGAGGGCGCATATAAGAGAGAAATAAGAATGGTAGAGTTGGTGGAACTTGAAGAATTAAGGAACTCATGCCATAATCAAGCTAGAACAACATCAACAATCAACAAAGAAATGGTTTGATAGAAATTCTAGGCCTCAAGCTTTCAAGGTTGGTGACTTAATCTTAAAATTGGATGCTGACAAAGCCAAACCAAGGTGTCATTCAAAGTTTTATGCACTTTGGAGTGGCCCATACATTATCATTTTGTGTAAAGAGGCTAACTCTTTCGAGTTGTCTCACCTTGATGGAGGCACGCTATCAATCCCAATCAATGGGATTTATCTCAAACCCTCATTAAGTCTTTCAGCATCATTGTATATAATTAGTGTAGTTATAATTCCTCCAAGTGTGTTGGGAACACATTGTTTTGTTTGTATATAGTTATTTCTTCTCATGTGCTGTTCAAGCGTGCTCTTCTTTGAGAAATACTTCAAGATTTCAGTTATCTTCCAAGTAGTTTCACCAGTTTTACAGGATTCAGGAAGAGAGTTTAGAAAATTCTTCCAAAGTGACTTCAAGGGTGGATTCTTCAAAGTGGTAGATCAGAATTTCATGTTTCTAAGTAGAAATCCATGCCCAATGGATGCTCTAGGATACTGATCTCCTTCATCTAGTAGGAAAATGGCCCTGAAAGTCACCAAAATTGTTTTCCAAAATAACTCCCCTAGTTATTTTGACAACCTATATCTCCATTCTAAATCTAAGTCTAAACATTACAGGTTGTGCACACTTTGGTTGATCTCTTGGACAATAATTCTTAGCTACATTCCTCACGTGCACCTCCTCGTGCTCTCCATTTTCTTCACACCTTCCATCATCCACTTCTTTCCCTTTCCTCATATCTTCTTTCACTCCTCTTACGTGTGCACTTCCTGGTGCATTCATCTTCCTCTCAGCATATCATTCACCCTTTGCGCATGCCATCAGATTTGTTTTCCAAATTATTTCTAATTTCTTTGCATTCCTGCGTGCCCCCTTTCCTACTTATTTTTTCCGCACATTACCTTGTGATGATCATGCCCTCTGATCCATACTTATCCTCCAACAAGTATTATTTCCATTTTTATCATGCACGTTACATTTTATGCATGCCCTATCCTTACTTTCCTTCGCGTGCATTCTCTCTTTCTTGCTCGCCTGCCCATATTTTGCTATGTGGCATATGTTATACATTGAGTATGTCAAACAATCACCAGTGAGCACACGTGCCACCTATCAAATTGTGCCAATATGGTGTTAAATCCTTGTAACCAGGTAAAGGCTTGACACATGGCTGAAAAATGACAAAATAGTTGATGACATGGGCTACACTCCAAGATCACTCAAGTTCAAATATTGGTATGAGAATAGGTAGGTGAGAAGATGGAAAACATCCCTCACACCATTAATATAGGATCTAATCACTCCAACCACCTAGATTTGATTCAAATCTCACCTCCTTCCTTCTTCCTACATGCCAAATAGACATGGGGAAGTGCATTTGACATATTTGCAGGTGGATTTTTAGGCATTCATTCTTGGTTAGGTGGTTGAAGATTTAAATATGATTTTCCCTCCTCCTCCTCCTCTTCTCTCATTCACTTCATCTATAAATGTAAGAGCATTTCTCATTGTAAAGGGTTGGAATATTTTAGTTTGTATAGGCATTGCCTTGCATTTTTAGTTATAGACCTTTAGATCTAGTCTTTGCATGTGGATATCGGCCTCATACACCATTGTAATCGAATGTACATTTCTGGAAGTAATAGAAGCATTGTTTTTTGGCTATTCTTCTACCTTAACCTGTCTTTATTCTTCTTTCTTACCTCTCTTTTACGTTGTGTGTTTGTTTGTGCCTTTCTCACATCCCTTGTATCTCCTTTTCTAACTGTGTCTCGTGAAACAATTATTAAACTTGTGTTCTGGTTCGTGTTATGCATGTCTAGCCTTATTTTGTGCATTTTCCATCATTTTCACTCAAAGTTGGTCATGTTCATCCCCCTTCTTTCTGGTGCTATCACCTTCTTAGTTTAGTTTTCCCTTTCTGCATATCCTTTTATCCCTAGTCCCTTGGCATGTTTAGCTTAGGATTTCCATTTCAACATTAGGAGTAGCAGTAGCAGTAGAAATAGGTAGAGGAACCAGTGTTTTCTGAGGTCTATCTCAAGTGCACAAGGTCCCACAACTTGGAGACATTCCCATTGTTACCTCCAGGTGCAAGTTTGAGCTCTAACATCGACTTAATCTCAATTGAGTATTAAATCCTTTCACAACATTCAACTATAAAATCAAATTGACACAAATCATTCAAAGGGAATCTAATACTACATATTTAGGGAATGCCTAGGAGATTACAACAAGGCACCCAATTGCTAAATCACTCTTTCTCAAGCACTTTAACTAGCACTAATCCTGCAAACATCCTACACTGCTCCAGTAGGAAATTTGAAAAATCTACATCACACCAAATATCATTTCCAAGTGCTAGAAGTCCTATTGGGGTCTTCATTTCCAAAACACATTGATATGCACATCTTTCACACATTATCAAGTGGGAAACTATGAGGGTTTAATGCCTTTCAAATTGTTACTGCACATGCATTGCATGAGTAACTCATCCCAATAAGACTAATCCCTTTTTATGTCTTAAAGTGAAGAAGAAAAATAAGAATAAGAAGAAGGGTCCCTAATATGTTGCACAAACATGATCACATAATTTACATCATAGAAAGTGAAGTTATAAACATTGAAGAACATAATGTTATAGGCGAGATCTAGCCAAACTCCATAGAGAACAAATCCATCCATCTTGGATAAAGTCACTCCATTGAATTTTTCAATAACATGATACTTCTTCCTCCTCTCACATTCACACTTCTAAATTTTCAAGATAACTAAATACCACTTTACATGTCCTACACACTCTCAAATCATTATCGCTCCATCCTAGTCAAAAATATGTGGAATACCTTCTAACCCTAATTTTGACATACTCAAAGTAGCGCATCTAATCTTTTGAAACTGTCATATTGATCTGGATAATATTTAGGATACATGTATTTGTTTTATTTACCTTAATTATGGTCTTAATTCATCTCTACACAAATTAATATATCTTAATTAGAATAAACCCTAATTTTTCATTACATTTTATTGAACCCTCTTATTTAATAGGTGGTATAGGGATTTTGGATCACCCCTAACGTGTCAAATTTATTTAAATGTGATTGATAAAATACCTCTTTTTCTTATTTTTTATTCAAAACACTAAGTTACTCTTGGATCATTTACATTACCATGCCCATTAATTATCATCCAAGCATTGTTTCTATCTCTCAATTCAAATCCAAGGTGTTACCTATTACTAAATTTATGGAGAGAGCACTTTAAAATCCTCTTATCTCTTCTTCACCCCACATCATAGTCTACTAGAACATCACATAATAATTCAATCTACATGATCAACCACACCACTATACTTAAGGTGTTTGTGGTCAGTGTACGACGTGGTAGACCTCCCAATACAAACCCAATCATCTCTTCAAAACCTAAAGATATGATAGTTCCTATCAAATAATATAAAATCTTGGATCAACTTATTTAATAAACTCAATCTCTTATTTATCTTCTCAATTTGCTTCAAATTTCGGTAGCACATAAGGATATTGTATGCCATATAATCAAAGAGGCCACTATCTTGGATAATGCAGAACCTAAATTTTCTACATCTCTTGTAAACACTTTTAAGGATAGTTCAACTACCACATTTCATTTGATAAAGAGGATTCTCCACCATAACATATTGTAGATCCCAAAATTCCCTTATATATCTAGGTTTAAGTCTTCAACATAATGGTAAAACACACTTTTATTCAAACCAGATTATATTTAAATATATTTAGTAATAATTTATTAACTACAATGGTTCTAAATCCATAACCTCTCAAAAAATATGACACAAAAAAAGGGTTTGAAAATGTTTCTCAACCAATAGTTGGTGTCATTACCTTACTCGTGACTTTAGGTCTTAGGACTATTCCCACAAAATTCCATGTCATGTTATATGATTTAAAATATAATTGTAGACACAAAATTATGTGCTTAGTATTATTACATCACACCTCTAGTATGTCATTATATGCATGATTCCTAAGAAAGAAAAATAGACATTGACAACACTTGTTTTGCTTTACTTTGACATTGTTTTATCTTAACATGCTTTTATTGTCTAGTTTTTTTGGAAATACCCCTTTTCTTTTGGACATCACACAATATGTTACCCAACTTAGTACTTCTTTTTTTATCTTTAAATCTCTCCGGACACTAGTTCCCAGTAGGGACAGGAGCACCTAAGAGCTATTGTCCCCTTCTTTTGTCCCTTTGCCTAGTTTTCTTATGATTCAAATGCCACATAAATTGTTATCTTTTCTTAACTTCTACTTATCACTTTGGGTCAAATTTTAGAGTTGTTAATGGCAAAATTCAAGCAAAGGAATCATACATATACATGACTTACTATTTATTCTAAGGGGAAATAGGAAAACTAGGTAGTTTGAGCTATTACTTGATATCTACTACTTGCGAAAAATGAAAACACGAAGGTTACATTTGTGTGGCATTATTCACTACATGGGAAGGGAAATTCTAAATTCCATCACATACATTCATCTTTGGGCAAAAGTAGTTGTAGCCCATTATCTTGGGGTGACTGGAACAATGGAAACCTAGATTCAAGGGACATGATTCCATCACACACACAAAGAAATACATTAAGTATGAAATGTAGTGCAACTCTTAGTGAGAATCACATTGGGGTGACTATCGAGGTCAATCTGACTCAAGCATATACCTAATTTATTCCATATAATGTGTGTTTAAGCCTTGCGCAAGTAGTTAGGGTTTGTTTTATAGGAACATGAGTGATAGAAAAAACCTATAGTGAAGTCAAAGTGAAATCAAGTGAAGTGAAGGTGATATGATCACTCCCTGAAAGAACCATATCCAGACTCACTGCCAAGACACTAGCACATATTCATGTCTTGTTATGGGTGATTCTTTCCATCATACATGTAGATCATTGTCTTCTAGATGGAGCATATACAATCTAGATTGATATTTTTCCATCATATTTCCAGCCCAAATCCAATACAGATAGCAAGTTATTAGCTAATTCACTCTCATTCTAGTGTTGATTACACTTTCTTGTCATTATGTGATATATCTTGTGTGTCTCTGATATTATCTTATTGATCTCAGTCCTCTTATTAATATTTAATTTTTTTAAATCAATAATCTCCATTTTTGATGACCATAGATTCATGCCATGGGATTGGTACCATCCACATTACACTAATGGCTCAAATATATGCATGATGGATATGAATAATCATGCCTTACAAAAAATGACCCTTTCAAATAATGTCAACTAATGGAATCTATTACCACTATATCTTGTAGACAATTGTATCTCAACCTCCTTTACAACTACCTGCATCACATATTCTAATTCAAATAATCAATGAACTCAAATTGAAGGAGACTAAAGCTAATATTATATTATCTAATGATAATACGACTAAAGTACAAAATCCACCACCTATTAGCAAGCCATATATAGAGAAACACTAGAATGACGACTTTAATGATGAAGAATAAGTTCATATTGATATAGATAACATGTTAGAAAAACTTAGGTTTATCTTGTCAAACTTGGAGAATATCATAATGATTCTTATTGATTTGACATAATCCAATTATACAGTTTATCCCCAAAGTAGAAATATTCTTGTGAGACAAATTCACCTATTAATAACGTTGAGAACAATCATGTTATGGTTATTACTTGATCACATGCATGACGTAAAAGTAACATGAAATTTTCCAATGATATCATTCCCATGGTTGTACTACTAAGAGAAAAAAACACTAATAAATTTTCAACACACCTTCTTCTTCCATGATGATAGCCATTAAGTTAAATCTAATACCTACTATATAATCCCATCTATCACATTATTATTCTTTCCCCACACATAAAATAATGACTCCATCATAGAATTACATGCATGACCCATTGAGGACACCATCTGGCCCTTGGATGGAATCTAAAGTGTCATCTATACATTTTATTGTTGGACATCTTATATTTAGAGGCTATTTTTTTATTTTGATGCCCCTAATACTTCTATTTTCCTGAAACTTGACACATTTGCCACCCTATCCACATTGGTCCTCTACCCTATATGAAAATTTAGTTGTACACATACCCCCTTGCACATAGAAATATGCGTGTACATGCACATTATAGCACCTATATCATTTGTTTCACATTATCTAGTTCTTAACTTGGTCATTGCTTAATGATGCAAAACAATTCATGGGTTTGATGTGATTCTTGAGGGATCAATTATTACCCAAGAACCCATTTTTATTTATTCATTCTCTCTTTCCATTTCCATGTGTCCATTATCATCAATTTTACATTTGATGTCTACCATTCTAAAAATTTAAAACAATATAACATTATGAAAAATAAAAAATCAGGACCTACATGAGGCAAGCTCGACCCTTGCCTAACTTTGAGCATTTTGATCATTCAAATTTAAAACTCTACACTAATTTAATGTTCACAATTTATACAATAAATTAATCAGTAAAACCCATGGACATTATACACATTACCAACCCATAGGCATGAGCATGATAGGAGGAATTTGACATATTTATCCTACTTTGATCACATCTTTAGAACCTTCCAACTTATTACAACCTTCTTTAATGGGAGATGCATACCACATTGGGTGCATACATACATCGAGGGAATATATACATCCAATTTTTCACAATCACATATCTCTACACTAGTCCATATCATTCAAATTTAACATTCTACACTAATTTAACATTCACACTTTATATAATGATTTTTTCAGTACAACCCATGGACATGATACACATTACCACCTTAGAGGCATGACCACTATAGGAGTAATTTTAAATGTTGAGCCTACTCTGATCACATCTTTATAACCTTATAACTTATTACAACCTTCTATCATGGAGGATACCTACTACATTCGGTGCATACATACATTGAGGGAATCTATACATCTAATTATCTCACAATCACATATCTCTACACTAGTCCATTGTGTGTACCATACTACTTTAATACTCATTATACATGTTATATCATAATTTATATGGTTATCATTGGGGGATACCTACCACATCGGGTGCATATATACATTGAGGGAATCTATACATCTGATTTTCTCACAATCACATATCTCTACACTAGTCCATTGTGTGTACTATACTACTTTAATACTCAATATACATGTTATATCATATGTTATCTGGTTATCACATTGACTTGATTATGACCCCTACTTGTTTTATCATATTATTCTTATTTTTTAACTACTATTAGCCATAAGATCCTTTTTTAGATATAATTGGTTGTTTACACCATTCTAATTTCTTACACACTAATGATTTCTTACACCATTATTCTCTCACACTACATTATTTACTGTCATCATTGATTTATTCGTGACATTGATTGATTTAAATTCTCTATGCTCTTTTGTGTTACATTCAATATTTCTTTCTCTCATTATTATATATATAATTATGTGTTACATGTTTTGATTTTTGTGTGACATTCATTTACTTGTCTGATATGTGATATTACATGTTGTACTATGTTATTTTTATATGACAATGATTGATTTCACTACATTGTGCTCTTCTACATTATATTCTCTTATTGTTTTATGAAATTGATTAAAATGATTGCTTTGTGTAATTTTGTGAATACTATGCAATATTTTTTCTTTATTACTTTAGAAAATTGTTTGAGTTATGTTATTGTTTGCTTTATTTATATGTGCACTTGTGTGCTACTTTATTTGTTTTCTATGTGAATGAATGCTATATGTTGTATTTTCTTAGCACACTTGTATGCTCTATGATATTTTTCTCATATACTATGGATATTTATGTATGATTTTCATTGCTTGTTTTTTCGTTCAATATAGGGACATACTACCCACCTTGCTTATTATGATATATGACTAGATATATCATTTAGAATAGAACAAACATCCTATTATACAATACTTGTTACATCTCGGTTAGGATCAAAAGTCCAATGACATTTTACTTGCTTAATTTAGTTATTATTGTTAGATACAAATTGTATTGACATACTTATCTTATGACATACATTGCTTTCATACACACTATTTTTTGTACACATTGATTAAAAGACATAGATTATTCACATACTTATTTGTCACACATTTCATGATTGCATTTTTGGCTCTAAAACCTTTTCTTGATTTACACTATGATAATTACTTGTTGGCATCACTTCTTACACATTGTGTTATAGCATCATGTGTAGACACAAATTCAAACACTTGGGTACATTTATAGGTCTTTATCACATGCATTGTATTCATATGTTTCCTAAGGGAAAAATGTGGTAATTGATCGCTATATTTGGCCTCTTATGATCCTCTTTGGTCTCCTTCTTGGCCTTACACACCCTACTTCCCAGTCTGACCTTCGATACTTCACCTTTTTTGGCTCTAGACACTAACACCTAGCCATGATGTCAGCACCCAGGTTCCCTCATCCCCTCTGGGTGCCCTAGACCTCTTTGTATCTTGCTCGCTCCTTTTGGGTCCTTTCTAGCTGTTGGGCATCCTCATATCTCAGGGGTCGGCCTTTTAGTGATCAATTAAAAAATTCAAACAAGGGAAGTATATAAATACAATGTTCTGGGACCAAATTAAGGGACCAAGACCTAAGCATCTACTATCACCACCTATGGTTGCATTCATAAGCATCTGAAGAGCATCATTACATCCATCTAGCTTCATCCAAGGGACAAGAGCTAGATATTTTTCATACATTTCATAGGAGGGGAAGTTCATTTTTCCATGCACACATCTATCTACATATTTTACATCTAGCTACTTTCTCGTTATCAAGTGCAACGCTCACAAAATCAACCTAGGGAACAATTCTGCACACACACACATATAACTACATTAGTTCTGAGATGTAGTGCAAAAATCAGTCGTAAGATCACTTATTTGACAGCTAAGGACAATTTGAACCCTCATTTGTAATATTTTCTTTGTGGGATTGGATGTGCATTTGAGGATTTTTCATGTGGTCTTCTTTATGACAAGCTACCAGTGACATCGGTGATCATTATGTGAAATTATAGTGACAGGTAGCGATGGTTTCAGATAACTTAACAACCCTGTGAAATTCATTTCTAGAACTCCGGTGCAAACCCTTATGCCTAGAGAGGGATCCTAATGCCAAAGTGCCACAATACCAGTCCAGGTGCCTTGGTCCTTGCTTCTCCTACACTTTTACATTTTCTAGGCTAGATTGCGACATCTTACACTTCGGTTTTCTCAATCTTCCACTTTTGCACACCTTCAAGAATATTTGTGAAATCAACTAAATGATCTAACTTTTCATTGCACTTAGGGTTTCAATTCATATTTCTTATTTCTTGTGTCAGTTTATGTATTTTACTTATTTATTTTCGTTGTGACTCTAAAATAGCCTATCTAGGGTTTAAACAAAAAACTTATTTTTGTTAAATCATTTGGTGAACCCATCCTCTTCAAGCACCTTTAGGGTCTTTTTTCATTGTCTCTTGCACTCTTCTAAGTGATTTAATATAATCTGAATATTTTATTTAAATATAAATGTATAGCTATGACATAAATGATATACAATAAAATATGTATGTTAAATAATTTATTTGATTTTATCAATAAAATGAAATGAGAGGGATAAGGTACTAACCTTGATTTTTCTTACCTCGTAGTGATCTGGAACTGAGTAATATGGTGAAACAAAATAATAGACCGTTGCAACGAACCACAAAAAAATGTAGCATACATGGAACTGGCTAGACTGAGGGGCCTAAAGAGGGATGGGGGCGCCCACGGGCACCTTGGTCTACAGAAAAGGTCGAAACCTAGTTCCAATATAACCGCTAGAGTTTTGCACTTGTTCTCCTTTTTTTGTGTGTATATCGCACTTGGATCACTGAGGTACCTATAAATATGTAATGAATAACGCACTTGTAAAACCCTCAAATTGACATCAAATCCTAAAAAAAAGATGCAAAATGAGGGGTTGGACTGTCCTCAACTGCCACAATGGTGGACTTACAATTGAGCGTTGCACTACATCTAAGACCTAATGTAGTTATGTGTGAAATAGTGCTCCTAGGTTGCACTCACGCCACTTACACCAATATATCAGGGAATAACTAAAGAAAAATACAAATGTGTAGATGGAATATAATAGACTCCCCTTCCTATGCAGTGTGTATGTAGAGTAATGGCCCAAATGCAACCCCTTTCTCTATGTATATAGTTATCCCTTGATAATAATATTTCATATAATGGTATGTATATTGTGTTTATATAGGGATCTCTTGTTCGTATTTTAACACTAATGACCTGACATGTCAACTAGTACCTTGGGAGATGAGAGGGAAAACCAAAAATACCAACCTCAAATACCAAAAATAAGATAAAAAAAATAAAGATGACATGGGCAATCAGGATGGACAGGAGCACATGGCGATACTTCCCAGACCTTGGTGTTAGTGTCTAGAAAAAAGTGATGAGAAATGAGTGATAACTTATAGACAGCAATCCCTATGACTTGACCAGAACTGTGCGTATGAGTGACAAATGTGAAATATAATAAAATATATACCAACAATACAAATTGATAGACTATGGAATGGGTCATAAGTGAATACTTTTCTTACGCAAAATCCATATATAAAACAACATACTTGATAGTATATTAATAGTAGTAAGTGTGGCATTTTATGTTTACATTTTCCCCCACTTTATGTTGGTGAGCAAAATCTTGGTAACATAAAGTAGACAAAGATGCATACTTGAGAATTCTGGAGAATCCCATGTAGCTAAAGTACACAAAGAGTGCAGTAGAAGTACATGTTGAGTCAGAACATTAAACGAAATAGATGATGTATATTAATGATTTATTGGAGATTGGGTGATTTTATCGTTAATGGAGATGTAATGGGAAAGGGAGTGATCAATTCCTAACTTGATTGTGTGTGTGTATGTGCAAAAAAATAATGATTTGGGTGGCATGCTTCCAGAGGAAGGGTGTAGGGAGAGAATTCTAGTGTCTCTCCAACTTTAACCACATCCTCAAAAGATCTAGTCACTGCAAATGGACACAGGTCAAATTTTGTTGATTTTGGATCTAATTTTTGATCAAACGTGATAACCCATATAGGATAAGTCTAGGAAAGGCAATGCCATCTCATTACACCCACTCCACGGGAGCCAAAAATATGTATTTCTTCCATGTTAGGTCATCTAGAAGTAGTTGCAGAATGTAAAGTAATTTCCCATGTTAGGTCATCTAGGAACACGATGATGTAACTCTAGAGATAGGTCATTTAGGAGTATAAATGCGTTGTGTGATGTCGATTTGATGAATGTTCTAGTGAAATTTGTATTGTTGGGAGTTGAATGTGTGTGATTGATTGATTAGTTGATTACTCATGGAGAAATTTTATTTTTGTTGCCCCCCAGGTTAGGTCACTAGGGGGAATGGCTAAAAAGTGATGTGATATGTTATACAGTGTATGAGAAAGTATTTGATAATGGTGGATTTTGAGTGTAGATAAATCATGTAGTGGTGTAAAGGGGGATTATAGGATGACCCCAATTACATGCCCCCCTTTTGGAAAAAGTGGGAGTGATGATGAGAATGAACGTTAAGCCAAAAGTAATCACGTAATGATATAATGATGAGTATATGATGGATATCACAAAAGTTTATGTATATTAAATGTAAATGATGGTGAATATGAATAGAATGTGTTTGAAATTTGCATGTTATGGTAGTAAGTGTAATTCTAAAGAGAATTCCACAAACAAGACATAAATAGGAGTAGGTATACTTACGATATGATCGAAACCATGGGATGTGAATTAGTTGAGGGAATGAACGTGGTGAATGACCATAGTAAAGTGAAATAATGGAAATTTACTATAAATGTAGTGCAAAAATTTAATAAGCAACTTAGTTGTCTTTTGTGTAAGTATGATAGTGAGATCTGAATGTGTGAGTATGCCGCAAGTTAGAGCAGCGCATCTGAGTCAATTCGAGATGGTGGCGAAGGCTGTGGTGTCGTGTATGACGGAGGAGTTAGTAAACATGATTTTTGTTTCAAAAAATGTAGTGATAGTAACCATTTTCAATGATTTTTTTGTGAAATTTATATTTTTGATTTTCTCAGTGTTCTGGACCTAGGCAAGAGCGGTGAAGGTGCTAGTGACCTTTGGGAAAGGAGCACCCATACATGAGCGCTAGTGTCCTACTCCTGGGTGAACCTTCCCTTATTCTAGGCACCCATGTCTAGAGAATGTGAGTTGAGTCTCGAGTGATGTGAAATTTAGTGTGTGTTGATGTTGTAGGTGAGTATGTTTGTATATGGATAATACTCGAATGTTGTGTTTATTGTTGTTTTGTGGTGTATAGAAGGATATCCATTCCAGAGAGTTTTGTGGAGACCGCCATTTCAGTACATTTCTCGGATTGGGGTTGTCAGATGATGAGTGGGAGGTTATGGACCGTGTCATCCTACGACACATAACGAGGATGGGGGATGTGCCCCATACTATATTGATGCTTACATCTCCATGCGAGAGGTGGTCTTTAGATACGTGTACTTTTGGTTACCTACAAAGGAGGTGAAAGTCACATTAGAGGATGTATCGCATACTGCGATTACCTATTATTGGCGAGAGGGTAGAAGTTATGGAAGTGGATTATATACAAAGACAGATGAGGGTCGTTAGATTTTCTTTTATGGGGACTCGATTTCCTACCGAGGCTCATATTAGTCTAGATGTTATTTTGAGATTGTGGAAGTTTATTTTCGTGATTATAATTTCGTTGATTGCAATAGAGGGTGGTGGTGTAGGCATCTTATATAAGATGCATGATCTCTACCGCTGGATAGAGGAGAAGAGTACTAGGTATGCCTAGGCACGATTTGTATTGGTCCATTTGTACAAGGATATATGTAGGTTCACACAAGAGGAGCATGGGGATGGTATAAGAGCTCCAACATTGTTGCATTTATGGGCCTATGAGCATAGTATAGTATTGAGGCAAGTCAGTGGGACACAACGAGAATTTTTCTATACCAAATATATTTTCACGTAGGTGGGTTGGTGTACAAGGCAGGAAGATGGACACAAATACCTATAGAGCTATGATAGATCATATGGGGTGAGATACAACTATATGGAGGCCATATCGAGACTATGTAGGATAGCTAGAGGATGTAGTAGAGATGCAATATGTGCGTCGTACTATGTGGTTAGAGGATCGATTTCCAAGCATGTCTGAGTTGTTTCAGGTCAAGTGCATATCACGATAGTTTGGCATAGCCTAGGACGTGAACCCAGAGCCATATGTATCGGTTAGACATATTAGGGCACCTTAGAGGGCTTAATCAAGAACAAGGCCCACATTAGGGCATATAGTACCTCTAGGGCTAGATGAGGAAGATGTGGTGATACAACTGATAGATACAGACGATGCAGGGTGTACATAGGCATACCATGCATGGTGGTCCTCACATCGATGGGTAAAAGAGTTTCCAGTCTTGGTGGATGTGGCATGATTACCACTAGGAGGAGTAGTAGGGGGAAACCACATGCCCCCGATGGAGTAGCAGTGGCAGTACCAAAGCGTGAATATTTGTATAGTTATGTTATATGATTTATTACTTTGTTATGTAATGACCACTGTTTTCTAATGTGTTGTTTTGATGGTTGTAGCGGATGTGTATTAGTCATTGATTGTGGACACATATATCTGCACATTGACGAGGAATGTGCCTATCGACATACTTGCGAGCATAGGCATGTTATAATGTGTGGATGATATTGCGGGTAAGAATGCCCATTTGTTTGAGCTAGTGGCGATAGCAGTAGCTATGTGTACCATGTTGTTGAGCGAGAGGCATGAAGTGAAAGAGGAGACACGACAAGCTAGACAGGCCGAGGGTTGTGGTCGTCTAGCACAAGATGTACTTTCTCATTTTTTTGAGCTACAGAGTCACTTTGCGGAGAATTCGATGGAGAATACCCTACTACGTAGACAAAAAGGGAGATATAGGGGTCACAATCAACAGTGCAGGGTGAGTGGCGAGGTGTCTAGTTTTAGATTCCTTACATTTGTAGATAGTGATATTGATGATGAGATTTGATAAAAATTTTATGTTTTGATGTAGGGGAGTTGTCCCCCAATGATAGGGTTTGTTGTAACTATGATTTTGATCGATATAGATATGGATCGTTGAAATATGTTGTTATATTTGAGGTTTATTGACTGTGTTATGTGATTATTTGGTGTTAATGTATGATGTGTTTATTATTTTTATTATATTCAATGTGTGATATTGTGATGATTGGGATCCGTATGTTAATATATGATGTATAGAGGATTGTCGTTATATTGGATGTTTTGATATTGCAAAGATTGTGTTGGTAATTTGATTTGGCAATGTATAGTTGTTGTTGATGATGATATAATGTATATGATGATAGATAACGTACGTGTAATGGTTGAAATGATGAAAAAGTGGATTGTGTATATGAATAACAATGTTACGAATGATAAAATAAAAATGAAAGATGTGAAAAGTTATGATCATAATATTGTAGTGAAACGTGTTTTAGTATGATGATGAAGGGGGAGAATAATAGCAATGCCCCCCAATGTACAGGTGATAAGGTTCATTGATATAACACCCCTTGGCAGTCAAGAATGAACCGTAAAGAAAGAGTGCGTCATCGGGAAATGATTCAAAAATGTGCGCTAAATGAGTTGATAAAGCGCGCAAAGAGAGATTCTTATTGTAACTGATCCCTCAACAGTCATGTAAGAACTGTAAGAACATGAGTGCGTCATCAGAGGGTAAGGTGATAGAAATCACATACCAAAGACCAAGCCAATGTGAAACCATAGAAGCATGTGGAATGAAAGAAGTATGACTGTATGAGCCAAACTGAATGTCATGTGGAGCGACGCCGATGATGGGTGAAGAGGTGATGGGAAGCAAAAATACAGAGGGTTATAGATGTCATGTGAAGAGATAGAGAGCGTGCATGAGTAATGACTTGTGGTGGTGGATGGACAATGACCTTAGAATTAGTTAAAATATATAACTCAACCAGAGTAACAATGTACCTACGAGGGAGTGGAGATATAGACTGCTCATGTGAGTGAAAGCCAAAGGATATGATGCCCTTATCTTCTAATTTTTGCAAACGATCATGAAGGGCATAACAATCATTGTACATATGGCCATTGATATGGTGATAATTGCAGTAAAGTTTATCATGTGGATGTTGCAAGCGATATGGTGGATGGTGTTGATTAGAAGGTAAGGGGATTAAATACCTATTAAGTTATGTACGCAATACATCATGGGGTCTAGCATGATGATATAAATGTAATAGTTCTCATGAAATAGGAGGAGTCTGATGTGTAGCCTCACATGGGGAAGGAGATGGAGGACATGCAGGTAATAGAGTAGACTAAACATGTTTGCGAGGTGGAGGAGATGGAGACTGTGAAGGATGCTCAACATATGGGAGCAGAGAAGAACTATATGATGCAGTAGTAGTGGAAATATGAGGACCTATAACATGTGTAGCAATGAGATATTATTCTAATTTAATGAATCTATAGCATAAAAGCGTGATTGATTCACATGTGTCATATTGCAATCGTTGTTTTAAGGGAGGAATCAACTGCGACAGAAGATAAATTATTTCTATAATTCAATAGGATAGAAGACTAGTTGGTGCATACAAGCATCAAATTGTAATATGTAAGAAATGATATGTTTTGTTTTTCCCTAATGTAAGGTAGGTAGATGATCATATGTGACTCTAAGACCGTTGTTGACTATGAATCAACGAAAAAAAGCTTTTTCCATATCATAATAAGTACTAATAGATCCAAAGGGTATATGTGTGTACCATTGGAGAGAGTCTTCTATGATACTATGGTGAATGGCTTGTAAGTAATAATCGATCATTGGAATATGAATCCATAGCCATATGAATAATTCTTGAGATGTAAGTATACGGATTTACTGTACCATCAAAACATGAAAATGTAGGTATAAGAAAATCCTTAGGAAATGTTGAGTTGTTAATCTTTTTGGGAATAGGATATCCTGTGCAATGAATTATTATCAATGGAAATCACAATAGGCTTTGCTTTCTAATGTGATGTTATTGTACTTGATACTTGTAAGTGACCAACAGTATGCACGAGGGACAAGATATCCTGTGAAGGGATAACAAAGGATGGTAATAATGTGTTAAGCGGTTGTAATTTTTCATTATGAGTAATCATAGGAATATCAAGAGGAGACATAGGAGATTTTCATGCTAAGGGAACACTAGATATGGGTGCTGAATAAGTAATAGATGCTGAAGGAAATGGAGCATCCGTATAAGCATTTAGTAGGACTAGCATTGGAAACATTCATAGGAGATGGAGATGAGATGGTAGGTTGAGATAGACTAATAGAAGGAGACTGAAGTGGTAGGAAGAGATTAAATAATAGGAAGACATGAACTAATAGGAGGAGATGAATTAAAGGAAGGAGATTAATTAATAAAAGGAGAATACCCCTGCATGTTATTAGATAAAACCTCATAATATGATGATAGTGGAGTGGGGGACTCACACTCAGCAATATGTAAAGAAGTTGAATCATGACTATCAATTGTGTCATCAAAATCGAAACAAATATTCAGATAGAAGAATATTGTTAAGTGTATCATCGACATAGAATGAAGTAGTAAGAAGACTAGCATTTTCAGAAATAGGGGAGGCATGAGATGTATCTAGAGTATCATCATGACTAGTATGAGAATCATCAGGCACATGTTTATTATTATCAAGACCAAATATGAAATTAATAATATCATCCAAGTTTTAGTTAGAAATTAAAGAAGGAGGGTTGCAACTAACTGTATAACAAGTTGTGCAACGAGTAAAACTCATCAGATAAAAAACAATGCTAATATTAGAATTGTCAAAGCTAGTAGGTATATGACATTCATTACCTAAGAGTTATTGGTGAGTATCATCTGAATTACTAACATCACGATATAGGGCAGCAAGCTCAACCATGGTTGCTTCATCATAGATAGGATTGAAACTCACATGAGGCATGACTTTTCGAGAAGGTGAAGAAGTATCCTTAGCCAATAGGTTTTTGTAGTGGATCCTAGGGAAAATAGTTCTAATCTATGGGTTCACCAAAATGATTTAATAAAATTTGAATATTTTATTTAAATCTAAATGTAAAACTATGACATAAATGATCTACGATAAAATATGAATTCTAAATAATTTGTTTGATTTTATCAATAAAAAGAAATGAGACTGATAAGGTACTAACCTTGATTTTTCTTACCTCGCAGTGACCCGAAACTTAGTAATATGGTGAAATAGAATAATATATCGTCACAAAGAACCATAGAAAATGCAGCAGAGGTGGATCTGGCTAGACTGGGGCACCTGGAGAGGGATGGGGGCACATGTAGGCACCCTAGTATATAGAAAAGGTCAAAACCTGGTTCTGATATGGCCGGTAGGGTTTCACACTTGTTCACCTTTTTTCATATGTATGTCACACTTGGTTCACCGAGGTACCTAAAAATCTGTAAAGAAGAAAGCACATAATAAACCCTTAAATAGACAACAAATCCTAAAAAATAAAGATGCAAAATGAGGGGTCGGACTATCCTCAACCACCACAATGGTGAACTTACAACTGAGCAATGCACTACATCTCAAACCCAATGTAGTTATGTGTTCTTGTGTGTGGAATAGTGCTCCTAGCTTTCCCTCGCGCCAATGACACTAAGATAGCAAGAAATAGCTAGATAAAAATGTAAATGTGTTGATGGGATAGAGTAGACTCCCCTTCTTATGTAGTGTGTATGCAGAGTAATTACCCAAATGTAGTCCCTTTCTCTATGTAGATAGCTAGACCTTGATAAGAATAGTCTATCCATATAATGGTATGTATGTTGTGTTTATATAGGGATCTCTTGTTCAAATTTTAACACTAATGACCCACCATGTCGACTAGTACTTTGGGAGATGAGAGGGAAAACTGAAAAGACCGACCTCAAATGCAAAAAATAAGATCAAACATAAAGAGGATAGGGGTGCCTAGGATGGACAAGAGTGCTTGGAACTACTATCTAGACATGGGCACTAGTGTCCAGAGACAAGTGAAAACAAATGAGTTATAACTAACAACCAAGGATCCCTGTGACCTGACTTGGACTGTGTGTATGAGTGACAAGTGTGAAAGATAAAAGTAAATAAAGACCAACAAGATAGACGAATGGACTATGGAATGGGTCATCAGTGAATAATTTTCTTATGCGAGATCCTTATATAAAACAACATAGTGGATAGTTTAATAATAGTAGTAGGTGTGTGATTTTGTGTTTACACTAAGATCCTCTCATCATGGATATTTATTTTCATGATTTCCTACCCATCCATCCTAAATTAAGATCTAAAATCATTACTCTCTTGGCTACTACTCGTGTTTCTTCTCATATTCATCTAGAAATAGTTTATAACACATTTTTAGATGCATTTTCTTAGCACATTTCTTTCCCATATAATCCTCATGTTGAGCTTACTGTTTTTGATAATGATCTACCTTTATACATAATGATTCGCATCAATGATGTGGGTGTCAAAAAAACTATAGTCAATAATGGATCTGAGCTCAATCTGTACACTTTGTTGTTTATTGAGGTTGTGGATTTTTCTTCTACTCGTGTCATTCCTTCATCTATTTTTATTCACACATATGACGGGTTCGTTCGTCAATGCATAGGCCATATCACTTTACTTATCACTGTCGGGCCAAAAACCCTTCATACATTTTCCTTTGACATTGACTTCCCAACTCAATATAATTGATTACTTGGTAGACCGTGGCTTCATGCCATGTAATCCATCCCCTCTATGGTACATCAATGTGTTAAATTATTACATGGGGGTGTCAAATATACTATCACTAGGGATCGTGAACCATTCAAATATTACAACCAAAATCCAACCACTACACTCACTACTTTACAATCTGTTACTACTAATGACCCACAACCTATGGATTATCCGCCTCACTTGTCACCACTTAAGGTGTTATTTTAATGTTATATATTGTCCCATCTGTATCATTTCCCCCCTTTTCTTCTAAAAATTCTATGGTACTTTATCCGAGGCCTATCTAAGTATCGAATGTCGTTCCACCTTCTTCATCTTTTCATATGCCACCAATGTTGGCACATCCTCCATTTACATGTACATTTTTCATGAATGATTATTATTGAAAACATATTCCATTTGATCCTACTTACAACGAAACTATATGTATACATGATGGATTGACTCGATTAGGCTTTAAATTCGATGATCTCTATCCTCCAACCCATGATCCTCTTCTTTATAATGGTTTTATCCTCATTACTATTGCTTATGGTATTTGTATCTTTCACCTCACAGTATTTCTTACATGAGCTCCCCGCACTTCTCCACTTACACTTGGGAAATCTTGGCTTGACTATATTGGGGTCACTTTAGACCCTGATTATATTGATATCTCATTTCCTATGCCCTTTGGCAGTGTGTTCATTTACAATTATTTATTTCTTTTCTATACACAAAATGTCACTCGATGGTATGCACATGGTTGTGCATTACCCCCTTTCACTGATGAAGAATATGTTATGGGAATGTACTATTTATGCCTCAATTTTTATTTACTTGATCAACCTGATACTATTGCTTACCAAGGTTCTTATGCATCTCCATTTGGATTTGAATATGACAACGATGATATTCAAAATGATATTTCATGATCTTACTCTTCATCATGCGCTTGGGGTGCATCCTACTCATTTCCCCCACCCTCTCCTTACATCACTAAGTGTCCATCATTTCTATAGTCACATTCTATACCTCATCCTTCACATTTCTAGACATTCATCTTGCATAATTTGATACACTACTTGTATCGTCATTTCCCTATGATGCACTCTTGTGTTAAGGTTCAAACTTGACTATTAAGGGAATACTATATACATGAACCTCACATGCTACACACTTCACACATTGCAAATCTACAACATCTTCCTCTTACTTTTCAATTTCTGCACCTATGCATTCTACACATTTGGTGTTGTACACTACGCATTCTCACACTCGACACATTCACAACACATATTTATAGTGTTTCATTCTCAAACTACACACTACCAATCTACATCATTCTAGAACATTATTTTTGCATATCATACTACTCTATTCTACATTCTACGCTTCATGATCAAACATTTTTAGCACATATCTTCACTACCCGAAGATGCACTCTAGTCTTGTGGTTCATACTCAACTATTGAGGGTCTAAATCTGAATCTAACCTCGCTTAATCACACTTGCATCATTATACATTTCAATGCTTTGTCTTCACAATCAATCTTGTCAACATCTCATTCAATATTTCTAGCACACAATGCTATCTTACTCTGCAATTCATGCTTCACATTTGACAATTGATATTTTACAATGTATTATTCAATCTTTCCAATATCTACGCATCATAATCTATAATCTACGCTTTTCACTCTATTGATTGGATTTTCTATCATCCAACGGATCATTCAACCCATTTCCCGATGATGCACTCCTTTTCTAGGGTTTATTCTTGACAGCTGAGGGGGTATTTTATAAATGAACCTCCTTTCAATCGTGCATACACACTTAGGAGGCATGCTTCCCCTATCACATTCACAGTGCATACCATTCCATTCACACTCATAACATGTTACATATCTTGGTTGCACATAGTTCTTACTAGATTATACTCCCATGTACATTTTGCTTATTATGCTAGTCGGATAAATTGTATGTCAATATATTTATCATACACACATGCGTGTTCACTGGCTCTCTAGTTGTGATCGCAGAATCTACACATATTATTACATGCAGTAGGGATTCTTGGTGCAATACCTTATACCAATCCCACAATGGCTCTTGAGGGCATCCAAATTCATACACACTTTCAGGTTCTACTTTTTCATTTCATACTACGTATTTCTACTATCACACTACTATATCAGAGCATACATTCTTTGACATACTTTATATTATTATTACACGTTAATGGGTTCTTCCTATGCAAAAATTTCCTTGCAGGAACCTTTTTCCACCATGATTGCCTCATTTTTTTATTACTCTTATTTGTCATTGTTTTCAATTGTATGCCATTATTTGCAAGATTTTCCTTATGCTTTGTCTTTTGTGCACATTGTATGCTTCTGGTCACTGCTGCCTTAATTTTCTTGTGACATCGTGAGTGATGTCCCATGTTTGCAACCCACTTTTCACGGTTTACATTGTCTTCTTGCTTGTTAGCTTACATTTTTTTTCTATATACATGTTTGTTTACACTAACACTTGTCGTCTTGCCACTGTTTGCATGTGCCTTTAGTTGTACTAAGCACATTCCATTCTACATGTCAATGTCAATTCAACATGGGGTCCTCTTTTGGGCTGCATCCTCCTAGCAACATCGCATGCCCCCCAAATGAGGGGGGCATCTATTGGGTGAATCAGTCATCCCATTCAGTAGTGCACATATACAGTTCAACATAGAGACAACACAGTCTATAGTCTCAGACAGGGATCAAAATCAAATCTGGGTCCTTATGTTAGCACAGACATTAGCACCCAAAATCATACTTGGGTGCCTAAGCGATTCTTTCCCTTCCTAGGCTCCTGAGACTAGGGGTAGATACACAGTTTTCCCGTTTTGGCATAGTTCACAATAATTTACACATCATATTTATAGGATAGTTACAGTCCTTAGCACTCAACACACATGCATTACACCTTCTTGTAGACACAAAATCATGCAGTTTAGACATTATTTAGTCCCATTTGCATACTACTATTTAGAAGGTTTTTGAGTGAAGAAAGTACTAGTTAACCCCCGTCTTTTTGCCATCTTACTTTATTTTATTTTGTCATTTCTGAACTTTTGCATCTACATGCCCAGTCCCTTTCCAGGCGCTCCAATCCAGAGAATCAATCATGTTCCATCCTTTTTGAGGCTTCGACACAGTTGTCTCTACTTCCAGATTATTATTTTTATTATGCGACATATTCCAATAAGCTCTTCAAATCAGATAATTCACTTTCATACTTCTATTGCATATTATGGTTTCTACTTTCATTAGATTAGTTATTTGGGTCATTTTTCATACTTGTTCATTGCATTCATTTTACTATATTTACATGTTGTTCTAGATTAGATTAACTACAAATTATCCTAAATTTTTGTTAATCATTTTGGTGAATCCCACGTTTCAACACTTCCTTTTAACCATGTCATATCCTTATCAAGTTATAACTCAATCTTCTTATCCTACCTTTTCACCAACTAAGGTCTCACGCATAATTACTACTGCTTCTGATTTCATGCATGTGCACACCCAACATCCTTCTCTCTTTGTCAAACCTAGTGTTGATCCATCCATCAATGTATTTACTACTCATCCTACTCCACCTAGGGTTCCACCCACATCTACCCCTCCACCCATTACTTGGGAAACTCCTTCCACTGCTTCTAAGGGATATCACATCATTGAACAACTTAAAAATGTTCCCGTTAAGATATCTCTTTATGACTTGTTGTGTAATGCACCAGATTGTTGTACCACGCTAGAAGCTTCCCTTCGTGTCATTCATATTGAAAGTGATAATTCCGTAGTAGCCTTTACACATCTCATACACTCCCTTCATAATATACCACATGATATATCTTTCATTGATGAGGATTTGTCACCTTTTGCTAAAAGCAATATGTGTGCTCCTTTGCTCATTACTGTCGTTATTAGCACTACTTGCATTAAATGAGTCCTCATTGATAATGGATCAACTATCAATTTATGTGCTCATTCTCTTTTAAATAAATTGGGTATTAACGATACTTTAAGTTTTAATAAATCTACCCTCATTTGCGGTTATGAATTTACCACTCAATCATGCATGGGAACTATCTCATTACATTTTCGGGCTGGGCCTAAGACTGTTCTCACTAAGTTCTATGTTATCAATTCCTCTTTTAAGTTTAATCTCTTGTTAGGTAGGCCTTGGATTCACACAATGCACACAGTTCCATCTACTCTTCATCATTGTGTCAAGTTCTTGGAGGATGGCTATGAACATACTATCACCGCTAATCCAGAGCCATTCAAATATTGTCACATAGATCATATTGCTTCTATGCCAATACCATCTTCGCAAAGTATTCCCTATAGCACCCTTGACACATATGACATTGGCCAGTCTAGCACTTCACAATCTCTTACTACAACTATAAATAGTCTAACTATCTCTACTCATACTACATCGATTATTTCACCTACGGTATCAACTTTTATTACTGTCTTTTCTCCACTCTTCGTAGTACCCTTGATTACTCCATCTACGGTGCCACCTTTTAACATAATTGATAGTGTGATACAACATGATGATCCTCAGACCGATGGTTCTAAAGATTTTGATGACAAAGTTAACACTATCAAACTTACGGATGAAGCATTAAGACAAGTCGATTTTACTCCTATTGGCATAGATGAATCTTGTTTTCAAGACACATTTGTGGCCAATGGTCTAGGTGAATATAGATTCAAGACCCCTCCCTCTACTAATGCTATGATATTATATTGGGGGTCTGTAAATAGTGTAATCACTATTTCATCTTCTCCTTCATGGGTTGTAGCTCCACTTCCTCCTTTTACATTCACACTATTTATCAACAGGTCCTTTTGGAAACACATCCCTATCAATTCTACTTACGAAAACACTATTTGTACACGTGACAATTTAGCTATGTTTGGCATGACGCTTAATGATATCTTACCACCTCAACATTTGCCACATCTTTATCTGGCTATTTTCACATTATGGCAGCTTATGGCTTGCGTGTATTTCATTTGATGGTCTTTGTTGCGCATACCCCTTGTGTCTCTCCACTTAGACTTGAAAAATCCTTGACTATATTGGCAGTATAATATATGCTCATCAATATTTTCTTACATTTCCTATGGATTTTTCCAATATCTCTATTCACAAGGATTCTTCTCCCACTTATGCTCTGAATATCTCTCATTGGCATGCTCGCAGTTTTCCATCGATCACATTTAATAATGAATAATATGAAATGAACATATACAACCTCTGTTGTAATGGGTCCTTGTATGACCCTCCTCACTCTATTGCTTATTAGGTTTATGATGTTTCTCTAGTAGGTTTCGATCATGACAATGATGACCTTATTGATAGCAGGAAATAGTCATATTCTCTATCATACACTTGGGGGGCATAACATTTAACACATTCCCCCCCATTCTAGCATAATTACATAATACTATATCACCCTCTTAACATTTACGCATACATCATTGTAGCATCTACTCATATCTCATCTTTACTTTCTCAACTTTAATCTCCTAACATACACATATTCATTCATACTTTAGAATCGTTATTACCCGATGACACACTCTTGTGCTTTGGTTCACACTTGACTGTTGAGGGCATACTACACATGAACCGCACACACTGCACGTTAGTTACTACACCCTATGTCTATTCACACATCGCACATTTTACATTTTACATTTTACTTTTAGTCTACATCATTTCGACATTTACACATCTACATGTCCTGCATCGTATTATTCTTCATCATACATGTGTCACACTAATATCACATATTGCTCAACCTACATACTACATCCTATGTAGTACACATATCTACATTACTAGTCTACCTACACATATTTCATTATATACTATTCATCTCTTACTACACATTTCTACCAGTCATATGTTCGTCTATTATCATCACCCATACTACATCATCTTCTACACACTGCACTCACTACCCTACAATGCACTTTAGTTCCTCGGTCCATACTTTAATACCAAGGGTTTAAAAATCAATTGGACCTTAGATTCATCACACATTTATAATTTGACATTTCTAGGATAGTGGCACATGTTATAGGCTAAATTGTCACTTACTCTATCATCTTATAATGGTATACACTTTAGGTTAAATCACCACTCCCTACTATTCATCTTGTAGTGATACATGTTTTACGGTTAAATCATAACTCATACATTAATTTTTCGTGATATACACTTCAGCTATAAGGTTCACGTACTTTTCTTCTATATGTTGCATATCATCACCACTACACATACATACTCATCACAACGCGCTAGACACAACCCACACACTTTGACTATTTCCCGATGACGAACTCTTATTTACAATTAATTCTTGATTGTTTAGGGGAAAAAATGAACCTCATTGTCTACATTTCCATTTACTCAGTAGAACATGGCTCCTATCACTCCATTTTACATTTTGTTCCATCCATCCACAACATACTACATATTATGGTTTCTTTTACTCTTGCTTATGTTTTCTTGTTCATGGTCGCTTTATTACACATGCTAGTTAGATTACTTGTATGCCATTTATCTATACCATCCACACATGCACTTTCACATCTTTTTATAACTATGATCACATATACATGTCTCTTACACGCAACACTGATTATTTCCTTCTACCCTTCCTACACTGGTCAATGGGGGCATACACATTCGTCCCTTCTAAGTGCTATTGTTTCATTTCATACTTAGCACTTTACATTATTTGGTTATACACGCTTTTGACATACTAGTTATCTTTCTAACATGCTAACAGGTGATTCATGTGCAACATTTGTTATGTAGGAATATTTTATTCCATACTTGTTTGTTACATTGCTTGTTTATCGTTTGCTCTTGTTTGTGGGCCTTGTCCTATGTTTGGTGTGCACACTTATTTGTTTGTATACAGCTATGACATCCTTGCATGTATTCTGACATCATGAGTGATGTTCCATGTTTCCAACCTGCTTTGTGTGGATTACTTTGTCTTCTTGCGTATTTACATTATTACCTCACTTCATAACTTATACATTCTTGCGTAGCTTATACATTGTTTTCTATATGCATGCTTATTTGTACTAACACTTGTTTTGGCTAGCCTTTTGTTTGTGTGCACCTTGGTTTCTACCAAGCGCTTTCCCTTCCCCCTGTAGGGTAGAGTTTTAGAGTACATGTGGTTGGTCCTCTTTTGGGGCCGCATTCTCCTATTAATGACATCATATGCACCCCCAAAGAGGGGGGCATCATTTGGGGTTTTTACATTCTACACAATGCTTCTACATTGGTTCAATTCAATGCACTTTCCGCCCTTGGCATTGTGGGTTACAAGTAGTGGGCTCAGATAATTTTATGAACCCCGTACACAATGGTTTTTACAGGACATGGTTTTCCTTAGAATTTTAGGAAGTATTTACAGGTTAGAGGATACAACAGAATTCTTCTCTACAATTCTTCGGCCAATGGTGTCAGATCGCCCAAAAAACCAAGATGTACAGAGATCTCTTGACACACATTTAGGGAAGCAATTACATGAAGGATAATAATGCAACTTTCTTCCTACACTTTTTTGACTAGGGTGACATGAGATCACCCAAAAAACTTGTAGTACAGGATATCCTTCTACACTCTCTTTCTCGACTTGGATCAGGTGCACATGTTCCATTTACAATTTTTACGTATAATACATTCACATGCTTCTTACACTCATATACATGTGTCTTTTACATTGTGCTTTTACACATACATACATTCATATTTGACAACTTGGCCATTTTCTCCATACATTTCCGATCATATGAGAAATAAGCAATCAAATGGGGGAAACAACAACAACAACATCAAAAACAACACTTTGTGGCAGCACACACCATATTAATCATGCAGGCATATCAAACACATCAACAACTACACATGCGTTTCTGTACCATAGGTTCATTCTCATCACTTTTTTTGCACTTTTACATCTTTAGTTTCCACGCTCCATCATCTTTTTGTCACTCCACACTTTTTCTAGTCCTTTGGCACGTTTCTACTACAATCTTCATGGACATCAAGTACGCATGTCTATCTAGTTTATATTACCGATATTTCCGCTCACCAACATAAGGTGGGGGAAAATATAGACACAAAATCATGCACTTTAGACATTATTTAGTCCCGGTCTCATACTACTATTTAGAAGGTTTTTTAGTGAAGAAAGTACTAATTAACCCCCGTCTTTTTGCCATATTACTTTAATTTATTTTTTCATTCCTAACCTTTTGCACCCACATGCCCAGTCCCTTTCCAGACAATCCAGTCTAGAGAATCAGTCCAAATCCATCCTTTTCGGGGCTTCTACATAGTCATCCCTACTTCCATATTATTTTTTTATTCTGCAACATAGTCCAACAAGCTCTTCAAATTAGCTAAGTCACTTCCATACTTCTCTTTCATTTTAGGGTTTCTTCTGTCATTAGATTAATTCACTGGGTCATTTTCCATACTTGTTCCTTACATTCATTTATTGTATTTACATGTCGTTCTAGATTAGATTAACTACACATTATCCCCAATTTTAGTTAATCCCTTCTTTTCTACTTTCACATTGGATCAGATTTGTACACACCATTTATAGTGGTATTTTTACTTTGGGAAGCAGTCAAAGGCTGGAGAATGACACTAGACCTTTCTCCCTACACTACTTCTGTCATGGCGAAAGATCACCCAAAAAAATCACATTCAACACAACTGGCTTGAGATCGCCTGAAAAAATTGTTCTTCTACAACTTCTTCACGATCCTTTCTATCTCTTTCACTCATCATGAATTAGGTTCACATGTTCCTTTTTCTACTTTTCTGCATTTTATGTAGTTTTTATATGTATTTCATACATTTTGATCAAAATATTTTTATACACTTGTATTTGAATACGTGTTTGTTCTTATCTTTGACAAGTCCATCCTTATGGGAAGCAGTAGTCAACATCAATTCACATCAATCACACTTCAAGTACAACATTAACAACAAGTACATTGTGACATCTATGCATACGCTTTCACGCTAGGGTCATCATCATCACTTTTTACTTCCTCTTCTCTAGCTTCCACACTTCACTTTTCATCACTCCACGCTCTTTTGTCTCCTTGGCACAGTTTCCTCATCAATCTACATGGTTATCAGGTACGCATCTCTATCTACTTTATGTTAGAGAGATTTCAGTCACCAACATAAAGTGGGGGAAAATATAGATACTAAATCACACACTTGGGTAGATTTCTAGGTCCTAATCACATGCATTGTATTCATATGTTTCCTAAGGAAGAAAGGTACTGAATGATCACTATCTTTGGCCTCTTAGGTTCCTCTCTGGTCTTCTTCTTGGCCTTACACACCCTACTACCCAATATGACCTTTGATACTTCACCTTTTCTGGCTCTAGACACCAACACCCAGCCATGACGCCAGTGCCCAAGCACCCTCATCTCCTCTAGGCACCCTAGACCTCTTTGTATCTTATTCACTCATTTTGGGTCCTTTCTAGCTGTTGGGCATCCTTATCTCTTAGGGTTCAGACTTTTAGTGATCAATTACAAAATTCAAACAAGGGAAGTATATAAATACAATGTTATGGGACCAAATTAAAGGACCAAGCTCTAATCATGTACTATCACCACCTACGGTTGAATTCACAAGCATCTAAAGAGAATCATTGCATCCATCTAGCTTCATCTAAGAGATAAGGGCTGGTTATTCTGCATACACTTCATAGGGGGGAAGTTCATTTTTCCATTCACACATCTATCTACATCTTTTACATCTAACGACTTGCTCGTTGTCAAGTGTAACATGCTAAAGAGCCACCTAGGGCACAATTCCAAACATACACACATAGAATTACATTGGTTATAAGATATAGTGTAGTGCTTGGTCATAATATCACTTGTTTGATAGATGAGGACAGTCTTACCCCTCATTTGCATTATTTTATTTTTGGGATTTGATGCACTTTTGAGGATTTTGTAGGTGTTCTTCTTTATTTATGGTTATCAGCGACATCGGTGATCATTGTGCAACATTATAGCAACAAGAAATGAGGGTTTTGCACAACTCAGTGACCCTGCAAAATTCATTTATGGAGCTCCTGCGCAGACCCTAGCAACTAGAGAGGTATCGTAGCACCCAGGCACCACAATACCAGTCCAGGGGCCCTAATCCCTTCTTCTCTTGCACTTTTTCATTTTTCTAGGCTTGTTTGAGACATCCTACACTTTGGTTCTGTCAATATTCCACTTTCGCACACCTCTGGCAATAGTTTTGAAATCAGCTAAGTGATCTAACTCTTCATTGCACTTAGGGTTTCAATTCATATTGCTTATTGCTTGTGTCGCTTTATGTATTTTATTGTTTTATTTGTCGTTGTGACTATGAAATAGCCTATCAAGGGTTTAAACGAAAAACTTATTTTTGTTAAAGCAACATGATTAATATGATCATTGTTTATCAATTATTTTATCCATGTGCTTTTTTGGTTTTACCTTATGATTGTATCATTGATTATTATTGTAGACAATCAAATTTGGTAACTTATTCTTTGGAAATGACAAGTTGGATTTATTTCTATGATAAGAAAAAGGCTCACATTCTAAACCATATATATATATATATATATATATATATATATATATATATATATATATATATATATATATCCTAACTTGCTCATGTTTACACACTATTCTATTAATCATACATATAATATTAATTAACTAATGTTGTAATCCACCCCCATAAATCATTCCCCAACTTTAGCTTTTGCATCACTAATTACCTATGCAAAACCATATAAATCAGGACGATAATAGAGTACAGTTCTAAATGAATTATATGGTCCTAAATCCTTCCATCTAACAACTCTTTTTCCAATTTTAATAAATTATGTGTGTCATTTAATCTTCCAAGCTTGTCCTTAATGCAAAATTTTAACCAATGAAATCCTATATAAGCAAGTCAATTGCACTTCATAACTCACTTGAAATTCGCATGAGCTCCCATTACAAATATCAACACTAAAGCACTTAAGGATTGCTAATATATCTCTAAAGTAGTTACACATCAGTTAGAGAAGAAACCACATAGGTCTGAAGTACTCAAACTAGGTTCAAGATTCTAGCTTTATATGTTTTAAAGAACTCAAAGGCCATGGATCCATGTCTTAGCAACATAAAGTCTCTCTAAGAATTTTCAAATGTTTTTAATCGATAAAAGAGATAGTCTAATCACACCACATCACACTACTACTACATTAGGTACATCTTCCACTCTATAGTTATCCCATTATCTTTGTGTCAAGAGACACAAGGGAACTAATAACAGGTTGGCTTAGATATGCATGCACATTTTCACCTACAGTAGGAGAACTACATGAGGCTTTCTCATGCTCAAGGGGATGTCGTAAAACAATTGTATTTGTTAAAAAATGTTTGACCATCAAGGGTAGTCCATCCTCATCCACACACTGATTTATCCTTTTGGTTATCTAATTCTTTCATGAAGTTTGATGCAGGTATCTGGGGTTTCTATTTTTTGCATGTTATTATAGTTGATATCAGAGTTGTGTGATCCCTAGCAATAGAAAATGATACTCATTTCTAGTTAAGTGAAGGGTAGGTGAATTTACATAACCCCATTATACACATGTCCAAGAACATATAGACGAAGTTAGGACCATAAAAAATTAGTCAAGATCATACAATATTTGTAGGGTCCTACACAAGAGCAGTTTTTAGGTCCAATTTTAGATATGAAGCATTTATAGATCTATAACAACTCTTTTTCGTAGTGTGCACACCCATATCAGCCATGTATTATTGTGCATATCTAAGTTCTTATCCCTTTGTTTGTTTTAATCAATATCCATATAATGTTAGCATAATTATAACTATTAATGCTTTATTTTGAATGTGTATGATTAATGAGTAATTTTTAACTATAAAAGAAGGATAGAAAGAATCCATAAGATATAGTAATTAATATGGTAGAATATCCTAAATGGTTCATTTTTTTAGACTAAATGGCATCACCAAAAAATTATAGCAACTCTTGTGGGTTATGATATATTTGTTTTGATATCCTCATTTCATATTTGAATTTAATGGAAACCAAAGTAGAGAACAAGTTTAATAAAGTAAACAACACCATATAACTCTTCTAACATATCCTCCACCATCTTCTCAATCTCATTGTTTTGTACATATGGGCACATATAATGACAAATTTTGGATGGTTCACTCCTTGCCATTAGTTTAATGACATGATAATGATCGTATTTGGGAGATATTCCTATTGACAATGTTTCAAAAATGATTGAGTGTTTATCAATAATTATATGTAACTATTACAGATATTCCTATTGTATTAGTATGAACATAGAATATCTTGTTATTAAGTTAGCGTGTGATGATAACTCATCAATCATATGTTGTAATAGTTTGTTTATTATGTGAGTGATTTGTGAGAACAAATGATGTAGATAATTTGTAAGAGAGGATAAAGGATTTGAGTGAGAGATATGAGGGATTAGATATAGGTGGAGAGAATTAGGGGATAACAATTGCCTCCTTGATATTAGGAGATTAATTTTATATAATACATTGTACTCTCTCTTATGTTTATATCTCAAATGACTTCAAGTATATGATTATTGTGTATACAATTGTGTTTGAATATTTTTTTGTTTGGATTATAAATCTCTGACCAAATATATCATTTGGTATCAGAGCATGGTTTGATCCTGTGTAATGGAGCATTGAGAGTCATGTAAAATAAATTTAATTTTATATTTTTGTATGATTAGAATTTGTAAATCATATCATATCATGATCCATACTATTCCATGCATGTCTCTATTTATTGAACATACAAGCCTCTGAGGTGGGTTTTCATTAGTAGAGGCTCCCATAACTTGATCCACATTAATCCCAGGTGGTATATACCATTCATCGGTAGCTCCAGTAAATACCTCCATTCTTCTCATCCGTCAATATTTCCCTAAAATAGTAGTATCATAATGTAATTGTGGTTATTTAAATTTAGAGGCAACATCACATATCTTCCATCCCCTTAGCTCACACCAAAGAAAAATCCTTAAGCGAAAATAAGACTATGTATATCAATGACAACTCCATTTTCTTCCCTAGTGGCTTATCATACCTCAACTTCCATTGGTGACAATAGAGATAAACCACAGGTGGATTAGATCTTTCTTACAAGGAAGAAAATCCTCCATCAACAATGACCTCCTCTCCCAAATCGATCGACCCATTCCAACACCATACAAAACTTAATTCTATATTTCTAAATCATAAAGTGGTCAATTATATAGGTTTGTTTAAGTTCTAGTACTTTATATTAAAATGTGTTGAATTTAGGTTTTGCATTTTGTTTGAAATTAGAATTCAATCAAAATAAATTTCATGTGAAATGCATTAGTTGCCTTTAAAAGGTTATTTAATCTATAGATGGATTAAATATATAAAATGGTCTTGTTATTTTATTGATTCTATATCATTATGATTATGTCATCATCAATTGTAATTCATTAAAAATGTAAGTATTTTTTAATTTTTTTGTAAAATTCATTTTTAGTCACTATTAATTATGTAAGTTGTCACCAGTCAAAGATAGAGGTGTTTGATATAGTTTTCGAGTATATAAATTTGTAATTTGTTATTACAATTCATTTAAGGTCATAAAATAACATCATTGTTATCGTCGACATTGTCATTTTATCAAAATAAGAGTTGGTGTCAAAATAGTGTGCATTCATATCAAAAAGTGTCAAAAATAAATTTAAAAATTGCTTTATGAATGCCTTTATCACTGGAATCTGATGTTCGATTTGCAAAAAAAATTAAAATTTGAGCTTTAAGTTTTATTCATTTTAGTTAACAACAAAATGGAAGTATGGGGCATCAGAGGAAGGAAGCAAATAAGTACATCTCCTAGCCAGTAATGATGAGGTTGTATTATACTTCAGGTGGCATCTTTTTTTCAGTAGTTTATTTTATGTGTGCAAAAATAAAGCATTATAATCATTCCCCTACTACAATTGAAAAAAGGAGAATGTAAAAATCATAGATATTGTAAACATTTGTATATGAGAGAAGAGGACTACAATTTTTTGTGATTTCCAAAAATTTATGGTGGAAGTGTGGTCGGCTAGTGAAAGAACATTCATAAGAAGTGAAAGTGGGATCAAATATTGTATGTAGTTGATCATGTGCAACATATGCCCAGATTAGTGTATACACCTAATTTTTCACTTTTTATCTTTCATACCTATTACTAACAATTTCCTTTGTGCAAATAAGGGTCATTGATGCATCTATTTATTGAGCAGGTGCCTTAAGGGGCCTGTCAGGAATGGTAAATGATTTTTAATGTAATCATTATGTGTTAGAGACAATACATAGAGAGATTTTACCTATTTGGTCTTGGCCTTAGTTGTCCTTGTACTAGTTATCATTTTCCTCTTATGTCTCACACACATTGCATTCATGACACTTTCTTGCATCCCATCATCTTGATACCTTGTTGATCCACCTATTTGATCCACGAAACCTATTTTTACCTCACATTGCATGTTATCATCCATGCCATGTTGGCAGTTGGTGTTTTCATTGATTTCAATAGGTGTCATTGATTCAAAAGGAGAAACGAACGTGAAGGTTTATTGGTAGTAATTTTTTTCATGGAGTCTTGTTAAGTTCTTTGGTCTCATTGATAGGGTGGCATTGTGTCTCGAGGAAGTGTGATGACTTGTATGATCGATGTAGATGTGTTGCAGTGATAAGGAGATGCTGTAGTGATGTCATGAAGCTTTTTGAATGCTTTTATAAGTTGGAAAGATTGGAAAAGTCATGAGGTGGTTAGCATGGAAGGAGAAAGCATGTTCAAGATGTCTAGTTTAGAAGCCTATTCAACATACATGTAGAAGAATGGTGGTTATCAGGTATGTAGTAATTGGTTATGCATTGTCAAAGCATGTATAACATGAAGATGAGGTGTTAAGATAATCACAAGTATATAAGAGTTTACATATAGGGTTTGGTCATGTTTTCTAAGTCT
This sequence comes from Taxus chinensis, assembly GCA_019776745.2. Classification (NCBI taxonomy): domain Eukaryota; kingdom Viridiplantae; phylum Streptophyta; class Pinopsida; order Cupressales; family Taxaceae; genus Taxus; species Taxus chinensis. The sequence goes on along the minus strand of CM034155.1, from coordinate 163,016,739 downwards.
ACACCTAGACCTATTCTTGATCATAGGTGGAAAAATGAGGTGAGTTGATATGTTTATGAGATAGTTATGCAAATATGAGCATGGTAAAAGGTGTAGTGGGTTGCTCTAGAGGTGTGATGAAATTTTTAGGTGTTGGTTTTCAAGATTTATTATGAAAACTGATGTTTTCCTTTATCAAGTTCCTAGAATTCAGAAACCCATCTCGAGAAGTCATGTTTAATGCTCATTGGAACGTGTGAATTTTGCATGGGAGGCTAATATCTTCATGGTATTTAGGTAAGGGTCTTTCTCAATGTTCATAACATTAGTTTTCAGATTAAGGGGAAGAGCTTAATGAACAATCTTTAAGAAGGTAAGGTGATTCTAAACCCTCCTAAAACCCTTGTTAGGTAGCAATGGAGAAGAACTTGTTAAAAAAATTCATATAATGAATTGGTGTACCTTGGTTGATGATTTGATGTTATAGAGGACTCCTCCGAATTTCCTCAGGTGGTATTTAGGTGTCATCACAATGAATGTACCCCATAGTAATCTGCATGTTTCTAAATAATTTGATAATGCTCTCATGTTTTGCATTGGACCAAATGAATAAAATTATGTTTAAGGAATTTAGGAATCTCTACTAAATTCTTGGAGTGGTTTTAGAAAAATTATAATCCTTTAGGAGGTCTATGGAAATCATTCTTGCATGACTAGTTTTGGGACAATTTTGGAAGTTTTTGGTGACCTGGTTCCAATGGTGTTCTTGGGAATATATGCCCCGAGTGATGGTGTCTTATGCATTTTGTGATGACCCCAAGGTATTGAATTTTTTATTCATGTGCCACACTTGCATGGTTGATGTGTTTTGATGGTGTTTGAGCTACATCTTTGAGGACTATTTTTGTACGTCACAAACCTAGTGATGATAGTTATTCTTAATGGTGGTTTCATGACATGATATGATGATGCAGGGGTTTACAACCTTGTTTGAAGTTGGTAGAATACTTAGAAAAAATCTCTACATGGTCCTAGATGTTTTTTAAAGGTCATGTTAGCTACAGAAGACTTGGTTTTGACGAGAGTGTAGTTTGAGTGTATTATGCCTACTTCTGGCCTAATGAAGGATTTGAGTGTGTATATGTTATTGACGACATAAGTGATATTTTGTATGATGTATTCATTTTTAAGAGTATTTTCCCTATGATGGATGACCTAGATTTATTTGATTCTTGATTCATGTATATAGGCATGTTCTTAGGCCTATTTTTGGGGGTTGAGAGAGGATGAAAAAGTGCAAGTAAGACAAAACTTGAAGAGGTGAAGAAGGTATTTTTGACCTTCAAGAGAGGGAATACATTTTCTTATGAAGATATAATATTTTGTGAGCATATGGTGTTTAAGGTCAGATGACCTAATCAACTTGGTGAAGAAGTTCTTGAGCAAGGAAGCCTAGAAGGTAGATTTGGGGAAGATAGGAGGAAACATAGCTAAATTAGTGTCATCATCAGTTGTTGGTACAACATTTCATAATTTTAAAACAAATTTAGGTGGGTGATTTGGTGTTGAGATACCTAGGGGGTTGGTGCCTCCATATAGGGTTGGTGTTTTACTAAATCTAGGGGTTAGTGCTCCTTTTGGTGTTAGTGTCTTATTAAACTTAGGGGTTGGTGCTCAACTAAATTTGATTCATTTATGTAATAAAGATTTTTTTTAGTGGATTTTATTCCCCTCAAGGGTTTCCCACTTATAGCTGGTGTTCATGTGTTCTTGTTTTCTCATATATGGTTATGTTTGTTGATGAATGCATGCTTAACGTATAAGTTGAATTGAATGGCTAGTGGATGTAAATGTTTAAGTGAATAAAACTTTTATTGCTCACTGATTCACCCTCCCTCTTAGTGATTGTACTTATAACAATTATTACCAGAGTATGACCTCTGAAGCAAGCTTAACAACTTGAGGTGATGCTTTGAAGCATATATATGGTTAGTCAACAATGTGGTTTGTTTGATGGGAAAAATTATGTTTTTTGGGGCATCATGATGAAGACTCAAATAATGTCCTTGGGATGTGATTTTTGTCAGTCAGGTGTTGATGGGTACACTATTCAAAGATGGAAATTAATCATAACTCTAAAGCAATGAATGTCATTTTGTGTGGATTGGAAGGGTCATAATTTGTCAAGGTAATGTAATGTACTACTGCTAAGGCTATGTGGGATAATCTACAAGTCATTTATGAAGAAGAAAATGAGGTGAAGTTAGAAAATATGCAGACCTATAGGAGTCAATTTGAAAGCTTGAAGATGAAGGAATAAGAAATAATTGCAGCATATATTCTCATAGTAGATGAAGCAGTTTATATTATTAGAGGATTAGAAGAAGTGAAAGAAACATTAGTGGTAAAAAAGGTGATGAGATATCTCACTCCTAAATTTGATCCTAAGGTGATAGAGGAATCCAAAGATCTAAGTACACTACAGATGGATGAACTCCATGGTATCTTGACATCCTATGAGATGAGGATATGTAATGATAAGGAAGAAGCCTTCAAAGCTGAAGGGAAGTCAAAAGGTAAGAAGATCAAAGATGATGATGTTTCAGATATAGATGATGATGAATTTATTGTTATGTTTTCTAGGAAGGTTAAGAAAAGTTTAGGAAAGTATAAGGGTAATTTTCCCTTCAAGTGCTTCAATTGTGGTGAGATAAGACATTTTGAAAGAAAATGTCCTCACAAGCATAATGATGAAGATAATAAAGAGCATGATGAAGATCATGATAATGATAAGAGGTACCACATTTCTGATAGGAGAAAGAATAAGTTTAGAAATTCAAAGGGAAAAGAGAAGTCCAAGAGACTCCTATATTCCAAGGAAGATTGCATCTCATCTAAGGTAAGTAGTGAAACTAGTAATTCTGATTATGATAATAATGATGTTGGCAATGAAACCCTATTCATGGCCAAAGGCGATAAGAGCTATAAAAATTAATGTTCCATATGTGGAGATTCATGTATGGATTCATATGAATAATATATTGAATTTGTCCTTTAAACTGATTTGATGTGTGTCTTAGAAGATTTGAATCATGCATATCATAAGAACAAGAAACTGAAGGCACGGGTTAAGGACTATGAAGACACGATTCATATTCTTGAAGAGAAAGATTTGATTGACACCAATGAGTATGATGATACCCTCAAACTGTTAGAAACAAAAGTGGATACTATAAAAACATGCCTAAATTCTAAGGAGGAAGAATGTATCAGGTATGAAAGATAAATTGAGTCCCTAAAGGCCGAAGTGATTGAAGCATCAAGCAAGGTAAGATCATTTCATAGTTTGAGAAGAATTCCAAGGATCTATATGATCTCTTGGATAGTCAAAAGTATGTTGGTGATAGGATGGGTCTTGGATTCATTGTAGACCTCAAGAAAAGTAATTGAGATTATAATGATGGTTCAAGTTCCAATGAAGATCAAAAGGAGAACAAATTTAAGAGCAATATGAAGACAAGGTTTGTCAGGAAACCTAATGCAATAAGGTATGAAAGTATTTCAATGGTTAGTGTTATTTGTGCAATGAATGTGGTCATAGAGAAAGGGAATGTGGTAGAATGTCCTCCAAGAATGATGATTCATTGAACCATGAAAGAAGCATTAGTTCACACCAACCAAGAGGTAATAATGAATTTTTTTTCTATAACTATCATAATGTTGGTCATATTGAAAAGTTATTTTTTCATGGTCACTTAAGGAAAAAGAAGAAGTTTCATGCTTCTAGAATACATGAAAGAAATAAAAATAAGGCATGGGAACAAAGAGTGAATTAGGGTTGTCTAACTGATCATAAGTCAGATATTGGAGCAAGTCAAGAATGTTCACAAGTTACGGATCAAAAGAATGATAAAGAATTCAATCCACGGGTGCTAAGGAGGTGTCGAAATCTCTTAAAGTTGACGTTTTAAATCCCCATGGTTTGGAATGTCTCTATTAAGCTTCTTATAGGAATTCATCAATCAAAAGAAGCATGAAGTAAGGGGGAGCTTCACAGAAGTCCGTGTAATAAGAAGGTAGGTATATTTGAAGATGGTGTTTAAAATGATGCAATTAATATGTGTTGTTAGTATATTCATGAAGTTGTAGGCATAAAGAAGGTTTGTGATTAGAAGAGTTGTATATGAGTGTAAAGACCTATATTGGTCTGTTTCAGTGGAGAAGTAAGGCATGTGAAGTGACCTGGTTACTCTCATCATTTTCGTGGAGTTCTTTATGCTTCAAGAAGGTAAGTACCATATAGCAGAAGTAAGGGACATTCGTGATGTTGCAAAGGAGAAGAGTATCAAAAAATGCATTTGCATGAAGAGGTGAAGGTTCTATATGCTTATGATTAACTAAAATTGACTAACTAATGTAGTAAAAGATAGTTAATCTAATCTAGGAGGACATATAACACAAAAAATTATTGCACTAAAACAATATGTAAATGAGATAAGTAAATAAATTAATGAAATTAAAAACCCTAACATGTAATAAGGGAAAGGTAAGAACTCAACTGAATAATAAACTCTTGTCGAACTATATCACAGTGATGCAAAAAAAAATAGAAAGTAGGAACGATTCTATATGAGTGTTGAAAAGGACATATCTGGATTATGTGTCTGGACTGGGGCACTTGGAAGAAGATTGGGTGCCCATGGGTGTTCTAGTAAGGAATATGGGTGCCCTGGTCTGGGAAAAGTGTCTGAAACTAGTGCTCACATGGTCGAAAGGTGATCTAAAACTCTACCTTCTTGTCGCATTAATTTTTTTGTGCTACGTCGAATGCTCCAAATATTAGAAATAACCTATAAAAGACTAAAAGGAATTATAAAAACCCTAAAAAATAAAGATTCAGAATGAATGGTTTGGAATGACCTTAGCTTCCAAAAAAGTGGGCTTACTAACTCAGAGTTGTACTACATTTGTGACCCATATGTAGTTCTGATGTGTTTGTGCATGTCGTGCCATAAGTGCTCTTGTTCCAGTCGCACTTTGTGAAGTAGCGAGCAATAGCTAAATTTAGAAAATGTAATAGTATGTGTGCATGGAACAAAACAGAATCCCTCCCCCTATGAAGTGGTGATGCAGATGTCCTGGCATGTGCCTTGATGATGGAGATATGTGGATGTCAATGCAATAGATGGATCCAACTTTAGATGGAGTGATAGTAGTGTATGATGCTAGGTCCCTCATTATGGTCTCATAACTTTATATTTATAGGTTTCTCTTTGTTTAATTTCATAATTAACCCTGAAAAGACCTATTATCCTGTAAAATTGACGAGGGGAAATTTTACAGGTAACCATACCAAATTTTGTTCTGGTTCCTCGTTAGGGGTCCCTCAGCATTTGGAATGTTGTAAAATCCCTTTCCGGGAAATCTAGTTTTCCGAACTTAGTATTTTTGGTTTTTTTTGGGTGGGCGCACCTTTTATCTATGCAACATAGGATAAATCTGTGCCCCCCTTTATTTCCTTTGGTGTGCCCTTTGAAGTGTCGACACAACAATTGTTGCACCTTCCCATGATGCGCCTTTCTTGCCTGCACCAAGGTGCATGCGCCTTCCTGTCAACAAAAAAAGATGTTGTGCCATGTTTTTGGTGCGCCAAGGCGCTCAAAATGAAGTGTTGACAGTAATAAAATTTTTGCCAAAGGCACAAATAACTTCATGTTGACAAAAGCATATCCGAGCCACTGGGCGCAAAGTTTTCAATGTCAACACATGTTTTGGTGTGCTCCTTTAAAAAGTGGTTGGCACATTTATTACACCTTTGCCTATATATAGGTGCATCCGCCATGTCACTTTCACAATCAAAAACATGTGATAATCTTTATTCCTCTGCACCTGTCAGCGCACCCATCATTCTGGTATCATGTTCATGGACCCCACTTTGTTCCTCTCATTCTATATATTCTGGGTAAGTGGTCCTTGCTCCTCTTGTGTTTTTGTTTTTGTTGGTTGTTTGTGAAGTTTGGTGATATGGATTTGAGAACCATAAACCCCTCTTGCCGTTCTTGCATCTTCCCTCCTAAACCATTTTCATCCTCTTTCCAGATCTGCTAGCCAAGAGTGCTCTGTCTAAAAAATGAATCCAAAACCTCTTTGTTATGCCCCTTCACCGTATAAATCCATGAAGAAGGAGGCCTAAAAGACCGCATACCCATCAGGGAGGGAAAGAAACCTAAAATTTAGTTCCGAGCCTCATTTTTTCTCTTGGCGCAGTTGCCACCCGTGTTACAGAAATCACAGTCACGCCAAGAAGGCGCATTGACCTTGTTTATAGCATGCAAATTCCCTGCGCCATGCATAAACCAAGTAAATCCTAAACCTGACGCAGGCGCATCCCCACTTACACCAACACAAGTGCCATGCAAGCTTTTCCTGTGCCACGCCAAAGCCCCTCTTTGCGCACATAAAGTTAGTGCTACATGCATTAATCCTGCGCCCTTTGGCACACCAAATTTCCATGTTACATGCAAATTACCTACGCCATTGGTGCATCCTGCTCCCATGCAACACCAGGCTTATTTGTGCCCAGTATAAAACCGCATGTAGTGGCACAGGTGCACTCCTGTTTACAACAACAAAGATGTTATATGCAAATTTCCTGCACCCCGCGCCCTTTGGCGCTATTTTCTTCCTTGTAATACTCCATTTCGGTGCGCCATACTTTTAAACCTATAGCCTGCAGTGTCCCTGTGCCATGCACCTAGAGGCCTTAAAATTGCTAACTCCTCATTCTGTAAAGCTTTAATGGAAGATCTGAAGGCTAATATGGCTTTTCTGCGTTGGAATTTGCACCTTCTTCTTACAGATCAACAACTGAACTCAGATCCACATATGTCTACATCAAGCAAAAGGCCAACCAATTCAAAGGGTAAGGCTAATCTCACAGAGGAAGAGATGAAATACAAATATCAGAGGGTCAGAATGCCCGAGTCCTAGGTAGAATGTGACATGGATATCAGAGATTCTGAACTTGGCCACATCGACATGGATGATTTTTTGGGCCAGAACTAGGATGGTCACAGGTAATCCCTAGATGGACAACTGGTGGGCAGTGGTCTGCATTTTGCTGGGGGGATCCCCGTCAGTGTAGTAAATAACAAATTTATGATGGTGGTGGCCCGCTATTACAACAAAGACACAAGGTGTGTCGAAAATGAAAAGGGCGAGGTCATAATAAACCTCACTACCCGGCACTTCGAGATCATGCTAGGCATTCCCTACCATTGGCATTTTGTGGCTGTAAGCCAAGAAGACTGCATCAAGGCATGGGAGGACAAAAAAGACAAATGCATGCAACTGATGAACGAGGTGTATCTAAAGAATAAGAAGGTGATAACCAGGTGGCCATAGGTTATTCACCGTAGCGACTTCTCCGAGGAACTGAGTGATACTATCACCTCCCTAAGAAGAGTATTTGGGATTTCTGATGCCCATTACTTTCACAAATGGATGCTCAGGTACCTAGAAACCATGAATAAGAATGTGCCTGATCAGCACTTTGAGTGGGCAAAAATCATAAGCAGCACCATCTCTGAGCAACTCCAACAACTCACCACCACGGGGAGGTTCTACATGAACTCCTACGTGGTCTATGCTACAGCCTCGGAGAGGGATTATCCAGCACTGAGCCGATGTGGGGTTTGGCCTCAGGTGAAGATATATGAATACTACCCAGAGCTGAAGCTGGAAAATAGCATCCCACAGTTTACCAAGATCAACGATGCTTTCTTCTACGGCATCGTCTACCTTTTGAGGCCAAATATGACTCATGGTCAGACGACCAAGAGCATAGTCACAGTGACTGAGAAGTGGGAGCACTATTTACCCAATTCCCCACCTTCACCTACCTTAGAGTAGCTAACTTCTCGGGGGAGCCCACTAAATTGCCAAGGTATGCTGGCCCTAAGCTGATCCTGTTGGAGCTGTCCAGGCAGCTCATAACATATCATGAGAAGTGCCTGAAAAGAAAGAAGGATGGAACTCCTTTCCCCCTCGCAGTGGGTAGATATACCTGCACTTCTCACACCAAGGCCCGGGAAATTTTTACAAAATTAGAACTTCTCAATCTAAAGCATAATTTCCCGGCAAGGCCCACATTCGATCCAAGAAACTACCTCCCTAAGGCAAAACTTGATTAAATCCACATTCCATAGATCGAGGACTTCTATATCAACCTGTACCATGAGGTCGAACTCAGAAGGAAGGATCACTCTCGCCTGGCCCTGACAGAGATTATTCACTATGGCGTGGCCATTATTCCAAAGGGTTATCAAACAACTGATCAAGAAGTTGATCAGGTGTATCTAGACATGGATGGGGACAACTGGCCATTTGCTACAATTGATAGGACAAAGGCACCCCAAACCATCGAAGAAAGGGTTAAGGAAACATTGAACAGAGCATTGGTGCAGAATGAATGGCCTTATCTACCTCGGAGTAGATTTCACCACGTCCCCTTTGGGCAACGCACTTTTCAGGCCAAAACATCTTCCAAAGAGCGAAGGCAAGGATAAAGAGGGAGAATCGAGCTCCGCTCAAGAAGAAGCTCCTGAAAGCCTTCCTTCCACCGCACGAGAATAGGTTGTGAGTCTGGTATCCCCAGAGAAAGAAGCGGCAGAAGGTGTTCCAATGGGCACATCCACTCAGGGTGTTGCCACAGCTATAATTACTAAGGTCCATTCTATTTCTTCTCCCTCTCCTCCTTCCCCTCCTCATGTGACTCAAGTGACCATTCCTTTGGTCGTATCCTCTCCCCCATATTTTACACTTCTCCCTTCCTCTTCCTCCATTTTCTCTTCTCTCGCAAAGCTGTCCCCCACCATTTCTTCTCTCATCTCTCATCTCCCTTCCATTCCCATGACTACCTCACATGCAGTGTCTCTTCCTCCCGTGAGCACTTTCTCAGCCTCCCTCTCAATGCGACCACCGAGTGTATCTACCCATTTCCCCTCATCCGTTGCAACTATTCCCTCTTCCACCTCTGGTCCCATTCCCTTAAGTCCAACATGGATCTCCCAGCATATGAGCTAGCAGAAGAGGAAAGTCCCCATTGCACCAATGGACTTTTCTGTCATCCCAGCAAAAGGGGCTAAGAAGCAAAATCCTATAGCCCACTTCTCTCAGAGTGCATCGGGAGAAAGAGTAATGGATATCGCGTATCCTGACCCCTCCAAAGATAAAAAGGATCTATCCCCTACAGATTACACAGTGACGCAGGTCACAATGGGAACGTCATCTGAAAGCCTTCAAGGAGAGGCCCTATCTGCAGTGGATGCCCTTTGCAAGAAACTTCAAGAAGCAAAGGAAGAGAAGAGGTTACTAAAAGAACAGAACAAGCATCTTCTCCACACCCTACAGAAAATGGGCAGTCCACCTCCTACAACTGCCACTGAAACTCCTGAGGTCCTAAGCTAGGATAAGATAAATGAATACGCCAAAATTGGCGAACAAGGTATGGCAGTTTCCGCCTAGAGAGATCAGATCCTCAAAGACAACGAGGAAGTAATTGTCAAGTTCACCGAATTATATCAGAATATCAACCAAGCGAAGAAGGATCTCCAAGCGATTGCAGGACCTATCTCCGAAGAGTTGGACCATGCTAGGTTGCAACATGAGACATTCTAGAAGATGCTCGACTGCTCAGCTAATGATTTAGTTAAATTCGGTGTCTTCGATCACCCCAGGGTACCCAGTAAAATCCTTTCTGCTTTGGATTACCGGGTTGATCAGATGGAATTTGTCCTGGAGAAGATAGACAAGGTAAAGGAGGAAGCCCTGGATGCAATGCACCAAATGGAGCAAATTGTCCTAATGTCTCTAGGCTTGCTCACTCCTTCATTCACCTTGAGGAAGGTAGATGAAACTATCCGTATCTTCAAGGAGATCATCTCTCAAGGGCTAGGACCAGAAGTTACTTTCGACACTGAATCTATCAATAACCTTCTGGCCTGTCGCGATTTTGTGGGTTTTCTGATGGAAGTAGGTAATGAATATTTCAAGCTTCCTGAGAAACTTAGAGATGAATGGGAGACTTGCGAAGTCATCAGTGATCATACCAAGGGACCTATCCAGGATCAACTACAGTCGATGGTCAGTAAGTTCATGGAATACCGGGCTCAATTCCACATTGTCTCTCCCGAGCAGAAGCAAGATACTCCCTTTCAGCCGAGAGACGATGACGAATAGCCTTCCTCCTCTTGGCTTCCTTTTTGTAAATATCTACGAGTATGTTGGCACAAACGATGACATCATCCATGTTGCACCATGGGATGTTGTCATCCACTAAGTTGCCCAAAGTCAACAGTTGACTTTTAGATATTTTGTTGATATTTTTTAATTAGTTGTTGGTTTCCTTTTGCCTTCTCTCTTCTCCTTCTTATATATATACTTGAATACTTGTTGTATTCAAGGGGTGGACACTTTTTAGATAAAAAATAGAAGTGAGGAGAAAAGGCTTTGTACTTTTGTAACATAAGAAAAGATTAATATAATATTGAGACTTTGTGTTGAATATCTGTGTTATATGCATTAGATCTTTCTTATGTCAGATCTGTGTGTTTATTCTGTTGGATCTGCTTTTGTTTGATTGTCATTTATTCATCAGTATTGCTTTGTTTGTTTATGCAAGTAAGTTTGGCTCTGTTTACTACCAATCCCAAAACATAAACCCTCCGACCTTTCTGCTTTGGAATTCATTTCTTTTCTTTCTTCGGATCTGATCTTTCTTCATCATCTCTTCCATTCCTTTCTTTCCGCAGTCGGAAACACCCTACTGGGATGAGATCCCAAACCCTCGAAGGCAGAATATTGTGAGACTTGCACAGATTCCTGTTGGTAGAATAGCAATAAACCAGTTTCGCTTTGCTGACTCAAAGAGGGGCTATGCCCTACACACTGTTGGCTCGTATATCCATAGATCTGCCCAAGCGACAGATTTTCAGACCAACATTTTGGACCCCAATCAAGATAAATATGTAAAAATGACTAGATGTTGCACAAACTTAATAGGTCATGGAAGTCCTTAATATATTTTGAACACAATACCCTTAGGTGGAAACAGGGTGCCTATGGGGCACCCCCAGTACTAAATTTGGGCGCCCTAACTGAGGCTAAAATAATGTAGGATGTCCCAGAAATAGTTGGGCATCTATGGGTGCAATAACGAGCCACAAATGTATGAAATAAAATCATGAACAAGATCTCCATAACCTCACAGGGGTTAATCAGTACTTTCTTTACTCAAGAACCTTTATAAATAGTAGAATCAGAGGCCGAGATAAGTAATTTGGGCTAGGAGATTTATTTGGTTCCATATAGAAAACAACAAATTTAATGCCCTCACTTTATGTGGGCCTCATTGGAAATCTCTCTGTTTTCTTAAAGTAGATAGAGATGGCATTCTGGAATTGATCAATGAACTTTTTAGTCTATACATGTGCTAAATCTGGGATCCAGGACTAAAAGTGTGGAATGCTCCTTGAAACAATTTATGGATTGTGGAAACTATTGAGGAAAAATGCACTAAGAAAAAGCGATGAGTTTAGTGAATTCTAGGGTTATCTCCAACTTTGTGTAACTATCACATACGACCAGTGTACCTCCATAAAAGTGTGATACTTTGTCTTATATTTTCCTATCATATCCCCTTTGGGTTCATCTCTAATTTCTTGGAATAGTCCTCTAACTAGTTTCCCCCATTCCATTTCAATATTTACACACTTTGACCTACTGGACTATTATTTTTAAATGATCAAGTAGTCATTTCATTTATGTATGTAAGTGTAATAATGCTATCTAAAAGGACCCATTTGTATGTACAGTTAAAGTATGAAAAGGTAAAGTATACAAATGTAAATGGAAAACATAAATGTGATATCCCTCAATGCACCATGTCCAATCTGATGGATGTAAATAGAGAAAGTGTAGAAGTCGATATCTTCCTAACTGCATAAAATATTGGGTAATCGTGTTAGTGCCATGTGGCTCTAGACCAAGCCCCTGGAAGAAACTCTCCCTCTACTCTAGCCAACCTAAATATTCAACTTCCTTGAACGTGGGTTGAGATCAGTCTTTCTACCACACCATCAGTTGCTTATGCATCTAAGCGATTCTCACTATCTATTCTCATGAAAATTCTACTTGTATTTGGAGAAGGCCCTACCCACTAATGAACCTCCATATCTCTGTACACTGCTTCCCAGTTATGCTGAAGGACACTATTTATACCTCTGAAGTTTGTTGTGAAATTCCTCTCCCATAAGTTCTAAATACACTCTTTCAGTCTTCGGCCATCACATATATTATATTTTTCATCACTAATGTATATGTTAAGTCCAAGATGCCATCCAATATCTCACGTTGTGCACCCTCAATCAACGAGTTCCAATCAGTTGTGGTTTTCTCTACAAAACATATAAACCACATATTTCATCAACAATCTATTAAACATTTGTATGCTGAACCAGTTACTGATCTAGGAGCTATCATAACACCCCAATTTTTAGGACCAACCACATGGCCACTAAAAAATTGTTCTAATATGAAGGATCTATCTGCTCGCACCTCCTAAAACAACCCTTGCATTAACCTATCTAGATCAACGGTCCCCTACCAAGTGTGCCCACCTATCTCAGGGAACCAATATCATACGTGGTCTCCTCAAAGTCTCCACTCTATACCCTAATTTCCCCAGTTATAGAGACACTATTATATGGGCACTTTTATCAAGATAAATAATCTCCTATCAACCTCAAAAAACTGGGTTGTAAAACATGGTGGACATCACTCAGGGTATCTCGTAAGACACGCTAAGGCCTTCTTTGCCGGGAAACCTATTTCTCAAGGATGTCCCCCACCTCTACCACCTAAGGTCCCTTTACACGTCCTCCTTCCCTTTATCTCCACCACCTAACACCTAGTTGTGGGCAATGTAATACACAGGTATAGTGAAAACAATATCAATGGTGGCACTAAAACCAATTGGTCCCGCCCCCCATCCTCTCTCTCTATCATGTTATGAATGATACTCTATAAGTAGGTAGGGATACCACTGAGTGGGGTACCCAAACTAAAACAAAAATATATGTAGATGGGTTTGTATCTACAGTACCACACATGAATGTACAGTAATCTCTGGAAGAGTCCCCTCGTGTGGATGCCACTATAATCAACCAAATGCAAGACAGGGTAGAAGGTCCATCATCCCTTGACATTGGGATCACATCATACCCTATATCTGTGATCATAACCTATAAGCAAGGCACTTATATCCCACAACTGTCCCTAACTTTTAGGCCTCTCTCCCATACATAGTAATCAAACTAGCATGTGAAATAAAAGTTACTACATGTAGTGATGTCCATGTAGGTCTATAATATCAGAAAACTATACTCATGTAGTATCTTTTTGGATAGATGGGATGGTATAAAATTATGGGCCCCATTATGATCCGTCTATTGCCTCACATGAATTCTTTATGGAATCATGTATGCAATTAGGTACCCACATTATTTGTCCCCTAATTACCAATTATGTATGAACCTTTAATATGATCTTGTGTCATTGCCACCAAATTGTCAAGCATACGTGTATCATGTCTATCCACTGTTGTGACACAAGATACGTGCCATAATGCATACCATTAATCACCTATCTAGATATCTAGAAGAGATGTGCATTGAACAAAAATGAGCACTCAAGCATAGACCATCATGAGATGAAATATCGAGTGTTATTTTAGCGACACTCAAGCGTTATATCGTTATAATTCTGACTCTTTGAGTAGTGATTTAGTATCTTGAGCGTTCTCTCACTATAAGATGTAAACAGGGTCCACTGATGTACCCTAAGGTGTCTACCATCTAGCATGAAATGATAGAATAGGTGATAATTTGTATCCTAGCTTGTTTGATCATAAACACTCATTTTTATGAAGTTTTTGAGAATTAAATGCATGAAATCCATTGGTAGATAAATCCACTTATCTACTTCCATACTTCACATTTAGATTTCCCCTCTAGGCTAAAAAATGATACAATACGGGGCAGTTTAATGTTCAAGTACGGTCCTGACTATAGTGTACACTTTTTCCCTTGCTCAATATTGATCCTAAAATTTTAGTTGCACATGATTATTTGTGGTCATTTACTCCTTCTCAATCAACCATTTGATAACTGTAAATTACCTTCAAAAGCATATATAAGCATCCCTCCACATAAACCAGGTGTTATGGATTTCATTATAGTGAACTTTTTCACTTCCTTATTACGCTTGATTACATACACGTTGTATTTGTTATCTTGTTGAACTAACATGACTAACACATGACACCTGTAGTGGTGTATGAAAGATATTGTTTCATATGTTCTTATATATCACTTGCTATATCATTTCAGTGGACATTATGATACTCTTGTTTTTTATACATGTTATGTCTAGTTGTGCAATGTAGTTACTTATTTGTTACTCTAATTGTGGCCTAAGGGCCTTATCTGTCTTGTGAAAATGTTGGTGTCCCATGTTTATAGCAGTCATGTACTTCGTGTGTAGCCATGTATCTCTTAATTATAGGCCCAAGGTTCTTGATTGTCTTGTGACATTATGGGTCTCCCATGTTTGCAAGATTTAAGCCTTTTGTGTGACATTGTTTGCATTGTTCTTTGTATACTTGTTTCTACTTATATATGCACTATTATTGTTGATGCTACCAATTCTCTTGTTGACATTTTTTCTTCTATTATTCTTGTTTCTATTCTTTCTCTTGTTATGCGCCAGTGGTCTCCATCATACACATCCTCTTTGTAGGTGAAATTTCTTCTTGGTGGCCACCACATCGGCCCTTCCTATGTTTTCTATGCAAATTATCAAATGTATCAGACATGGTTACACATTTATTCTTTTGATCTGTGTGCTCAAAATCTTTATCAATTGTCCCTCAAAATAGGGGAATTCTTATGGGTATATTCTTACACCTACAAGCATACATAGACCAAATTCTAGGCTCACGATGCTCATGCAGAAATAGGTAAAAACTAAGAAACAACATTAGAAATAGGAGAATCATGTGATGGAACTATAGTATTTTTCTAACTAGGAGGAGAATCATTATGCACATGTGAGTGACTGTCAATATAAAGCATGTAATGGATAAGCGAATTATCTAGAGATTCTTGAGAAATATTAGAGGGAGGCTCACTAGTAGCCATATAACATGGTATAGTAGTTATAGGTGGGTATGTCATAGGTGATTGCTTAGATGGATCTTGAAAAATTGAAGGAGGAATAGAAATTAGGAGCCCATGTTCATGTAACCTTTTGTAATATGATGTTATGCATTAAAAGAGATAGTAGTCCTTAATGCTTAAGAATTTGGAGTTATGTGATGCAAAGTATGGAAATAATTTTCATTATGTCCATTGATTTGATGTTAATTGCAGCATGGACGACCTTGATATTTCACTAACTGATAGGGAGAAATAGTGATGAGTAGACGGTAGGGTAATCAACTGATGACTAAGGCATCTAAATAAGAAATGTCGTGTTGCATAATAATTATGCTCAAATATGAGAGGCTTAGGAAATGGGATGTCTTGAGGTTCAACTAAATGACATGTAGTGGACATAGATTGCATATAAGATGTAGAAGGGAGCATAAAACATGTGACTGAGGAAACATCCTTAAGTTGTTGAATTTTAGATCTAATGGATGTAATGGTTGATTCCATAGCCTTAAAATTTTTATTGAAATAAAGCATGTAGAGCTTGAATTGAATCTAAGAGGGGTTGAGTAGATGGAGGATCACTATGATCATATTATTCAAATAAATCATGAAATATATAACTGATTTGGTGTGGCATGGTGTATTATCATCTAGATACATGCAGTCTAGCTATTTTTGCAAAAATATTCTAAGCAATGAGAATATCTCTTAAGTAAAGTAGACAAAGAAACTTGAGAAACATGGGGAGCCATAATAGAAAAGATAACAAAATCCCTAAGAACGAAGGTGGATTCAAAGGTCGGGTTTCACAAAAATTATTAGCTAAAACTAGACTGAACTAGTGTAGTAAAAGATATTTAATCAAATCTAGGAGGACATATAATGCCCAGTAAGTAAAATGCACTAAAATCAGTATGTAAATGAGATAAGTAAATAAATTAATGAAATTAAAAAACCCTAATATGTAAGAAAGGAAAAGGAAATAACTCAGCTGAATAGTAGACACTTGTCAGAATAGTGTCATAGTGGTACAAGGAAAATCAGAAAGTAGGTAACGACAGTGTACATGAGTGTCCCGCGAAGGACAGAATCTGGATGATATGGCTAGACTGGGGTACCTAGGAGATGACTGGGGTGCCCATTAGCACTCTAGTAAGGAATATGGGTGCCCTAGATTGGGAAAAAAAGTACATGAAGCTAGTGCTCACAAGGTTGAGAAGGTGATCTGAAACCCTAACTTCCTGTCCACATTAATTTTTATGTATTACGTCTGAGTGATCCAAAAAATTCCAAGAGGAATAGATAACCTACAAAAGACCAAAATGAAGGTATAAAAAACCTGAAAAAAAATAAAGATGCAGAATGAATGGGTCGGATTGACCTCATCTACCATGATAGTGGTCTTACTAATTGAGTATTGCACTACATTTCAGATCCATGGATGTAGTGCTAGTGTGTGTATGTGTGTGCATGTCATGCCCTAAGTGCTCTTGTGTCAATCGCACTTTGTGAAATAGAGAGAAATGAGTTAAATGGAGAAAATTTAATAGAATGTTTACATGGTATAGAATAGAATCCCTATCCCTTATGAAGTGTGACACAGATTTCCTATCTTGTGCCTTGATGATGGAGTCTATGTGGATGCCAATGCAATAGATGGATACATACTCTACATGGCGTGATAGTAGTATATGATACTAGATCCCTCATTATGGTCTCATAACTTTATATTTATAGGGGCCCTCTTGCTCTAAGTTTGTAATTATCCCCATGAAAAGGCTGACTACAAGAGATATAAAGATGAAAAACTGGATAGCAAGAGGCCCAAAAAGTTGTGTGAAATTGCTATAAAGGATTAGGACGTCCCCATGATGGGATCACGGTGCACCTATGAGTGCAACACAGTACTAAATTTCGGTACCACTAGTCAAGGCTACAGCAACGTGGGATGTCCAGAAATGGTTGTGCATATGGGTGTAATGAGTCATAAATTGTGAAAATAAAATAAACAAGATGGCCAAAGGACAAGTGTTAATTAGTTCTTTCTTTACTCAAGAACATTCTAAATAGTAGTATGAGACCAGGATAAATAAAATGTCTAAAGTGCATGATTTTGTGACTACAACTTCAAAAAGACTCATAGAAGTCTTAAAAGAGTGAGTTTACATAAGTAGGTAAAAGAGTGGTTTGTGATCTTCTATAGGTTTGTGATCTTGATGTCAGTAGATTGGTCTACTAGACCAGTATGTTTTTGAGCTTTATAGCATTTTACATGACTTGAAGACACTAATGAATTTATTGAAGTACTTGTGAGGTCATGATCATGTAGCTAGAGGTAGAGTGTTCTAAGCTTGAAGGTCAGATCTGGGTTTGGAAGTAGATGACATAGTTTCATTAAAAGGCATTGACATGAAGTGTTGAGTGTTATCTATAAATGTGGTCCAAGATATGATTTGTAATGTCTCAATCTTAAGGAATAAAAAGTTGAAGTGTTTTCTTGCATATCATGGAGAATGCATGGTTTGGTAAGGTTTTTCAAAGTGAAATATGCTTGTTACTGTTCCAGGATGACATAGTGGTGCTTGCTATGCTCAAGATACGTGAAATTGATCTTAGAGGGAGCTAGTTATGCTATGTGATGGTAGATAAAGGTATGTCAGAGTTGTTTGTATATATGGATAGTGCTCATTTGAGCTTGTATCATGAAGACAAGGTGGATATGTTCTTGTGCTATATTTTAGTATCTGTATAACAGTCATTGAAGAAGAAAAGGAGTCAGGGGGAGCTTGTTAGGAAATTTATAGGAAGATATAATTAACAAATTATAGATTATGATGTGCATTGATTACACATTAAGATGTTTTATATTTGCATATTATAGAATGTAAATAACATGAACATAAAGTGAATGAACACAATGCCACAAGATATAAGTGGGAAAACCATGGAAGGTTAAAACCCACTAAAATTCACTTATCTTTATTGAGAATATATTTTTACTCAACACTCCCACTATTTCACATACAGTTACACATTCAATAAGGAATTAAGAACCGCCTCATACATTTTCTCATGAGACTTACAAATCTACTCATACACATAGCTCACATATAATGTTACAAAAATGTGTAACCAATCCCTAATCACCTTGTTAAATACAAGGCGGGGGGTCATGATCCACTCTTTAAAAGCCGACTCGAGTCATTTGGTGGTTTTATAATAAGCAGTTTACTGCTTAATATTATAAACCCCAACAGATATGAGTAGGTAAATTTGATAACTCTGTGAGCAGGTAGTTGGATCATGAGGAGAAAGAGCTCATTAGCATTGTGAAGGAAAAAGATATGTAATTTTGTTTGAGTGATCATTTACTTATGTATATGGTTTGAGTTTGTTAAGCACATTTGATACAGTTCAGAAGGGAAATGTCTTCTAATTCAGTTTGAGAAGGTATATGTGATGTTTCTAGAGAAAGTGAGTAAGGTATAAGTCTATGCTATCTTGTGGAAGATAAGAACCAAGGGGGAGTTGTGCAGTTGGTATCTAGTTGTCATTAAGGTGTCAAGAAATCATGGGGAGCTATGGAGATGTGTTCATTAGATCCATGAGCAGGATTATCTACGTCAAGAAGCCTTGAAGTTCATGAAAATTTATTGATTCATGTGGACATGTCAATAATAGAAGTGATGTAAGCATTGAAAGGTACTTGATCAAGGTTTGAGTCAGATTTGAAGGCACACATTTGCTAAAGGGGAGCTATGTTGTTCATATGTTGCTAAGAGTAAAAATAGAGAAGGTGAAAGAGTTGAAATGGACCATGTTTTGTTTGGTTTATGTTTTCAACCAAATGGTGAGCCTAATATGATGTCACGAGAAGAATTTATAGGTATGATTATTTTTCATTAATGTCAAAACGGAGATAATGAGTTGATGGCTTGAGAGGAAGAGCTTTATGTGTTTTCCATCAATGACAAAGGCGAAGATTGTTGGAAATTGGTGTTGTCATTGATGTCAATAGGGTTCATTGATGTCAAAATGAGAAAGGAACATGAAGGTTGATTGGTAGTGGAATTTTTGTCATGGAGTCTTTTTGAGTTGTTTGGTCTCATTGATAGAGTGGTATGGTGTCTTGAGCAAGTGTGATGGATTGTAGGAGTGATGTAGAGGTGTTGTAGTGATAAGAGGATGTTGTAGTAATGGCATGAACATTTTTTAAGGATATTTTAGGTTGTAAAGAGTGGAAAATTCGTGAGGTGGTCAACATAGAAGGAACAAGCACATTTATGATGCCTAGTTTAGAGGCCTAGTCAACATATAGTATGGTGGTTATCAGGTATGTAACAACTGGTTATTCATTTTAAAGGCATGAATAACATGAGGATGCGGTGTTAAGACACTCAAAATTTTCTAATACTATGCATACAGGGTTTGGTCATGTTTTCTAGGTCTACACCTAGACATATTCTTGATCCAAGTTGCCCAAATGAGGTGAGATGATATTTTTCTGAGCTAATCATGCAAATATGAGCATGGGAAAAGGTGTAGAAAGTTGCAATAGAGGTGTAAGGAAAGTTTCAGGTGTTATTTTGCAAATTTAGCATGAAAAGTGATGTTTTCCTCTACCGAGTTCCTAGAATTGAGAAACCCAGCTTGAGAAGGCATGTTAAATGCTCATTAGCACATGTGAATTCTACATGGGAGGCTAAGATATTCGTGATAGTTGGGGAATGGTCCTACCTCAATGTTCTTGGAATTATTTTTTGTATCAAGAGGTAACTCTTTATGAACAATCGTTAAGAAGGTAAGGTTGTTCTAAACCCTCCTAAAACCCTTGTTAGGTAGCAATGGAGAAGAACTTGTTCAAACATGCCCAGAATGAAATTTTTGACCTTAGTTGATGATTGGAAGTTGTAAAGGACTCCTCCAAATTTCCTTATATGGTATTTAAATTTCATGACAGTGAGTTGATATTTATCTTAGGTTTTGCATTGGACCAGATGAATAAATTGATGTTAAAGAATTTAGGAAGCCATACTACATTCCTAGAGTGGTATCAGAATAATTTTAATCCCTTAGGATTTTTGTTGAATTCATTCTTACATGACTTGTTTTGGGGCAGTTTTGGTAGTTTTTGGTGACCGAATTGCAGAGATGTTCTTTGGCATATATACACTGAGTGATGGTGTCTTATGAAATTTGGTGATGATCCCGAGGTCATGAAGTTTCCATTAATGTGTCAAAATTTCATGGTTTAGGTGTTTTGATGGTGTTTTAAATTCATCTTTGAGGATTGTTTTGTAGGTCACAAACCTAGTGAGGATAGTTGTTCTTAATGGTGTTTTCATGACATGATATGATGATGCAGAGGTGTACAATATTCTTGGAGGTTGGTAGAAGACTTTGAAAACATGTCTAAGTTGTTTCATATTTTTTTTAAGGTCATGTTATCTCAAGAAGACTTGATTTTGGTGAGAGGGCAGTTTGAGTGTATTAGGCCTACTTATGGCCTAATGAAGGATTTGAGTGTGTATATGTTATTTCTGACCTAAGTAGTCTTTTGTATGATGTATTCATGTTGTTTTAAGTGTATTTTACCTATGATGGCCAACCTAGATGTAGTCATTTATAGAACCATGTTCTTAGGCCTATTTGTGGGGGTTGAGAGAGGAGGAAAAAGTGTGAGTAAGAAGGAAGATTGAAGAGATGAAGGTATTTATGACCATCAAGAGAGGGAATAAATGTTGTTATGAAAATATAATAGGTGGCGAGTATATGGTGTTCAAGGTTAGATGACCTAATTAGCTTGGTGAAGAAGTTATTGAGAAAGGAATCCTTGAAGGAAGATTTGGGGAAGATAGGAGGAAGGAGAGCTATATTGGTGTCATCATCTGTTGTTGGTGTAATATTTCATAGGTGATAAACAAACTTGGGTGGCCGAGTTGGTGTTCAGTCATCTAGGGGGTTAATGTCTCACTAAACTTAGGGGTTGGTGCTCCTTTTTGTGTTGGTTCTCAAATAAATTTGATTCATTGCTATAATAAAGATTTGTTTCAATGAGTTTTATTCCATTCAAGGTTTTTCCACTTATATCTGGTGTTCATATGTTCTTGTGTTCTCATTTTATCATCTATGGTTATGTTTATTGATGAATGCATGTTTAATGGTTAAGTTTAATTGAATGGTTGATAGATGTAATTTTTTAAGTGAATGAAAGTTTTATTGCTCACTAATTCCCTCCATTGATTGTGCTTCCAACATGGCAGACAAAATCGCTCACGGGTGATTGTGTCGGCATTTGATTTTCCTTGTCCGACACAAACTGCCATGTAAGATTGTGTGGGTTATATAAATATACATCAAACTTGATATTCATAGAGAAATGAAGCTAAAATCATATGAACTACCATTTGTTCTAATCTTTTGTGCTATCTTCGCATTTTATCTTCTAACACTTGGTTCATCTTGCATATTGCTTGGATTAGATTGGATTGGATACTTTTCTTCTTTGATGGTTGGTTACACTATTAGGTCACCTATAGTGAGTCTTAGACATGAACAGTGTTCCCCTTCTCCACCTAATAGTGATTCTCTCTTGGTGTGTTGCTTATCTGGAGAGATAGATGCGGCAATGACCACCCTACATGTACAAGGTGAGTGTTATAATCATCTCTTGTCATTTTTCATAGATAAGCTCATATATTTCCCTCATTATGTTATGTTAGCTTAGTATTACACATTTTTGGATATTAGTTAGCATAATATTCTTATTCATTCTCATCTCCTTAGATATCATTACTTCCATTTCAGTTATATCCTGCATGTTTGTTTCATTTATTGGTAATCTATACCTCTCCACACCCAACTACCAATATCTCAGTAGGGTTCCTTCCTCTTTCTTAACCGCGGACCTTAGAAACCTAAGTTGACCTAGTGTAGGGATTATTGCCCTCTACATATACGACCCTAATGCTCATGGTAACTCCTTTGATTCTACCCCTTGTATATTGGTACATGTGTATTTCCTACTTTTTGCCTCAATACGCTTGTAGACTGGATGATTTAGGAGTTCAAGTTATTGAGAAACATTCTTATCTCGCATACATCTCTAGTGAATCCGATGTGAATCCTATACAACTTCTAATCAAACAAAACTCGTTAAAAACACCCATATCAAGTTTTTTCCTCATATAATTACCCAAAAACCCAAAAACCCTAAAAAACCTACATGTACAGACACCATTTCCCCTGGGAAATCTTGTATGTTTATTTTTACTCACATCTGAATACCATCAGCCCCTATGCAAACTTGTTTGTATGACCGACCCTGTCTATTTTCCCATATATGTTTCTAGACACCTTTGGTCCTTGTGTACATTATTTTATATGAGTTATTATGTCTATAGCCTACATTTTAAAATCTTTTCTCGGGCAGATCATCACTCCATAATGGAGTATACGGGCCTGAGTTCCTCTGACTTTGTTGTGTAGACATTTCTCGAATCTTATCATCCTGAAGCTAAGTTTCCCTTATGTATGGATTGTTGCATCATATGGACATCTAGAAAGAAGCCTTATACCTGCCACAATGGCCCACCTAGGAATGATGAAGAATAAAACTAGAATAACTATACTTTTGATGATCCTCCTGAGATGTAGAAGAATATATTGTAGTTTCCTCAATACAAAAATGAATCAGATGAAATGTTTAGCGTCTTCTTGACTTCCTTTCAGAACAACTTGACCATAGGGAAGAAAAGGGTAAAGTTGTTGAAATATGTTCATCTTAGAATGCCACCAATTATGACCATGCCAACCTCATTCTCTCACTCATTGAAAAATGAGCCAGCAAAAGTACTCTACTATGGCTCAATTTCTCCAAATTAAAGTCAACATTGCTCAATAAGTCAACTTCCCTACAATGGTCTCTTGGGGCACCACACCCCCTCCTTTACCAAATGGGCCTAATGGGGTGCACATCACCTAACCCCCCATCCAAAACAAATTCTTGCAAGTAGTCTAACAAGATCCTTTAGCACCTTATATTGCTAGTTGTTGGGGTAATAATGTCAAGTGGGGATACCTTTGGGTGGACCACCACTTCATGACCCCTTTGTTTTAATTTTTTTTTAATAAACTTTGTTATGTTGGTCTTTCAAAGCTTTAGAGTGAAATGGTGTGACCGGTTCATCCATCCTATGTATATAGGATGATCCCTCACGGGATTGGTATTACACACACACACACACACACAGGATGATCCCTCACAGGATGTTACTAAGATATATATCAGAGTTGATTTATATTAGATTATTATGATATTATAAATTGCAAGAAACTGTTATGTAATTATTCTGTGAGACCAAGGAGTGAAGTGGATGTGTTGGGTAAAAGTATTTATGAAATTCTTAATACATACAGTGCTTTATTTTGAATGGGGTTTTTTCCTTCGGGTTTCCCCATTATAAATCTGGTGTTCTGTGTCTTTTATATTTACAGTTATTTAATTTCTTTGCATGGTCTGTAATATGTAATATAAACATCTTAATCTATGCTTTAATTTAACTACACTTCATAATCTATAATCTTCAGTAATTATATTGTGGATTTATAATTTATTAATTATTCATTCCAGTTAATTCCCTAACATGGTATCAGAGCTAGTGGTTATGCTTGTGTAGAGATAGATTTGGATGTTTTTGATTTGTAGGGTGAAGAAACTTGAAGTTTTCTTTTCAGGATATGTGAAACCCTAGTTGTTCCGCCATCGAATTCAAGTTAATCAGGTGAAAAACTCTAATTTCTTTCCCAAAAGTATTATGAATATTGGTCGATTTGTTGATTTGATCTTGCTTATACATTTTGTGTGCATAGATCTATGTGTTTATGTAACCTTGGACCCTCCTTTGTTCTTGGTCCTTCGCAGTTTAGTCTTTTGTAACTATTTTTAAATATTTCACAATTTTTAATATATTATAGTTGTGCATCTTATTTAAATAATTCATATATTATTATTGTGTATTTTATAGGCATATATATAACAGTGCTGAAATTATTTTAAATATTTAAATTAGTTATTTTATTTTAGCGACATGCTTTGGATTTTTGATAGAATATTTTCTTTTCCTGCGAGCTTGGACTTCAAATTTAGATTTAATTTTTGTCTTATTCTAGAGGTTTTAGGTCCGTAGTTTTCTTTTCATTGGAAGAGCCTGATGAAATTCATCAAAAGTTTGCGCTAATATGCTTCACTATGTGCCACCTCTTTTCATTCTATTTGATTCTGCAAAATCAGTTGACCCAAAATTACATTTTATTTTGTCTTTCCATGGAATTCATTCTTAGGCCACTCAAAATTTGTGTCTTGCTGCCAAGTGTCCTTTGGTTGGTTCCAAGTCAGGCACCTTTTGAAATTTGTATTCTTTCTTTGTCTTCTCTATTGCAAAGCTTTAGCCAATAATAAAGCTTCATGTAGTTTCACTGTGTCAGATCTTTAATAGATTTTTTGTCAGTTGAAATGTGAGACAATAAGGTCATTCCACACTCTTCACAAATTTCAGTCTTTTGTATCTTGGTTATGTCCCATGCAAAATATGATCTAATAGAAAATCCTAAGTCATTTTTAGCATTTCACAATTATTAGTCTTTTGTTAAATGTGATAGTGGCTAACCAATAAGATTAAGCCACCATTTTCACTTTTTAAAGACTTTGTTAGTCAGTTGTGAAACCAATAGAATGTGTCCACATTATTTCGCATATTTTTTTCCTTTGTTATAACCATGTCAAAGTGTGAAAAAGTGATCCATTAAATTGTCAACACGTATGTTCATGGATTTAACAATCTGTTTTTTATTTTAATTAGTTCTTCAGACTTGTTTGTTTGCACTACAAAGTGTGAACTAATAGCAAAGCTACCACGTATATATTGTTTTTTGTCATCTTTTTAATCTTTTTCATTTATTTATTTTTTGCGTATTCTGTTGACTTTTCAACTCTTGTTGCAGACCTGATAATCTATTTATTTTTGATTAAATTCTATGGGACTTCATGTCCACCAGGGGATCTGCATTAGAATTTTCTGGAAGGTCAACACTTGTTCCCTCTTGTGTTGTCTTTGATTTGCGCACGTGTCACCTCTTGCTTTGATCATTTTATTTAATTTTTTTTATTCTTTGGTTGTATGTTCATCTGTTTGTTGCTTCACATGTTTCGGACCTGAAAATTTTTTGTTTTGTTTAATTCTGAGGACCTCACGTCCATTGGGCTAATCTGCTTGAAATTTGTTGGAAAGCTGCTGGCACATGTCCTTTTGATTGTTTGCAATCTTCGTGTACGTACTTATCTTGCTTCAGGCCACATGTCTCGCTTAATATTTAATTAATTTTAAAACTTCTTTTTTTTGTGATTTGTAGCTCGACTCGGTTCGAGCTTGGTTGACTTGCTCATGAGTTTAGTTAATTCAGGCCAAACTATGTGCATGTTGTGCATTCAAGTTGGGTCAGTAACCTATGTTTAGATAGATCATTTTTTTACTCTATTTGGCTCTCCCGCAGGGATTTTTCTTTTGTTTAAATTAAATATTTGTTTTCATAGTTGTGTGTGCATTTATAAAAAATGGCTAGTAATGCTAGTTTTTCAATGGATAAATCTCAGTTATTAAATGGAACTAATTATAGTATTTGGAGAGTTAGGTTAAAATCTTGTTTCATGGCTAGAAAACTATGGGATCTTGTAACTGGTGTGGAAAAACAACCCACCGGAAGACTTGCAAACCCTGAAAACCTTAGCTCCTTCTCTCAAAGATCACAAGAAAGCCCTATCCATCCTATTGCAAAGCATAAGAGATGAATTTTTAATGCATATAGGTCATATGGATTCTCCTGTTGATGCATGGAAACAATTAGAAACTATGCATGAAGGTAATCATCTTTCCAAGATAATTAAACTAATTTTAGAATTGTTTACAACTCCCATGAAGGGGGATGAGAAAATTGTTAATTATCTGGCTAAAATTAAAAATATTAAAGCTCAGTTGGATGGATGTAATTGTGAATTGTTTCAAGATAAGCTTCTGTATTTTATCATTCAGATAAATATTCATGAAAAATTTAGAAACTATATCTCCATCCTTAACTCTAAATATCAGAATGAGAATGATTTACCTGATCTAGACACTCTGTCTTCTCTGTTAATTCAAGAAGAAAGTGTAATGGAGAATTTTGATTCAAAAGAGACTGCCTCTCAAGAATTGTTCTCTCAGAATCATAAACCTTCTCAAAATAAGAATAATATCAATCCTAATCAGAAATCTAATATCAGATCAAAATTTAAACCTAATCCTAAATCTAATTCTGTTAGAAAAAGTCATAATTTTAAAATAAAATTCAATGGCACATGTAACAAATGTGGAAAGTTTGGTCATAAAGAGTCTGAATGTTGTGTGAAATCAAATAAACTTGTTAAAAATACTAAAAATAGTAAATTTAACAATCAGAAGAAAGATCAGAATCAAAATAAAATAAAAACCATGCAAATAATGTTGAGCATTCTATTTCCCTGTATACTACTCTTTCTCAGCTTCAAATGACAATGAATGGATCCTAGATAGTGGTGCCTCTAGGCACATGACCTATATTTCTGGTATCCTCTCATATGTTGTAAAATGTGAGGAAAATATATATCTAGGAGATAATTCCATCATTAGATATGTAGGTTGTGGAAATGTTAAATTGAAAAATGGAATAATTAGGAATGTCTTGTATGTTCCTTAATTGAAAAAGAACCTTTTATCTTGCTCTCAGTTAACTAAAGAAAACTATAAAGTTGTATTGTTGCAAGATAAATGGTATGTAAAAGATGAACTTAGTAATGTTATTGCTTCTGGTATAGAGAAGAATGGTTTATATATTTTTGATGGATTTGTTTCTGAATCTTGTTTTTCTTCTTCATCTAGAAATGATCTTCAACTTTGGCATGAAAGATTAGGACATGTGAATTTCAAAATTTTGTATGAAATGTCTCACCTAAATCTTGTAATTGGTCTCCCTAAGATGAAATTTGATCATGAAACATGTGAAAGTTGCCTACGTGGTAAGCAACATGTTGAACCATTTCACAAACATCATGATCCAAATTCATCTCATCTATTAGAATTATTCACAGTGATGTGAGAGGTACTCTTGAAGTTCCCTCTCTTAGTGGTGTTTTGTATGTTGTATGATTTATTGATGATTTCTCTAGGATGACTTGGTCTTATTTCATTAAGAAAAAGTCTAATGTCTTGTCTAAATTTCAAGAATTTAAAGCCTTTGTTGAAAATGCTTCTAATCTAAAAATAAAAAAGAATTAGGACTGATAATGGAGGTGAATATGTTAGCAAAATTTTTGATGAGTTTTGTGTGTCATGTGGGATTCAAAGAGAGTTTTTGAAACTCCCTATTCTCCATACAACAAAATGACATTGCAAAAAGGAAAAATAAGACTATTTTAGAAATGGCTAGGACTATGATTCATGTAGAAAATGTTCCTAAATTTCTATGGCAGAAGCAATAAATACTGCTGTCTATATCCTTAATAGAGTTCCTACAAAATATCTTCATCAAACTACTCCTCATGAATTATGGACAAAGAAAAAACCAGATATCTCTCACTTAAGAATATTTGGTAGTCCTGCTTCTATCTTCATTCCAAAATTTAAAAGGAAGAAGCTTGATCCAACATCCTATTCTTGTATTTTTATTAGTTATGGTTGTAAAAGAAAGTTTTAAGATTCTATGACCCTTTCAAGCATGACATAGTTGAAAACAAGAATGTTCATGTCTTAGAGAAAACATTATGTGATGCTTCTTATGAACCCTCCTTTATTTCTCTTGAAATAGAGCCTGATAATCCTTCTCCTAACAATATGGAAACAAAAGTTCAAGAGGATGATTATCTTGATCTAGATATGATGGAGATTGAGGGGGAGTCATCTCAAAATGTGTTGCATCCCAAGATTCCTAAATGGGCTCAAAATCTTGTTAAGGATTCTAATCCTATTAACCTTAGAAAGGTAACTCATAGTCAGCATACTTATCATGCCTTGATGACCCTATATGAGGTTAAACCACAATATTTTGAAGAATCCTGTCAAGATGATAGATGGTCAAGGCTGTGAAAGATTAATACAATGCTTTGATTTAAAATAACACTTGGGAAGTACTCCCTCCTCCTTCTAAACGAAGCATTATAGGATCCAGGTGGTTGTATAAAATTAGGTATAACTTTGTAGGAGAAATTGATAAATTCAAGGCAAGTGTTAGTAGCTCGTGGTTTCACTTAGAAAACCTAGGGCTTGACTATGTTGAAACTTTTTCTCCTGTAGCTAAAATGAGCATTGTTAGGACTTCTAGAATTATCTAGTTGCTCAAAATGGTTGGGAGGTTCACCAAATGGATGTTAAAAATACATTTATGAATGGTGACCTAAAAGAAGAAATTTATATGCATCAACCTAAAGGTTTTGAAGAACCTGGTAAGGATCTATATCTCTGTAAGATGGAAAAATATTTATATGGTCTTAAGAAAGCTCCTAGAGCTTAATATGCTAAAATTAATAGTTTCTTTTAGGATCTTGGATTCAAAATTGTTGTTCTGATAATGATTTATTTGTTAAATTTGAAAATAATCATATTATCATTGTTGTTCTATATGTTGATGATCTCTTGATTACTAGAAGTGATAAAAATTTAATTGCTAGAATCAAAGAAAGATTAAAACAACATTTTGAAATGACTGATTTAGTTCTGCTAAATAATTTTTTAGGCATGGTTATATTTCAAGATCATAAATCTATTGTTGCATCTCAATCTTAGTATGCTACTAATTTACTTAGAAATATTTAACATGATTGACTGTAAACTTGTTGCCATTCCTATTGAAGTTGGTGTGAAATTAGATCCTAAACCTGCATGTGCTAAATTTGATCCTACTATGTATAGATAGCTAGTTGGTAGCTTAATTTATTTAACTATTACTAGGCCTGATATTTCATATGCATTAGGAGTTTTTTCTAGATACATGTACGATCCTTATAAAGATCATTGGAAAATGGCAAAAACAATTCTTAAATGTGTTAAAGGAACAATTAATTATGGTTTGTATTATTCTTCTTATGATGATGCAAAATTATTTGGATATTGTGATTCTGATCATCCTAGTGATGGTATAGATATAAAATCTACTTTTAGATATGTTTTCAAGTTGAGTGTAGGTGTCATCACTTGGAGTAGCAAGAAGCAACCAACAATTTTTAGCTCTTCTACTGAAGCAGACTATAGAAGTGTTATGAAATCAATATAGGAAGCTATGTGGTTCAAAATCACTCTTGCATGAACTTCATAAAGACATCAAAGGAATCCCTACTCTTCTATGTGACAGCCAAAGTTACATTTATCTTGCAAACAATCTGACTTGACATCAAAGGAAAAATTGTATATATTTCATATGCACTTTATTTGAGAGAAATTCTTGAATGGTGATATTGATTTCAAGTTTTGTTCGACTGAAGATCAAGTTGTAGATATCTTCAACCAAGCCACTCATTATGTGCTGTGAATTTTTTCAAGTTTCATGCCTTGTTTGGCCTATCAAAGTTTTCATTGAGGGACAGTGTGCATGACAATACCACCTCTTAATGACCTATTGTAAAATTATAATACTTCTCCATTTTGTGATAAGTAAATATTTCACACTATGTGAATTTACTTGAAAATTTCAGCAAAGCATTAGTTATGGAAATGCCTTGTTTTATAAAAGGCTCCATAATCTGATATTAGTCTTCATATATAAAGAACTTATTCTAAGTAATTTATGTATGGGAGGATCTGTATGATTTCTATTGTATATTTTTATATGTGAAGATCTGTTTGAATTCCCTTGTTTACATGTTAACATGAACCATTCTTGATGATTTATGGATCTGTAAATCCTTTTGTAGAAAATGGTACTTTGGTATGTTTATTTTTTTTCCCACTTATCATTAAAACAGTTATTGGGGTATTAATTTTTAGTGGGGATACCTTTGGGTGGACCACCACTTCACAAACTCATTGATTTAAAGTTTAGCCACTAACAACCAGCCAATATGGCTCAATTTCTTTTCTCCAGCTGCAAAGTGAACATGGTGTCAACTGGTTCAATAGCCCTACAATGGACTTCTTTAGGAGTACTACGCCCTCATGGGATTGATTTATCAAATGGGCCTAAGTGGGTACCCATCATCACAACCCTTATCCAAAATCAAAGTGATCATTATATTGAGCAGTCTATACATTTGTTAATTATTAATTCAGTAACACTAGCATGGATATTGATGACATTACTCCATCTATCTATTAGAACGGGTCTATTGATCCCACCCTTCATATCAAGGCCTTTGACAATATTTACAAGGAATGGATTAGAACTAATTCATCTTCTACTACCAAACTCCTAGCAAAAACACTCACTAGAGATGTTTTGGATTGGTATCAATACTTTTCCTCCTAATTCTATAGTTGAGTCTAGAGTCCTTAGTGTCAACCCTAGTAAATGAATTCAATATCATGAATCTACTTGAAAACAATATCAATGCTTTCATCAATTGTCAACAATCTGAAAATGAATCAGTGCACATAGCTTTCATTAAGCATTGGAAGAACCTATCCATATGAGCAGAACATAATATGCTAATGATATCCTCTTCCAGATTTTCTTACAAGCTCTTGAATCTCACCTTCAATATAAGGTGAGGTCATTTTCTCCCACTTCCCTAGAAGAGGCCTTTGAGTAAGCCAAAAGGAAATATCATCTCATGAGGGAATTTGAGAAAGCTCCTCCTAAGACACAAACTAACAAACAAGTCCAAATCCTTCAACATTCTAAAAATAAGGATGCAATATCAGACACTCTTCCTCTTTTCACTTCTTCAAATAGGATTATTTTCAACATTGATCAACAACCTACTAACAACAAGAGTCAATCTAACTATCATCAACCACTTAGTAAGGAAGAGTTAAAACGTAAATTTCGTAACCCATTCATCGCGATATTGCATCCTTTTCATCCTATTCCTCATTGGCATGATGAGAGTAAGTTTTGTTGGTGGCATGTTAATTGGGGTCACTCACATGAGAATTTTCATGCACTATGAATGGCTGCCATCAACTTCTTCTTAGGACCCAAATTTGACTATGATGCCATCACTCATGAGACGTTTGACTGAAAGTGGTCAAATCATGATGTGATCTCAAAAAAAGATCATCATGAAGCCATCAACCAGGTTAATGAAAAGATAAAATATTCTCTAATCATATGTCTAATCATGATGTCACTGAAAGTTATAAGAAGTAATAAAATGGTACAACCAATGTAGCTGACATGGATTATCCTCCTAAAAATACAGTTGCAATTAATGATGTAAAATGTGTCATAGCTTATGTAGAACTTGGATACCCTGTAGCATTCTACCCCTGGACTCACACAGTCATATATCCTTTTGTACCCCAAAATCAACCTCATCAAAGCCATAATATTCCTCCTTTAGATGCCATCAGCCCCTGTGGAAATTATTCTATAGGGATGATTGTGTCTAGATCTATATCACTGTCCACAGACACCATCAACCCATGTGCAAATCAAACTTGTAGGGCTAATGGCATAGGAACTAAGAAAAAAATAGTTTCATAAGTTTCCTTAATCACCCCTTCTCCTTTTGGATATGTTTTTGAGGACTCTCAACACTCTTAGCCTACTACGCAGTTCAGTCATGATGAGTGGGATCCTCTTGAAGAAATTTCCCAAATTCTTAGTTCATTTCCCTTCTTATAACTCATGTGTATATCACTTCACCATCATGAGCATCTCATGACTACATTATTTTATATAAATATTCCCTTTCCTCCCTCTTTAGGGAAAAGTCCCGCATTACATGGCTTGAGAGGAAAGTATACATCGGAAATGTGAGGAAATCTCCATTCATACCGATCTCACTACATGGATGCTCACTTGCATTCATTTTTCCATAGCTTCTATGATTTTGTGTGAGCTATTGCTTCATGTGGATGACTCGCCTCTCTTCATTTCAGTTCATATTGGTCACACTATGGTCAAGCATGCTCTCATTGATGAAGGATCAGGCATGTGTGTGGCCTCATTAGACTTCATTAAGGCTCTTGGTTATTCTATTGATAACCTAAAATCCACATGAACCACTTGTCAAGGATATGACCACCGATAAATGCCACCTATGGGGTGTATTTAGTTACCCATCACCGTTCCCCTTAGGACTGTCTGCATCAAATTCATGGTCTTCAATTTTCCCTTATCTTATAATAATCTCCTAAGGCAGCCTTGGAATCATCGTATCCACGCCATTGCTTCTTTTGCATGCTAGTGTGTGAATTTATCTCACCAGGGAGCTATTTATAAGATTCAAGGGGACACTAACCCTTGGAACTATGATACACTTCATCAAAATGATACATACAACCTCCCAAATGTTTGATGAACTATCTCCTATCTCCCTTTGGGAATATCAGTGTTTTAATTATCCTATCTAAATACTCTTCACATTAATTCTGGTCATCTTGAGTTGGTTGGGTGCACACTTCCCAATATATTAGAATCAGATGACGATGATCCCGATGAGGTTACACTCAGAATTAATCCTTCTGATATTCTTGAACTTATTATATCTTAGTCACCTCCTTCCTTGCGGACTTGAAAGAAGGGGCCTTCGATTCCCGCATCCATTTCATGTACACCACAACCCCCATGGGAGTATGTGGTCCAACTAGAGACCATAGTTGATTATTTTATGGTGGATGCTTCCACATCAGATTACGACAATGATTATGCTTTAGAATACCCTCATTTAGCTAGTTACGCCCATATTCATGATCAGAAAGTATTGTGTTACCAAGAAACCCTTCACACCAAATTCACTCATAACTTAAATTTCATTCTAATACAAGAGGAATCTCCAAACATTGTTGACACTTCTTCACCACTGGTAACTTATCCTCAAATTTATCCACCGGGTACACCTCCACAAACTACCATTGACCTAGCTGATTCGTTTTCCCTAATAGAAGTCAATGATCAAGTTGAGGGTTTTGACTACAAATTCGATGATCTCATGGGTGATGATATTATTTATTATGCCTCAATGACTGGGTGAAACACTATTCCTTGAGTGTCATCTTCACCTATTACATCAGTACCCCTGTCAGATACTCTCACTAGCCCTATATATCCTATGATACCTCTCCCCTACCTCTTTCCCTTATGGCTCCTTAGTCTTCTATGACCGAGTTGTATTGCACATGGCACAAGGCTCTAGGGCATGATGTTTTTGACTATAGAGCCTATCAACGCCACATGAAGAAGCTTGAAGCTGAGGTAAAATGTGACCAAACTAAAAAGGATACATAGCCTTCCACTTTAGTTCCCTTATTTTTCTCTCATCATGGGTATTACATGTATACCAACACAGACTATTGGGTTCTTTTGTAGCAAGTGTCTCATTCCCAAAACTTCCTCTCACAATTTGAAGTGTGGAGTTGATTCCTCTCGGAACCGAACACCTTCCCCTATACTAACTAGACGAAAACCTACCTATGGACCAACACCCCACATTGATCCTTGTTCCACTCTGGATGTTGTTCGGCATGATATTCTCACTTGACTGGAGGATCAGATAGATGACACCTTATTTTCCACGAGATCTGAAGTTCATCAGCAAGTCGTTATTACACAACATGCCATCGAGGACCTCATGACCCATGTTAGAAGTAACATTTTGAATCAATTTGATGATATTATCACTAATACATTATGATCTTTCACCCCTCATGGTTAGTTATTTAGAGTACATTGATCACATATTATTTTCCTTCTTTGGCCTGATCCCTCTCGTCTGCTTGGGCTCTCGGTCCCCACTCTATTTTTTACATAACACCTTTCACCTTCACTTAGGCTCTCGATCCCCTTTGGTTTTTCACACTATCTCAAATATATCGTTACATCCTTTCTTGGGTTGTTCACTCTGCTTGTATTTCTCACCATGTATGCCATGACTTCTCCTACCGTTGGAGTGCTTTATTTACAACTTCACCTATTTCAGCTCCGACTCACCCCAGTCTTTCCTATTGGATCACCATGGTATTTTGTGCATCCTTTCTTAGGCCTATGGCCTTGCTTGAATTTATATACCTAATCACACCCTTCCATCCTACTTTGGGATGTTTGGGCCTTGTTTCACCCCTTGGCTTCTTCACATCATGTGGATGGGAATATATTACTGATTCCCCCTCTCACTGGATTTATCTATCTAATCATATTATCATTATTCATCATTACCATGGTATTATCACATAAATGCATGTGGAAAGTAGGAAAATGATGATAAAATTATCAACATACACACAACTAAACATGCAAATAGCATAAAAAAATTATACATATATATCGAATTTATTTTATACATTGAAAAAAATCATACAATATGGATCTGGCCCATCTTTTAAATGGTTTAAGCACCCTCACCCCTTGTGGGGGGTCTCTAGATGCTTTGGGCCAATGGGGTCATGTTGGCTTCTCTCATTGTGCGGGTTAGGGATGCCTCCCTAGATCAAGCTATAAAGGACTCTCCCTGTACATCTCACCATCATCAACTGATCATCTATTCACAGATCTCTGGGAATTGTTAGGCAAGCTTTCTCCTACTCTTGTACCATGGTTGTCTGGTCCTACAATAGACTCTACAACATCACATATATGTTTCACCTGTAGCCACCAATTCCTGGGCATCCTGATATCTCTGCAATGTCTTGGATTCCTCGCATACTAGATGAAATGACCTCACTAAATATTTGGTTGACCATGTTGTTGGATCCACTATCATTGCAGTGTCCTGGACATCCAACACGGGGTCCATGATCTCATGGTGGGAACTCTCGATCAGGGAGTTCCACTCCTCCATCATCCACTCTATAAAACCAAAAACTAACACATATCAGTCACAATATCACATACATTTATCAAAAATATCTAAATAAGATACTATCACACATATGTAGCTTCCATGACCTCTCTATGATGATCTCGTTATCTCCACGGCTACCCAACACTGAGGTCTGGCTCCTAAATATTGTACCCACCTATCTCGGGGCACAAAAATCATAACCTCTCTCTATTATTGTATGGGTCTTTCCATATATTTCATATGCATGACCATGATAAACTTTGAATGGCATCAAAATCCTACATATCCGATGTGGTCAATAATCTATGTGCTCTATGAGCCATGGTGTTGGATTTTCGGATCCTCCTCTTGTGGTACTAGGACTAGCTCCACCTGTATCTCTAACATGTGGTCCTATATCTACATATCCTCAATTGGATCCCTCCTCTGATCCCCGAACCACTATGATCTCTAGTGGGCTCTGAGCATCCCCACCACGCCTCTATTGTCTCCAACCATGTGTGCTCACTTCCTGTATCTTACAGGTTCGAAATGTTGGTACCCTCACCTCTACTCTTGTAGCCTCTCTAACATCACGATGTTGGTAGGGTGACAATGGTGGTATCACCACTGGCGCTAGCCGCCTAATCAAAATTCTCAGGACCCTACTTGCCACATGGGTCTCCACCCAATATACATAGTGTCATGTCACCTTGGTGATGGTGTCCAAATAATTTTTCTTGGGCCATCTAGACCATTGATCCATATTCCCTATGTAGGGTTTTCATACCACATCATCTAGACCCACATATACTAGTGGTTGATATGCTTAAATTTCTCACACTAATGGCTCTTGTGCCCACTAAATTACTCTTGGGGAACCTGCTTCTCTACCTGTGGTGTCCCTGTTGGCCTATACATATGGAATCACTCGTATATCAAGATTTTCAATAATATCATGGTTCCCATGACCCTCTAGCCTTTGCACCTCACTCTAAATAAATCATGTACCAGCTGCACCCATATGGTGGTGCTCCAACTGAATAAAAATCCATGACCGATTACGTCTCTACATACTGCAACCAGAAACAATAGGATGGTTCCATCTACCTTATGACACACTATCCATGCCACCATAATCCCTGTAGCCTGCACTACATTGATTCAAATAGACAACATGCTCTTTTCATATGTGTCGCTCTCAATAGCCCATATGATGTAATTCTCTCTGCTTTGCGACATCTGAATTAAGATCACAATACGTGTGGGTTCTCCCAATGGGTAACCCTAAAATCCCATGTAAAATCTCCAATGTCAGTGCCATCTCCATGGTCTCCTATCATGTCCACCACCGAAAGGTATTGGACATGGTCTTCCATGCAGCAAAAAACATTTGTAGTAAATCCATATCCAATGGTAACATAGGCATCTACATGATGCCCCCAAATCCTCAACCCTAAAACTAGGAAACCTCTATCTGATTCAGTTCGGATTTCATCCTACTGAGGCATGATGCATTTATGCTCCACCATAGGTGAATCCTGTGCTTTACCTGTAGACACCCCAATTTCACATCTATCCTAAATCAATTAATTCCCCTTCCTCATTTCCCACAAAAATACACTTCGAATTAATCAAATATAATTTGATTAATTATCCATTTCAAAATCTAAAAAATAACCCAATCCTCACCACATATCATTATTCTCCATGTTTTTCTACTATTGAATTAAAAATTCAAATTCAAATCCTCACCCACCCTTCGTGGTCCGCACTCACCTAAAATCCTCCACTTATGAATTAAAAATATAATTCAAATCCTCACCCATTCTTCTTGTTCCCCGCTCATCTAATCTTGCCCACATTTTCAGACCACTCACCTAATCTTGCCCACATTTTTAAACCACTCAGCTAATCTTGCCCAAATTTTCAAACCATGATTACTTAAATTAATTTAAGCTAATCACTCCCTCAGGCTATAAATACAACCTTACCCCTCCCCTCTAAGGACATGGAGAATAAGCTTTCATGCCATATCTAAGTTCTTGCATCCTTTGAGCAAAGAACAATCTTTTGCCTAGTCCTAATGCCAAAATAGTCTCATAATCCTTTTTCCCATCCAGTGCAAAGTAAGAGGATCGTTGTTGTAGGAAGGCCTTGCTCCGTCTTGAAGAAAAGCACCTACATATCACACAATTAGGGCTCAATCCAAGTTTCCTAGCCCATTCCAAGGTTTGCTATGGAACGCGAAGGAGGAGGTATGATTATTGGTATTTTACTTCCTTGTTAGTAGTGTATTTTTCCTAGCTTACACTACCTGTAGCCAAAAAATGATGAAAGGAAAACATCAAAAATCTAAAAAATCAATTTTTGGAGTGAAAAATCAAAATCATGTAACTTATTTTTTCCAATTCTCTCTCTTTGTAGCTTCTACCATATGGTTTTTGCGCTCTTTAACGTTGTTCCATGTCGATTTTCTATGACAGTATGATCTCTATGACACCATGCCATCAAAGGGCGTCATGACACTACAATACGACATTTAACCCATGGACCCCTAGCTAGGTGATTTATGTCTTATTTTACTGATGATCCTATAGTGTTTTTTTCAGTTTCTCTTCTTCATGGTTCTTATAGTTATGGATTGTGCTCGTGCATGATAGGATGAGTGACACTATCAAGTATGCATTGGTGGGTATATTTCATTTTATCTAGTCCTTTAAGTGTTCCTTTAAGTACTTAATTTCAATATCGGTGTTACAGACTGAATTTTTCCGTTGACCACCCCATGTTTTTTAATTGTGACATGCAGTGATCAACAGTTGGGGCATATGTATACACCGAATTTTTCACTTTTCATCTTTCACACTTGTTACTAAAAATTTCCTTTGTACATATAAGGTTCACTGATGCATCTATTTATCGAGCGGGTGCCTTAAGGGGCCTACCGGGAAGGGGGAAAGGTTAGTCACATAAGCATTATGGGTTAGAGACAATACACAGAGAGAGTGTCATTATTTGGTCTTGGCCTTAGTTGTACCTACACTATTTATCTTTTTCCTCTTAGGTCTCACACACATTACATTCATGACACTTTTTTTTCATACCAACATCTCGACACCTTGTTCATCCACCTTTTTGATCCATGACACCTATTTTTACCTTGTCTTGCATGTTATCATCCATGGATGATACAATTTTTCACACGTGATTATGTCAGCATTTGATTTTTCCCTGACCGTCACAATCGCCCATGGGAGATTGTGTCACCTATATACATATACATCATGTTTTACATTCATAGAGAAAGTAATTAAGAATCTTTCGATACCAAATCTTGTCGACTTGCTCTTCGTTCATCTCGCATCTTGCTTGGATTGGATTGGATACTCTTCTTCTTGGATGGTTACTTTCACTATTAGGTCACCCATATTGAGTCTACAAGAATTTTGTTCCCCTTCTCCACCTAATAGCGATTCTCTCTAAGTGTGTTGCTTCTCTAGAGAGATAGATGCATCAATGACCACCCTATAGGTATTAGGTGAGTGCTCTAACCATCTCTTGTCATTTTGCATAAATAATTTCATTTCCTTCCCTCATTGTGTTATATTAGCTTAGTATTACACATGTTTGGATGCTAGTTAACATTGTACTCTTATTCATTATCATCTCCTTTGTTATCATTACTTGTATTTCAGTTATATCATGCATGCTTGTTTCATTTATTGTTGATATATACCTCTCCACACCTAACTACCGATATTTCATTAGGGTTCCTTCCTCTATCTTGACCACAGGCCTTGGAAACCCTAGGTTGGCCTAGTGTAGGGATTACTTCCCTCTAGATATGAGACACTAGTGATTATTGTATCCCGGCCAAAAGGGGGTCTTAAGTGGACGCATTTTTCTGAAAAAAAAACTTCAACTTGTACGAGTTTTTCAAAATAGTTACACTCAAAATTGGAAGATGTTGTAGAAATATGAATCGTAGAATTTTGAGTCTAGTTTCTAAGCTACTAAATTTTATTGAAAACGGATAAGTTTAAGTGGGTCAAACAACTAAAATACCAACAGATGCTCCTGTTTTTGTTAAAAAAACATAATAGAGTGACTTTCGTGCCCCCCACCATTTTTTGAGCACCATTTAGTATTTTTGAAAACCCTTTGGTAGAAAGATAGCTAGGAGCATCTAGTTTGGGCTCCATTTTTTTTAGATTTTTTTAGAGAATATTTTTTTATTTATGATTTTTCTAGTACAAAAATTTTATGTTTTGAAAAATAATGGAGCTCCGACCGTGCCCCCCCTACTACCTAAAAAAATATCGAAAATTAGATTTTTTTTTTGAATATGTATAGAATTATGCCTAGTTTGGGCTAGTATAATTTTTTTTTTAATTTCGATCACCCAAAAAAAGATACACCATGAAAGATAGACATATTTACACTTCAAAAAATAGCTATAAAAAGGCATAGTTAGAAAATAAATAATATGGAAACCTTATATTAGTCAGAAAATTTGAAAAATTATATTTTTAGAAAGAAGAGACTCTGCTCTACGTCGTGGTATAATTTTTTTAAAATGGATCGATTGTTTTATTTTGATTTATCATAGAGGAAGTGTCATTTTTACATTTTCTTGTAAAAACTCGTTGTTTGTTGTGTTTGTGCAGGTCCATGCCTCAGGCTTGGGGATCCAAACCGGATCCCAAGCCTTGAGGCATGGCTTGGGAAAAGAGAAAATGCAAAACACGTACACGTTATGTAATGTGTACGTGTTACATAATGCATACACTTTTTTCTTTGTTTTATATATTGTGGCCCCCCAATGTCCCTTTCATCTCTTTCACGGGAATTCTGCAAACATTCTGTTTTGTCTATGCAATATTCTCTACATTCTTGCATGATTTTTTAGTATTTCATTTTGTCCCCTACCCCACTAGTTGATTTTTTCTAATCATGGGTGATAAATCGAGCTAAGGACAAGAGGAAAGTCAAGAATAAGACACCAGAGCAATTGGAAGAGAAGAGAATAAAGAAATTGAAGAGAATGCAAAAACTTCGAGCAGGGCAAGGTACATCCGCTATATCAAATGTAGCTAATGTATTAGAAAATTGGGATGAAATACATAATGAAAATGTAGAGAATAATGATTTTGCAATGAATAATGATATTGAATTGAATGATAATGTTGGTATGGATGAAGAAATTGATATGAATCCAATTGTTGAACCCTTACTTGAGAATCCAAATGTTAACCCCGAAATTTGTATGAAAACACTGAATGAAGAAAGTAACCTTGTAAACGAATCTTCACCTCTAAGAACACCTCCTTCCATTTCGTGAAGAAAACCAATTCACTTAATTAAAATTGATGAAAACATTATAAAACCAATGCCTAACAAAATGTCTGAAAGAAATGCGAGAAGAAAAGCTAGTGGAATTTGGGATAATTACTTTGAGAATTTAAATGACACACAAAGATGTCAATTATTTGTTTCATTGATGAAATTAATTAAGATGAGACCTATAATGAAGACCCTGGGGTTAAGAACATCTAATGTTGTTGATCAAAATGCGTCAATTGTTGAAAACATACATAAAGCATACCAAACTGTAGGTGGCAAAAGACGCACCAAAGATAGTAATGCTACACGACGTGCACTAACTAATTGTATAGTAAGTGATAAAACAGTTAATAAACACTTGATTAGAAAAACAAGCAGTGCTTTGAAGCTAAACAGAAAAACACTAATGAAAGCAATAGAGAGACGTAAACATCTTGAGTTAGTCAATAACACTGACTATTGGGCTTTCTCTAGCAGACTTCCATGAAAAGACAAGAATACATCTGATATTCTAAAAGAATTAATTGTAAAATTTTGGAATGAGAACACAAGGGTGTCACCGAATAGAAGAGATACAGTAAAAAGAAGAATAGGTTCTCGTAATCGTGAATTGTGTGCAAAACATTTCTTAGATATGACTCAAACAGAATTGTTCTCTAAGTTTAAAAATGAAAATCCACAAATTAACATTAGCCAAAGATTCTTTGAAATGAGCAAACCCTTTTATGTGAAAATCAATCACTCACGTACCACTTGTTGTTGCAGGCATCATGTTGAATTTTCAATGCATTATGATGTTTTTTTGTCAAATACGTAGTGTTTTGCATACTGACATCATGTTGCAGGAGTGTGGAATAAATGTCCCACAAAAATCTTCAAGGGAATTTATTCCGACAATATTTTGTGAAAAATCAACAAGACAATTTTTTTATAACAAAGCATGTTTGGATGGAACGTGCAATGTATGTGGTGGCTTGCCAAATCTGAAAAGTTGTATCCACGAGGAGAGTACATATTCAATAGGAAAATAATTGGTTGATTTCACCAAATATAAATCGGTGGCATATCAATTAAAAGATGGAAAAGAATCTAAGAGGTGTGAGCTTGTTACAAAACAATTACCTGTATCAGAATATATGGTCAAATTCAGAGAGGAAATTTTTTATGAGTATGCAAGGCACACACATAGAGCTCGATGGTTGGATGAACAATTCAAGTTAAGCAAGGACACATTCCCACTTGGTACTATTGTTTCAGTAGTTGACTTCGCAGAGAATTACACATTGCAGCCACAAATGGAGGTTCAGTCTCAATATTATAACTCAGTGCAAGTTTCTATTTTCGTGCATATAACATTCATGCACTCTCCTGAAAGCACTGAGCAAGATCAAAAAATATTAAGAGAGTATCATTTCTACATCAGTGATGATCAGACACATTCTACAGAATATGTACAAGGGTGTTTCCAGGTGTTTTATGTGAACTTGAATGAGAGGAACATTAGTTTCGATCAACATTACATTTGGTCAGACAACTGCACATCACAATTCAAGAATGCACAGATGTTTTATTGGCTAAGCAGGATGCACAAAGAAACAAATGTACAACATATCTGGAGTTTTACTGAGGCAGGGCATGGAAAAGGAGAGCATGATGGTGCAGGAGCATGTGTGAAAAGAGCACTTGCAAGAGAAGAGTTAAAGTTCAAGGATGGTGCTAAATTTACAGATGCAAAAAACATTGTTGATTGGTGTGTCAAGAATATGGGCCATGAATCTCAAGAGAGATCAACGGTTCGTAGATATTTTTGGTTGATAGAGCAACAACATCTGGCAAACTTTGAAGATTGTATGACAGTTGCAGGATCAAGTGATATGCACTCATTCCGTAGTTCAGATGCAAATGCTTGGACTATTTATACTAGGTGCATGACATGTTTTTGTATATCATGCATTGATTTTGCATGGAATGAATGTGAGTCACAGTAGTGGGTGGATGAATGGACTTGTAGACCTCTAATTCCACTCGACACACATCAAGTTCCACATGAGCATTACAACTTGCAGGGTCTTCAGATCAAATGACAACATCACCTGACTTTGACCAAGTCTCTGATTTAGTGCAACAAGGTACATACATATATGTACATGCCATGTTTTAGATTTATAAATTATTAAATGGTCAACTCTTAATGTATTTATAAATTGACTGAACAATTTTACTTTGTGATACATAGGGCACGTTTTTACAGTTATTGCGACGGAATTTAATGAAGAGGGAACAAACTACTTCTTATCTCGTTGTGTAGAGGGGAAAAAATTGACTTCCACAGTCATTGATGGTGAAGACCTTGAGTATCCCACTGGATCAGTGGTAGTCACTGGAACTTGGCTTCGACGATATCCTATCAAAAATTCAAACATTTGGTTGTTTGAAGACTATGAAGTACATCGGAAGATACTTCACTATTCACATTTGGTCCTTGCAACAAATATTAAATTGATCAAATATCGAGGTCGGCCATCAAACAAAAATCTGTGGAAGGTTCGTGAATCAGATCATGAAGCAATTCTTGCTACTGTCAAGAATAGAGTTGATCCTTGCGGTTCATTGGATTGAATTTGCAAAGGTATGTTCTTCATGAATTTAATTTGAATATTTACTTAAATGATTTTGTTTAAATTTTGTATGATTTAAAATTCTATTTAATTGCTTACTAACATGTTTATGTAGGTTAGTGGTGCCAAAAAAGCTTCCACCTTCACGTGGTTGGCACTGTCAGTAGAGAATTTATTATTCTCGAAGCCAAGTGAAGCTAAGAGAAATTAAATATTAGAAAGGAACAACAAACAAAAATTCTCATTTCACCACCTATATTGTAAAAATATCTTATTAAAATTCTCATTTCACCACCTATATTGTATGAACCACCTATATTATTCAGGTGATTGGCAATGGACAACCTTACACTGACTTAGTCTGAATGGAGATGGAGAAAACCACGAGAGGATTTCGTAGAGGGCCCTGACATGGAGGTCTCAGATCTGACGAGACATCTCTAGGTGCCACGGAGTCTGAGAAATCACCCGTCAAAGATATGGCGTGTTTGGGCCTCAGGGCTCTTAAGCGACTACGCCCGGACGGGGTAGCCCAAAAGCACGGGGAGCATAGGGAACCAAAAAAATGCTCCACTAGCATTCACCTGGCCACCCTGATGTGTTGGCATAGTTGGTTTGGTCCCACGAGCTTCCGTTTGCAAACTACAGCCTCTGGCAGCCCTACACTGACTCAGACTGCACTATTTCTCGTGTTTGCAAACAATAGCACATCGAGAGAACCAGATGGAGATAGAGAAAACCATGAGAGGATTTCATAGAGGGCCCCAACATGGAGGTCTCAGATCTGACGAGACATCTCTAGGTGCCACGGAGTCTGAGAAATCACCCGTCAAAGATATGGCGTGTTTGGGCCTCAAGGCTCTTAAGGGACTACGCCCGGACGAGGTAGCCCAAAGCACGGGGAGCATAGGGAACCAAAAAAATGCCTCCACTAGTGTTCACCAGGCCACCCCGATGTGTTGGCATAGTTGGTTTGGTCCCACGAGCTTCCGTTTGCAAACTACAGCCTCTGGCAGCCCTACACTGACTCAGACTGCACTATTTCACACGTTTGCAAAC
Source organism: Taxus chinensis (assembly GCA_019776745.2). NCBI lineage: Eukaryota > Viridiplantae > Streptophyta > Pinopsida > Cupressales > Taxaceae > Taxus > Taxus chinensis. Next base: position 162,972,484 of record CM034155.1, on the reverse strand, counting down.
AATAGCACAACGAGAGAACCAGATGGAGATGGAGAAAACCATGAGAGGATTTCATAGAGGGCCCCAACATGGAGGTCTTGGATCTGACGAGATGTCTCTAGGTGCCACGGAGTCTGAGAAATCACCCGTCAAAGATATGGCGTGTTTGGGCCTCAGGGCTCTTAAGGGACTACGCCCGGACGAGGTAGCCCGAAAGCATGGGGAGCGTAGGGAACCAAAAAAAAGCCTCCAATAGCATTCACCAAGCCACCCCAATGTGTTGGCATAGTTGGTTCGGTCCCACAAGCTTCCGTTTGCAAACTACAACCTCTGGCAGCCCTACACTGACTCAGACTGCACTATTTCACGCATTTGCAAACAATAGGACAACGAGAGAACCGGATGGAGACAGAGAAAACCACGAGAGGATTTTGTAGAGGGCCCCAACATGGAGGTCTTGGATCTAACGAGACGTCTCTAGGTGCCACGGAGTCTGAGAAATCACCCGTCGAAGATATGGCGTGTTTGGGCCTCAGGGCTCTTAAGCGACTACGCCCAGACGGGGTAGCCCGAAAGCACGGGGAGCATAGGGAACCAAAACAAAGCCTCCAATAGCATTCACCTGGCCACCCTGATGTGTTGGCATAGTTGGTTTGGTCCCACGAGCTTCCGTTTGCAAACTACAGCCTCTGGCAGCCCTACACTGACTCAGACTGCACTATTTCACTCGTTTGCAAACAATAGCACAACGAGAGAACCAGATGGAGACGGAGAAAACTGCGAGAGGATTTCATAGAGGGCCCCAACATGGAGGTCTTGGATCTAACAAGACATCTCTAGGTGCCACGGAGTCCAGAAATCACCCGTCGAAGATATGGCGTGTTTGGGCCTCAGGGCTCTTAAGGGACTACGCCCGGACGGGGTAGCCCAAAAGCACGGGGAGCGTAGGGAACCAAAATGAATCCTCCACTAGCATTCACCTAGCCACCCTGATGTGTTGGCATAGTTGGTTTGGTCCCATGAGCTTCCGTTTGCAAACTACAGCCTCTGGCAGCCCTACACTGACTCAGACTGCACTATTTCACGTGTTTGCAAACAATAGGACAGCGAGAGAACCAGATATGGAGACATCTCTAGAGGGCCCCGAACATGGAGATCTTGGATCTGATGAGACATCTCTAGGTGCCACGGAGTCTGAGAAATCACCCGTCAAAGATATGGCGTGTTTGGGCCTCAGGGCTCTTAAGCGACTACGCCCGGACGGGGTAGCCCAAAAGCACGGGGAGCATAGGGAACCAAAAAAAGCCTCCACTAGTGTTCACCTAGCCACCCCAACATGTTGGCATAGTTGGTTTGGTCCCATGAGCTTCCGTTTGCAAACTACAGCCTCTGGCAGCCCTACACTGACTCAAACTGCACTATTTCGCGCGTTTGCAAACAATAGCACAACGAGAGAACCAGATGGAGACGGAGAAAACCACAAGAGGATTTCATAGAGGGCCCCGACATGGAGGTCTTGGATCTAACGAGATGTCTCTAGGTGCCACGGAGTCTGAGAAATCACCCGTCAAAGATATGGCGTGTTTGGGCCTCAGGGCTCTTAAGCGACTACGCCCGGACGGGGTAGCCCGAAAGCACGGGGAGCATAGGGAACCAAAAATAAGCCTCCACTAGCATTCACCTAGCCACCCCAATGTGTTGGCATAGTTGGTTTGGTCCCATGAGCTTCCATTTGCAAACTACAACCTCTGGCAGCCCTACACTGACTCAGACTGCACTATTTCACGCATTTGCAAACAATAGCACAGCGAGAGAACCAGATGGAGATGGAGAAAACCATGAGAGGATTTTGTAGAGGGCCCCAACATGGAGGTCTTGGATCTGACGAGACATCTCTAGGTGCCACGGAGTCTGAGAAATCACTCGTCAAAGATATGGCGTGTTTGGGCCTCAGGGCTCTTAAGAGACTACGCCCGAACAAGGTAGCCCGAAAGCACGGGGAACATAGGGAACCAAAATGAAGCCTCCACTAGCATTCACTTGGCCACCCCAACATGTTGGCGTAGTTGGTTTGGTCCCACGAGCTTCCGTTTGCAAACTACAGCCTCTGGCAGCCCTACACTGACTCAGACTACACTATTTCATGTGTTTGCAAACAATAGCACAGCGAAAGAACCGGATGGAGATGGAGAAAACCACGAGAGGATTTCGTAGAGGGCCCTGACATGGAGGTCTTGGATCTGACGAGACATCTCTAGGTGCCACGGAGTCCGAGAAATCACCCGTCGAAGATATGGCGTGTTTGGGCCTCAGGGCTCTTAAGCGACTACGCCCGGACGAGGTAGCCCGAAAGCACGGGGAGCGTAGGGAACCAAAATGAATGCTCCACTAGCATTCACCTAGCCACCCCAATGTTTTGGCATAGTTGGTTTGGTCCCATGAGCTTCTGTTTGCAAACTACAGCCTCTGCAGCCCTACACTGACTCAGACTGCACTATTTCACGTGTTTGCAAACAATAGCACAACGAGAGAACCAGATGGAGACGGAGAAAACCATGAGAGGATTTCATAGAGGGCCCCGACATGGAGGTCTCAGATCTAATGAGATGTCTCTAGGTGCCATGGAGTCTGAGAAATCACCCATCGAAGATATGGCATGTTTGGGCCTCAGGGCTCTTAAGCGACTACGCCCGGACGGGGTAGCCCGAAAGCACGGGGAGCATAGGGAACCAAAAAAAGCCTCCACTAGTGTTCACCTAGCCACCCCAACATGTTGGCATAGTTGGTTTGGTCCCACGAGCTTCCGTTTGCAAACTACAGCCTCTGGCAGCCCTACACTGACTCAAACTGCACTATTTCACGCGTTTGCAAACAATAGCACAACGAGAGAACCAGATGGAGACAGGAGAAAACCGTGAGAGGATTTCATAGAGGGCCCTGACATGGAGGTCTTGGATCTGACGAGACATCTCTAGGTGCCACGGAGTCTGAGAAATCACCCGTCAAAGATATGGCATGTTTGGGCCTCAGGGCTCTTAAGCGACTACGCCCGGACGAGGTAGCCCGAAAGCACGGGGAGCGTAGGGAACCAAAAAAAAGCCTCCACTAGCATTCACCTAGGCCACCCCGATGTGTTGGCATAGTTGGTTTGGTCCCACGAGCTTCCGTTTGCAAACTACAGCCTCTGGCAGCCCTACACTGACTCAAACTGCACTATTTCACGCGTTTGCAAACAATAGCACAGCGAGAGAACCGGATGGAGACAGAGAAAACTGAGAGGCTTTTGTAGAGGGCCCTGACATGGAGGTCTTGGATCTGATGAGACATCTCTAGGTGCCACGGAGTCTGAGAAATCACCCGTCGAAGATATGGCGTGTTTGGGCCTCAGGGCTCTTAAGGGACTACACCCGGACGAGGTAGCCCGAAAGCACGGGGAGCGTAGGGAACCAAAATGAAGCCTCCACTAGCATTCACCAGGCCATTTGGATATGTTGGCCTAGACTTTCATTGTCCCACAAGCTCCATTTGCAAAATAAAACATCTAGCAGCCTTACACTGACTTAGACTACACTATTTCACGCGTTTGCAAACAATAGGACAATAAGAGAACCGGATGGATATGGATAAAACCACGAGAGGATTTCGTAGGGCCCTGACAATTTTTCCATGTTAGTACTAAAGAGCTTCAAATAAATTACAATTCTAAACAAGTTTCAGGCTCAATTATCAATACTTCATTGTAGTTTTTCTTGCCAGTATGCTGCTTTTGGAACTACCTGGTTTGATTTGTGAAGTTGAAGCAGCTGGGATTAATAAAAATAATCAACTTGGCATGTTTTCCTTAAGATTATCCATGATTCTATCGACAACATCACATAGATCTTCCATTCCAGTTAAGTTGTGATCCTTCCACGCTTCCCATTTTTCCTTTTCTTCTGCTCGTATCTTCTCTTTAAGTTCTTCCAGATGTTTTTGGGTAATCAAATTGACTCTTTATGACTTTCAGGAGGCATTTCTTCTTGAATCATAGTGACATCTTCACCTAATTATTTTTCTTCATGATGTTCATTGTCATCTAAAGTTGAAGACTGAAAATTTATATGGCCTTCGGCTTCTTTTTGGGCTGAGACAAACAACCTTTTGTAATGTCCAAAAAAATTCAGGCTCTTCATTCTCTGTTTGATTGAAGATATTCATTCTTTCAAAATGAACAGTTGGAACATTGGTGGTCTCCCCAACAAAACTAAGTTCATAGTCTACATAGTTGCATCCTATGGAAAATCATTGAACATTGGTGGTTTCCTCCACCCGTGCTTTCAGGCTACCTCGTCTGGGCGTAGTCTCTTAAGAGCCCTGAGGCCAAAACACCTTATATCTTCGACATGTGATTTCTCAGACTCCATGGCACCTAGAGATGTCTCATTAGATTTGAGACCTCCACGTCAGGGACCTCTACAAAATTCTCTCATGGTTTTCTCCCTCTCCATTCGGTTCTCTCGTTGTCCTATTGTTTGCAAACGCTCGAAAATAGTGTAGTCTGAGTCAGTGTAGGGCTGCCAGAGGCCATAGTTTGCAAACAGAAACTTGTGGGACCGAACCAACTATGCCAACACATCGGGGTGTCCAGGTGAATGCTATTGGAGGCTTCGTTTTGGTTCCCTATGCTCCCCGTGCTTTCAGGCTACCCGTCCGGGCGTAGTCGCTTAAGAGCCCTGAGGCCCAATCACGCTATATCTTCGACAGGTGATTTCTCAGACTCTGTGGCACCTAGAGATGTCTCGTTAGATCCAAAACCTCCATGTTGGGGCACTCTACAAAATCCTCTCACAGTTTTTTCCATCTCCATTCGGTTCTCTCGTTGTCCTATTGTTTGCAAACGCGCGAAATAGTGTAGTCTAAGTCAGTGTAAGGCTGCTAGATGTTGTATTTTGCAAACGGTAGCTTGTGGGACTGAACCATCTGGACCAACATGTCCAAATGGCCTGGTGAATGCTAGTGGAGGCTTTTTTTTGGTTCCCTACGCTCCTCGTGCTTTCGGGCTACCTCGTTCGGGCGTAGTCTCTTAAGAGCCCTGAGACCAAAACACCTTATATCTTCGACATGTGATTTCTCAGACTCCGTGGCACCTAGAGATGTCTCGTTAGATCTGAGACCTCCATGTTGGGGCCCTCTACAAAATCCTCTCATGGTTTTCTCCATCTCCATTTGGTTCTCTCGTTGTCCTATTGTTTGCAAACGCTCGAAATAGTGTAGTCTGAGTCAGTGTAGGGCTGCTAGAGGCTGTAGTTTGCAAACGGAAGCTCATGGGACCAAACCAACTACGCCAACACATCAGGGTGGCCTGGTGAACACTAGTGGAGGCTTTGTTTTGGTTCCCTACGCTCCCCGTGCTTTCGGGCTACCCCGTCCGGGCGTAGTCACTTAAGAGCCCTGAGGCCCAATCACGCCATATCTTCGACGGGTGATTTCTCAGACTCCGTGGCACCTAGAGATGTCTCATCAGATCTAAAACCTCCATGTCAGGGCACTCTACAAAATCCTCTCATGGTTTTCTCCATCTCCATTTGGTTCTCTCGTTGTCCTATTGTTTGCAAACGCGTGAAATAGTGTAGTCTAAGTCAGTGTAAGGCTGCTAGAGGCTGTAGTTTGCAAACGGAAGCTTGTGGGACCAAACCAACTATGCCAACACATCCAAATGGCCTGGTGAATGCTAGTGGAGGATTTTTTTTGGTTCCCTACACTCCCCGTGCTTTCGGGCTACCTCGTTCGGGCGTAGTCTCTTAAGAGCCCTGAGACCAAAACACCTTATATCTTCGACATGTGATTTCTCAGACTCTGTGGCACCTAGAGATGTCTCGTCAGATCCAAAACCTCCATGTTGAAGCCCTCTACAAAATCCTCTCATTTTTCTCCATGTCTCCATCTGGTTCTCTCGTTGTCCTATTGTTTGTAAACGCGCGAAATAGTGTAGTCTGAGTCAGTGTAAGGCTGCTAGATGCTGTATTTTGCAAACGGTAGCTTGTGGGACCAAACCATCTATGCCAACACATCTATATGGCCTAGTGAACACTAGTGGAGGATTTTTTTTGGTTCCCTACACTCCCCGTGCTTTCGGGCTACCTCGTTCGGGCGTAGTCTCTTAAGAGCCCTGAGGCCAAAACACGCCATATCTTCGACATGTGATTTCTCAGACTCCGTGGCACCTAGAGATGTCTCGTTAGATCCAAGACCTCCATGTCAGGGCCCTCTAAAAATTCCTCTCGTGGTTTTCTCCATCTCCATTCAGTTCTCTCGTTGTCCTATTGTTTGCAAACACTCGTAATAGTGTAGTCTTAGTCAGTGTAGGGCTGTCAGAGGCTGTAGTTTGCAAACGGAAGCTCGTGGGACCAAACCAACTATGCCAACACATCTAAATGGCCTGGTTAAAACTAGTGGAGGCTTTTTTTGGTTCCCTACACTCCCCGTGCTTTCGGGCTACCTCGTCCGGGCGTAGTCGCTTAAGAGCCCTGAGGCCCAAACACGCCATATCTTTGACGGGTGATTTCTCAGACTCCGTGGCACCTAGAGATGTCTCGTCAGATCTGAAACCTCCATGTCAGGGCCCTCTACAAAATCCTCTCATGGTTTTCTCCATCTCCATCCGGTTCTCTCGTTGTCCTATTGTTTGCAAACACGTGAAATAGTGTAGTCTAAGTCAGTGTAAGGCTGCTAGAGGCTGTAGTTTGCAAACGGAAGCTCGTGGGACCAAACCATCTGAGCCAACACATCCAAATGGCCTAGTGAATGCTAGTGGAGGCTTCATTTTGGTTCCCTATGCTCCCCGTGCTTTCGGGCTACCTCGTTCGGGCGTAGTCGCTTAAGAGCCCTGAGACCAAAACACCTTATATCTTCGACATGTGATTTCTCAGACTCCGTGGCACCTAGAGATGTCTCGTCAGATCCAAACCTCCATGTTGGCCCTCTACCTCATGGTTTTTTCTCCATCTCCATTCAGTTCTCTCGTTGTCCTATTGTTTGTAAACGCGCGAAATAGTGTAGTCTGAGTCAGTGTAAGGCTGCTAGATGTTGTATTTTGCAAACGGTAGCTTGTGGGACCAAACCAACTAGGCCAACATGTTCATAGTATGGCCTAGTGAACACTAGTGGAGGATTTTTTTTTGTTCCCTATGCTCCCCGTGCTTTCGGGCTACCTCGTCTGGGCGTAGTCCCTTAAGAGCCCTGAGGCCCAAACACGCCATATCTTCGACGAGTGATTTCTCAGACTCCGTGGCACCTAGAGATGTCTCATTAGATCCAAAACCTCCATGTTGGGGCCCTCTATGAAATCCTCTCATGGTTTTCTTTGTCTCCATCCGGTTCTCTCGTTGTGCTATTGTTTGCAAACGCTCGAAATAGTGTAGTCTGAGTCAGTGTAGGGCTGTAGACGCTGTAGTTTGCAAACAGAAGCTCGTGGGACCAAACCAACTATGCCAACACATCAGGGTGGCCTGGTGAATGCTAGTGGAGGATTTTTTTTGGTTCCCTACACTCCCCGTGCTTTCGGGCTACCTCGTCCGGGCGTAGTCGCTTAAGAGCCCTGAGGCCCAAACACGCCATATCTTCGACGGGTGATTTCTCAGACTCCGTGGCACCTAGAGATGTCTCGTTAGATCCAAGACCTCCATGTCAGGGCCCTCTACAAAATCCTCTCACGGTTTTCTCCATCTCCATCTGGTTCTCTCGTTGTGCTATTGTTTGCAAACGCGTGAAATAGTGCAGTCTGAGTCAGTGTAGGGCTGTTAGACGCTGTAGTTTGCAAACGGAAGCTCGTGGGACCGAACCAACTATGCCAACACATCAGGGTGGCCTGGTGAATGCTAGTGGAGGATTTTTTTTGGTTCCCTACGCTCCCCGTGCTTTCGGGCTACCTCGTCCGGGCGTAGTCGCTTAAGAGCCCTGAGGCCCAAACACGCCATATCTTCGACGGGTGATTTCTCAGACTCCGTGGCACCTAGAGACATCTCATCAGATCCAAGACCTCCATGTCAAGGCCCTCTATGAAATCCTCTCACAGTTTTCTCCATCTCCATCTGGTTCTCTCGCTGTGCTATTGTTTGCAAATGCGTGAAATAGTGCAGTCTGAGTCAGTGTAGGGCTACCCCATCCGGGCGTAGTCGCTTAAGAGCCCTGAATGACTAGATTGGCTTAAGAATGAATTTGATAGGGGTATGTCTAAGAACACACGGGAGTTATCAATCACCTAGTAAATATTTCTTGTTTAGTTCTGGATGGGAGTCAGCTGGCCTACGGCTTAGTGACCTTCCATTCATTGATAATTTATGTTATGATAAACCCATGGATGCTTTCAAAAGCACCTTAAAAAGGATAGGGGTAGTCATCAAGCCTAGTGAAGGGTGTGATGTGATTTCCAAATAACTTGAAATGCCTACAGATTTAAAGGTAGTAACACGAATTGGACAGGATTAGACAATCAAGAATCATTGAGTGTCTGAATCAGAATGTCATTGCATCTGGAGACATTCTCAAGCATTGGAGTAATGTATATGGAGAGACATTCTCAAAATATCAACAGATGAAAGGCATCAAATTGTGATGACTGTCGGGTGTTTTAACAGGGGAGAAGACTACGAAGCATAGAAGAATGTAGTAAGTGCATGATAAGATAGGAACCAGTACAAAGAGACCATGAGCAAGAAGAAGCACAAGTAAGGTAAATACACATATACACATTGATAAATTGAATGAATAATTACTCAGATTAGGTAACTCTTTATATACATACATTATATAAATATTGATTTCCAAAGTTTGATGCATATTATACATTGAAAATGCTAGTACATGTACATCACCAATAAATGAAAAAATAATCCATAATGTCTTAAATATTGTCAAGTGCACATCATATTAGATTCATGCGAAAATAATCTCAGAAATGTAAGGTCTCATACAAAATTATCAAGTTCCAAATAGTATTTTAATGTGCATAATAAATACAAAAATGCCCAAATAGGTCATATACCATCAAGTTCAAATGCCATATAGGCGTACATACAATGCCATGCACATAGGCATACAAAAACAATGTCATGTAAGAAATTTATATTTCCTACTCATCAAAATCTATCCCTCTCTTGGCCTTGCTCAAAGAAGGCCCTCCCTTAGACGAAGATGGAGATCCATGAGATGACTTTGGATCGTCCAAGCCCATGCTTCGAGTCCTCTTCCACTGAATACTCACCTGTAGATGAGCCTGTAAATGCAAACAATGTTTTTTTGTCAAAACTTAATTTATATATGTTTTCAACATGTATTTAAGACCATGCTAGAATGAAAGTATTTACATAAATACACAAACTTACCGCAAGTTGTCGATCACGTCGAATTTGCATCTCACGCTCAGATGAGTCATCGGGAGCTCCTGCAGTACGAACGGGGGTACGAAGACGACGAGATGGAGGAGTCTGTGCCCTCGAAGTCAAAATGGAGGGGGTTGAAGTTCCCTACATACACATAAGATCAGAAAATCTAACATCAGAATTAGCGAAAATAGAGCTAAGTACATGTATCTACATAATGACAATATTTTAACTAATTTTATCAATATAGAACTATTGTTTTTACCCCGCCACGCCTGTGAATCAAATGAACAGGGCTGCTACCTGTCGCAGGTAACTCCTGCATACACACAATGAAGGACATTATTAACATAATTTAATAATTCTACAATGAAAGACATTACTAACATGTAATTTAACATAATATGAATTACACGAGAAATTTAACAAAATTTACGTGTTGTTTGAATACCTCAGTGAGTTGTTGCGCAGATGAAATCGCAGCGGCAACACCTTTATCTACTTGTCGCAGAGATGGTGGGGTGTCTAGTGAAGTCAACATCTTTATCAAACATGTATATCACGTGAGTTAGATGGACATACAAGAACATACATATATTTGACTTCAAAACTAATACTAATATATATATATATATATATATATATACACATATATATATATATACACACACACACACACACATGTATGTGAAAATTTTACATAATTAACATTCTAAATTACCTCTGTGAATGTATGTGTATGCATGGTGCTCGCCGCCTGTGGTCGGGATGAAGATGCACCTCCCGCGCACTGTAATATCAATGCATGTACATGTACAAATACAATTATTTCAAAAATTTAACATATATAAGTAAATCAGGTACTCCAAACTTTTTGTAACACACATAACAAAACATAACAAATTTACCTGCGAAGGTGACGCCAATGAATGTAATCCAAATGTCTCACTCAAAAGGACATCTGACATAGTGACATTATCGTGTTCACCCCTAGCACCAGGTGCACCAAAATCAGTACGCATGAAAGTATCATCCTCCTCGGGCCCCAAACATATGCTACCACATGACGAGAAAAAATGTGGCCTCATGCTAGTACTCCCTGAGGGAATACTCTGTGTACCTCCATGAGCATCTGGCTCAGAAATCTCCCTCGTATGTCGAACAAGGGTCGCAGATAGCCCCTGAAGCACGTGGAGTGTATCAATCTCTACTGTCTCCTTCACTGCTTGAGGGACAATCTCAGGGTGAGGGGGCTTCTGTGTGGGGAATCTACCCTGCTGAATAGGTGCACGTTGTGCACCTGGTCGATCCTGTGCAGATCCTTTTCCTCGGCCCTGGAAATCTCAGAAATCAAAATAATTTGGGATCTCGTTGAGGATAAACTCGCAATAGAGTTTCCTCAAAAAGTATAGTGGCACCTCGTTGTTATTACAAGGTGGAAAATCAAACACCATCCACCATCGATCCCAAAAATTATTTTTAATCAAATTATTATTGCACCAATGGATGGGAAATCATTTACATGTCAACGGAACAGGAAAATTAGTGCGGGGGTCCGTGAATAAGGCGCATATGAGTTCTTTTGAAATTTCTTTTTTCTTTACATCCACATATGACAATTTGTTGGAATAATAAACCCTACAACCCTCTCTGTAAGTTGTCCAACGATCAATTTTCCCCGTTGCCACGTCAATTTGAACAAGTAATGCCTCCAATGTGTTTGCAAGAGAGGCGCGGTGGGGGTTTGTAGATTGTGCATCCCTCATTGTTTTGATTAAATCCTCAATTTCAATTTTGTTTTCAACTATTTGGGCTGCTAAATCTTCTTGACTACCCAAGGGATGTTGAGCAATTGTGGGAGTGTCGGGAGGGATGTCAGGAATAACAGGGTTTGGTTGTGGTTGATTCCCTCGACCTCTAACTGTAACAATAAAAAATATGTATTCAATTCAAATTTTAATCTATAATTATCATATTTCAATGCAATTTTGAGAAAAGAATTGTGCTTACCTCTTCTCCGTGGCACCATCATCGATTCAGATCTTCCCGGTGATCCAGAAACGATCCTTTGAGCTTGAGATCCAGCTGAATGAAAAAACGTGAGGGCACGAACAAGCTCTGAAACTCACGTTTGAGGGAGGTAAAATGATAGAGGCTCGGGCCTCTTTTTTTTGTTTATAGTAGGCATAATGCGTGTACGTTATGTAACGCGTACGCATTATGCTTTGGTGATTCCCGAGCCAAACAAATTAAAACGCGAGCGCGTTTTAACAAAACGCGTACGCGTTTTTCTTTTTTTCAGATTCTTGTCCACTTTTTGGCCCCCCAACTTCGTGCACTTACCCATATTTTACACATAACCCATAAAGCTTAAAAGTCTTTCCCTTACAATGAAAACACATGAAAAAAAGTCTAGAAATTCATCTTGATCATTCATAAGGTTGTGAGCCATTGGACTTTCGTGAAAATGTCTTCTCCTCCCATTGGAGTGGAAAACATAGGATATTCTAACCTATACTCACCCATGGAGATATTAATGCTATAGAAATTCCTTAAATAATTGATTTTTCTTTTGTCTACAATCATGACCTAAAATTTTAGTGTTGAATAAAAAATAGTTCAACCATGCCACCAACTCATTTTTGATGAATTTGTGCATGTTCCTCGAGCAAGTTAGCATTGTCACTCTTTTTTTCTTCAAGAAATCCACCACCTTTAGGTTTTGGGGAGTGTTAAACTGTAAAGGTACATTCCATGAGATAGGGAGTTGGCAGTATTTAATTCTTACTCATTATCTTCCTTGAAGTTTCCTAAAAATTCCTCATACTTTGGAATAGTTTCTTCTTAACACATTTATGTCCCAATTATACTTGGTGTCACAGTTGAAACACAACCCTTTTGAATTTTTCTTCTTATTTTTTTGAGGATTCAATTTGTTAGACTAGGGAATGATGGTTTTGGAGTACTACACTCTTTACCAATGTTGAATGTTAACAGTTTGACCATATATCTCTCTTCTTCCCTATGGGAAATGACAATAGATTATGATTAAAAAAATTGGTTAAACATGCAAACATAGAGTGATATGTTATCTTTGAGCCGACCAAAAAATAAGTCATTGAGGTTATTCTTTTTGATGGACCCTCCACTCATAAGGATAGGTTATGGAATTTCTTAATATTATCTTTGATAGGTCATGTTTGTCACGATTTTTCTAGTTGGTTGAAATAGTTCTCCATCACATTGTTGTGGTAGTGAATATATAGTTCATCAGTGAACAGTGGCCATATGAGATTCAATGTACCATATTCTCCTTTTGAGTGCATAATCATTTATTCTAAATGAATTTTGAACAAGTTCCACATACAAATATGTTATTACCACCTTATGTACACAAGGGTTTAATTTAAATCAACAAAAATATCCATTTTATTGATCCATGTGACTAGATCCTTCCCACCAAATTTATGCATCTCCACTTCTAGTAGCATGTTTAGAGTCCCCACATTGGAGCAAGGCGAGTTTTGAGGCTTCTCTAGATTTTGGATTTGGGTTGCTTGAAGATCATGCATGAACAATATAATAATTGTTAGATGGTGGCTACAAATTAGCCAAGCTTGCATTGATAGTTATAAACTGCACAGTAAATTCTCCCTTCATTATGTTTAAGTTGTCACAAATTGTTGTCAAGTTGTCAATAATTACATTCAAATCATTGTTTTGCCATGTTTTTTACATTTTTCTAGAGGTGGGATATTATTAGATAAAACCCTAAATTGGAAGATTCATAATCCATCTCTTCCTTACTTTTTGTTCTTCTCGAAGTGGTTGGTCCTTTTTATGGCCTCTAGGTTGTGGACCTATCATGGTTTATGGTTAAGGGTTTAGGGTATAGGGTTTTGGGTTTTGGGTTTTAGGGGTGAAAATATGGCTATTGATGGATTATACAATTGTGACTGTCCCCTCAAGATGAATCCAATGACTACTATAGAAAAAGGGTGAAATTGCCAAAAAAAAATAGGGCTATGGATGGCTAGTATCATTATGATCGTCCCCCCGAGATAAATCCAATGACCATTAATTTATGAAAGGGTGCGAAAAAATTCTATATTTTTCTTTTTAAAACCACAAACAATATTACACTGACGTGAATTTTTTTTTTTTTCCAATCATGAGTTATGTTTTTTCAATCCTATGGCCCTCAAAATGGTTTCTTAGCATGATAAAAATGAATGTGATATAGAAAACCTTTCCCAAATCAAAAATTTAATACCACTTGTAATGAAATTACTTAGATAGATTCAACAATAGATTGAATATGCATAGAAAGAAATAAAACAACAAAATTAATGTGTAACTATAAATAGAACAAATCAACAAGATGTAATAACGAACATAACAAGAAATTGGAACTATATGACTAAACCACTTCAAGAGGAAAACCCCCACAACCTTACTGTAAAAATATAATGCATAATACATTAATTTTATAATAACCACTACCTCATATATACCATATTTAGACTATGGGTACTCCATAGGCCGACCATACTAACAATATGCAAACATAAAGAAATGTGATATGACAAGTTAAGAGGTTATATTAGCCACAAATCAGCCATACATATCCCACAATACACGTTATAGGTTAATTGTGTAGCATTTGGTATGGACTTCAATTTAAGTTGATTGGCTCGAGTTCAAATTCCACTAGGCATGTCTATACCAAGAAGTCATCTAAAAAATTACAAAATCAATACTTATTAGTGATTTGTCAAGCACTCTAATGTAGTGTTTTAGTGTGGACATACATTTATAAGTTGACTAATTTGAAAAGTAGCCCAATTTAGTCTTAGATTAATATGAATTTTGTTTAACTAAATTTTTTTGTTTAAGTCTTAAACTGAAACTATGCATCGACAACGAACACACACACACACACACACACACACAAAATATGTGTCCTAATTTTATAAAATAGATATTTCTCCATCCTTAACATTATAAGAGATAAAATTGATCAAATAGTAATGCACCCAATACTCATGAATTAATTAATCTTTTAGAAAAATGAATCCCAATTTTTTTTAAAAGTTTGAAAGAGAATAAGAATAAGTTTGGCACACCATCTACATCATGTCTCAAGAGTCAATCAATATTGATAATACAAAACTTGTTATTTTTTCTGTGCAAAAGATCAAATCTCGCACATTTTATTTAGATTTTGTGAATATAGGTAGACGAAACACACACAGATACTTCACACAGACACACACACACACACACACACATCACTAGAACAGACAACAATGAATTTTATAATACTCCATCCTTATATTACAATTACTTTTACATTAATTTGAAAGAGAATAAGAATATTTGGCAACACTCTTTTAATAGATTCTGTGAAATTAAAATTACTAAGAATATGCTTTCACACCATCCACGTCCTATTTGAATTATCAATCAATATTAATAATACAATCTAAGTTTTTCCCTTCCAAAATGAAATTTTGAAATAGATTTTGCTAAAGCTAGATTAGATATTTCTCAAACCTTTTACAAAGAAATTAAAATTACTCAATTAATTTACACCACTAAATGCAATAAAATTAGTTAAATTAATAATTAATATTTTCTTTTTAAAAATAATACCAATCTCAATCAAAAGGTTATATTTGTTATCATACCATCTATATCCCAAAATTAAATATTAAAATATTCTTTCACATAACCATAATTTAAAACCATAGACTATTTGATCTCGTGGACATTATTAAAATACCATCCACGTCCTATTTGAATTATCAATCAATATCAATTATAACACTAAATATAAGAATATGCTTTCACACCATCCACGTCCTATTTGAATTATCAATCAATATCAATAATACAATCTAATTTTTCCCCTTCCAAAATCAAATCTTGTAATAGATTTTGCGAAAGCTAGATTAGATATTTCTCAAACCTTTTACAAAGAAATTAAAATTACTCAATTAATTTACACCACTAAATGCAATAAAATTAGTTAAATTAATAATTAATCTTTTCTTGTTAAAAATAATACCAATCTCAATCAAACAGGTTATATCAACCATAAAAAAACAAAATATGTGTTATCATACCATTTATATTCCAAAATTAAATATTAAAATATTCTTTCACATAACCATAATTTGAAACCATAGACTATTTAATCTCGTGGAAATTATTAAAATACACTCCTTTATTCATCCAACCATTTAAAAAAAATCTAACGCCCGTAACTGTCATACATTGCCTTTAACCGGTATGTAGACAAATCTATGATATTTTCCCAAATAATTGCTTTCGATAATAACAATAACTGTTCGGTTTGGTAACGACCACCACGTATGCACAACCACCTTTTGTACTATTCCTGCGCAGTAACCACGTGGACATACGGTGAGGCCAACGCCGTCAACGTGTCACCAATTTTTTTCCCCCGACCCACACGGTCGCTCCCGCAAGTCACGCCGTAAATGCCGGAAATTGCCACGCGCCGACCCTACACCGACCCTGACGTCGACCGGTCACATGCTCCCATTTTACCGGTCCAAAAGCGCTCCCTTGTCGGTGCCACGTACACGAATCCTCGACCCTACACGTGCAAATGCACGCTTTCCAAAACTCCGTGATGTTATTCGCACGCTTTTCAAAACTCCCTGATGTTTTGTATTTATATCATTTGTGTATACATAATGTGTATACCACCGGAAGGCTAAAAAATGCCACCTTATACAGAACTGCAAGAAATTCGAAGAGGAGGGTCAGAAATTGATTTGTTGGTGCTACATGAAATGGATAATTGGAGCATTATATCCGCAGAGTCTGTGGAGGAATTCAAGCCCATAAGGCCTCTGGGGCATGGTGATATGGGGATTGTTTTTCTGGCAATGCATATACACAGTGGGAAGCCTGTGGCCATGAAGGTGATTGACAAAGAAACTGTGAAGAAGAAGAGGAGTTATAAGAGAGCTTGGATGGAGAGAGAGATCTTGTCCAGGCTGGATCATCCATTTCTGCCCAAATTGTTTGCCAAATTTGAGTCTAAAAACCATTCTTATCTTCTGATGAGCTACTGCTCTGGAGGGGACCTTAATGTGCTCAGACAGAGGCAGGACAATAACAGATTTTCAGAGTCTGCTGCGAGGTAATTAATCATATGCCCCTCTGTTTTTCCTGCTATGGTGGTTGGAATTCTTTTTTCCTGCTATGCTTCAATTCTTCACATCAACATATACCCATGTTTCAGTACTCCAGAATCTCCTTAACTGTATAATTATGGCATTCTTATGAAGATCATTGCATCAAGTGAACTATATGAATGAAGAGCAAAAATTTAAATCAGCTAAACCGACATCATATAGTAGAGTATACCATAGTTTACAGAGTCTGAAATTTATATGTTTTAGTTTATAGAATCTATAGGATTGTATAATGCATATGTATGTTGTTTTTTTTGTATTCCATGCACACTTCTCAGTGATTCCTAGCTCAATACATTACAATGTTTCCCAATAAAGGGGCTTACTGGAGAATGGGAATTTGAACTTATTGGTGTGGTGTGGGCAATTGGGGATTATGTACAATTGAATACCCTTTTTGCATAATGTTTCCTTTACCAATATATCACAACCCCTTAATTGATTTATTTTTTGAGTTTGCAGGATTGAGCTCTGCAATAATATAGATCCTATATGTCAAATGACTCTAAATGTATGTCTCGCCTTACTTCTGAGTTTTCGGAGACTGCAGAATTGAGTTATGCAATATTTCTAAATATATGCCTTACTATCTCAAAGTTGGATACGCCCCTTTAATGTGTCCTCTAGGTTTCAGTTTGAATTATAAATTGAGCTTTGGATTAGTATAGATCCTATATATTACTATAGATCATGTATGTTCAAATGCCTTTAAATACATTTCTTACTATCCCAAAATGGGCTGAATTACAGAATTGAGTTTTGTATTAGTATAGATCTTATATATTAATATAGATCATGTATGTTCAAATGTCTCTAAATACATTTTTTACTACCCCAAAATGGGATACACATAGAGTGTATCTTGTTCACATACCTCTAAATGCATGTCTTACTATTCCAAGTGAGATATGCCTCATCAATTCATCTTGAAATTGTTTCTACTACATTTCTTACTACCCCAAATGGGATACTCATTGAGTGTTTCTTGTTCACATTCCTCTAAATGCATGCCCTACTATTGCAAGTGAGATATGCCTCATCAATACATCTTGAAATTATTTCTACTACAT
Organism: Taxus chinensis; assembly: GCA_019776745.2. NCBI lineage: Eukaryota > Viridiplantae > Streptophyta > Pinopsida > Cupressales > Taxaceae > Taxus > Taxus chinensis. The sequence continues at coordinate 162,954,844 of CM034155.1, read as the reverse complement.
TTCTTAACTGTTTTTTAAACGCGGAAATCTCGTCCCCCTACCCCGAGACTTGAGTAACTACATGAAAACATCTAAAGCCAAAATATGATGATTCTTATGCCAAAAGAAATGATGCTTCAATGGAAATGGACCTCACTTCATATAAGAAATACGCCTGTTTCATGTGAATGATATGTACTGAGATTTGTACATAACATTCTCAGTTTGTCCTCTGATTTTACTAATTTAGGAGTTAGGAGAAGTTTGGCTCAATACTTCTTTCACTTGGATTTCATTGTCATCTTTATCTCTTGTGCAGGTTTTATGCAGCAGAAGTGATCCTTGCACTTGAGTATCTTCACCAACATGGAATACTGTACAGAGATTTGAAACCAGAAAACATATTGGTTCAGGCCAATGGACATATCATGCTCACTGACTTTGATCTCTCCCTTATCAACAGCAATTTTCAAAAGCCCAAGTCAAGATCCTTCAGAGAGGACCAGAAGACTACCAAGACAAGCTCCAGCTGGCCCCTTCTAGCCAAGCTGAAACCCATTGGAACCACAACTTGCATGGATTCAATCCCCTCAACCCCAAAAAGAGAGGAGCATGGGAGAACCATGTCCAGGTCCAGTAGCCTCAGAGAAAACAATAAAAACACCTGGTTGGACGACATCAAAAAGAGATCATTTTATGAGCAATCACATTCATTTGTGGGCACTGAAGAGTATGTTGCCCCTGAGGTCTTATGGGGCACAGGCCATGGCTTTGCTGTAGATTGGTGGGCTTTTGGAATATTGTTGTATGAGATGGTATATGGGAAGACCCCTTTCAAGGGGTCCACGAGGAAGGACACATTTTATAATGTTTTATGCAAGGAACCAGGGTTGTCAGGACCTTGGTCCCCTTTGAAAGACTTGCTCCAACATTTGTTGGTAAAGGAACCAAGTTGCAGACTAGGATCCAAAAATGGTGCCCAAGAAATTAAGAATCATGAATTCTTTGATGGTGTTAAATGGGATGAGTTAGAGTTTGTGTCTAGGCCACCATTTGTTCCCCCTCCTTTTGGTTTTGACAACTCACAAGGTGTGCTTGATGACAATCAAGAAATGAAAGGAAAAATAGAAACTTTTTGAAAATATTTTGAGTGTAAATTTATGTCATCTATGTATATAAATGAACTATACCCTGTATCATTAAAATCCTTTCCCTTGTATAAAAAGATTGAGTGTATTCAATAATAAAAATGCAAGCATATTTAATGTCATAAAGACAGAATCTATAGTTGGACAAATTCAACTTATATTCTTACAAAATTCTATAATACGTTACTTAAATACAAATAAAAGCATATGAAACAAAAATTTATGGTTCAACAGAGACTAAACACATGGGACTAATGAAAAATTTGGAATTGAAATATTTAATTCCTGCATTACTTTTGTTTTTCATTATGATAGCATTTATTTATTAGTTGTTTCATTATGCGTGTGTAGACAAATGTAATATGTTTTTTTTTTTGTTTATATATTATGTATGTTTACAAATATTATAATAAAAAACAACTAAATTTGAATAGTGGATTTGTAGCTTGTAAATCATACAACATATCACTATGTTGTAATAATTTTTTATTATTATTTTGAATTTATTTTATAGTCAAAAAATTGACCATGCAAACATATGTGAAATTTAGGCATAAAATAGCATTACATAATACATTTTGTCATACAAATATAAACATGTCTACTTATGTTAGGAAAACAAGCAATATATTGTGTCAAATGCAATTTTTTTAAAACCAACATTCAGTACTACATTTCTTGATACAAATAGAAGCACATCATAATCTCAATACAAATAGAAGCACATATAATTATGTCATGAAGAGAAAAAATCATAGAAACATATCCTATTGTTGTTTCTATTGTATCACACAAATAAATGGTGGTGTAGTCATGATAACCCTGGGTGTTTGAATGTAGAATTTATTGTGGACAATGAAAATTAGTCTTTGTTGATGGCTATGCATAACACTTGACCAATAAACGTACAAGAAAAATGACATTATGTATATGGTTTTTGGTTAGTCTCTAAATATTCTCTTTCACACGACCTATTTTAAACAAGGTGCTCAAGTGTAGAACACATCTAAGGATATTGGAGAAAAAAAATTGTTGATGGCTATGCACAACATTTAGACCAATAAACTTACAAGATAAATGAAATTATGCTTATGACTTTTTTTGGCAGTATGTGAGCATTCTCTTTTGCATGAGCTTTGTTAAGCATGAGTGTTCAAGTGTAGAATCTATTGGGGACTAAAAAAAAGTTTCTATTGATGGTTATGCATAACATTTGGACCAATAAAAAAGATAAATGACATTATGCTTATGAGTTTTTTGGTAGCATGTGAACATTCTCTTTTGCACGATTTTTGTTTGTTGGTGAATAAAAAGACTGTGATTAGGTAGGAAAGAAATAGTATTTTTAGAAAACTATATATAAAAAATACCACAGTAGTTTTGTTTTAAAGATTGATTTCAATTATGAAAATTGTATTGTTGAAAAGAAGGCTGTAAAATGTTATAGAACTTACACTTTTTGTATTTGTCATAGTATAATGTGAAGAGGGCAAGGTTGTCCATCAACAATTGTGTAGTGTGTATATGTTATTTTTGTAGAATTTGGTGTCAACCTCTTTCATTGTTGCATGAGTGGTATATATATATATATACACTATAAATCAAATACTTGTCAACTTCATTCCATATATTAGATATCATAAAAACAAATTCTAATGTAAAATAAAGAAAAAAAGAGGTCTATCGTTGTTAAGGTTGAAACAATTTTAAAAAATATGTAGAGGGACCAAAGCACATCAAATAAAGTACCTAATTACAAAATCATTCTCGCAAGCACATCATCCAACTACCAAATTTGAATACTTATTGCAAGGCTTCCCTTGATCATTATCACATGCTACAATCTACACCCATGATCATTGTCAAGTGTTGGAGGCCATTTTTAGAATCTCATTAATGCATTGCTTACTGCACATTCACTGCAAGGGATCTAACTATGTGAGGTTTAATCCCTCTTTTGAATATTGGTACATAGTGCAATGTTCATCACACCACAAGGGTGGGGTGAGGTCAATCTAGTCCAATTGGACTAACCCACTTTTTAGGTCTTTATGGAGAGAGATATGGTTTACACAAAAAAGAAACCCTAACCTATTACAAATTCGCAATCACCTAAATCCAAGCACATGATTAGGAACCTAGAACATAGATAGAAGATCATAGTGCTAGATCTAGAATTCATATCAACCCCGCACAACACAAAATTGCCTACAGAGGAAAAAATTTCCCATGCGACTTCATCCAACAGTAGAAAAGTTGTCCTCCTCTCAATTCCCCCAAGATTCTTAAGAACATTCAATGACACTCTACACATCTTATTTGCACACTTTCATGTGGATCACTTTGTCTCATCTAGTTTTAGGTGAATATGTTCCAAACCCTAACCCGCACTTCATTTATTTAACTTTCTAGAGTTTGAATATCTGTTATCATTGAAATACATGAATTAGGATATGTGATTTATTGTATTTCTGATCCTAAACTATGAATTTATGCATATTAATTAATCTTAATTACAAAAACCCTGATTTTGATATTACATTTTAGTGAATATGTCTATTTAAAATTACATATAATTTAGGTCTCCATGCCTTGCCTCTACGATTTCATATTCCTAATTTTGATTGGAATGATCATAACTATTTTAGGATTTCTCAAAACACTAATTAGCTTTTGCATCCTTTATTATCACAATGGCCATTATATACACAAGGATAAAGGAATAAATTTTAGTCAAGAAGATTGACCTTGATAAGGAACTAAAAAGACACATCCTCCTTAATCCTTACAATATGCCACATGACTATTCTTTGTATTTAAATACCATATTACCAATAGTGGCATCACCTTGATATTTGAGCATGTATCTATACCTCCACTTCCACTAAGTGCTCAACCCGTCACACCTCCTACAATGAAATTTATTTACTTACCAATAGCTCTTCAACTACTTCTACTAACACTCGTGTACAATTTGATTGTGGTATCATCACCTACCCAACTTGACATGACCAAGTCACATGTTCCCCAATATAATCCTAAGGCATGTACACTTACCATGAGTGTCATGGACATACTAGCAACTCTTGTTTCACATTACATAAGAAAATCCAAGATCCCATTGATGACCAAATTATTGCCTTCATTATTGATTCAAGTACTTTACGGATGGAGTTTCACCTGAAAACATCTTACCCTATCTACACACCCTAACACATGACATGTCTATCATGTATCCTACACTTATCATTGGTAAAACCACTACAACACCTGATCAAGACATTGGTATACCTCATTCTCATTGCATAAGATGCCTCATGTCAGATCATCTCACTCCTATTACACAATAACATTTAGCTATCAAGGATCTTCATTCCCTATATATTGACCTTATACCATGTGATATCCTATCTGAATCCTCATACACCATGAATATTTGACACTTGTTCACAATTATATAGAAATATTCATAGGCATTACATGCCCAATTTATCACATTTTCAATCATTTGATTCATACCACACCTTTAGTGGGGGGGATCCCTTGGCTGCATAATCCATGGTCCAATAAATCCTTATATATACACATACACCAACAGATGTTACATTCATGATTCTTTACTTTAACACCACTGGATATTTTTCAACCACAATATTGACCTATGGGATGTGCAAAATACACAAAGCTTGTTCTTGTAATTTACAATACATGAATAATCAAAACATGCCCATGATTCCTACTAGATCATATAGATACCCTACTTGCCTGAGCATCACTAGAGAATTGGATTTCTTACATAAGTTTTGAGATTTTACCTAAATATGCGTGTGTACAAGGAAAACTAAAAGCAACGAAGAAATAAGAAATAAACAAATGTTAACCTTCATCTGAGTCTTCTTACAACCTCATATGAGATAGTTGAAGTGTTATTACACTTGTTGGATTCTAGATCAAGGTTTGAATAAGTTGCAAGGAAATGAATGCATTTTCTTGAATTAGCAAGTTGATTCGGTATGTGCAGTTGGATGGTTTGAATATTCATTTAAGGGGCGCTGAATATTTGGTTGGCTTTTGATTTTATTCGAGAAGGTGGTTGTATGTGAATATTCTACTTCCACCTTTGTATGGTTCTAGAACTTGAGTGGAGTGAGCTAGTTCAACTTGAGTGAGTTGGATGGTGAAGTGGAGATGAGTGGAGGGTGAATGGATAATTAGATATTTATTTAATTAAATAGCTAATTAAATTAGCCAAGGGAAGAATTAATTAAATTAATTATAAAGGGATGTGGGTGGATTCTAATGGAATATGAAAGGGTAATGATCTAGAATGCATTCTAGAGCTGATTTGGCATATTATGCAAAGGGTAGGGATAATTAGGAATGAATATAAATAGGTTTGTATTTTTAGGGTGTTTATAATGGGCACACACAAGGATGATGACCAAGAAAATGGTGCAAGAAAAGTGCACCACAAAAGTTGGACAATGGCAATGAGTGCACAGGTCTTATGTGGATGATTTGTGCAACGGTTAAATTGTATAATGTGTGTTGATTGCACAATGAAAATATCACAATGTGTGCACAAAATTGCAAGGTAAAGGTGGATTGTTTTGCATTGTGGTGTTTTATGCAATGTTTGTACAATGTCATGGTACAATCATGTGGGTTTAACATAGATCCCTGGGTCAGTGCCTAACTAACACACAATAATAGTTCACACATGACATGGTTTTCTAAAAAACATATAAGAGGAGTGTGATCAGGGATTTTTTTAGTGGCGAATATTCTATTTTAGAACAAATTTAAAAGGTGAATTTTCTGGCGCGGGTCTTGACATGCTCGCCTAAAAATGAAAGTTTAATTTTTGTTAGGGGTCAACTTCGCCTACCTCTTTATAATATCCCCTATATAATCCTATATTATTCGCCGGGTAGAACACTACTTGCTAACTCATTCCACGGTCCACCTGGGGGCATATTTATTATCAATTACATAACTTGCGAATCAACAAATTCTAGTACACAAAAGTAGAGTTTTTCATACATAAGGGTTCAACTAATGCCCTGTTGACGTGCGACAAAAAGGCTCTGTGGGTGTGCGATAAGAAGGCTCTAAGGACAGGCAATAAGAAGGATCTGTAGACGGGCGACAAGAAGGGTGTGTGGATGAGTGACAAGCAGGATCTGTTGACGGGTGACAATCAGGATTTGTTCAAGGGCGACAAGAAGGCTCTCTTGACAGGCAACAAGAAGGTTTTATTGACAGGTGACAAGAATAACCTTCTGACGCGTGACAAGGAACTATGTTTTTGACATGGGACAAGTTTTGTTTGTTGACGCATGACAGGACACAATGGAAGATGCTAGTGCTCAGAACACCCAACAAGTTAAAAAAAAAAACTCAAAAGTATTTGTTCAAGTATTTTGAAACTCTGTTGGTTCAGATACATCAACCTCCAACACCCATAGAGATCCCACTGAAATCAATCCAAGCACAGACTATGTGGAAGGTGTTATTGAAGTGGACATGCATTCTGCTCAATATCCACCAAATGACACCTATAATGATACCATGACAGGGCTTGAAGATATTCTAGTAGTGCAAAATGTAACACAAAATTCAAATGCAACTCGTGGTTCACGGAAAAGGAAGCCTGTTGATCGTGATATTCCTGAAAGCTCTGCACGTAAAAGTAAAATTGTGAATACGAGCAGGAATATGTGGACACTTACGAGGACATACAAGTTTGACTGGGCTGCAAAATTTTCATTTATTAAACCTGTACAACCAGCTAATTTTGAATAAATTTCATCAAAATGTACATGTACAATATGTACATGAAAACTGGGAAGGCAACAAAAAATGCAACTGAAGTTGGACACAATTGAAAAACACTATGGAAAACAATATTTCACTTTAACTGGGGAAGATGGCTAGAAAAAAAAACACGCAGATGGAAAACTGAAAAAGAATGCATGCATGTGAAATATGCGGCAGAATATGAGGTTGATCAGAAATACACAGACTTCTCATAGAAAATGGCAGAATGATCACAACGCAAATTGGTAAGATGAATCAATCAAATTTAGTGCTAAAATCATACAATTTTCTACTTTATTCCACATCCTTAAGAAAGGAAGACCGGTTTCAAATTTCATTGATTTCAAACCTTTGTATCAATATAATGGAATACAAAATGTTCTCTAGTCTCATTGGTCAGAAAACAATGCATGGGAAATGGCTAAATGCCTTGCTATGATTGAGAAGGAAGATTTGAAAGAGTGTGTAAAAATGCAAAGTTTATCTCTTTGTCAATTGATGAAGTGATCATTGTTGAAAACACCGCATGGGTATGTATCCATGTTTACTGTATGATAGAAAAGTGACATGCGAGCATGAGAATCTACAAGTAGCCCTTCTTCGTACCCAGCTTCCTGAGGTCGTGCCGAGACAGTCGGTGGAAATGAAATATATGTATGTATAGACAAACAAGTTGGGCAATCTTATATCTTTGACACGCAACAATGGAATTTACGAGTCTAAAGCAAAGAAATCTCTCCTAACCTGAATTGGTGTAATGGATCATTCAGATATAATAGCTGCTCGGAGGCTCTAATCAATGTCGACCTCTGCGGAGATTCTATCTATTAGTTGTTGGATACGTGGAAAGTGACTTGTAGGTGCTTCATGTATATTTCTAGACAAGGTCATGGAAAATGGTAGTGAGAGGTGCAATGGATTTGTAGAAACTATTGGTGGTTTTCTAGTCTAGCCCATAAAATGTTGGCTTGATTGGCTTCTATGTTTAATGTGGAAAATTGTGTTATGATATCTGGCGGGAGTGGTGAGGATCTGAATACCAGCGTACGTAAACTGGTGTCAATATTTAACTGACTTACAGACCCATTCGGTTGTGGGACCTAGGGATCACAACCATGATTTTGTGGTTGTTGTGGACCTGTTATGGTCATGTGAAGAATCAATCACTTCTTCTGATTATCCAATGGTCATAAGCCTTTTCAACTTCTATGTTTACTACCAGGAGTTGTGCGATATTCTCAAAATACCTTACGGGTGTTCTGGGAACTTATATATGTAACCCTGTGTCTATGTTGATGACAAGGTCTCCTGCATTTGGCTATGGAACTAATGGATCACAACCAAATATTTGTTCTCTTTCAGGTTCTTGTATGGTCATGTGGATATCCTATCTGGGCAATCTATAATTAGGTTGACTTGACCAGAATGTGTATGCTTTGTCATCTTCAATATTCAATTATCTCAATCGTTCACTAACTGCTTTTGGGTTTATTGTTGTTTGAAATACCCGAATCCTAAGCCCTTGATCTATATCTGTTAATAAATGCGAAGAGATTTGGCTGAGGTACTACCGGTTTGAATACGTAATCCCTAGGCTCTGTAGGTCCCATAATTGTCATGCAAGAGATAATCAAATTTTAATTGAAATAAGTAGACTAACTAAGACATATATATCTACACTTATACTTATATTCCTTTTTTTTTTGTATTTTCAATTATGTGTATTTGAATGAAATTTAAAGAGTAGCTACTCTAATATATTCAGATAATGAATAATTAACCTAATAACAGAATTAAAACAAGCAAGTTAGCCTGATATAGCTATTTGCCTGTGCATTTGTGAATTTATCCTAAATATTTAAATAACTAACTAATCTAATAAAAAAAACCTTCAATCTTACCTCAGAAGTGAGGAATAAATCACAGCTTCTCAGAAGTTATCATTCCCCACAGCTTCCCTGGTAATACTGAAATCAAGCTTTAACTGAAATAAAATGATTTGCTACTCTATTTGATATATTGTAACTACAACTTTGATAGTTCAAACTTAGAGTTTTACAGAACAATGGTAAATCCATTTGTGTTGTGACTTGTCCCCTCAGTGTGATCTATTTGTTCCTTCGTGTTCACATGATTCTAGAAAAGTGTGAATGTGATAGTGTTTGCAGAAGAAGATACTTAAACAATGGAAAATTTGGATATAAACCAAATAAAATGCAAGTAAGAGAGGGATAGTGCAAGTGAACAGAGCTTGACTATGCGATTCCTAGCAGGATTTATTGTGGGGATACAACACAAATATACCAAGAATTATGGGATCTATTTCTTGTGACAAAACAACAACCTACAACTCTAAGATTATCAAATGAACTCTAATCTAGAACTGAAACTATCTTATGCTAAGCTGACTATGTAGGATAGCAATGGAGAAAAATGAAAGTGTGAAGATCAAGTGATCTCTAAAGTAGAAAGGAGAGGCTGAGAATTCATGCAAAATCTAAACCTATTGAAACTTATGGGAGAACTTCAAAACACACTGAATAATAATTCATAAAGGGAGAGGGGCCATTTGCTTGTAAACAAGCTTGGTATTTATAATTTATAGCATTTGGATTTACCAGAGGGTAAGTTTGAATTGAACTCTTTTATCATAAACAAAGAGAAATTACTATTTACCAGGTGGATAAAAATTAAATGCAAGCAAGAGTGGTTGAAGAATGCAAGTGCCACTTGAATTTTTCAAGTTGAAGAAAGCATCAGAAAGTTCTGGAAAATGCGCACAGATCGCCGGCCTGAGTAGGGCGGCAGTTACAGGACCGCCACCCTGTCCTGGGCGGCAGGTCACGGGACCGCCGCCCAAGCAGGGCGGTAATCCTGAAACTAAAGACCAAAATTCAAGAAAAGAGAGGAACAGGGTCAGAAAAAAGCATGCGGAGGCTGGATATGGCATTTTGGGATGCAAATGTATACTCAGCGAGATTTATAGATTCTAAACACCTTGCAAAGAGATCTGAATCATCATTGGGGTTTCTGTAACCTCTTTCCGGCAGTACAGTACCTACATTTTTGGGTACGTACATATTGCCCCCTCAGAGAAGCGTTTTAGCCATAAAGGGGCATAAAACGGTGGGTCTCGAGTATGGCGGTCCCAAAATGGGGAGTTAGAAGCTATACTTGACATACTCGTGTGTCGCAATGTCGCCATCCAGATTCCCGCTATCTTCTAAATGAAAAGAGGACTCAAGTGCAGATAGATAAAGAAATTGAAAAATAAATACTAAATTAAAATGAAATGAGGACTTACCATTTGCGTGGGGATAAGAACTTACCTCCGTCGGCGCTCCAACTCTGCGAAAGAACATTCAAAACAAGTTAGAATATTATATATATATATATATATATATATAATGAGCTCATTTTCCTATTCATTTGCGCGTGTTGATTTGGAAATTTTTGAGCTTTGGGACCCATGGTAACCGTTTTTGACGAGAGTACAGTCAAAACGTTCGTTGCGAGATCGTGATCATGCCTCCGAGAGCAGGACATCGACCTAAAAAGTCTCAGGTTAGTTTTTCTCAATTCATTGTTTTTAAACCTAAAATATAGAAATGTTGAAATCTTTGTCTTGGGGGGGTTATTTTCAAAAATCTTAGTGTTAAATGAGTCTTTAGGGGGGGCGCCCATAGGGTAGGTTTTTATTTTAGTTAAAATGGTGCATTTTGCTTGTTTTTAGGAATTTTTAGGGGTTAATGGGTGCACGCCGAATCGACACAGAATCAGCCCTACATAGAGCAGCTCACGGGACTGCCGCCCAAGCAGGGAGGTGATTACAGGACCGCCACCCTTTGATGGCAGCAGTCACGAAACCGCCGCTTTGCACAGGGCGGTGGTTCATGACAGAAGGCGAAAATAGATGCCTTAGTTAATTTTTTTTTGTATTTTTGATATTTTGCTATGTTTTTGATGAGTTTATCCATTGTGTTATGTTGCTAACTTGCTCTTTTTCTGTGTTTTGGGTGGATGCAGGAAGGAGTATATTAGATGGAGCAGAGAGAGGGAGTGTGATTGGCTCCCGACAATGTTGGATATATTGACCCAAGCAAAGAGAGACACTTTGCAGAGGGTCGGTATTCTGAGGATCTCTTTAGTCCCTCATGTTACTCCTACTAGTCACATATTGTGTGACTTATTTTTGTATTGGGATGCGGATCAGAACACTTTCTGATTTCCAGGTGTTAGGGGTGAGTGGACTATCACCCTAGAGGATGTCTATCACATACTGGGGGTTCTGATTCTTGGGAGGTAGTTGTCTCTTAAGATAGTAGGATCCAGGTCTCAGATGGTTCAGTGGGCCACCTATATGGGAGATGTTGTTGTCTCCCTTGGCTCGAAGAAGGGGGTGAAGGTCTGATCCATTGCTGCTTCTCCTATCCCTATGATCCGTAAGGCTATTATGGGTATCTTGGCCTCGCGGTTGATTGGGGATAAGGGAGGGGATACTCTCTTATACTGTTGGGCTCCCATTATTACACAGATTGAGGCCCATGGCCATACTTATGCTTGGGGAGTAGATATTCTTGGGACCACATACCATGACTTATACAGGGTGGTCAGGTTATAGGGGCAGTCCTTGAGTCACCCCACTCTAGTTATGAGTTGGGTGTATGAGTGCATCGTCCCCTATGGAAGGGGTGTACTAGTAGAGGATCCGGGGGCTATTAGAGTAGTGAGGTGGATGGGGATGACAGTGCTCAAGACGCCACATCAGCTAGTGGCTTCATTGACTACCACAGATATGGAGGCCACTCCTTATCAGGCCATGACAGAAGTATGGGGAGAGGAGACACTCACATTGATGATTGCCTTCTCTACTACATGTCAGTTAGTAGACTGGGTAGAGAGGGTGGAGGTCCACCCATTTGACCGAGTCCCTCAGCAGTTTGGTCTCCCCTACGTTGATATGCTTCCTCCAGCAGGGGCAGTATACAGGACTATTCGTGAGGCTCAGGGAGGCCCTAGAGGAGATTGGGGTTGGACCATAGTTACTCTTGGAGTTCCTATCATAGTTAGGTGGGTGGTTTGGGTCTGAGTGGTAGCCAATGCTCCTCGAGAACCTTTACTTCAAATTGGATCCACTCTTGCTTTCAGTGGGGGGAGGATGAACCCATTGATGTGGACTCAGACTCTGAGGAGTTCACAGGAGGGGAGACAGAGGAGGAGACGGTAGGAGGTGAGACCGGTGGGATGGCCGAGGAGGATGAGAGTGATTCTGAGTGGCATGATACTCAGGATATCCTAAGGGCCGAGAGGGTGGAGGAGAGTGCAGAGAAGGTGACCCTGATCTCAGAGGAGTTTCCTTCTCAGGACATTGGGGGAGATGATGAGTCTGTGGCAGGACGTCATTTCTTTCCTGATTTGGGGGAGGTTCTACAGTCCATAATAGCATCAGTAGCAGGTGCAGATCCTAGAGACCCTACCTGGATGCCTAGAGATCTGAGTGAGTTACTACTCTTTTCTCGATTTTGTTTTAGCTAGAAATGTTTAGTTGATATTTCCCTTTTGTTGTTTCGTTTGTTTTTGACTTTATTTTTGGTGATTTTCTAACTTGTTATTTCTCTTTTTTATTTGCAGCGACTGCTGAGGGATGGCGAGACTTGATTCACCGAGTGTGTGCGGACACCCTGTTGCTCCCCTCAGAGAGTACTCAGGTCGAGCTTACTGAGGACATTGGAGAGCCTTCAACAGCTGGCTGACATACTGATGTGTTTGCCCCTGTCTGGAAGGTGGAAAAGTTAGTGACCTCCCTTCGTGCTGAGGTAGCTGGATATAGGATTGCTGAGCGTCTGATGAGGCGGAGTCATTCTCGTAGTGAGACCACAGCCAGTGGTCATGATCATGAGCACTCAGTTCATTTAGAGCGTTGTCGTAGCAGGAGTCCTAGATGCGATCGTGCACCCTCTGAGGGATCCCACAGGGATTGAGAGGCCATTTGGTCTTTTTGTAGTGATTCTACTAGATGTTTATATGGGTTGTTTTTTGTATTTTTCGGGCTCATTGAGCATTTTGACCATGCCTAGTGCATGATGGCATTGTATGTAGAACATGATTCTTATATATATATATATATATATATATATATATATATATATATATATCTTTTTGGATCTAGATCTTCTTTGTATCCAGAATTTTTGTGATTCGTTTCCCATGTGTATACTAGACATTTCAGAATCTCTATTTTTATATGCTTTTCAGAATGTATGCAATGGATGACAAGTGGTAACAAATGTTGAATAGAATGTTTCTCTTTTATTTGTTTTTGTAATGTTGATATGTGATGATGCAAACATACTGTAGTACTGAACTTTTGGCTTCTTTGGGCAATGTTTGTTGCTTCTTCTTGTTTTGGCAAAATGTTTTGAATATATAGTGATAACGAGATGAACTTTCCCCACTCCTAACTCCATGCAACTAGTAAGATGCGAGGGCTCAACACCAAGAGTTGGGAAGGGCACAAATTGTATGAGTTTGAATGAATGAAAATGATGAGAGAAAGACAAGGTTTTGACAGAAATCAAATTTAGACCTCCGTACTTACTCTTACTCGAAACTACTACATAGTTCAGAATGTAACTTATTTTCCAGTTTATCTAGACTTAGATCCATGGATGGAAACTTGGTTGACAAAATCTGGTTTTAAGGATTTGATCTCTTTGGAATTTGGATACTTAATTTCACTTAACACATTTGCTTTGCATTTTTTAAATGCTAAGATTCATTGATTTGCGTGAATGGACCCCCTACACCCTGTCTCATGCTACTGGTAGGAAGCATGGGCTCATCACCAAAGGTAGGACATAGGTGAGTAAGGGCACTTATTTCCTTTCTCAACCTTGCATCACTAGTAAGAGATGCGGGCTCATCACCAAAGGTTGGTTGGGCAAAGAAGTGTGTAAAAATAAAATATTCTATTTTGTTTAGTATTTTGATTTAATTTGACATTTCTGATTTGTGATTTTGGAGTATCCTTGTTTCAAAGAGATGTAAGAAGGATAGATGTGACACCAAGAAGCTTCTAGAACAAACCGTAGGTAAGAACAACTTAACCTAGTAGAAAAGAATGAGTATGACCAAGTATGCAGGCCTTGGTATGGTTTTTGTCAAGACTTTGTCTGTCGAATTGATGAAATGATTTTGGAACCATTTGATGATATTATGAAGATTGAAGAGATATGATTTGAATGCTTTTGCCAATGTTTTCAGAAGCTTATAATGAATTGCTTAAGAATAAGTTCCTTGACCACAAAATTTACGAAATGAGTGAACAAAATGAAACAACTAAGTGACTAATGCAATGTAGGTAGATATAATATACAAATGGTGATGTTGATGACCTATGCGTAAAACCGTTTAAGATGCAAGGAATTGATAGTTTCATTGAATTCCTCACCTTCTAGTGTACACAAGAGATACGCACCATTTCCGTAGTCTTTCATGACTCGATATGGGCCCAACCACTTGGGAAGGAATTTCCTTCCTTCACCAGTTTTCTTATCAATCTGGTTGTCTAGTCTTAGAACTAGATCTCCCTCGTATATTTCTCGTTCGTAGACCTTTTTGTTATATTTCCGGCACATCCGGTCAGCATAGGCTTTGTGCCATTGTTTGGCATTTAGCCTGGCCTCATCAAGGCTTTCTAGTTGAGAGAGGTGTGCCTCTCTATAGGCTTCTTCTCCCAAAATCCCTTGTAATGAGATGCAGAGACTGGGTATTTCGACCTCAAGCGGGAGAACTGCTTCTGCCTTGAATACTAATGAGAAAGGGGTTGCCCCTGTTGGTGTTCTTATTGAGGTTCGATGGGCCCACAAGGCCGGGTATAATTTTAAATGCCAATCCCATTTGTTCTCCTTAACTGTTTTGAGGAGAATGGATTTTAATGTTTTGTTTGTGGCTTCAGCTTGTCCATTGGCTTGAGGGTAATAAAGAGAGGCCGTATGATGGTTTATCTTGAATTTACTACATAACTCATGGACCTCATCATTCTTAAAGGATGTGCCATTATCTGAGATAATGACTTGTGGGACACCGTACCTACAAATGATTTGATTCAAAATGAACTTAGCGATTATAGAACCTGGTATGGTGGTGAGAGGCATGGCCTCTACCCATTTGGTAAAATATTTTGTGGCCATGATTATAAAGTTATGGCCATCTGTTGATGAGGGAGAGAATTTCCCTATCAAATCTAGGCCCCACGTGGAAAAGGGCCATGGGGTTGCGATTGGTTGCAGAGCTTGTGCTGGCATGTGAATCTCGTGAGAGAATTCTTGGCATTTATGACACTTGCGCACAAATTCTACTGCGTCATGTTCCAAAGTAGGCCAGAAATAGCCCATTCAATGTATTTTGTGAGTAGTGGCATGGCCACCAAAGTGGCCTCCACATATCCCACTGTGGGATTCATAAAGAATATTTTTGGATTCTTCAGTGTCAACACATCTTAAAAGCATTCCATCGAAGGCTTTACGATAGAGCACCTGTTCTAAAATAACATATTTAGTAGTGATAATGCGTAACTGCCTTCTTTGTTGCGATGTGGCACCTTCTGGGTATGTATGGTCCATGATAAAATTGACGATGTCAGTGTACCAAGGACATATAGAGATGGGGGGTCTGGTTTTGAAAAAATATATGCATTCATCGGGAAAGTCTAGATCTACCAGATCACCTCCATCTAACGGATTGTCAGCTAACCAGTCTACAATGATTTGTCCCTTAATGGATTTCTAGTTTACAAATGTTAATTCAAACTCACCCATTAAGGTTATGAAATGTCCAACCTTTTTAGATAAAGACCCTTGCATGAGGAATGTCCATAAATGATCTGTCTTTACAATGACCCTTGTTTCTTGATTTAACATGTAATGTCTTAAACGTTTCGTTGCGAAGACTATGGCAAGGCATTCTCTTTCTGCCTGTGTATAACGTGTTTCATAATCAAGCAACGTCTGGCTAATGAAATAGACTGCACGTTCTCGTTTATCATTGTCTTCTTGAGCCAACATGTAGGCTAGCGAGACATCAGTAGCCTGTGAATACAGGATCAAAGGATGATCTGGTCTAGGAGGCATTAGCGTGGGAGGAGACAACAAGAAGCGTTTAACTGCTTCGAAGGCCTCGTTGCATTCTTTTGTCCAATCAATGCTATAATATTTCTTTAATAAATTGTTGATTGGATGAACAAAAAAACTTAAGTCCGGAATGAACCTTCGAATTGCACCGAGTTTCCCAAGAAATGATCTGATACCAGACTCGTCTGATGGTGGAATCATTTCAAGAACAACCCAAATTTTGGCTGGATCGACATCAATCCCTCGTGATGATATAATGTAACCCAGAAGTTTGCCTCCTGTCACACCAAATACACATTTCTCTGGGTTCAATGTGACACCATATTCGATCAATCATGAGAGAATGATACGGAGTACTTCTGGGTGATCACATGCTTCTTGGCCTTGGCCAACAAGTCATCTACGTAGGACTCCACAATCTTATGAATAAGGTCATGAAATATGTATGTCATTGCCCGTTGGTATGTAGCATCAACATTCTTAAGACCGAATGGCATGACAACGTAACAATAAGTTCCCCAAGGAGTTATAAACGTGGTCTTGGCTTGATCTTGTTCAGATATTTTGATTTGATTATATCCCGAGAATCCATCCATGAGAGACAAAAGCTCAAATCCAGCTGTTGCATCAACAATGACGTCAATGGATGGTAATGGGAAGTCATCTTTGGGGAAAGCTTTATTAATGTCCCGGAAGTCTATGCAAATGCGTATCTTCCCATTCTTTTTTAGAACAGGGACGATATTAGATACCCATTGTGAATAGTCGACTAGTTTGATGAATCCCACCTGGAGAAGTTTCATTACTTCTTCTTTCACCATGAGAGCCACTTTTGGTTTCATTGGTCTCAAATTTTGTTTAATTGGCTTTGCATCTGGTTTGGTGACAAGATTATGTACCGTGATATGTGGTGCAATTCCCATCATTTCTTTGTAATTAAATGCGAAAGCCTTTTGATGTTCCTTGAGGATCTGAGTATGTATTTCTATCTCCTCTGGAGTTAACGAGGATCCCAACTTCAAAATATTTGGTTCTTCCTCCGTTCCAATATTTATGTCAATCATTCCTTCGATTAAGGAAGCGTTTCCTTCTTCAAATTCAGGCGGGGCCAGAGGTAGTTCCAAACTTTCTCCATTCTCTACCTCGTAGATATCGAGATTCTTTTGCGGGGGAGATTCTATCATGGGATTTCCAAAATAGGAAGAGGAATGTGGGATTAGGGAAAAATCCACTATGTGATGAGCGAGATGTAGCTCTGCATAGGCATTTAGATATCCAAGAGTGACTCTATCACTGTCAAAGTGATCTAGGATAGAAAACTCATTCTCAGCTTCTATACGTGTCAGGAGCGGGTTTGTTGGTATTTTACGCACCAATGGTTCAGTACGAAGTGATACCATGAAACTTGTATTTTCCAACTCACTGCTTGGAGTGAAACGGGAAGCTGAGGTTGCTATTGAATCCGCGAGAAGGTTTTGTTCTCATGGGATTGCTTTGATTGATATGAAGTTGAATCCTTTGGTTAGATCTAATACCACCGTTTTATAGAGTTGTAAGTGTTCAGCTCTAGTCTCATATACCTCAGAGACTTGGTTTGCAACTAGTTGCGAGTCTCCTAGCACTCTAATGTTATCAACACCCATCCTTTTGGCTATGATGAGGCCAAGGAGGAGGGCTTCGTACTCAACCCCGTTGTTTGTACATTCAAAGTTTAACTTAAAGGAAAAAGGTAGGATCTTTCCCTCGGGAGAAGTAAAGATCACACCTGCCCCAGCTCCAAAATGACATCTAGCTCCATCGAAGTGGAGAGTCCAATATTTTCTTGGAAAAATGGATGTTGGGACATTCCTCACATCTGTTTCTTCTGCCTCGTTACTTCTACCATACAAAATTCATCTGATGGAAGGGAACCAATTCCTAGGGTGTATCCCATACCCATGGAATCAAATGGTAGGAGAATGGGTAGATCTTTCTCTAGTAACTCGAAAATTTTTGCGGTAGTCCCTAATGATACCGTTTCTATGACGTTAGTCTCATTTTTGAGTGCTGGAATGCCTTTGACTAGATTCGTAATTTCTAATTCTATTGTAGGTATCAATTTTTCTTCTGGTTTTGAATTGATTGGTTTGTTAAGTTGATTCATTGGGAGTTCAAACTCAGAGTGAATGCCTGGTCTCTTCTTCAAGTCTGCTAGGTGTATATCGAATGGTTTTGGGTCACCTTGTGCCATGAATATTTTCCCTAGGTGCAAAAATCTTACTTCCTGGAATAACGTGGAAGGGATTGCCATCATGCGGTGTATCCATGGTCGACCGAGGATCATATTATAGTTGGTTTCCTGATCTATAATATAAAATTTGGTGAGGACTGTCTTGGGTCCTAAGGTGACTGGTAAAACTATGGTCCCAATTGAAGTGGCCTTGAGGCTATCATAACCTCTTAGCGTATTTCGTGTTGTGGAACAATTTGTTTCTCCATATCCTAGCTTTTGAAGAAAAGTGAAGGGGACTATGTTAACTGCTGCCCCATCATCAATCATTGCACACTTAACATAATTATTGTAAACCCATACCTGTAAATGTAAGGTTGGGTCGCCTCTACATGTAATTTCAGCATCTGTTGGCATTTTGCTTATATCAAATATAAACTCAGTATCCCTATCTAGCTGCCCTAGAGGGTAGACATCAAAGTCTACATGGTTTACTTGTGTTTCAGGAGGAGGAGTGATGTTAATTAGATGACCAAGACCTAATGCTTCTAAGAGAGCAGCCCTATGGGTGGGAGAGTTCTTCAACAAATCCAAGAAGGAAATGTGAGAGAAGGTCTTTGTTAGGTCATTAATTAGATCGTAAGCGCCTATGGGTTTTACCAATGTTTGTTGAATGTTGTCTGGTTCTAATGGATAGTTTGGAACTGGTTGAGAAGAATAATCTCGTGTTCTTGTTATGGTTTCTACGTGTAGCTCGGTATCTAACTCTACCAGACCAACTATCTTGGTTTGTGGTCGAGTTCCTAATTGGGGTGTGACCGGTGGATTTAATGAAGTTGAGGCTTCATGATCATTATTTCCTGTCATAACACCCTTGTTCATCCCATTTGGATCTAACCTATTATTGTTAGAGTGATTTGGGAGCGGATCGTTAAAAATATTGAGGGGTGCATTTTGAGGGGAAACTACTCCCGTATAAGTGTTTGGCATGGGTACTGCAAAATTTGCTAAAAACATATCTATAAAGAGTTGTCTTTGGTCTTCTGGAAAATGTTGCATGAATTTATTGTAGTCATGGCAAGTCCTAGTATCATGGCCTTGAATCTTGTGGAAACCACAATACAAGTTGGGATTATAGTTTCGAGGTTGTTGGTTTGAAACCTGTTGTGGTCCAAAACTCTGATTAGGTTGTTGGTTGTTAGAGTTAAAATTTTGAGGCTGTTGCCTTTGGTTTTGATTCTGATATCCAGTTGGGTTTCGATTTGGACCTTGTGTCTGGATTTTCTGTTGTTGTTTTTGTTGTTGTTGTTGTCTTGATGGATGATTAAAATCCACCGCGTTGATTGTTGGAGTAAACTTGTTATTTCACTGATTGTTAATAGGTGGTGAAATGTTTATGACGTTTGCTCTTTTAACCTATTCTATTACTCCATCTGTTGTAACCCCACATTTTTTGTTAAGGATCTTGGGTCCTTGATTGGTATTCCCAGCATTAGGATAGGTCGTAGTGTTTTGATTGGGAGTGATTAATTTCCCGTTTGTTCCATATGTCTTACGACCACTGTCTATTGCCACTTGATCTATTCGGAGAGCACTCTCGAGTACTTCATCATAAGTCCTTAGTGGGAACTTCTGGACTTCTTCCTTTATCTCTCTATTGAGGGAATGAAGGAATAAGTCACATAGTTCCATCTGATCCATGTTTGGAGCACTTGCTGATGAGTAGAGGACTGTACGCCATCTTTGAATAAAATGAGCAGCAGATTCATTGTGCTCTTGTTTAATATGTAAGAATTCCCTGATTCCTATTCTTAACAATTTGTTCATATCAAAATCTTTGATAAACTCTGACACAAGTTGTTTGAACGAGTGTATCGAGGCTTCAGGTATTCTGTAATACCAATCAAGGGCAATACCCTCTAAGGTTTTAGGGAATATCTTAGCAACAACCACATCCCAAGGGAGCAATTCTCAAATGGCCATGGCATAGGCCTTGATATGTGCATTTGGATCTCCCTCCCCTTTGTATTTGGGAAAATCAGGAAGAGGTCTTGGAAGCATGACACTTCGTATGGTGAAATCTAGAGGCTCTTTTAAATATTCTGAGTAAGTCCCTACCGCATAGGTTTCGACCATTGATGGTGCTTGCTGAGGGGGTGGAGGTGGAATGGGTTGTTGATATGGCATAGCATATGTATTTGCAGGGACATAAGGAAATCCTTGTGGTTGAGTGAACATCCCAGGAGAGGAGAACATGTCTCCCTGTGGTGATTTTGAATAAATGTTCAAGTAGGGAGGAGCATTGCTCTGGTATGGGTTGTTTGGTGCTAAGCCGGGAGGTATCATACTTTCAACTGGAGTGGCATTTGAAAACGTGGTTCTAGTTGGTGTTTGTTGTGGATAGTTATACGAATGTTGAGGAGGCATGCCTAACATGCTTGTTCCTGTGAGGAGGTCAACTTGGCTGGGATGATGCAGAGGGTTAGGAATTTCCTACTTGCCCAAAGTGTGAATTTTGATTTGCTTGAGCAAGTTCTAATCCTCTAACCTTCTCAACTAAGGATGAGATGACCTTGATTGGTGAAGACATAGTGTTTTTCCTTAATGGTGGTTATTGTACACCTTGAGGTTGTAAAGGGGTATGGTACCCTACTATGAATTGATCATTACCCTGCCAAGCTTCACCAAGAGTATTTTCCATAGGTGGAGGAATGGGGGTGTTTTCTTGGAGCAGGGTATCAGTTGTGTTTGCAAACTTCCTATAGGTGGGTACATGTTTTGGAAGCATTGTTCACTTCTAGCATAGCGCGCTAAATACTCCTCATCCAAAAATGGGAGTGGATCTGACTGTCTACTGATTTTTGGTCTGAACAAAACCTGAGGAGATGAAATGGATTCTCTAGTAAACATCATATTGTTAGAGCCTGAGGGCTCTGGTTGTTGTGTTTGTGTGAGCTGATCCAACTCCTCAATTCGGAACGAAGAACTAGAGCTAGTTCTTTGAGGAGGAGTTTGTGATGACAAGTAGTTACTTGAATAGTTGTCAGCCCATGCAGAAAGTGAGGGTGACAGTTGTCTATTTGTTTGACCATAATATGCTTCGAGACCTGAGAGAGGTCTGCCATATGCGTTGTATCCCGACATATTCGGGGGGTATATAAATACCCACAGAATAATGGGAAAGAGTGAAGATGGATGAAAGAAATGAAAATAAAAGGGGAACAATTGTTTGCTTCACGTCGGGTTCACCAATTTTGTACGATAGAAAAGTGACATGCGAGCATGAGAATCTACAAGTATCCCTTCTTCGTACCCGACCTCCCGAGGTTATGCTGAGACAGCCAGTGGAAATGAAATATATGTGGATATAGACAAACTAGTTGGGAAATCTTATATCCTCAACACGCAATAATGGGATCTGCGATTCTAAGGCAAAGAAAGCTCTCCTAACCTGAATTGGTGTAATGGATCATTCAGATATAATAGCTGCTCAGAGGCTCCAATCAATGTCGAGCTCTACCGAGATCCTATCTATTGGCTGTTGGATACGTGGAAAGTGACCTGTAGGTGCTTCGTGTATATTTCCAGACAAGGTCATGGAAAATGGTAGTGAGAGGTGTAGTGGATTTGTAGGAAACTATGGGTGGTTTTCTGGTCTAGCCCAGAAAATATTAGCTTGATTGGCTTCTATGTTTAATGCAGAAAATTGTGTTATGATATCTGGCAGGAGTGGTGAGGATCTAAATACCAGCGTACGTAAACTGGTGTCAATACTTAACTGACTAGCAGGCCCATTGGGTTGTGGGACCTGGGGATCACAACCATGAGTTCATGGTTGTTGTGGACCTGTTATGGTCATGTGAAGAATCAATCTCTTCTTCTGACTATCCAATGGTCATAAGCCTTTTCAGCTTCTATGTTTAATACCAGGAGTTGTGTGATCTTCTCATAATACCTTACGGGTGTTCTGGCAACTTGTATACGTAAGCCTGTGTCTATGTCGATGAGAAGGTCTCCTGCATTTGGCTGT
Source organism: Taxus chinensis (assembly GCA_019776745.2). Classification (NCBI taxonomy): domain Eukaryota; kingdom Viridiplantae; phylum Streptophyta; class Pinopsida; order Cupressales; family Taxaceae; genus Taxus; species Taxus chinensis. The sequence continues at coordinate 162,932,527 of CM034155.1, read as the reverse complement.
GGAACTAATGGATCACAACCAAATATTTTTTCTCTTTCGGGTTCTTGTATGGTCATGTGGATATCCTATCAAGGCAATCTATAGTTGGGTTGACTTGACCAGAATGTGTATGCTTTGTCATCTTCAATATTCAATTGTCTCAATTGTTCACTAACTACTTGTGGGTTTATTGTCATTTGAAAGACCTGAATCCTAAGCCCTTGATCTATATCCATTAATGTTGTGAAGAGATTTGGCTGAGGTACTACCGGTTCAAATACGTAATCCCTGGGCTCTCTGGGTCCCGTAATTGTCATGCAAGAGATAATCAAACTTTAACTGAAATAAGTAAACTAACTATGAAAGATATATCTACACTATGCTTATATTCCTTTTATTTTTTATTTTCAATGATGTTTATTTGAACAAAATTTAAAGAGCAGCTATTCTAATATATTCAGATAATGAACAATTAACTTAATAACATAATTAAAACAAGCAAGTTATCCTGATATAGCTATTTGCCTGTGCACTTGTGAATTTATCCTCAATATTTAAATAACTAACTTAATTGAAAGACCTTCAATCTTACCTTAAAAGTGAGGAATAAATCACAGCTTCTCAGAAGCTATCATTCCCCACAGCTTCCCTGGTAATACTGAAAGCAAGATTTTAACTGAAATAAAATGATTTGCTACTCTATTTGATATATTGTAACTACAACTTTGATAGTTCAAACCTGGAGTTTTACAGAATAGTGGTAAATCTAGTTGTGTCATGACTTGTCCCCTCAGTGTGATCTCTTTGTTCCTTCGTGTTCTCGTGAATCCAGAAAAGTGTGAATGTGATAGCGTCAGCAGAAGAAGATACTCGAACAATGGTAGCTTTGGATATAAACCGAATAAAATGCAAGTAAGAGAGGGATAGTGCAAGTGAACAGAGCTTGACTATGTGATTCCTAGCAGGATTTATTACAGGGATACAACGTAAATATACCGAGAATTCTGGGATCTATTTCTTGTGACAAAACAACAACCTACAACTCTAAGATTATCAAATGAACTCTAATCTAGAACTGAAACTATCTTATGCTAAGCTGACTGTGTAGGATAGCAATGGAGCAAAATGAAAGTGTGAAGATCAAATGATTTCTAAATCAGAAAGGAGAAAGGAGCTGAGAATTCATGAAAAATCTAAACCTATTGAAACTTATGGGAGAACTTCAAAACACACTGAATAATAATTCATAGAGGGAGAGGGGCCATTTGCTTGTAAACAAGCTTGGTATTTATAGCATTTGGATTTACTAGAGGGTAAGTTTGAATTGAACTCTTTTATCATAAACAAAGAGAAATCACTATTTACCAGGCGGCTAAAACATAAATGCAAGCAAGAGTGGTTGAAGAATGTGAGTGCCACTTGAATTTTTCACGTTGACGAAAGCATCGGAAAGTTCTAGAAAATGTGCACAGGACCGATGCCCTGTGTAGGGTGGTGATTACAGGACCACCGCCCTATCCTGGGCAGTGGGCACAGGACCTCCACCCAAGCAGGGTAGGCGGTCCTAAAACTAAAGACCAAAATGTAAGAAAAGAGTGCAATGGGGTCAAAACAAAGCATACGGAGGTTGGATAAGGCATTTTGGGATGAAAATGTATACTAGGTGAGCTTTTCTAGATTTTGAACACCTTGCGAAGAGATTTGAATCATCATTGGGGTTTCTATGACCTCTTTCTGGTAGTATAAGTACCTACAATTTTGGAAATACGAAAACGTTGCAAAAGTAGAAGACCTTATAAGAGAATTACATGCCTATATGGAAAGCAACACAAAGCGATTTCTTGAGTTTCAGAAATTTTCCATAGGTATTACAGATGGAAAAATAATTCTGAAGGATGTTGAGACAAGGTGGATTTCATTGTATGAGATTGCATACAGAGTGTGTGAGGAGTATCCTTCATTGGTTGGTTTCATGCACAAATATCGTCATGAAATTGATAGGGCAAGGGACTTGTTGTTCTGTCTAACTGATTTGGGGACATTTCTTACATTGGTAGGCATTCTTCCAATGCTGCAGGAGATCAATACATTGATGAAACATGCACATGGCAGATTAACCTATATTGTTGATTTTATACGGATGAGAAAAATGGTATGTATGAGTCTTGATGCCTTGTACCCTTCCCCGGATAGTTTTGATACACCTGTATTTAATAACTGGAAATTTTTATTGCATCTTAACCATCCCAATAACTTTTTGAGATTTAATATCCATGATCACCTCTGTATCCATGTTAGCGGGAAAGAGATACCACTGCACATTTTGTCAAAAAAGTAAAGACGTTAAATCAACGGAAAACGAAAAATTTCCTGTGACACGAAATTTGTTTGATTTTGTAGAAACTGAAACAAGAATAGAAACACAGAAAAATTAAAGAATCCTTAGCATCAAAAATTGGAGAACATTTCAGCCAAGACAAAATTCTTGAAGCCATGGGTGTGATGATTCCAAATTTTTGGAATACAGAAGGTGGCCGTGTTGATTGTGTAGGTAATCTTTTTCATAAATACATGGGTACAATATTAGACCATTTTAGCACTACATCAGAGGTTGAGGGTATTGAAATAAAATGTATAATAAATTTTGATTTAATAAATACTCAAATCAACTGATTTTACAACGACAATGAGGTCATAGTATAAACTCTTAGAAAAACCTTCAGAGAGTGGTGCTATTACAAGACTCTAGTGAAAAATATACCAAAGTAGTGTGTTACAGGAAGACAGTAGTGAATATTTTTGGTTGTATGAGTTGCGCCAAACAATTATTTTGGGATCCATGGAGGATGAAAGAGTTTTCAGTGCTTTATATTTTATTAAATCAAAACTGAGAAATAGGTTGGATAAAATCTCAAAAGTTGCATAAGGTGTTATGTTTCTCGCTACTCTTTAGAAACCTTTACTTTTGAAAGAGCTATTGCACACTGGAATTCCCTTGCCGAAATAATACTGCTACAAGTCCAAGTAATATCAACGACAAGACTAGAAGTGGTACATCTTCAAACTCTGCAGATGCAAATATTGAATACGAAGACCCCATTGAAAATGGATTATTTCATCTTTAAATAGGTATCACCTTGACATTACACTTTAACTGTTCTTATTTATTCAATTTCATATAAATAGATTCTAATTTAATTGTTTATAGTTTTACATAAATACCATTGTAATTCTGCAGATGCAAATATTGACTAAGGAGGCTATTTTTGATCTGTAGTTATCATCGAAGATATTACGGGTATGTATATTTACATTCATTCAAATACCATCATTTACTAAAATCAGATTTATTTCATTGGTATTTTTAATTTTCAAACCACTTTGATGTTGTATTTTGCAAGGTCTTCAAAGATCAGATACAATTGTTATCCACTCTGCAGTGCATTCTTGATATTTGTGTCACCTTCGATATGAATAGGATAGATATGGATTCTACATTTTAATCTCTTCATTTCATTGATTTTTATGAAATACGTGAGTTGACATCCATTTGAGGAAGCTCTCACTTCTTGGGACTGAGATTATTAGGAAAATCGCCCATTTTTATTCTAATCCTTATCCATTTTTCATGTTGAATTCCCTAGAATCAAAGGTCATCTAGCTTGCTCAAGAAGATAAGAGGTACCTTAAACCCTATCTTAGCCATAGTTTTAAATGTGAAGTAGGTTTTATGGTATTAAGATATCTGTGTCATACCACATTTTTTTTGCCTTTGAGATTTGTTGTTTCAATTCAAATTAAATGTGAAGAAATGATTTACATATTAAAGAGTTTGAAATTTAAAATATAGAGAAGAATCCCTTACTGTATTAAGATGTATTTGTCACAACACATTCTTAATTTTCTTAAAATAATTATCCATTATCATCATCTAGTCACATACAATTCATCATCATCCATATCTACTCTAATTTCATTATCAAGATTCAAGACATCCACATCCTATTTCCACATAACACCATATTCTAAATGAATAAATGGATGATCCATTCTAATGTCATCAAAAATATTAGATGTCATCACCCACATGTAATGATAAATGTAACTATGACCTTCATTGCAAGCAGAGATAATATTTTATAAAGTTTAAATCCACGTATCATGACTATGCATCATACATCAATGAAATATCTGTATAGAAGTTCTATATAAAAATATAAGTGCATATAATTCATCTGGTCACATACAATTCATCATCATCCATATATACTCTAATTTCATTATCCACATTCTAAACGAATAAATGGATAATTAATAATAACTATAACCACATCTACTTTAATTTCATTATCCAGACATCCACATCTAATGATAAATGTAACTATGACCATGATTGCAAGTAGAGATAATATTGCATAAAGTTTAAATCCATCAATCATGATTATGCATCAAACATAAACACCATCTACAATATCTACTCATCAGCATCATCCATATCTACTCTAATTTCATTATCCACATTCAAATTAATAAATGGATAATAATTATAACCACATCTACTCTAATTTCATTATCCACATCTAATGATAAATGTAACTATGACCATCATTGCAAGGAGAGATAATATTGCATAATGTTTAAATCCAAACATCGAATTAAACAAATATCCAAGTATTAACTTTCATTCTTCTATTTATAAAATATTTAAAGTTTCATTTTTTATGTTCCCCAATCCTCAAGGCTCAACCCTTAGCATTTTCACCAGACCCTACTGTATTCCTTCCCTCAATTATCCCCGAACTAATCAGATCCTCAATAGTCATTTCTAGGTTTTTGACGATTGCTCTTCTTATTCCTTTGTAGAATCTCCATGGGATGTCAAAGAAGGATCTGTCGTTGCCTTTGCTTTGAATAAAATCTCAGGTTCATAGCCATTCTCTTTAATTATCTACTTAAGTGTATTGTTTTGTTTGTTAACCAAAACAATATTTTATTTCATCTTAATTGTTGCGGATAAATTGTTCTTAGTCGTTTCCAAGTGAACTTGGAACACCTTAGCCTGACTCTTTAAATTTTCATATTTCAACTGCAACAAAAAGAGTGAAGTCAATTAAACATATTAAAAAACTAATTTTAATTGAAATTAATAAAAAAAAAAAAACCAAACTAATTATACTTACGATAGCTCTATCTTTTTCAGAATTTGCGATCACCACCATCTCCTTGTCCTTAAACCATTTATTGAAATAGGCCTAGGCCTCAACACTAATATTTTCCAATTTGTTTAATACTCTATCTAAAATATTGTCATTATAGGTGTTGTTATATGCGACAATCCCACTTTTAGCTATGATGAATAATGCATCCATCTTCGCGGGTTGATTTTTGACTATTGCAAATAAGCTCTCTCTTTGCCAAGGGTTGTCATAACAAATTACTATCTCATATATTAATACTTTTTCCCTTCTCTCCCATTGAATGAGGTCACTGGTTTGAGGTGTGATAAATTCATTCATGTGGGATTGACAATCATATCCAATCAAGTTCCCCAAAGGAAATGTTGGTAAGTCATCACTATCTGTATCAGAAGAGGATGATTTTGAAGGAGAAGTATGGCAGATTTCAATTTGAGCAATGTTTGTTGCATATTTTTCCTTTTGAGAGCATTGATCCTAAAATCAATAATAGAAATTCATATTAAAATTGAAATTGAAATGTTGAAAATTTAATTAAATTTAAAATTACATTGAGATGGAAATATACCTGTTGGCCCTGAATCATATCATGTGTGTTGAAAAAAATACTTGGGTCACTGCTATCAATGCCCAAATAATCTTCATCTAAATTTATTTAATTCAAAATTGATTGCCCTGTTGTAGTGGGATAGCCAGTGAGAGAGAGGGTCAGAATACCGAATGAGGAGGGAATGTTTAGTGTCCCGCTAGGGGCCGGAATCAATGGCATGTGTTTACCAATGGTCTTTTTTATTGAACCTCTTGTCGACATTTTGAATTGTAATTACGGGGTTGATTGAGTAGGTGGGGTTTGTAGATTTTGAGTAGAAGACAAAGGATTGCTATCAACTTTGAACATCAAGAACCAAATCATTAGAAATTACTAAAAAATATGTAAAAGTACTAAAAAACTCACAAAATAAATGAAGTGATACCTTGTTGAATGGGATTTTGTTGTGGTACAAATTGATTGTGTAAGTTGGGGGTTGTGACAGAGTTTGAATGGATTTGGTTGGAGCTGATGGTGGTAATTATTGCTGAGATTCAAAAATTGCACAAGATTTTACCGAGTGAGTTGGCGATGCTTGCTTTGAAGCACACATATAGTCAAAAGTCCCTGCAAGTGCAGCAACTACATGTCAATTCAAGATGGTAAATCATTAAATGGTAGAATCAAAATGTAATCAACCCTAATTTGAATGTTAAGGGTATTACATCTCTGTCATTTCGTTAATGCAAATACTTGGCCATCAGCTAATGATCAAACTTCGATTTTAGATTGTGATTCTCCTGAGGCCTCAACCTATTGTTGGCCTCTTCCTCTCAATGTAGATTTTTTCGTGGAAGTGACTCCAGAAATCTTTTATGTATACAGAAAAAATTCAATCACAAAAACTTAAAAAATGAATACAATTGGTAAATACTAAAGATGGAATATGAACTATTAAAAATTTTACCTATTGTTCCTCAAGTGGAATTGACAAATTCTTCATTTTCTCATTTGTGCAAGTTGGAGTTGGTTGATTTTTTAAATTATAGTAAGCCTCATAATAAAGAGCTAGGAGATAGTTGGTTGAATGAATAACTGGTTTTTCTGAAATTGTTGCATTGTTAATGTTTTCCTTTATCTTGTTTGATAGAAATGTGCACAGTCAAATTTGTTATTTCTGATTGTTGCAAGAATGTATATAATATCCCAATTTGGAATGTCAATTTTTCGACCCTGCATAATAATTTGGGCTTGAAATAGAGAAATCAAGGCAGTAAGAAAGTGGTGTGCAACATCTTGCATATCCACTCCACGTCTTGATTTGCTGACATGAGCTGTAAAATTCATCAAAATCATAATCAATTTGAATTAATATAAAAAAACATTCAAATGAGAGCAAATTATACTTACAATCAACATTGAAACCATAACTAGATTCAAGGAAAATCTTGTCATTGTCAGTGAGGGTTGCTTTGGTTGTTACTATCAGCACATTTTTAAATGGGAGGCATGTCAATCGATGGATATCAACAGGTTCAACACCAAAGGAGAATGTATGCCGATCTTCCAATGTAATAGTAAAAGTATTGTTTTATGTATTGTAGGACGAAAGTAGGTAGTTAAGAGTCTGGTGGTCAACCTCAAACTGTGGCATGCTAACAAGCCCTTGGAATTCAGATGCTATAATGGAATTCCTATATTCTTCATTCGTTTCTATAACTCCATGTATGTGGGGGCACATGGCACTTTTGTATTGAATCTTGCCCTTGGAGGCTCCGGGTGCTGGATCCTAGGGTTCATCTTAGGCACCAGAAGCCATGACTTCGATTGTGATTGATGTCGACGTACGTATGATACCTGCAGAAAAAGTGCTCTAAGAAGGAAAAAAAAATAGTATCCAGGAACAGGAGTGTGAAAATGAGGGGTCAGGTTGGTATTTATAGTGAAAATTAGGGTTTCATGGCAGTTGACACCCATCAATGATGCCTTGATGTCGCGCAACAACAAGATGTTGTTGACGCGACAGCAAGGTGTTGTTGTCACCCATCAACAATAGCTTGTTTTCACGCACAGCAATGTGTCATTGATGGGTGTCAACAACATCTTGTTGTCACATGACAATAAGGTTTCGTTGAAGGTGTTGTTCATGCGACGGGTTATTGACAACAACAAAACCTTGTTGTCGCGTGACAGTAATGTGTTATTGTCGAGTGTAACAACACTTTGTTGTTGACACGTGACAGCAAGGTTTTGCTGACGGGTGTCACAACACCTTAGTGTCAACATCTTGTTGTTGCACAGCTTTCACACTTGCTCTCGAGTCTCTTAAACCTGCCAGGTGAATTTTTCCTACAGAAACCTACGAAAATTCTCCTTTGTTGTGAATGCAGCCAAAGGAATATTTGTCGGGGATTTTCCACCTCCTTTTTTCCAGAGGCTTCTTAAAGTAAACCCTAAGTGTGATAAAGATTCATGAAGAAAAACCACCTTGACCTAATCACTCCCAACGTAGAAAGATCGAGAACCTAAGAAAACATAACATGGGATAAGTCTCCCATTTGAGGGGCTAAACTGATGAAGAGTAGAGAGATGAGCCAAGCCAAGATGAAAAAGTGAAGCTTGTGAAGGGTCTTGGAGAAACACCATTGTAATAGATTTAGGATTTTAGTTCATTTTTTGTAAGAGTCCCGATGGTGAGAGCAGTATTTTGTAGATATAGTTAAGGATTTTTAGACCAATAAAAATATGTATGTGTTTTGATTTGTTATGTATTATAATGTAATTCATGAGTCCATACTTTCAAGCAACTTTCATTATCTTTTAGAGTTGTGAGGTTTGTAAAATATAATTTTTACACATTTAAAACTCCTACAAATGTCAGTAACCAATCTAGAAGGCCCTAAAACCTACAAAATGACCATATATTTTGTAAAACAAACATCAATTATACAATTTACATCCTAAAAGTTGTAGGTTCAATGCTGAAATCCTGAAAAATACCTAAGTACTAACCATATCATATTTTGAAAAAATATCTTCTAAATTGCAACTCACTAAGCTATGAGACTATTTCCATAAGGTGTAGAGTGTCTCTAATTTCTTATATGTATTAAAACAAAGTTAAAGTATAAGAAATAATAAGGTATAAAGAATAATAAATGGAAACTTATAGATATAACGCATACACACTTTTACGTATACACATTCCTTGTTTTATACACACAAGGCAAGTGCCATTAGGCCTGAAAACACTTTGGTTTCCCAACCCTAAGGCCTAGAAACTTTTAAAACATAACAACCTGCGTGTTTTTGATTGAAAATGCATAATTGCATCTTTCACCATGGTAAATCCTACAAACATGACCGAGATCTTTCTTAAAAATATGCCCACGACGTAAAAGAAATTATCCTCTTTCTAAAAAAAATTCAAAAAATATATTATTGTACGATATCGATCTATATTTATTTCAAATTGTCTTTTTATACCTCTATTTTTAATGATTATACACCTCTATCTTAAGTCATGTATATTTTGTTTTGCTCATCCAAATTGAATAAAAATTATACATGCCCAAACTAGGACTAATTTAATACATATTCAAAGCTAAAATTCTAAATTTTGATTTTTTAAAGGTAGTTTTGGGGGGCAATGGTAATGGGGTAGGGACAATGGTCAGCTATCCATTTTTTCCGAATTTCAAAGTATTTATACTTGGAAAATCATAAAAAAAAAATACTAACTAAAAGAAAAAATTTAAAAATCTATCCCAAACTAAATGATCCTATCTATCTTTCCACCAAAGGCTTTTTTAAATTACTAAATAATGCTTCAAAATGGGAGGGGGAGGCCGGGCGATGAGCACAACTAACTATTTAATATGTTTTTTTGAAAAAATAGGAGCACCTCTTGGAATTTATCTCTTTGACCCACTTATGCTTAACCATTTTCACAAAAACTCAGTAGTTTAGAAACAAGACTCGAAATGCTACAATTCACATTCTTATAACATCTTCAAATATTGAGTGTAGTTAGCTCAAATAACTTGTACAAGTTTAGGTTTCTTATTTTTCATAAGAAAAAAAATGTCCACTTAATATCCACTTTTGGCCCCCGTCTCCATGCACTTACCCTAATTACAATGTTATTGTGTGTTTTTGTGCTCATGGATCATTGGTTTAGATTATACCCTTATTGGAATTTTTTCTCATGTTTATGTCTCTCTTTTCTTGTGTATACCCACGTGCTCTTCTTTTTCTTTTATTTTCTCTCATGTATGTTCCTCTATGATATGGGATCTTTCTACCTATGTCATTCTTTTATTTTTGGTCTTTGATCATCATTGGATTTTCCGATAGTGGTCAGATTATAATCAAACCCACTGATAATGTCGTTTTCTATTTTTGACTCATTTTCAACTTATGTTGATTTGAGCATTATTTGGGTACTATTTTGTCAAAAAAAAAATCTTTCTTGGGTCAATTTTCACATCAGTCGGTTTATAATTTGAGTTGAAAAAGTCTAAATTGACAAAACATTATAAGACAATTTTAAAGAATGACAAGAAGAGGAACAAGAGTGCATGAACAATTCTAAGCTATCAAATAAATATTTATTCTCCAATTATAAGGTTTCCTTTTTCTTTTTCTTTTTTGCATACTTGTACCAAAAGAAGGCTTAAGTTAAAGAGCTTATAGTTTTATTTATTAAGCATAGAGAGATAGAGTGTTAAGGCTTCTCTCACTCATTGGGATGGAATACTCACATGTGTAGAACTACATGAGCCATGATTCCTTGTTTGATATGTAGGGAACCCCTCAGTGAAGGGTATCCCAAGCTAATGGTTGTTTTTACCATTTTGTTTTGGATGTATCGTTAGGTGTTGAGGTCAAATTCGATTTATTTCAAGGGAGAATATTTTCAGACAATTGTGTGCATTTATTTTCCAATCTATAGGATACTTCTATTAAGCAAGTACATATAAAATGACCCGTAAAGTTGAAAACTATCATACCTACAAAACCATTATATGAACTATTAATTATGGTTGTATCATTACAAGAGATTATGACTATGGTCAATCGTTTTGATTCAAATCTTTCTCAAAAGAACACATTTAGTCTTCTAGATCTCCCTCTCCATTGTCTTATGAGCCTTTTCTTCACATTTTCATCCTTCATCAAAATTCAGCCATGTCATAATCAGGTATATGAATTCTCCTTGAGCTTTTTCTATTTAATTAGCACTTGTCAATTGTCAAATCACCGATCTATTATTATTATTATGCAATTCATATTCTCATATTTTGTATTTATCACATCAATTCAGGTTTTATTTTATGTTTAGTTTCAATATATTTTGTGCGCTTCTTCTCAATTTTGATAGAACATAGTGGAGATTTCTTTGAATAAGAGGATGAGAGAGATCTGCCACTTTAAGCTTATCATTCTCTAGCCTATATCTAAGCGGGGGCTATTTCAAAACAAATTGGCACGAATAAAAGAATGTTTCATTCTAATTCTGAAACCCCGTAATTAAATAAGTCAGCTGTGGAGATTGTGGGTATAGTGGTGTTTATTTCTTTGTTTTGGATTTTTACTATTTTTATTTATAGCTCAATGGAGAAGAACTAAAGGTGTAAATTAAATTTAGTTTTGGTTTGAATGTTTTTTTTTTTAAATAACATTGAAATGCACAATGTCAATTCTATTTGGGAAAAGAGGCAACAAATTGTAAAGCTCTTAAGATTGAGGGGTAAATGTTTTTTTTCCGTTGTTTTGAAAAAAATTAACTTTTTTATATATCAAAGTGAAGAAGAAATTAAGGAGTATAGTCAAATTTGGTTTTGGATTAAATAAAATTACAAAAAAAATTAAGGTGGGTGATCGAGTTTATGTTTGGAGAAAGAGGCTAGAGGGTGAGAAGCTCAAAGCAATGGATTATATCGTTCTTTCCTTCAATAAAAAAATATTTTATGGTGCTTGCATGCTAAGTGTGTCCCCTTCCCTTATGATTATTGCCAAAAAATACACCAAGAAAAACATTCATTATCCTAATGACTACTTGTGGAGGTCATCTTGACTTAACATGCATGAGCAAAAATCTTATATACATTAATTTAATTTAATTTCTCACGAACACTTTCAACATAAAATTAAAATAATATTAAATTAGAAAATATTTTATTTATCAAAAAACATGACAAATAAAAATTTTAATATAATATTAACTAACTAATTTGTTAATGCTTAACTAGCGAAAATAAAATTAAAACAATAAACTTGCCTTCTCCATCAAAAATGATACCTCCTTTTCCTTCTCACTTCTTTTCTCTTCTTCTCTCCACAACTGAAAACGACACTTGCAAAGAAAATGATAGGAAGAAAAGGTATATATATATATATATATATATGGACCTTGTAAAGGGTCTCACACATAAAACCATGATGTAAATCGGTATAAATTGTGTCAGTTTTATCATTATATTTGCACCTAGTTTCAGTTGCTAATGGGTGTTAAGAAAGAAAAACATTGTATCCCATTTGAAATCGACCCAAACTACTTCACAAATTGCAAACCATGTGGTAATGAAAATAGATTCGAGATAGAGGCCCTGTGGAGGTCAAAATACAAAGGTTTGCATTATATGTTAAGTGGATTATATGTGTCATTGAAGGAATTGAGGCTTGGAAGCTCCTTCTTAGGCACTGCATATTTTCTAGAAGCCCTTAGGGCAACATGACTTAGGGGGGGCGGGGGTTTCACACCCTCCTCATTGCACATATGTTGATTGGATTCTAGGCATCTTTGTTTTCAAGGGCATCTAAAAGGCTAATGAATCCATTAAGTCTTGTCTTGTTTGGAAGGGTGTTAGATTTCAAATTCGGCTTTTGTTAAGACTACCTCATTATGGTGGTCTCCCAACATAAAATTTAATGGAGTTTCCTTTGCATATGTGTTTAGTTTCAAATCCCTTTGCTTCTTTATAAAGGGGTTTTTCACACCATTGCTAACCTTATAAAAAAGATTACCTATTCAAGGTTTTCTATATCCAAATTACATATTAATGGAGGAGAGCTTGTGAAATCTATATGGCATTTAATGATGACATTCTTCATAGATTTGGTGTAAAAGCACCACTGTAATGGTGGAAAGATCAATGGTGGCATGCAAGTACGTCGTTGCTTTAATATAAATCCTATCTTGGTTATTGATGGAATTCCCCTAAGTCGATCCTTATTAGTTTTTCAATCAGCATTGAACTCTCAATTTTAAAGCCCAAGAATGGTCCATAAGGTTTTCCAAATTTTGGGAAGCGATTGTTGAGCTTAAAAAGGATTAATTTTCTTGGTATTTATTGTATCAAGGCCTTTTGTGGGAGATAAGTTTTTATTCATGGGCATGTCAAACCCTTATTGCCAACCCCACAATCAACCTTAGTCCCTTAAACATGTTTTTTAATTTTTTTACTACAGTTGAATGTGCATGGCAATGATTTCACTCCTTTTTCAAACCCTTTTAGCTAGAGTTTTTCTTTTGCAAAATGATTCATGTTCTGGATTTTTCTTTGTTACTTAAAATATATATAGTTGAGATTGTCTTTCAATCATGAAAAAGATAGAAATCATATTATTTTCAATCATCAAAAAATGGAAGCATATTTTCCTTTTTGTTAACCTAGGGTTTTGCATTAAAACTCATTCACTCTATCTACACCAACACTTTCAATTAAGATTACGCTTAAAGATCTTGCCTAAAGTGTGGTAACATAGACATGGTGACCTTGTACTTATAGAGTGACACATGAAAGATGGTTATGTGCACAACCTTGATTGTTATTAACACGCACTCAAACCCTAACCCTTACAATATCAAAGACACACAATCTCACTCAATCTACAACTAGTTTAATGCAGATTTACATGTTAATTTTCTTAAACATACAAAAAACCCTTGATCTCCATTATATCCATCAAAGAATAATAAAGAATACATCGATTTGTATGAAATTGTCCACAGATTCACGCAAGAAAATGAATCTTTAACATGTCTTTACAAGCATCTACTATTATAGACTTTGATTCATGAAACACTTACACATAATACGCAATTCCCTTCGCAAATCAAATAACAACAATGATTCACTATGACAAATACAATGATACTAATTATTCTCTAAAATCAATATGGTATGATAATATTAATGACACAATTGTACGAGATGTACACATTATAGACACTTGCATATATTCTATGAATATTCTCTTTGATTCCTCTTCCAGAACCTTCTCTTGGTCATGTTGGCACTTAGCTATCACACACATTCTCCCTATGTTAGTGGCATAATTTTGCATGATCCACTCAATGGCTCTTCTTTTGCACTCCACATACACTTGGAATATTCTATGAATATTCTTACATGATCAGGTGGTCTTGCGGTTTACCATGTGAACATGTGTCTCGCTTATGCAACTTAAAGATCTTACCCGTAAAATCCCATGTCAACGACTATTGGTAACAAAATTTATGCAATCTCTAATGTTATGTTACTTATTCAAGTTAAAACAGGGAAGTTAGTGTCAGAGTTATACCACCTTCATACTCTCATCAACCACTATGACAACACCCCTTACTTTATTAATAGGATACCCTTAGATCTTGTGCAATAAGACTTACTCGAGTGTGCATGGTGAAAACGACACCTTTCAATATTATTCTCATAGACATTCTTCACCTAACAAGTGTGGGGTTGGATTCATTCCTCCCAAGACACCTAAAACTTCGTATATAGATAACGATAGTGAAGTTATATCTACCTATTAATACAATGAGCAACGTTTTTTAATACCAATCTTAAAAAGTGTTGCCTAGTCATCAACCAGGGTTCCACTCCCAGGAGATACCCATACTAAAAGGGATGAAGTCAGAATCATACCCCAGACAACTTTGGCTAAATAGATACCCCACATAAGTGACATCTAAACTAAAAGAAACTCGATTAATTCTAGACCTTCAACCCCAAAAAAAATACCAATCTTAATAATTTCTAAACCTTTAAATGTGCCTTGACAGCAAGGAGAACAATTTGCAAGAACAGGTTATCAAACCAACGCTACTGCACATGCCAGTGGACCCTCCAAAATTCCACTACATATTTATTGCCAACTTTATGTCAAGTTCTGACCGTGCACGTGGAATCTAAGGTCACCCGATCCGCCGCCAGATTTGGCGTACATTCAAAGCCATGTGAGATTTATGTCCTGCACGTGAGAGTGCCGTTAAAATTCGGATATTTAAATGTCTGGTTTGACGTTAAATGGGGTATGTGAGTTTGACAAGATTTTATTTCTCGACATGAATATTTCCCATAATGGTTTTGGCTAAAAATCTGCATTGTCCATTAAATCTTATGGGAATTACAGGCTTTTGACACTCAATTGCAGATACAATGTATATACACTTTTAGCCATTGATTTTATTTAAGGTATTATAATATGCAACTATTTGACACTTTCTACAAGTCCAACCATAAAGAAAAAGAATCAATCTCTATACTACTCGTTACAATCATTAATGTTTGTGAGCCACAATTACATAATCATTAGATACACAATTTTAGTGATTGGTCTCTATGAGTTTCTCAATTTGAACTTCTAAGCATTTATTTGTATTTAAATTAAGATATGTGATGTAATTGTAGTCAGGGTTCTCGATGAAGGGATGTCTTCCACCACGTAGCTCTTGTCAAAATAGACCTCACTAAGACAAAATCTCAGGCACAACATCTAAACATAAGAAATAGTTGACTATTTCTATTAAATGTAAGGAAAGAGAATTGCATGTCCAAGCACATCGCCATTACACTTCAATTATAGTCTTTAATGGGACTCCACAAAAATTCTAATAAGAATTTCCCGACTTAGACCTATCCTAAGCTAATAGGGTATGTTAAGCTTCTTCAAAACCAACCTTTAGCTCGCACTTACAAGGAGGGTCACCGCAGATAAAGACCCACTCTAAATCAAAGCACAAATTGAAATGCTTAGTTCAAGATGCATAACAAATATGCATTTTCCTTCTACTTATAAAAACCCGAATGCCTCCAACAAGCAAAGGTTCTACGAAATATTCCCCAGGGAGTGTCTCAAGGTCATCATTCAATTCTAGAATGTCTCATCTGTTGGATCAATCTCAGTCGAATCATTCTGTTTGTCCTTAGCTGAAATAGGTGAATCAAGGACCACATGTAATCTCTGCAAATTGTCTCGATGTTGATAGGGAATTTTGTCAGTCACAGATCATGATATGGAAGTGATCCTGCAAGAACGTAGTGTTTTGTGGCTTCATATGTGTTTGCAACTCCCACTAGTACAATGCAGGTTAATGTGGGTTTGCACAACATCAGTAAAGTGTTGATGGCTTGAGTCAAGCATCGACAGTCTGCACAAGTAGTGCATGACATGAATGCGCAAGGTGCGTACAAATTGCCCAATGTGACTTTCAATGTAAGACAGTGTTCGGAATGAGCTTACGCAACAACCTCTAGCATTAGGCAGCGTCCGCAATGTTGCACAGCGTTTGTAAGCTTCCACAATGTTGGGCAAGCTTTATAAGCTTTTGCGGCTCTCACAAAACGACCAAGGCAAATATCTTTACGTGGCGTGCTTTGGAGTGGCGTGATACTGTGCACCGACATTGCGCAAAGGTATTGCACAAAAATCATTTGCTAAGACTAAGTCACAACACTTGTTTGTTAACACTGAATAGTTTTAGTTGACACAATATTACACATGGACCGAATGTCTTTGCATCAATATACCTTACAATACATCTTAAAATCACTTCTATAATTCTAAAATCCTTATTCATATATCACACCTTGACTTCGAGGCTTACCAGTCTACTTGTGTTGTAGCCTTCTTCCTCGAGTCCAAGGAATGCATGCTAGATTTCCTTACAAGTCCCCATGTAGTATGGTTATCCCAATAAAGTTAATTAAATGTGAGATTTTCTAATGTCGTTTCTTTCCAACACAATTGACTTATAGCTCCATATTCTCGAGTGGGAACTCGACTTCATCCTGCTTCACCTCTAGCTTTAAATGTTACCGAGATTTTCTTATGTCATTTCTTTCCAACACAATTGACTTATAGCTCCATATTCTGAGGTGGGAGCTTGACTTCATCATTCTTCACCTCCAGCTTTAAATGTTACGTAACAAATTTTTGAAGTCTAAATGCTTACGTTAATGAGTTTTCAACTTTTCATAATAATGTAGTCAAAAATGGGTCCTTGGGTTTCCTTACCTAAATTAGAAATGGCACATCCATTGTTGAGGAATTTCTTTCTATGGGTCACACATAAAAAAATGGCGAGTTGTTCAAATAGTCAGTCACACATCCCCATTTCTGCCTTTGGAAATACCACTGCATCTAAAAATGATGGAAGTGATCACCTTGTTAATTCCACCTTGGAAGGACTGCACTTTTCAGTAATTAAAAGCCAGCATAAAAATTAACTATCATAAAATATATTGAATTTTACTATATATCTTAAACAGAGTCAAACGATCTGTGTTGGTATAATTTATCATCACATGCATACATTTTTTCTAATATTGTTTTATGTTGAGATCCACATTAAATATAACTGAATTTGATTTATGTTCAAATGGTAAGTTACTCAAGCAGGAAGCCACAAATGAAGGCTGGTGTTGCTTCACTATCCTATATAATAGTGGATTAGTAAATTATAATTGGTGGGCATGTGATCAAATGATATGTTGTTCCAGCATTTGCTGATTCTGTTGCTTGCACCAATCCCAATGACAGGCAGGGCAGCCATTTTTAAACCATAACAAATTAATAAGCATTGCTACCACGAATTTCTGAAGACATTTGAGTAATGACATTATTCTGATATTCTGTCAACACGGTTGGAATGCCCTACCATTAGCAATATATTTCAATGGTTTCAGCGGTTGGTGTCATTTTACCAAAAGAAACAGAAATTGATTCTTGCACCCAACCTTGTCTAGACATTAACATTTACCTCTAGAACCCAAATCATCATCATGGAAATTGCTCCCTCTTCACACTTCGCCATGGCCAGTTGGACTCTGTTGATTTTTTTTATCTAACCTGAGTATTAATTATATTTTTTGATGTTATCTTCTCTTCTACAGCCCTAGTTGTTTGATGTAGTTGGGAATGCAAATAAAATGAAGGTCGCCAGATCTTTTAACTCAGCAAAAGCAACTGTGAGAGGTACTAGCAATATACATTCCTGTTAGAAATCCCTGAACTCCTCCTAGAGGTTTTTTATCTTTTGTAAATTTGAAGCACACTAAGAGGAACTTTCTTACATTCTCAAAGTAAACCAGAGTATTGTAACTTCATTTTGATTTATTATCCTCTGCCAGATATTTTACCTTTCAAATACTTTGTTAATCTACATTTAACTGTTCTGTGAGCTTTCTTATTATAAAATCTAGTATCCACTTAGAATTCACACCATTATTTCTGAGTTCCTTAAAGTTGTTTCCATGATTTAGACTCTCTGAGGGATTTCCTCTTCAATTCTCCTATGGCAATTGTCGAGGTTCTTCTGTTTCTGCCTC
The DNA here is from genome assembly GCA_019776745.2 of Taxus chinensis. Classification (NCBI taxonomy): domain Eukaryota; kingdom Viridiplantae; phylum Streptophyta; class Pinopsida; order Cupressales; family Taxaceae; genus Taxus; species Taxus chinensis. The sequence goes on along the minus strand of CM034155.1, from coordinate 162,914,207 downwards.
TTAACTGTTTATGTAAGCATATCTCTCAAATTTAAATAGTTCCAGTCCTGCTTCATTCTCCTATCTTTTCTTTGGATTATTCTTCAAATTTGTGCAAATTGGTTAATTTAGTTAGTTTCTTGCCATTAGGCTTCTGAAAGGTTTCACTATCAGTTCTCCTAGTTCTGACTACAAGTTAGCTCTATCATGGATCCTTGCACTTTTATCAAGGTCTCCATTAGTGCGTTAGCTTTAAGGGTACCAGCAGCCTCAAAACCAGTAACATCACAAGTTCACTCAGCGTGCTCTCCTTGCTTTTGTGAAATTAGGCTTCCAAATAACCCAATGACGACTGTTCCACTTCCTTTGCTTTCACTAGATTCCCCTGCCCCAGATCATCAAATCATTGCTGCCACTTTCTACCTTAATGAAACTTCTTTTCAAAAGAAAATTACTACCTCTTGGTTTGGAAGGAAAAAGGCTTCAAATCCTTGCTTGGAGGTGGTAGTTTATACTGGAAGCCACAGAAGTACTTGTAGTTTTGGGACTGATAGACAGTTAGGGAAGTTTCGTATTGGAGTTGATGTTAAATGGATGGATTCGAGTCCAATAGAGGTTCACAATGGGTGGGTTTGCATTGGCAAACGGAAGGCAGGAGAGTTGCACTTGACTGTAAGAATAGAGTCTGATCCACGGTTTATTTTCCAGTTTGATGGACAGCCTGAACTCAGTCCACAGATTTTGCAACTGCAAGGAAAAGTTCATCAGCCTATTTTCAGTTGCAAATTCACCCGTGGCAGAGGTAGTCGCTCCAGGTGAGAATCCAAACCCTGAAACCTAATTATTTTGAAAAATGTAAATACTCATCTTATTTGATTTTCAAATAAGTAACTGTTGTATTCAGACCTCTAAACCCATGAAGCTGAAAACAGAAATTTCTCAGGTTGCCAATGTTAACAAAAGAAGTGTCAGGAAATTCAAAGACAGTAACTAAGAGATATTGAAAATTTGGGACTGTGCTAGATAAATTGAAAGTAGTTTTTGTATCATGATGCAAACATTATACAAGAAGGAAGGAAAGAGATAAACTAAATTGTTGTCCACAAATGACCAATGGGACTCAAAAGTACTCCATGCAATAGCTGATTCAGAATGCTAAAAGGGAACAACCAAAGATAGTGAAGACAAACCAAATACAAATCAGTATATACAAAGCCATGGAAGGATTGGAATAGATAAACAATCTTGCACGCTAGTAGACACACACGAAGCCCCTAGGGAACTAACTGCAATCCACAGCATCTGTTTTAATATGTATGACCATAAAGTGAAAGAAACTAAATTGTTCTCTACAAATGACCGATAGGACTCCAAAGTACCACATACAATAGCTGATTCAAAATTCTAAAAGGAAACAACCAAAGATGTTGAAGACAAACCAAATGCACATCAGAATATACAAAGCCATGTAATACAAAAATAATCCTGTGAAATAATTGGTCTATTGGGGCTCTAACCCATTTAAGTATATAAAGCAAAAAGTTACAAAGCACACTAGTAGACACGCACAAATCTTCCAGGGAACTAACTTCAAGCCGAAGGATCCACTTTAATATGTATGACATAAAGTGACATTATCATTAGAAAGAAGACAGATGCTAACAACTTGGACACTATGTTTGACCCCCAAATCTTACTTCCAGATGGTAAAAAGCTTTAACCATCTTAAGCCCCATGGGAGATGTTCAACTTCTTATTAAAGGAGTCTCTACTTAGATGACATAGTTTGAGCAAAAATAGTATCAATCTTGAGCTCATATAAAAGTTTATTCTCTAAAAGTAAAAACAGAAAGGTCTGTATTTTATCCTCGGTGGCTGGAGATTCTGAACTCATGTCAATGTTGTGTTCCCATTTAGCAGAAGCTAGGTCCCCTATGTATGACCATATGCTCATAGAATCTTGTCTCTGCTATCTCCATGCCAGGCATTTCTCTTATTCCTGCATCTCATAAAATTTGAAAATTTCTTTAAATACCCAAAAAGAGTCGATGTTCATCAATGCCTTGCCTTTGCTTGCCATATGAACAACTGAAAGGGAAGAGAAAGATGCATAGCTTGTTGTATTGGTGATAAGACCTCATCCAATCAATCTTTAGTCACTTAGAATTATTTCAAAAAATGGTACAAAAGGTCTCTCCATTTGCAACAAATCATCACAATTCCCTAATTTCTCATGGTGCTTTGATAAGTATAGGAATTTCAGATTTCTAGTTCCATCACTATGAATTAGTATATTAAAATACTGATTGAAATGTTCTTTGGGTCAGATTAAATCAGCAAGATCCATGGACAGCTGAAAAAGAGAAAAGGGACAGGAAAGGGTGGCTAATACTAATTCATGATCTGTCTGGTTCACCAGTGGCAGCTGCATCAATGGTGACTCCATTTGTTCCATCTGCTGGCACTGATCACGTCAGCCGCTCAAATCCTGGAGCTTGGCTGATTTTAAAGCCAGGTCCCCAGGGAGGGAACTCATGGCTACCATTGGGCCGCTTGGAAGCATGGCGAGAGCGGGGTAGCAAAGGGGAAATTGGTTGCAATTTTAATGTCATGGATGAAATAAATGGATTTTACAGAATTGACAGTAAAATCCTTCTTTCCAAAGCAATCATAAGCTGCCAGAAAGGTAGTGGAAATAATGTCAAAATAAACATGAACCTCCCTGTTCAAGGAGGATTTATAATGAGTGCATCAACCAATGGTGAAGTCAAAAGTAACAGTAAATGCAGTAAGCTTCAAGTGCAATTAGCAAAGAGACATGTAACATCTGTTGAGGATGCTGCAGTGTTTATGGCCCTTGCTGCCGCTGTGGATTTGAGCGTGGATGCATGCCAGCCTTTCTCAAGAAGGTTCACGGAGGACCTTGGCTTATCTTGTGCATCATTGTGATCCAAATCTTTTTGGGTGGTAATTTCTCTTTGGTAGCAGTGGAAATGCTAGTGATTCTGAACTTCCTAATTTTTTGGCAATCCATCAGAAAGATTGTGTAGATTTAGTTTTCAATTCCTGCTTGAAAACATTTTAACTGTTATTGAACAGATGCCCAAAATTGTCCCTTTAAATGAAAAGAGTGTGGTCAGTTTTTGAAATCCAAAAGAAACTTGAATTTGTAGTAGTTTGAGTTTGAGTTCTACATTATTATTTTAATCCTACAGACATTTGAAGGGTAACAGTTCTTTAGGCTTTTACAATAAGCTATGTAACCAGAACCACCTCATTTGGTCATTTCCTGCCAAAGACAAGCGTCTACTCATTGTCTTTTTTTTCTTCTTATGAATATATCGAGAGAAACATTTTCAACAATAAATAAATGCAGGAAACATTTTGTATGATACCAGTTTGCAATATCCATGTTATTGTTGTGCAAAAAGTGAAGAGATTCATGTGGCTTAATTTGTGAATGAGCGGAGAATTTTGGCAATGGCTTTAGAAACATATACCTAGACTGTTTCGGTACGGGTATGGGTACGGTACACTGAAACGGCAAATTTTTAAAAACCTCGGGTATGGTACGTTGTGGGTACGTTTATATATATATATATATATATATATATATATAAAGAAGCATTTGCATACTTATGAAATTTAATACTCATACAATCATTCATGGAACTCGAAAACAGATTTCAAATACTTTGAGAATTGAGACTTGAGTTTGTATTGATTCATAAAGTTCAAAACATAATAGTTAATAACTTAATACATTCAAGTTCTCAACTTGCTTCACTTTCAGTTTCCTAGGGCTTTTTATTTTTATTTTTTAATGATGTTAAGTTGAAAATGGAGGAACTTTGGAGCGGGTAGGCTGCATGGACGTACCTGCCGTGTACCCACACCATACCCGTACCAGGTATGTATCAGGCCTGGTACAGGGGGGTGCCATGCATTTCCGGGCAGTCTAGACATATACACATATATTGATAAACATATATGCATGCGCACATGCACACACCCGCACAAGTAATCTCTTGGGTAACTTACAAAATGGTCCCTTGGCAGCCCTTTGGGTTTTGTGGACCTAGCTGGTCAGTGTGGAGTCAGAGGGAATAAAAGCCCAAGCTAGCTGATCTGATAGAATGATACCTTTGGCAATAGTAGGCACTTTAGTTATTCCTATGGTACTGACCAGTTGGAAAATCAGTCAAATAGATGACCCCACACTTTTTTTCTACAGACAGATAGATGTTTTAGTATTTCTACCAGCATAGATTTGCGTTAATTCTGCAACCTTTGTACATATTCAATGAATTTACTTGTGAAAGGATTCAATTAATGTCTATATGGCACATTTGAAGTAAGACGAGATTTCATAAGTACCATCTTTTGAAGATTTAGAATCGTAAGAAAAGTTTCACACAACTCTTTTAAAAAAATCTCACAAGTGTATGTTTGAGTTCATATATAGACTCCAGTGAAAATTATGTAAAACATTAATCTGCAAACCCCTCTACAAATCAAGCTCAATAAACATGTTCGTAGGATTTCTTATATGGGTGAATTTGTAATATAAATGAGCATTTACATGCAATAAAGACAAATCCTAAGCTCCTGAGACAAACTTCTATCTAAGTGCCATTTCAGACTGGCAATTACACTATAAAAAGACAAGGCCTCTTGATTTTCATTTCAAAGAAAAGTCAAATATATCTAACCAGATTATACAAAATTCATGTTTCTTAAAGCACACTATCAACTTCAAACAAAAATCTTTGGCAACAGATCCATTACTTGATCTACTGATTATACAATAAATATAAAAGAAAAATGTATGGAGATTAGGGACATTCCTCAAAGAAAAGAACTTCCAGCTTGCAATAACTAATAACTATGCAGACTGCTGATATAGACACATTTTTTGTTCAGATGGATCACTAATCATTGAATCACAGAATTTGATAGTTTTATCCTTCATTTTTCACGTATCATGTCCCTGAAGTGCTTTAAACCATTCTATCCCAAGCCACGCCGCAGAGTATTTGTTCCATTGCATTCATCTAACCAAATCATAGTTACCATGTTCGAAAAGTTCAGGTTGTTTGGACATGGAAAAAAGTTCGGAAGTTCGGAAATTTGCAAAAATTCGGTTCAGTTTGGTATGGTTCAAAAAAATATAATTTTTCAAAAAATATAAAATTATATAATCATAGTATATCCATGAATGCACACCTATATAATGTTTAAAAACATTTAAATTCATCAAATAAACTTAAAAAATATGTTTATATAAAAAATATCATTGTATTCACTGTTAACAATGAATATATTACTATTATTGTCACGAATTATATTACTGGCACTGCTACTAATAAATTATAAGTTATAACAGTAATATATAATAACAATAATATATTGTTATATAATACAACAGTAATATATAAATTATAACAGTAATATATAATATATAACATTGTTAATAATAAATATAGCATAGTTATTATATATACTATACTGTATACTATTATCATTTTACCTAATAGGCTAATACTGTTAATATATACAATTTTACCTAATACGATTTATAGTTAATCTATACAATGAAATATATTATATACTATACTCTTAATATATTCACAGTAAATATCTGTGGTACTGTTATTTTAAATATCTCTATTACCGTAAATTTATATCATATAATATTAGGGTAAAAACTATACCGTAAGCGAATACAAATGCCATGAAGTGGGCTGGGGCCATGATCTGGTAAACCGCCACGAATGCCCCTGAAACCAGACATGAATGCCCTCGAATGGAGAAAGTGTGAGTTGCAGGAGCAAAACCGAGCCGAGCAAGAGAAAATACGAGTCGATTGAGGGTTTTTTTGCATTTCAAACTAAGTCACGAATTTACCTGCGATTTTCCACAATTTTGCATGCGTTTTTTCACGATTTTGCAAAACGCACCAACCGAACAAGTTCGGTTTTCCTCAAAAATTGGTTACGAACCGAATTTTGCCCATGTTCGGGCGAATATGGTGACTATGAACCAAATAGACCATTTCATGAATTTGTTGATTAACTGGCTAATAACTATGAAATACAAAGAGTTATTTCTAGTTTATGTAACTAGGCTAAGTCGGACTTCGGAAAAATTATTTACACATTCATGACTGGACCAAAAGGTTTAATTTGGCGGATACAATTGCAGTCTATTAAGTATCTGAAATAGCAGAGGTTCCTTTTCTATAACACTGATGTAATATCACTCTTCAATATTTAGACTCTAATGACTTTACATATCTTAGTGCTTTCTAAGAGTTGAAATTAGGATGTTCTGCCTCAATATTCCACTAATCAGGGAACGGTTTTGAGGAGTTCAAAAAAATAATATCATTCACAAAACTGCTAAGCAGATACATTCCCAGAATCTAATGCTTTTTGCAATGGAATATAGCAATAAAGATAGAGCTCATTTCATACCATCTGCATATTGTAGGTACTTTTGATGTCTTTTGATGTTTTGTTTTGTCTTAGTATGCAGCACCAAGATGTGTCAAGATTCCTTAATATACTACACGTTACAAAAAAGCAATGAAAATGTATAACACCCTATTTCCTATTCGAACCTTGGACAATCAGGAGATTAGTCCTCAATTAATGAGCAACTTTCATGTTTTGGTTTGCCTAAGCAAATGCAACATCAAGAGGAGTCAAGATTCAATGGTATACTGCAATATACAAATTTGAAATGAAAATTCAAGTGTATGATTGATGCCATTTTGATACCTCTAAATTTTCAATTCCAAATAACTGAGACTGTAAACAACAAGATATACAATTACTTTCATGGAAAATAAGTAGACTTTGAGGATATCCATACGAGCTTACAAATCAACCCCGGTGATTTATATTGAGAGTCAAAACACAACATTGAAGACGATCTCAAATGAAAAGCCATTCCATCACTTCCTAGTCTTGCCACTAGTTACGAAGGCTAGTTGTTCTGAAGGAGGAAGATGATCGGACCTCAGGTGATGAACTTGGAAAGAGTGTATTCAGCCTGTGCATGAGAATATCACTTCTTGAAGGAATCTCATTTAGAAGGAACTGTTGAACAATTGGCTTTTTAAACCACTCAAGAACAGACTCTCCAGTGGCCCTCAGAACTACTCTACTAACCTCAAATGGAGAATTTACCGTACTAAGAATATGTGCTATCACAATTTTCAGGGTTGATCCTGTAACAATTTTTATTCTTCTTGGAATAACACCATAGTAAAGCATGCGCTTTCTAAACCTGTGAAGGGTATGCACCACGGCAATTAGTCCGGCTCCAACAGATAGATGTCTTACATCCAGGGACCAAGCAATGTGCTCGTCAAAGACTATTGCCTTTGGAAAAAGTTTATTTTCATATGCAACTTTCCACACACAACGTGCCCTGTTTAATTGACCCATCAGGACAAGATAGTTCAATAGCACATTGACAAAGTATCTTGCTGCACTTTCCTCTGTTTCGTAGTCAATACCTTGAAAGAATGCCCTTACAAAAGAAAGTACCGGTTCCTTTCTCTGCTCTGGACCACTAAACAGTCCACAAATAAACGAATGAGTTTTATATTTTGTGGTACTCAGAATGGACATAAGAAGCCTTTCCTTTTGCTCATCTTGACATCTTACAAGATGAGCTAAAATCGATGTGTATAACACCAAATCTACTTTAGCAGCAGAAGAAACATAAGTTTCAAGAAGGGGTTTTGCTGATTCATAGAGACCACTCCTCATGCATGACTCAAAAAGTTGACGAACAATGAAGTTGTTTGTCTTTATCCCTGCAGAACTCATAAATCGCATCCATCTTAAAGCTAAATCAACAGATCCTTCCTTAATATAGATCATCAAAATATCGCTTGCATTTACATCAGCAGTAAACCCTAAAGATTTCATGTCCAACAAAATCTTTGCTGCCATGTCTAACATCTTTTTGTTTGCCAATGCTGTCAGTAGTGATGTATATGTGCTTAGAGTAGGCCTTAACCCAGCATTAGTCATGGAGTTGTAGAGTTTCATGGCTTGATCAACCTGTCCACGTGTAGAATGCATTTCCACTAGAGAAGAAAATGTGCTTGCCATTGGCAAGAACCCTGCCTTTTCCATGCTTGAGAATATTGACATGGCAATATCCAATTTCCCAGCTTTTGCATATGATTCGACAATCATGGTGTACAGCCCATAATTTGGCCTAAAGCCTGCCTGCTTCATCTCATCCCAGATCTTTAATGCCATTTCCAATTTCCCAGCCTTAACATACGATTCTACTAGAGAAACAAATGTGCTCGCAGATGGCCGAACACCAGCTGCCTGCATGTCCATATAGACCTTCATCGTCATGTCCAATCTCCCTGATTTTCCCAATGAATCAACCAGAGTTGTAAAGATCGAAGTGTTTGGGCGAAGGCCTTGAGTTTTCATGTCTTCAAAAAGCTTGATAGCTGTGTCGAGTCTGCCAGACTTTGCTAAATTTGGAATCATCATCTCAAAAGTGAGTACATCAGGTCTGCAACTTGACTTTTCCATTGCTTCATATATCTCAAAAGCTTTATATGGAAGGCCCATGTTCAAAAAAGAGCTCATCAGTGAGTTGTAAGTTTCTGTGTCAGCATTACAACCGACTTCTTCCATCTGTTTGAAACAGCTAAAAGCCGGTTCTAATTTTCCAGATGCTGTGTAGTACTGGATCACTTTTTTGTATGCTCTAAAAGGAACAGCACTTCCCTCCTTCTTCATGTTTTCTAACAAAGATTGGACGCCATCAGAATCCGAAACACGCATTAAACCACCCAGCAAAATATCATATGTCTGCTCATTGGGAGCATACCAATTCTGCCTTTTTGCCCAATTGAATAAACCCAAAGCTACCTCCACTTCTTTTAGACTTCTCAAAACATGATTAATGTGTCCCATTTTCAGACTGAACTGCAAGCGATCCAGCTGATGCTCCATTTCAGGCCCCCATGTCCATCTCCTCATAACTTCAAAGATTTTGCTCGCAATTTCTGCATCAGAAAAGGTCCTCTTCACACCACCAACCATAACGTGGTCATCCTCACCAGGCTTAACAGACCGTATTCCTTTGCTAGATGTGATTATCTCGCCAGACTCGTCTAGATACACAACGTCGTCAGTCCAGTCAGAAGAACCGCCATTTTTTGAAAAAGTCCTAAAACTCCCATTGGTAAATACACTCCAGCCATGGTTGCAGGGAGCACCTAAATGACCTAAACAGAAATTTTTGAGAGAATTTGAGGTATTAAAGAAGCTTCTGTTAATGCTCGCAGTTCCCTTATAAACAATGCAACCACCCTCCTCCAACTGAGAGCTACACGGTGTCTGCAGGGATTTTACGGTTTCTAGGGTTTTAGATGGATTTTTACTGTAAATGGGCTTCTTAAACCTCTGTAAAACCCCATTAACGCTTACGGGTTTTTTCACATGCTGTGTAACTGGAACCCAGAGCTCAAGAAAATGACTAAAACCCATTATTTTACAGCAATATGTCCCGACAGACACATAAATGCAGAACACTAAAATAATTTTTTTGAGTTCTTGATCAGTTTTAAGGTCAAGACGAATGCGAAAATAGTAGCCTGAGATTTACAGTACCTTCATAACTGAAATCTGTAGCTGTTTCCGCACTGAAGAGGCTCTCGCTCGATTAAAACTTCCCATTTTGATAATCGACTCTGGAACAATTTCCCATTTTGATAATGCACTGGAGAAGAACAATTTCTGTAAGAAGATTTTTTATTTTTATTTTTATTTTTATTTTATTTTTTTTAATTTATTATTAATAAGATGAAAAGGATCTTATATTATATTAATTCAATATGATACAAGATGACTTCCAACAAAAACGTGGGTGGTATGGTGAAAAATGTTTGTCAACAATTTGTGCAAAAATTTTAAATTATAAAAAAAAAAATTTGATGACTTCTATAGATACGTTAGACAAGACCTATTAAACAATTATTAAAATGTTTTAAAAATTAAATTTACTACCACTATAATACTATTAAGGTCAAATCCCAAGTAACTAACAAGTTGATGATGCTAGCCCGACAAATATTTGAGCACAAATACCTAAAAATCAAATATTTAATATTAATGTTTAGGGTTCTGGGTTTTGCTTGGGATTTGAATTCAAATGTTTTATCTTTCACCTTATATATATATATATATATATATATATATATATATATATATATATATATATATATATGTTATAGGAGTCACCTTGAGAGGCAGAGAACAAATCTAGGATTGAGTTGCACACAAATATCTATCCACTTAGGAGCATGCACAACATGATTTGGAATAGATTGAGCATGTAGAGTGGCCACAAGCTCAATATGGGTTGAAATGGATATCTGAGGTCGGGGTAGAGCTTGGGGAAAAGTGTTGAACTGATCTCAAAAGGTGACTTGAATTCGTGACTCGCAATGTAGGGTGTCAAGCAGGCTCTATGGGACCCACGTTGGTGCCAAAGGGTTGGATGGGCTCGTAATGGTCTTGATCCAGATCACCCATGTCAATTCGAGCTTGGTGTGTAGACGAGCTTGGTGTGTAGACATGCTAGGGACTGAGATGATTGGATTAGCTCGATTTGTATGCAAAAGAGAAGGAGCTCAGGGAAAAGTTAGTTGGGGTTTGCTTTCAAGAAAAACAAAGGTCGAGTCACTTAAGGAGCTCACACATTATGACCCTTGCAAAGAAGAACTGAGCTAAGTGTTGAGTTTCTCCCTAATGCAAAGGTTGATTGGACCTATCCGAGATGGAAGAATGCAGGGCAGAGAGAGGAGCTCTTTGTAGAGGGGGTGAACATGTAGAAATAAGCTTCTTTGTCCATTGAAAGCATCCCTTCAAGTCATCATTGGTATACTCTCTCTAACCATTTTTCAATAGAAATGATGTGGAGGCCAACAAAATAGTTAGTGCTCAAGACAATGTGGCTCGACTATATGCCTAAGGAGTTGAGGAAGAGGGTTGTGGACAAATTCAGGGAGGATTATAAAGGGTGATTGTGTTTAATGGAGTAGTCTAATTAGGTAATACATCATTTGTGTGTAGTATATCTAAATGCATATTGTGCACTAGGTGAAGCTCTTGGCTCTGAAATCTAACCAAGAATGTCTCGATGTATCTGTCGATGACATAGTTAGTGTGGGTGTTTCAATATATAGAAGCGCATTTTCTTTAATTTAATTGAAAAAAATCTAATTTAATGCATTTTACTAGTTAAATTTTACATGGGTTTTAATTTTAGTGGTTAACATCCGAATGAATTTTTTATTAAAGTGATAAGAATCCAAATGATTTTTAATTTTAGTACTAAAATCCAAGTAGAAGCTAAAGTTATTTATTTTATTATTTACAATTTTTTCGTAATGATTTTGATAAGAGATTCCAGTGTCATACATGCAGTTTGATGGTTTTTATGTGTTTATTGATTTGCATGTCTTCTCTTCTAATTTCAATTGTTTGTTTATGTATTTATTTATTAGATTTATTTAATGCTTATTTTAGTTATGATGATTTTTAGAAAATTCGAATATTGCAAATTTGGGCTTTCATTACATCATAATTTGATCATTGTACAAGTTTAAATGCATCTTAATTTTACACTATTTTGAATGAGGGGTCATTTTGTTTGGATTATTGAATTTTTCCTTTTATTTAAGGTGTCAATCAACTCGTACTTGATTTTATTAAAAAAAATCTCATTTAAAAAAATTATTCTTAATTATCATGACGTGGATACTTGATTTAGTCTTATCATATGAAGTGTAATATATTCATACTACTTTTCATCATCGAAGGGATGGTCCAATATTTGCCCTTCACAATAAAATTCAGACCAATCGTTCAAATTTGATCCATGGTGGGGATGTTGTGAATTTGTATTTTGTTATTAGGGGATGAAAAGGGAGGTGCTTCTCGGGGCCGAGTGATGTTATTGCTTATAACGATGTGCTTTCACACCATCACTGTGTGGTAGTTTTGTTTTACATCCTAGAGTTGCTTGTTTAAGTTGAATAGTTTATTGGGTATATGTTTCTTAAGGTTTTATGGATTAATGGGAACGTATTTTAGTTTCATGATTGGAATATAATGTTTGAAATGAGGTATGTTATTGCAAGGATGAAACCCGCAACTTATTTCACACCATCACAATGTTTAGATGTTTTGTTTTGCACCCGATTGATCTTTGTTTGTGTAAACTATTTTTCTAGCATATATTTTAAGTGAAGAATCTTGCATAGCTTGCATATGAACTTATACAATAATAAACTTTGTAGTGTGCACATTCTATAAAGTAGAAATTAGTTAAAAACCCATATATCATATTTCTTTCCTGGGTTTTTGCAGTCTTTCAGTTATCTAGAATTTTGAGGCATGTTTGAGTCGCATGATTGAAATAATAAGTTAGAAATGAGGTTTGTCATCTCAAAGATAAAACCCACAATGGTGAAGTGAATGCATTTTCATTCCATTTCAATATTGTTCTTCTTTATTCTTTGCACCCACTTTCTTTTCAATCCAAAATTGTTGGTTCATAAATATTGTAATATTTGAATGTGTCATATTAACTTGACTTGTATCTCTTTCCACTTTGTTAGTTTCTACTTATAGATCTCAGTGCAAGGATGTTTCTATATATATTCTAAATGAGGAATAATTACTATTTTGAAATAAAAAGTTAGAAATGATTCCAATTATCTCGAGGATAAAACCCACAACTGTGAGGCAGATGCATTGTCCTTCCATTTCAATATTGTTTTCCTTTCTTCTCTCATGTTTATGTCTCCATTATGTAGTATATGTTCTTAATGAGGAATAATGATACAGAGGATTTTTTGGTTGTTGGAAGTTTCCTAAACCTCCCTAAGCTGTGACCACACTGTAGAGCATTCTGAGACCTTTCCAAGGTATACAGAACTCCAGAAATGGATTTCGGATGCATAAGATATCGTAGGTCAAAGATTTGGTTTAAAAACTATTCAAAATGGTTAACTGGCGAATGACGCGTTGACACGTGGCAATTTGGCAAAAAGGTAAAAAAAGGTTGAAAGTTCATGTTTGAGTACTTCCAATCTTCGACGCATGAAAAATTGGTGGGCCCTACTATTTACTGGCCGGGGACCCTCAGTGAGGTTCAACACACTCTTTTGTAGGAGGGGTGTCTTTGCCACCTATTTCATATTGCCATTATCATATTTTTGATTATAAATGCTATATATCCCTCTAACATTCCTAATGTGGGACTATTTGGTTTTGGAGAGTTGATTTTGCATTGCATGGTTGAATTGAGCTCGGGCGATGTTGGGCCCCTAAAATATTGACCAAGTAAAATAAGGCACGTTGGAACGCAAGGCCTATTTAAAGAAGGGCACGCAAGGAGAAAGTGTGCAAGATAGAATTTTAGGAGGGTTTTGGTAGAACTAGTGGCGCATGCACAAGGTAGATAAAATATCTTGGGACTTAACCATATTTGGCATATTGGGAAGAACACGAGGAAAACATGACCCGACTACACATGTAAAGTGGATAAGGTGCCAACATAGCAAATTTGTACCCACAGAAGAAATATACCTTGTGATAGAAGCTTCTAGAAGGTCATCGTGGAAGAGGATGGAGAGATCACATCTAAAGAAGCATGCTCCCATGGAGGACCACTTGGACACATGGTAAGTAACCTACAACTTTAGAAAGGCATGGCGGTGCTTAATAAGGCTATATATATGATACACATAGGGATAGATGGAGAGATCAAGAATTGGAGAGAGGTGAAGCCATGAAAGAATGTTGTGAGAGCCCCATAGGTTGGGTTTAGAGGATCTGTAGGAATAGGTTGTATCAAGGGGATGGGTCTGAATATTATATTTTTCTTTATACTATGAAGGGTCTAAGTCCATTTCTGATGCATGACCTTGGTCTGCACTATCATATGGATCTGTGACTACCCTAATTAATGTCATGTGGTTATCAACATGCTTAATATGAATATATGTCTGTTTCCAGTTCTAATTTCTTCTATATGGATCAGGTCATATATACATTTCATATGAGTGGGTGTAAATCCCTACGCATTTCTTTTCTGTTATGATTCAGATCTATGTTCTGTAATGCTTTTCTTATATGAATGAACACATTGGTCTAGAAGTCATTTTGAGCTCTAAAATGAATGTATGGTCCCTTTCCAATATATTCACTTAATTTTATGTCTTAACTAATGCACTCTCACACAAATAATATAAAGGAGGGAATCAGTGTCCGTGCACGCCTCAGGTGAGCACCTAGCGCTCATTGAGTGATAGGTTGACATGCATGGGATTTCCTTGTTCTTTGAGAGAGTATAAAAATGACTACATCTTAGTTTCATTGATGGGACCATTTTCAAATTTGTTGTGAGAAATGACATGCATCTCTATCTTTATGATGTTTAATGACAGAGCGCCTAACTCTAGAGATTGTTGAAACATGGTTCAAGAGCACGAAGGATGATTTTTCTAAAATATTCACCACTGGACCTGAGTTCAATGTGTCTAGATGGGTAGAAGAGAACCTATACCATGAACTGTATGAGACATTATTTTTCTACTTCCTAGTAGAGCTATATGAATGGCTCTTGGTATACACATCTAGATCAAGATGGTTCTATAGATCACACATGTGGACCCAAGATGACTACCAGAGGCTGCAGGATGCAAATATAACTTAGACGCGTGCTATTGATCACTAGTGGAAGGGAGTAATGGCCAATTACATTTTAGAATACGCCATTTTGATGTTTATCTTTCCCATAAGTTGTTGAGTTTTATTTTCTATGGGAGCCTAGAGGGTCATTTTTAGTGATATTCCCATGGCTATGAAGATATTGGTCATTAATTTGAGTTTAGAATAATTCCCCATGGATGGCTAAGCTACTCTGAGAACTAGGTGAGGAAGATAAGGTGAAGAAATATGGCGGACATTGCAACTAGCAAAAGTTCCATAGGGAGGAGAGTTTTGACTCAAGTATAGTGAAGCTCGTTGAAAGGGAGATGACTAGACATTGGGAGATTGGCAGAGAGTGTGATGGAGTCGACGATGAGGGTGTTGAAGACTCACACGGAGAATGTGGATCCTTATGAAGTCACCCTGCTACCCCATCTTGGAATGGCATAGGGAGGGTTATCACTCTATTTAGGAGGGAAAAGAGAGATGTCGGCCATAAAACATTGGACTGACCCGTGCAAGGCTCTAGAGGCTGCCTTACGTTTTGAAGTAGTCAAAGGAGCGTTGATAACTAGTGTGAGCCCTTTTCTGGAGGACAAATCAAAACCATGGGTAAACAGTTAGAGAAGCTGTCTACAAACTCTACACATGGGACTCGTAGTGGTCTTTAGTGTTTGGATTGTGAATTAGAGGGGCATGCCAAGGATAGTTTCCCCTGGAAGTCAGTACGGGCCATAGTGGTAGATTGTGAAATTTTTGGAAGGGAACCATGATGTGAGTAGATGCCCCTTGGCACAATGTGTTCATTCGGAAGCATGTGGACTTTCTAGGTGTAAGATCTACACCTCTAGGACCTATTGTCATACTAAGGATTGGAGGCTTATTGAACTGGTCCATCGGGAGGCCATTGATCATGGTGTGTTATCAGACCAGATCTTGGTGGTTCCAAAGAATATGATCACTGTTATGAAGGATCACGTAGATAGGAGGGGGGCATGGGAGAGGTTCTCAAAAGAGGATTTAAAATGGTCTTTAATAACTTCTAGATTAGGAAGAAGTGATTTCCGGAACATGTGGAAGTGTGCTATAACTATGGATCTACAGAACATTACAGGCATAGAGTGTCCAGATTTAGTGTAGTGCTCGTGGTGTAAGGAAAAAGCATAAGTATGAGGAGTACGAACCCTATGAGTTGTTTGAGCACATGAGCCAAGCAGCACCGAAGGACAAGGGCGCTGGGATGGTGAGTATAAAGAAGGCCATATACACATAGTGGATGCCTAGAGTGGCATGAGTCAGGGTTAGAACCTATTCTGGTGACAACAGTGAGCTAGAGAGGTTACTACATGTACCAAAGAAGTACCAAGGAAAAATACTCTAGTCTCAAGAGAATAAGTGGTGCATGAGAAGTATCCAGGACCCTGCCCACCAGAAGGAAGTGTATCAAGAGACAATGGATGTCATTCATAGTTTGTAGGGAGAAATCCAGTGTCTAAAGGAGTAGTCCAGCTAGTAGGAGCAAAGAAGGAATGTTGAGGCTCCGCAGAAGGACCTGGATGAGGTCAAGGAAGTGTGAAAAATGCTAAGGAAAGAGAATATTATTCCCTTGCTTGGATAATAGATGTGGGAGAAGATGCCACATGCTAGAGCAGAGCGCAAAAGGTAGGTGTTGCATGCAAACCTCCCTCCCCATAGCCTTGACTATGACAAAGAAATCACACTGAACGCAGTTATGGATGGTTGGCTTCTAAGCAACATATTGATTGACACAAGAGCAAAAGTCAATGTTATTACATTGGATGCTTGGCATCAAATGGGAAGGCCCGCATTACATCCATCTTTGAATGTGTTGTATATGGAAAAAAAACTAAGGCAATGCCCATTGGAGTATTAAAGGATGCAATGATTACCATTCAAGGGGTCAAGTTTATTAGAGACTTCGAAGTCTTGGCACTCACCGAGGTAGACAATTTTTCAGCATTGCTTGGGTTCCCATGGTGCTATAAGAACAATGCTGACCTAAGGTTCAACAAAGGATATATCAGTTTTGAGAACAAGGAAGAATGATTCATCATCCCTTTGATGGATGGGAATTCGGTGCCTTACATTAAACCTTTGGGAGAAGAGGTCCTTGATAGAATTTATGTGCTCCATCAGAGACCCAAAGATAATTCACCCTACAAAAGGAGTTATCCAATTTGAGGATGCCCAGTCTGTGAGTGATACCACAAGCATGGCATGTGAAAATTGGGTGCACGGGACCTATGAGTTAATTGGGTGACATCTGAGGGGGTCTGTAACAAAAGTGACCAAGGCACTCACTCAAGCACCTAGGAGGAAAGAAGTTACCAAGTTACTCTGGAGGGGCATACCCTAAAATTTTCTTACAAGACATGGAAGCTCAGTGGAAAAATGAGGATGAAAGAAGAGGGATGCTTAGTTATAGCCTACTTGAAACTGTAGTGTGCTGGTGGGCTACACATCGAGAGAGCCTCCTGGAGTGGTGCAAGGTAAGAATTACATTCTCTGTAAGGTTTTCTAGGAGCAATGTGCCCACGATAATTCAAGACTACCATGGTAAATAGACCACTTCATTTCATATCCAAGCATGTGAGAAGGCCTGGATAGGAGGTGCAGAAGCCTTGCCACCATCATTATGGGTACATAAGCTATATTCCACACTACAAGGTTGTGCACATGCATGATATATCCATTCAGAAACCCATCGACATACAGGAAATTGGTAGGAGCTGACAACTGATCTCATCCAAGCTTTTGAATATCAGAGCACAAAGCCATCAGTGGATAAGGCATTGTAAGTGATCAAGCACCTTACGATGGGGGATAGTGCCATGGCAGAAGACAAGCTACTAGATTTTCTAGGTGAGCCCAGTTTAGAGGCATGCTTCGATGAGGATGAGTCAGAGGAGATGTAGTTTGAGCAAGCATGCATAGAAAAGGAAAAAGGAAAGATGGTTTATGTCATAGATGGAGAGGAAATGGAGAGTCTAGATGTTAACCACTCTATAGGAATGCACGATGTTATAGATAACATTGATGAAAGGATGTGTGCTTACCATGAGCCCTTAAAAATGAAGAAGGTTAACATTGGGTCAGAGGTAGAACCCAAGGAAGAAATCATTGGAGACTATTGGTCAGAAAAGGAGGTCTCAAAGATCATTGATCTGTTATGTGAATTCTAGGATTTATTCCCTCGTGGGTATCATGAACTCAAAGGCATCCACCATTCCTTAGGGGAGATGAAGATAAAATGAAGGAAGGTGCGCACCCAATCTAGAAAAGGCCATACCAGATGAATCCAAATTTATGTGTACAGGTCAAGGAGGAGATTGACAAAATGATAGCATCAGGTATCATTGAGGCTATGGAAGAATCAGAATGGATAAGCCCAATGGTCATCAGCATCAAAAAGGATGGGAGGATAAGGATCTGTGTTGACTACAGGGACCTGAATGTAGTATGTGTCATTGATCCCTTCCCTACCCCATTTACTGAAAAAATTTTAGAGGGAGTGGCCGGCACGAAGTCTACTCCTTCACGGATGGGTTCTCAGGGTACCACCAGGTGCGGATTGCAAAGGAAGACCAGAGAAAGATAACTTTCACCACTGAATGGGGAATTTTTTACCTATACAGTCATGCCTTTTGGATTGAAGAATGCGCCTGTTGTGTTCTCATACATTGTGGTGCAATCCTTTCAGGACTTCATCCATAAATTTCTTCAGGTCTATTTGGATGATTGGACTGTGTATGGTCTAGTCAAGGACCATTGTGATAACTTAAGACTAATGTTTGAAAGGTGTCGACAGTTGAGGATATCCCTCAACATCAAGAAGTGTGTCTTTGCTACCCCATTTGGAACCTTATTGGGACATATCATATGCAAGGAGGGCTTACTAGTAGATCCCACCAAGGTTGTAGCCATCATGGGTTTAGGGGAGCCTACTAGCCAAAGCGTCATGCGTGGATTCCTTGGGCATACGGGTTACTATAGGAAGTTCATCAAGGGATATGCCAAGATCACCATGCCCTTGGAGGAATTACTTAGACACAAGAGTGCCTTTCATTGGGGAGAGGCGCAACAGAGGGCATTTGACACTTTGAAGGATAGGCTTGTCACAACACCCATTCTCCATTTCCCCATTTGGGATAAGCCTTTCCATGTTCATGTGGATGCCTCTGGTACAACCATTAGAGTAGTACTGACACAACCTGGTGAAGGGATTGTTGACCATCCCTTGTGCTTTGCAAGTAGAAAGTTAACATCAGCAGAACAAAATTACACCACTACTGAGCATGAAGCACTATCCATGATCTACGTGTTGCACAAGTTCAGGAAATATCTACTGGAAACACATTTGTATTCTACACAGACCACATGGCATTAAAATACTTGGTAAACAAGCCCATTCTGCAAGGGCACATATGTCGATGGGTCCTGCTATTCTAGGAATTTGAGTTCACAGTGGTTGTCAAGCCAGGAAAGAGTAATTTTGGGCCCGATCACTTGTCTAGAATTGACTCAGGAGAGGATGCACAAAGCATTGAGGAGACCATGCCAGACATAACTATTTAGGTTGTGGCACATGCCCTCAGACTTAGAGGATATTACAGTGTTTCTCAAAATAGGTATGGCACCAGAAGGGATGAAAGCATTAGAGAGGAAGAAGTTAGCCATACACGCTGCACCCTACATGTTGGTTAGTGGTGATTTGTACAAACTAGGATGTGATGAAGTGTTGCGCCAGTGCGTGCTAGAACATGAGTGCTTGGCTATTATGGAGGAGGTGCATGGAGGAAGCATAGGTGGACACTATGTAGGGGATGCCACTGCACACAAGATATTACAAGTTGGGTTATGGTGGGAAACCCTATATCAAGATTGCAAAGAGTATTGCAAGGCATGTGATCATTTTCAGCACCTTGGAAAACCAGGAAGGAGGGATGAAATGCCTTTGCGCCCTATTCCAAGTACAGAGCCATTTGAAAAGTGGGCCATAGATTTTGTAGGCCCCATTTCACCAGCCGCGTGTAGGACAGGATCACACTATGTAATCACTTGCATGGATTATTTGACAAGATGGGTAGAAGCAGTGCCTACCAAGGATTGTACAGTGACTACAACATCCAAGTTTCTATGGGAAAATATTATTACAAGGTATGGATGCCCATTGAGCTTAACCAGTGATAGAGGTACACATTTCCTAAATGAGACCATCAGGATTCTGTTAGCAGAGTTCATGGTGGCTCATCATAAGACTACCCCTTACCATCCACAAGCAAATGGAATTACCGAGGCATTTAATAAAATACTGAGTCATACCTTGACCAAAATTTGTGACATTGGTAGACGAGATTGGGATGACAAAGTATCAATAGTTCTATGGGTGTATAGGACAACCTACAAGAGGTTGAATAAAGCCACACCATTCCAATTGGTGTTTGGCACAGAGGTTGTCTTACCCATTGAATTTATGTTACCTTCTCTGCGTATAGCGTGCACAGGAGGATTGGCTGATGAACAAGCGCTGGAGGAAAGGATTGAAAAATTGATGAAATTAGACGAGAGACGATCATTGGCCAGGTGGAGTCAAAAGACTGTAAAGATAAACAAAAATCATGGCATGATTTCCACATCAGAAACAAATAATTTGAGATTGGGTAGATGGTATTGTTATATGATTCTAAGTTTATGCACCATCTCGAAAAGTTAAAAGTCCATTGGTTGGGTCCCTATATCATCTCGAACATCCTTAACTCAGGCACATGCTAGTTGAGAGAGCTGGATAGAATGAGATTACCAGACCATTTCAATGGGAGTAGGCTGAAGCCCTACTATAAATAAGTCTTTTTGGTGTTTGTAATAAGGCACTTTTGCCATTTAGTATAAGTTTCCCTATATGTAATTTTCCTTTCATGCGTTTTCCTTTCTCGTCGTTTGTTCTGTTGTTTTTTTTGTGCCTTGGGCGTCGATAACCACATTACTTTTTTTTAAGGTTGTGCATGCGCAAAGGACCGCACATCTATTTTAGTGTGGGGTGGAGTAATGCAAAGTATAGGCCCATAATACAAGTTGAACTGGTAATAGAAGTTGTGGTGAATTTCCTGGTTGATGGATACAAAGCATGCAAGGATGAAGGAAGAACATAAAAGAAGAGGTGGATGAAAAAGGTTGGTGTCAGGATAAGACTTTAAAGAAAAGACATACCGAGGAGGAAGAAGTGTAGGAACAACACGAGGTAGGCGAGAGCAAAAATTAGGTGAAGGACAAAAGAAGTGCCTTCGGCACTGTTAACACGCGCGTAAGAGTCTTCTGTCAGGATGGATTGTTTGCACACCAGAAGGTTGTAGAAGTTTTTCGTGCAAGATTGGGCGTGTAAGTGAAGGCACGTAAGGTCAGCTTGGTGGAAAAAGTCACATTTAGTACTAAGTATGGTGGTAGGTAAAATAGCATTTAATGCTGGAAAGAAGGAAAATCTATAAATAAGAAGTCAGGCACTTCATTATTTACCTTGCATTTACAAAGAGAAAAGAGCTCTCGCAAACTAGGGCATCCAAAGGTGATCTGTACATAGAAAAAATTAAGATATCTGAGAGGACGTGACTAGAGTAGATCTGCAAACCAGTAGGAAAGGAGTACACGGGCATGGAGGAAGTTGTTGAGAAGGAAGTTGTTGAAGTGTCGTCTTGTGGAAGAATTGTTCCAGTTAGGGTTTGGTGGCTAGGGCACGGTGTAGGAGGGTTTCTTCACAAGGTTGTGCATTAGGGTTGGATAAAGTGGTAGAGCAGAGAAAGGAAAAGACACTTGAAGTGATAACCTAACCAGAAGAATGGCACCAAAGAAAGCAACCATCTCACCTAAAAAGTAGAAGGGCAAGGGCAAGGGGAAGCAAATGACTGCTGTCACAAGCACAAATGAAGAATGGTACAAGGAGATGCAATACTCAGATGGGGTATTGCTAGGAAAAGAATGGGAATCTCATTTGCAGAAGATGTCTGTAAGTGACTATAATCACTGCACCAGCACGACAGAAAAAGAAATGGCTTTGGAGTTGGTTCGCCCAACAAATAAGAGGACACCAAAGGGCATGCCCATCTACAGTGACGAAGTAAAGGTTAAATTGGAGAAGGCAAGATTACTACAACTTTATGAATTACCCTACTTCAGAAAACCTGAGCACCTCTACCAGTGGCTAATGGTGCACATTCACAAGACCATTTTTATTTCACAGGGCAAGATGCGCATAACTCCCCAGTTAATTTCCAAGTTCACAGGCCTTATCTATGAAGGGGATAACATTGATGATGACCTAAGTGACAAGGAGGCCATCAAGGAAATAGTTGCTGCATATGACTATAAGAAAGGATCATGATACTTTGACATCACAGAGATCCCAGACCCCATGATGAGGATGGCCGCATGCACTTGGTAACCAAGCTCAATGACCAAGAGAGATGGACTCAAGTGAACAAGGCATGGTTGAACATATGCCGGAAAATATCTGAGGGGACCATCTACAACTTGTCCACTTTCATCACGGATGAAATCATTAGCAGCGTGCAAGAAGGCGAGAAGATACTATTTGGTAATGTCCTCCTCACAATTTTCTTCTCAAAGATCAGAGTGCCCGATGGGCCAAAAAGGTTTGTTTGGGAGTACCCATAAGAGGATCCCTCGCCTGCGAAATGGTTCACAAAATATACTTGTGAGACCATGACAACCACTCACACGGCACATTTAAAGAAATGGTACAAACGCATGAGGGACTCCTTTAGGGGTGGAATGGAGGATTCCAGAGTAGTTACCCATGCTTGTGAAAGGGGAAGAAGAATTTACGGTATATCAACACTTCTGCATTGGCAATTTAGGTTGACAGATGAAACAATGAGCCCATGGTGCAAGCTTCCCTTCTCCTTCACCACGCAATACTTCCAAGTGGGGGTGAATAGATTCAAAGAGGCCAAGAGACTAAGGTTTGACCTTAGTGAGGTGGATCAAGACCACAGGGAGCTGTGCAGAAAGTTAGTTTACCCCAAGAAGTGTGCATACGTGGAGAGATATGTCTCCCACGAGATACAAATGATGAAACCAGTGACATTGCCAATCACTGGAAGGGATGAAACAAGAATATACCTTCGCATCAGGCCAATATTTGAAAAGGGAACATACTTGGAAAATGATGTATCCATCCCTGAGGACCCCACAGGAAGAAAGAAGCCTGCACCAAAGAAGAGGGAAAGAGAAGAGGTGTAGAAAAAACCAAGTGTTCAGGCTACACAAGTGGTAAGTGCGCCAGAGACAAGCGCTAAGCCTAGTACTTACGCACAGAGAAAGAAGTCCCCGGTGAAAGAAAAGACTCCAGAGGAAGAAGTGTCGGAGCACGAGGAACACATCACCCAGGAGAGGTCATCAGAGGAGGAGGAGAAGGAAGTAGAATCTCCTGCCAGGAAGAAGCAGAAGGTGACAGAAGAAAATGATTCAGAGGATACAGAGAGCTTGGAGGCCTATAGAGGTGAGAGAGATGATGATGATGAAGATGAACCAGGAGGCAAGGACCACCCTATCTATGAAGTTCATGACTCGGAGGAGGAAGGAGAGGAAGAATAAAATGAGTACATCTTTGTTCAAGAGGAATAATGACAAGGAAGAAGAGGATACTCAGGACAAGGGGGTAAGTGAGGAAGTTACAAAAGAACAGAGGACCCCAAGCCTCACTAAGGAATAGATAGATGAGGCCACAGAGAAAGAAGTAGCCAAGATCATTGAAGACCTAGTAGAGCAAGAGATGGAATGCAGCGTGGACCTAGTGATGAAGGAAGCAGAGGAGGAAAGCATAGAAAAGGAATATGGCAGCATGGGAGGGGATCCCAGTTTGGCTGTGAGCTTTCCTAAGGCCACGCGCATAGGGAGAAAAAGCATAGAGGCATCACAGGTTCAGAGGATGGGCTATATTGATGATCTGAACAAGGTGTTGCGCACACACTTTCAAAGCACCATACCAATGGAGCAACTCTTGGCTATGGCATCATTTGATGAGGAAGGTGCATACCCTCGGACAAGGAAAATGATTTCTTGGGCATTTGAGTCCCACATCGATGAACCAGAATTCAAAGTAAGCCAAGGGGAAATAATGAAGGTACCAGAGTCAAAAGGTGACAACCCCTTGGTAAATGCTCAGCGGCTATCAGACGAGAAAATCTATAACACATTGAACAAGGTTTCGGTGGAAGTAGAGGCCAGACTCTTTGGGAGGAATGATAGGGTGAAGTTCCTAGAGGTAGAAGTGGAGAAAAGGGAAGAAGAGCTGGAGAAAAGAACCAAGGACTTAAAGTGGGAGGAGCTAATCAGTGCGCAACTAAGGCATGAGTTGAAAGAAGAGAAGGAAAGGGTGCACGAGGTCTACAAGAAAGTAGAGATGATCACAGATGCCATTTTCTTGAAGCATCCAGATCTAACGCCACTAACGTAGAAGTATGGATCCACCCTGGAGTGTCTAGAGGACTTGACCCATGTCCTCACAATGGAAAGATGACCATTGGCCTTGGAGTCTGCAGAGGAGGCATCAACGTGCAAAGAAAAGGAGGACAAGATGAAGGTTGTGGCCATTGTGGCCCAGTACAAGAAAGTCCTCACAGATGTGAATGTCTCCACCCAAGTCACTGAGGCCACTTATGACAACTACACTGATAGAGATAGAGTGGCGAGCATTCTGGTCACCACCCATGAAGCAGAGCTCAAGGAGTTCTAGGAGAAGAACAAGGGGAATAGGGTGGAACGTGACAAAATTCTAGCCGAGGTTGAGAAGAAATCAGAGGCTATTGAGACCTTGCAGGGCTCAATCAAAAACCGGTTGAAAGAGTTGTATCCCCAGATCACTCGAAGGATGGATGCGCTTGAGGATTTGGGAAAATAGTTGGAGGGGATCATGGAAATGATGAATACCCAAGGAGAAGGGCTAAGCTTTGAAGAGGTGAGCACCTTAGTCGGTGACCTCTGTCAATAGGCACAGAGTGAGGTCAATACCTGGAATAAGTTGGAGGTAGACTTGATGAAATATTTCCCTCTCCTCTTGCAAAAATAATCATAGTTTCCCCATTCTTTCATTCTTCCCCAAATTCTTCATTCCTTTATTCTTTCTCCAAACTATTCAAGGACAGTCATTCTTTATTCTTTGAGAAGGTGTTCCCGAGGGTGGAGAATAGGCATAGTGTGGGGTGATGTTGGGCCCCTAAAATATTGGCTAAGTACAAGAAGGTGTGTGGAAGTGCATGGCCTATTTGAAGAAGGGTGCGCAAGGAGAAAGGGCACAGGAAAGGGTTTTAGGAGGGTTTAGTAGAACCAGTGGTGCGCGTGTAAGGTAGAGAAAATATCTTGAGACTTAGCCATATTTGGCATATCGGGTAGAACACGAGGAAAGCATGACCCGACTATGCATGTGAAGTGGATAAGGTGCCAGCCTGGCAACTTGGTGCCCACAGAAGGAATATACCTTGTGATAGAAGATTCCAGAAGGTCATCATGGTAAAGGATGGAGAGCTCACATCTGAAGAAGCATGCTCCCATGGAGGACCACTTGGACACATGGCAAGCAATCTACAACTTCAGAAAGGCATGGCAGGTGCTTGATAAGGCTATATATATGAGCACCCAGTAGAAGAAAAGGATATACATAGAGACAGATGGAGAGACCGAGAATTGAAGAGAGGTGAAGCCATGCAAGAATATTGTGAGAGCTCCATAGGTTGGGTTTAGAGGATCTGTAGGAGTATGTTGTATCAAGGGGATGGGTCTGAACATTTTTCTTTATACTATGAAGGGCCTAAGTCTAGTTCCAATGCATGACATTGGTCTGCACTATCATATGGATCTGTGATTGCCTCAGTTAATGTAATGTGGTTATCAACATGCTTAATATGAATATATGTGTGTTCTAGTTCTACTTACATCTGTATGGATCGGTTATATATATACATTTCATATGAGTGGGTGTAAACCCCTGTGCATTTCTTTTCTATTATGATTCAGATCTATGTTCTGTAATGCTTTTCTTATATGAATGAACACATTGGTCTAGAAGCCATTCTGAGCTCTAAGATGAATGTATGGTTCCTTTCCAATCTATTCACTTAAGTTTCTGTCGTAAATAATGCATTCTCACACAACTCATATAAAGGAGGGACTCGGTGCCCACGCGTGCCTCGGGTGAGCGCCCAGCGCCCACTGGGTGATAGGCCGATGCGCATGGGATTTCCTTGTTCTTTGAGAGGGCATAAAAATGACTACCATAGTTAGACCAAACACAATTCGGTGGGTATTATTGGGTGCATCACAAATAGTTTGGCTCCCAATTCAAGGCATAATACATTTCAACCGCCACAATGTGGCATACACAACATGGTCGGGATAGTTTAAAAAACTTGGTGGATCCCTGTAAGGCCTGACAAAAGGGCATGTGTGGCTTATGCCACATAAACAACGGTTGACACTCCCACATATAAATCGTCGACCCAACATATGCCCGATCGATGTGGGATAATGCTCCCAACCAAACAAATCAATCGCTAACCAAAATGGTAGGGGAGAATTCAAACCTGCGACCTGCCCAATACAAATAGGTCAGTCCAACCAACCCACCTAGGGGATCTTTAATGAGCTCACTGCATTTCCTATAAGACACAGTGTAGGACTGTGTGAAAGTAGCCATGGAGCAGTTTTGAAGATCCTTAATTTTGGGGCACTTAGGGGCCGAACAAAGCCTTGGGGTAAAAATGAAAAGTGCTCATATTTTCATGAGGATTCCAAATATGTAAAAAAATTTCATGTAATGCTTTAGATTCTCCATTTGTAGGTGCTTTACTAGTATAGTTGCAGGGGGATCGCATTGTGGAGAGCTTGAACCCGCGACCTCTTCAATGCAAACCAGTCGCTCTAACTGACCTGCTTAGGGGCTCTTTAATGAGCTCGCTGCATTTTCTATAAGACACAATGTAGGACTGTGTGAAAGTAGCCATGGAGTATTTTTGAAGATCCTTAATTTTGGGGCACTTAGGGGCCGAACCAGACCTTGGATTAAAAATGAAAAGTTCTCATAATTTCATGAGGATTCCAAATATGTAAAAATTTTTTGGGTAATGCTTCGGATTATCCATTTGTAGGTTCTTTTCTAGTATATTTGTTGGGGGATCACATTATGAATACATTATAGGGGCCACCAATGGACTTTAGAACAGTTTCTAGTTAATTGCAGAGTTCCATGAGGTCTGGTATTAGCCCATTTGCATATTACAAAGGTCTATTGTCATTATGGAAGGGTAATTGTACTTCTTTAGACTTTAATATATCGATTCACTTTCTGTGAATCCAGAGACGTAGCCTTCGAGTGAACTCTGTTATCAATTTCATTTTATGGATATTTGATTTTTGTTTGATGAAGCTTTTGATAAGATAAAATTAGTAATTGGATTTTTATTAATTTGGTTAAGCAATCATCTTTAAAATGGGAAAATGGACTTAAGATAATTTCAGTATCCATAACCCACAACGAAATAAGTGTATGCACATTTCAACTTTATGATTGAAAATCAGTTTGAGGTGCATAAATAAATTAGGAATTAATCAGTTTTAGAGTAATTGAAATCCGTAAAATTGATGTTGAGTTCCTAAATCCTTGTGAATGGTTAAAATTGAAAATTATAACTTGCGTTTTCAGATCAAATAATGACTATGGTGTTTTTGTACCTTTTTTAAATGAGGAATATTGGTTATTTTTCAAAGCTTGTGTGCAAACTCATACCTTGCATAAAGTTTGAAGTGAACATTCTGACATAGCTTACTTGCAAACTTATGTTTTGCATGGACTTTGAAGTGAACAATCTTGCATAGCTTTTATGTGACCTTATACATTGCATAAAAAATGGAGGAGTGACTTTTTTCTAAGTAGGAATTAATGATAATCCTATATATCATATTTCATTGTTGGGTTTTTTCGGTCTTTTGGTTTTCTTGAATATTGAAGCATATATGAGATGCGTGAATGAAATAAAAAAAATTGAAATGAGGTTTGTCTCATTTCTTCTTTGCACCAACTTTTTTTTCAATCCCAAGTTGTTCCATAAAGATTGTAGTATTTGATATGTTATATTAACTTGAATCTTTCAACTCTTTCCACTTTACTAGTTTTTGTTTATAGATCCTAGTGCACTCTTATTTCTAGGCCTCCACTAAACACCCAAATTTCATCACTAATAATTGTGATTCAAACACAATAACATACCATTTCAATATTGTTTTATCTGGACCTTCACACCAACTTTTGCTTCATCCTTGCCCAATGTTGGTTTGTTTTGAAGGTGTAGCTGGTTGTTTTGAGTTACATGATTGAAAAAAAATGTTATAAATGAATGTTTTCACACCACTTCATTTTGGTTCCTATCTTCTAGTGGTGTTTATTTTTGGCATTCAAAGTTATGTAATACTTTATATTGAAAATACAATTTAATGTTTATTGTAACTACTATAAAAGTCATAATGTACTAGAAGATTTGTATTGGCTATTAAGTGTTCGTCCACTTCTTTTTCATTCTTATATGTTGCTAGTACACCATGGAGGTTATGTTGGTTATGTTAATTTGTTTGATTGAAACTCTTACAAGTCCTTCCACTTTAGTAGTTTCAACTTGAAAGGTTGCATTGGGATCTATAAGATGAAACTACTAAGGTGAGAGGAAATCATGTAATACAAATGTATAGGCTAAAACTAATAAAGTGGAAAGAGAATTATGAAATGGAAACATGTTGTGCTAGAATGTAAAAGCAAAAATTAGCAAACTTGCAAGATATCATATTATTTTAATCATGGATGACAACTTATTTACATTGCAAGATAAAAGCTGATGTAGACATGAAATTACACACTTGTTACTTACATCATGCCTCTAAGTATGACATTATATGCATGATTCCTGAGAAAGAAAATTAGACATCAACACCACTTATTTTATTTCTACATTGTTTTATCTTTCTTATACTTATATTATTTACTTTTTTAGAATGATCACTTTACTTTTGGACATTGGACAACATGTGACCCAACTCTGTATTTTTTGTTATATCTTCTGAGTATCCTGGACAACACTACCCATTAGGGACAGGAGTGCCTAGGCGAGCTATTGTCCCCTTTGGGTGATTTTGTCATTTTCCCTCCTTTTCTCAAATTTGAAATGCCACATCACTTGTTATCTTTTCTAAATTACTACCTATCACTTTGGGTCAGCCTATTTAGTTGTTAATGATGAAATTAAAACAAGGGAAACATACATACATACATACATACATACATACATACATACATACATACATACATACATACATACATACATACATACATACATACATACATACATACATACATACATACATACATACATACATACATACATACATACATACATACATACATACATACATACATATATATATATATAATATATATATATATATATATATATATACACACACATGAATTACTCACTATTATTATGGGCAAAACAATTTTGGGTTATTACTTATTATCTACTTCTTGGGAAAAGAGAAACACTTAAGGAATGCATTTGAGTTGCATTATTCATTGTATAGGAGGGGTTATTTCTAAATTCCGTCTCACACATTCATCCTGGGGGAAAAGGAGTTGTAGCATGTATCTTGGTGTGACTAGCACAAAGGAAACCTAGCTTTAAAGGGCACGATTCAGTCACACACACACACACACACACACACACACACACACACACACACACACACACACACACACACACACACACACACACACACACACACACACACAAACACACACACACACACACTAGAACTACATAGAGTCTGAAATATAGTGTAGTGTTGGGTGACAATCACATTGGGGTGACCATCGAGGTCACTTTGAATCAAATATATGCATTATTTGTTTCATCTAATGTGTTCTTGAGATTTGTGTGGGTAGATAAGGTTTGTTTTGCATGTTCATGTGCGATACATGAACCCTACATCGAAGTAGATGTGAAAAGGAGAGAAAGGAAGAAGATAAGTTCAAACAAAAGAGATCAAAAGAAAAACATTTGTCAGGACACTAGCACTCAATTTGAACACTAGTGTTAGGGTGGTCCTGTCCTTCTTTGGGTGGTTCTATCTGAAGCAATTTCATATTCCAGTTTTCCAGACAAAGATTAATAGGTCCAAATCCATCCTGTTCCACTTAGTTTCCAGCCCATAACCAACCCAGATCTCTAAATACAAGCTAAGTCACTCTTATCTCACTATTGCTTACACTTGTTTGTCTCTTGCATGATAGATATTTCCTATTACTATTATATCCATTTGATCTTATTCCTTTGATAAAGATTCAATTTTATTGAATAATTTGGTGAACCCAACCCATGCACGCCCTTTATTAGATCTCTTTGTGTTCTATTATGGCTAACACCTCCCGTGAGTTTGCCACTGAAACTATTTATGACCTAAATACATACCTTGTTAATCATCCTATGAACCTAGATATCTTGTTATTTGATTCCCATGAAGAAGCCCAATGGATATCTACATCCACCCCTCCATACATTAACATTATCCCCACTACAACACCTGCATCATTTATTCAACTCTCTTCCCCTCCCACCAATGCAGGGGAATCCACCAACCATGTTCCTATTTCTACACCTAACACTCATATTTCTTCCCCTCTTATTTCTTATATCCAACCTAGCACTTCTTCAGGACCCATGCCTTAGAGTCTTTGTATCATGATTTACAAGCTCAAATTCATCAATTATAACAAGCCTCGTCCTCTTCTTCTCCGTCTCTTGATTCTTCATTTCTTCTCCATAGTCCTCTTGTACCCTAGGTTTCTTCTTATCCACTTCCTTCCAATTTGGATCACCTAATTTTCCTCTCTTTGATGGCAATGGAGATCCCCAAGAGCACCTTCGATCATTTCATATTGTATTTTTGGATTATGCTTGTGATGACACACTATTGACCAAGTTGTTTCCTTGGAGCTTACATGACTATGTGTTGTGATGGTTTTATGACTTGCCTTAACACTCTCTTATATATTTTACTCTTTTAGTAAATATGTTTTTGGATCACTTTTCTATGAAGATTGAAAAAAAAATATCATATGCACAAATGGCCAAAATGAGGCAAGGCTCTAATGAACATCTTAGTGATTCTGTTTTGTTGTATAAAAATAATCTTTCTAAAATGAACAATGTCTTAGTTGAATCTAAATTGCAAGATATTTTTATCCAAAGTCTATTACCTCTTAGATCGTAATATGGAGTGGGATGGGAGGTTCAAAACATCAACATCAATCAAGGAGTAGGAATGGTCTGTGGTGGGTTAGGCATCCGCCTCTGCTTACCCTACTTATAATTCGGGGTTGGGCTAACTAAACTATACATATCAAGCACATCTCTTATCATTCTTTGGAGTTCCCTATCCATTTAAAAGTGGGAAGGGAAGGGTTATCTTTCTTTTATCACATTCCTATGAGCATGAACTTGAGGGTGGTTTTTAGAAGAGGTTCGATCGTAGAGCGGTTCAGAATCGACCTTGAGTGTTCGGTGGAGGTAAATGGGGGAGAGGATTGAAATACTGCCCAACCCATATATGGATTGGGGAAACCATCTTTATGTGTGCTCTTTTACTCCTTTCACTCTTTTGATCATCTATGTCATACTTTGAAAATCCATGAAATCAAGCTACTTTCTTTGGGCAAACTCAAATATGTGCTAATATTTCTGATCAATCTACTAGTAAGTTCCCAAGAAAATATACCTTTAAGGGAAAGCCTAGTGAATCTAAGCTTATTGTTAATATTATATCTTAACCCATGAAGCTCCAATTATAACCTACATGACACATTTTTACTAGATTGTCATATCCACCACATATGTTTTTGCCTCAACTCATAGATGTCAATTTGATTTCTCTTCCAACTCCTCTCGAGCTAGATCATAATAGGCCTCATGGAAAGAACTTTGATAAAAATGCGTATTGTGATTACCATAGATGAAATGGCCATTTTATTGACAAATGTTTTAATCTTAGACATTTAATCCAAGATTTGATTGACAATCATGACATTGACTTGCCTAAATTTGTACTATTTCTATTTCTAAATCTATTAATGATAATGTCAAGCTTAAAATATTCAATGATCTAGTATTGATTAACTAAAAAGGCCAACCCAAAGTGATGGGTAGTAATTTAGAAAATATAACAAATGATGTGGCATTTTGAAATTTGAGAAAAGGATGGAAAAAGACATAAGCGCCCAAAGGGGACAGTAGTGTTGGGCCCTCTTGTCCCTAATGGGCGGTACTGTCTGGGATCGTTAGAAGATATAATGGGGAATACAGAGTTGGGTCACATGTTGTCCAATGTACAAAATTAAAGTAGCCATTCGAGAAAATCAAATGATAAGAGTATTAAAAGGATAAAACAATGTAAAAACAAAAACAAATGTTGTTAATGTCTAGTTTTCTTACTTAGGAATCATGCATATAATAACACACTTAGAGGTGTAATGTAATTATTAAGTGTGTGGTTTCGTGTCTACAAGACCCCTATATTAATATCAATACATGAAAAACTTTGAATTAATTAATTTGATGAAAACACATTTTATTTAAGTTGATATTGTTGTTTTTCCAAAGTACCAAAAGTCTGTTTTGTGTATCATTTGAGCCATTTTTCACATTGTATTTTCCACAGAGATGCATTCATGTCAAAAGGTCATCACACTAGTCTCTCCTCGTGCATATCACCTCTCTAATTCTCATGCATATTAATTTGGTCATAAATTAATATAAACAAAAATATATATAAAGCATCATTTTAAATTTATTTCATTTTCATACACATTTATGTCACCTCAACTTTATAACCGCTTATGTTGCAATTTTTTCAACAATGTCCACGTCATGGTAGGCACTACCAAACTCTTTTTTAGTAGATGCAATCAACTGTTTCCTACGTTTGATTGGTTGAGATTTGTATTTCAAGTGGAAACTTTTAGAAAATAATATTTTTGCTCACATAATAATTCTTGATTGTAAAGTACCTAAAATAAAATAATGAAATTAAAAATATATTTTTTTTTTGATAAATTTGATAACATGTAAAAATTGATTAAATTAAAACAAAATGTAAACTAATACGTACTCACCAAAAACATCTTGTAATATTTTCATGTAAAGGTTCACATACAATTTCACATGCAAACTCTCTCACAATCGATACTTGTACCTGTTTAGTGTTAGACGAGATAATCAATCCTCCTCAAAATCATGTGGAGATTTTGTATCCCCCCTCATTTTTGTAGGTAACACCTCAACACTTGTAGGGGTGGTCTCATGTTGTTTAAATTGACGAGGACCCGATTTACAAGATTGCATTGAAGATATTGGCATGAAAGACAAGGATTTGTGATCATACAATAAATTAAAAAATGAAATAAATTCTAAAAAGAATTTTTGAATATGATGACAAATAATATAGAAATAAAGAACATTTTACATCATACCTCCCTTGAAACAAGGGAAACATAATAGACCGCTCAGAAATGTCACCACTTCTAGATCGTTGATCACGAAATGTACAATGTTATGATAACAATGACACTAAAGAGGATCTATAATTATACGTTAAATATAAATTTCCAATAAATAAAAAATATCAAATAATTTTTTAAAAAAATATGAATATAATTACAAATAATATAGATAAAATAACAATTTACCCCTTTTCCTCCCTTGAAGTAGGTGAAACATGGTAGCATGCCTCGAAAAATGTTACCACTTATGGATTGTCGATCATGATATGCAGGGGGTTGTGAATACACTAACACTAAAGAGGAGGATATGCAATTATATGATAATTTTAAAAGTCCAATAAATTATAAATCCCAATAAATTATAAAGTAAATTTTTAATCGTTTGTAAATATTATAAAATATAATGTTACCTCAAGTTAGCTTTGTTGTACCATGCGAAACATGAGCATTAGTCTCAAGAATAACATCACTTGAATATTGTCACTGCATATCAGGAATACAATACACAATTGAATCTCGATGTCTATGATATGAATGTTGAGGCAAGTCACAAGTGTCGTATGGAGAGGTAGAGTACTCCTTTATATCTCATATGATAGCTTCATGCACATTGCTTCTACCACACCCTGCACTGTACAATGTCTTTTTCAAAAACATCAACTAATGATCATGTGGTTTCTTGTTTTTACATGCATGATATTAAAAATAAATAAATAACAAAAATAATTAAATGTAAAAAAACCATAGCATTTCTTGTACTAAAAAATGCTAGGGTTTGTTGTTTGTTGCAAGGCTTTGATGTTTGTTTTCGTATGGTTTTTTTTTTGGAAGGATTTGTTATTTTTTAACCATGCTTTGTCTGTTTTCCTAGGTTTTTTGCTATGATTTGGTATTTATTACTGGAGTTTGTTGTCTTTTTTGTAGAGTTAATTTTTTCACTAGTTTTCCAAAAAACGTTATGTTCATTTATTTATTTTATTGTGTTTCCTATTTTTTTAGGGTTTGTTATTTGTTTTCATGGTATTTTAGTTAGTATTAGCTATTGTTTGGGTTAGACTTTGTTGTTTTTTGGGTTAGGATTGGGTGATTTTTTACTAAATTTTTCTATATTTTTTCCTACATTTTTTCAATAGGGTTTGTTATATTTGGGCTAGGATTTACCATATTTTGGACTACAGTTTGTTGCTTTTTTTGTTTTTTATTTCTATGGTTTTCTTTTTCTATAAAATTTAATGTTTTTGTTACAAAATAAATCTTGGAACTATGCAATAAATGCAATAAAAAAATGTACACACCTCTCTTCTTATATCCATACAATATTCCTCCTTTTCCACCTCCTCATTACATATGTGTTATTCTCTTATCTCTATCATGTTTTTGCTCCTCTTCAAAGGTTGTGTGTAATTTATTTTCTATACCCTTCTTCCTTCATTTTCTTCTTCTTCCACACACATTTTTTCTCCTTCCTCCCCCCTTCCCAACCCTCCACCAATTTCCTTCCTTTGCATTTAACCCCTAATATGTTTCTAATTCATTGTCTTTTTTTGGATGTTTTGGCAGAGCACATGTACCTAACAATAATAATAGAAAATATATGAATGGGTCAGACCTTTTATTTTTGAAGTTAGTGATTATAGTGGTGTAAAAGTGGTGAAATGGTGACATTAATATCGTTACATTTGCATTGTAGTATATACATCCTATTTGCATCAAAAATGAAAAAAAATATGAAACACAAATTGATGTGAATTTGACTTTTTTTTCACGATATGTGGTAGTGTAAGGGGCCATTACGCATTGGGGATGCAAATGGGTAAGTGGAGTGTTTAAGTGGATGTGACAACATTGAATGTAAGTGAATTAGGATAGGGATGGATGACATGTCTTAAATCAAACTTAGTTAATTTATAGGTTTTTGGCGGGAATATTTGATTTTTAGGATTTATCATTGCTATGTATTGTTTTTGTATTTTTACTTTAGATGACCTTATACATAAGGTGTGTTTTCTAGTCTCTACAACAAGAATCCTAAATATTGTTGCATTCTCAAATGTGGGTCATGAACATCCTATACAATTCATCATTGATAATGGAAGTCTAAAGTTGATTTATCTTGAATTAATTCATGGATTGAACTTCCCACTAATATCTCACCCACAACCGTACTCCATTATAAGGTTCAATTCGGGTTCCGAGAAAAATACTGGTCAACAATGTCACCTAGTGTACGAAATCAAGCATTTTCATGATTCAACCCTTTGTAACATAGCACCATTAGAGGTATGTGATGTTTTACATGGGAAACCATATATTTAGCATAAGCATGCAATCTATGAATTGAATCCACATTTATTTTATTATAGGTGTGGATGGTAAGAGATATTGCATACTAGAAGTAGCTTCTAAGATTTCACTTATTAGCGCCAAGCAGTTTACGAAGTTGGTCAAATCTAGCAAGAAGTGTGTACTATTGATTAAGAGATTTGAACATAAGAACCTCCTTTTTCCTCGAATGTATATTGTGGCTCTTCTAGAAAAACATGTAGCAGTTGTACAATGTGTTAGACGAATATATCGATATCTTCCATTCACCAAAATAATTTCCTTCGCATTGCATAGTAAAGCACACTATTGATTATAGTGAGGCACATATACCTACTACATTTCTACATCGTTAATCATTTATTGATAATGAAGATATTAAATGGTAGATCCGAGAACTTATGCACAAAGGAAACATTAGGCCCAACCTATGGCCTTGCGGTAACCCATTATGTTCATGTCGAAGAAGTATGGTACATGAAGGTTTAACATCGATTACATGGATCTCAACAAGATCACTATGATGTAGATGTAATTTCATATGATCTATATAATGGTTCTCTCTCTAAATTATGATAGAGTAAAAGCCCATGGTAAAACTAGTGTGCATACAAAGAGCCAATCCATAATGTTGTTTGGGGCTATAATCAAGGGAATAAGTATGGAGATTGTAATAGATCAAAAAGTGATATCTACATTCAATCACTATGGGTATTGTTATTGAATTCCATGCTAGCTTCATTTCCCAACATGATTTTCTGAGCTTCAAAATTGTTATAGCTAAGCTTTATTTTATCAAGCTTATGTATTTTATAAAATGAAAACAAAG
Organism: Taxus chinensis; assembly: GCA_019776745.2. NCBI lineage: Eukaryota > Viridiplantae > Streptophyta > Pinopsida > Cupressales > Taxaceae > Taxus > Taxus chinensis. Next base: position 162,877,678 of record CM034155.1, on the reverse strand, counting down.
CTACTTAAAAAAGGATCTTAAGCTAAATAAAGTTTTATTTTCAAATCTTATGTAAAATTAAAAGCTATGGGTACATATAAATTTTTCTTAAGTAGTACCAAAAGTGTATTTAAAGCCTTCAAAAAAGCTCATGGGAGAAGCTAAGATTTTATTCAAAGCTACATGAAAAAGAGACAAACAACCTCCAAAGTTAGCCAATTGAAAATATTCTTTGGGCTACCGAAATTTGCAACAGTTGAACAATATGGAAAAAATCAAAGCTTGCATCACAAATTTCCCCTATATTTATCCTTAATTTTCTCATATGTTTTTAGAGTTTAAGAGTTCATTCGATCTACAGTTATTGAATTATTGAATTTTCTTTCAGTTGGGAAATTTTGATGAGCTTGTGATTGTTTAGTTGATCTCAGACTTCTGTTATATTATGTAATGCATGTTTTAAAGCCTCTTGGTTATGAGTATGAACTGTGTGATTTGCAATGCAATTGATATAATTTTATAGTTATTTGATGGCCATCCCTTTATTCATCATCTTACTACACTATAAGATAGAGCTCACCTTTGTGTATTTATAGTTAACTATGTTCGTTTATACACTTGTTTTGCATATAGATTATTTACATGTCTATAAGATAAGTGTATTGTTGTAGTCATTTGTATTAGATTGGGGTATCACTTCCCCTTGTACTTTATATATCTAACCCTTTTATTTTTCCCATTCAATTAGTTTAGGTGTTTTATGCATTAGATTAGGAATAAAACTATCTTTGGAGGTTCTCCATTAAGTCACAGTCCCCCACTAAGTAGAGATCCCATGTTATGTTAGGCTTGCAAATGTAAACCAAATAAAACAAATCCAAGCATTGATGGGTATGATATGCAAAGCCTAACCAAAATTGTAAGGGTTATCTAGGAAAAAGTAAGAGTTATCTAGCTAAACAATGTAAAATTTCATTTGACGGTAAGCAATAATTCTAATATAAAGAGCTATAATTTAAGAGATAAGAACATGTTACATTATTCTATCTAAATACTTCATTCGCCGAAAGGCATCCACCTTTGAAGATGCCCCTGCTAGAAAGTGTCAAATTCTGGAAACTCTTCCCTGAGGCCTCTTTCTTGTTGCCCTACTATCACATATATTATGGTATATCCTAAATGCACCTAACAAAAGACATGAGCATCCTCACAAGGCATTGAACTTGTTTCACTTTTTCAGCATGCTATCAACTTGTCCAAAAATACGAGCTTTGACACATATTGTGGGAGAATTAAAACTAGACTCCTTAACCTGTTTCCTCATATTCCCATCATGTGCCCAAACGGGCATATCATGAACTATTTGACAAAATACCTGAAACTGCTTTGCTTTCACTAATTGCAATGATTATAGAATATGCAGAAAATACAATTAACAAGTGTATAGAGGAGCTCCGCAACATTTTTCAGCATCCTCCCAACTTCTGCCAAAATGGGAGATTTAGAATAGGGATCCTCTCCGGTGTAATTTGTAACTCATGTGCAATTGCTAGTATTTATGAACAATTATCAACCATATAAAGGAAAGAGAATAGGGATATAGAAGCATAAATTTTGAGCAAAAACCATTTAACACAGTAATCTCTCTCTTTGGTTTGAATCACCTTGTGGGAGATTGGGGGGTAGGCTCGAGAAGGATAAGAAGAAGACTTGAATATATCAAACTTGGGGACTGCAAAGAATAAGTAATACCTTGTTGGATCAACTAATAATATTGATTTTATTAGTGCCTCATTACTCCAATGATGAACTCCAACTGTAAGATTCATACACCCTTAAACCTCTTAACCCTTAAAGGCAATATTTTGGAAATGAAGGTAGAGTGAAGTTTTGCATATATTATTGTAGACACCTAAATTCCACTTTTGCAATCTTATTGCCAAAACACAACCTAAACTTTACAAAGCAAATTGCATGACTAAACAAGGAAATCTAACACCATTGCCATCCATCTAGCCAAGGTTCTAAGTCTAGGAATGTAACATTAAGATAGAAGCTTAAAAGAATGCTTAACTAGTATGAAAACAACACAAAATCTAACTAAACATGCCTACTAATATGCTTGAATTACCTAACATGGGCCTAAATATACCTAAGAGGGAAATAAAATGGTTATGGTTGCTACTCCAAACAAGGTGAAATGGCCTCTCCAAATGACTACTTGGTCATTTAGAATATCTATCTACTAACCCCATTAAAGGCTTTAAACAAGGATTTGACTTGGCTATATATCATGTTTATTATATGAGATGCAAATCAAAGCATGGTGTAAAGTATAAAGGAATGAGGTGCACTCTTTTTATAGTTTTCCTTTTGGAGAAAATTGTATTTTGGTGCATGTGGGACTAAAAGCCCCAAATTAGATTAGAATGTTTAATCATGATTAGGCCTTGCTAATCACAATTAGTGAATTACCAAGTGATTAAGAGGTGTGGGGCCTTAATCAACCACTTAGGGTCAACTAGGAGGCCAAGATAAGATTTTGAAGGTTGCAGAGACGTTGTCGAGGTGAACGGGTGATTTTGAGTGGTTGCAAGGGGGGTTTAAGCCAATATTAGGGCATATTGACCAAATCAAGGGCAAAATAGGCGTGATTAGCCTATAATCACTAATTTCCTATTTTGAAGAGGATTTTGGCTTACGATTCGCCATAAAGTGGCATCTTGAATGCGAAACAGGTTTGGTGATCAACGAAGTGCTTGTTAATCGACCAAAGTGGCAAGAAATGTTAGTTAATTAGTAAAAAGCACTAATTATAATGGAATTGGGAAGAATAAGAGTGATTTGCGTGCATTTTGGCAATAATATTGTAAAAGCAGAAGTTAGGTGTCTACATTTGCCCTTGTTTGAGGTGAAGTTAGTGACTTCACTTCAAACATAGTAGACAAACATAAAAAAGGTAAATTTTTGAAGAAAAATTAGCAGGACGAAGGATGCCCCCTCAAGTGTCGATGGGGTGATAGAAGAAGTCAATCGACGATCGAAAATATTATTTGAAATGGATAGAAGAAAATAGGTCAGAATGGACGTGAAACCCTTAGGTATTGAAAAAGAATAATGATAGGGATAAACGTGGTTGTTTAATGCCCCAGGTCAGTTTTTTAAGAGAAAAATTAGTAACGATAATAAATGATACTGGAGAAGAAATGATTAATGGAGAAATATAGGACAAGTCTGACCTTTTCATCCAGCCTTTCCATAAGCAACCGGTTTATATCATTTTGCCCCTAAATGGCCTCTCCACAATCATCGACTACTTGGTCATTGAAATGAACAGAATATCTATCTACTAACCCCATTAAAGGCTTTAATACTAAGGATTTGTCAACTTGGCTACGTATACTCCATGAAACATTATATGAGATGCAATATCAATAGCGATGGTGTAAAGTATAAAGGAATGAGGTGCACTCTTTTTATAGTTTTCCTTTTGGAGAAAATTGTAACATACACAATGGTGCATGTGGGACTAAAAGCCCCAAATTAGATTAGAATGATGCTTAACTCAATGCAACATTAGGCACAGTGCTAATCACAATTAGTGAATTACCAAGTGATTAAGAGGTGTGAGGCCTTACAAAGAAACAACCACTTAGGGTCACACTAGGAGGCTCAAGATAAGATTTTGAAGGTTGCAGAGACAGTTGTCGAGGTGAACGGGTGATTTTGAGTGGTTATGCAAGGGGGGTTGTAAGTTCCCGAATATTAGGGCATATTGACCAAATCAAGGATTAAAATAGGCGTGATTAGCCCCATAATCACTAATTTCACTATTTTGAAGAGGATTTTGGCTTACGATTCGCCATAAAGTGGCATCTTGAATAGTCCCAAAGAGGTTTAGTGATCAGCGATCATGCTTGTTAATCGACCAAAGCTGGCTTAAGTATTCAAAGTCATTGTTAGTTAATTAGTAAAAAGCTTGCACTACATCAATTATCAAGAGGATGATTGGGAAGAATAAGAGTTGTACCCGTTTGCCTGCATTTTGGCAATAAGATTGCAGCAAAGTCCTTACAGTTAGGTGTCTACCTCAGTTTGATGTTGTTCCTCCTTGTTTGAGGTTGAAGTAACAACCCACCATGTAGACTATCACTTCAAACATAGTAGACAAACATAAAATAGGTAAATTTTTGAAGAAAAATTCAGCAGGACTTGCTAAGGATGCCCCCTCACAGTGTCGGATGGGGTGATAGAAGAAGTCAATCGACGATCGAAAATATTATTTGAAATGGATAGAAGCAAAATAGGTCAGAACGGCCGTGAAACCCTTAGGTATGACACATGAAAAAGAGGTAATGATAGGGATAAACGTGGTTGTTTAATATTCCCAGGTCACATTTTTTAAGAGAAAAATTAGTAATGATAGATAAATGATACTGGAGAGCTTTTGTAGACTAGGGTTCCCATGATTAATGGAGACTTGAGTGCCCATAGGCACCCCAGTCCTCATCTAGGTGCTCCAGTCCAGTCTGAGATCCTTTAGCATCCAGCCTTTCCATAAGGCAACCGGGTTATATATCCAATTTTGCCTGCGCTAAAATTGGTCTACATCATCGACCTTTATTGAAATGAATTAAAAATGTAAGATAACATTTTGAAAAGCTACAATACTAACATTTGTCAATTGCTACGTATTGGACTCCATGCGATCGTCTTATTTTTGTGATCGTTTCGGTACATAATGCGTTTCGTGAATATAATTCAGGCGAGAACTCTTCCCGCCAGGCTATAAAACGCTGCTTAAATACAATGCAACATACATTAATGCAATGCATTTAATTAAGTAAGTGCTCCTTGTTTGATTAAATGAATGCTTAACTCAATGCAACATACAGGAGTATTTAATGCAATAAATGAGAAAGTAAACTGGCTAACCTATAAGTTTTAGTGCCGAAGGAAACAAGCTTTTGTTTCCAACAATCACCGGGTTGGCTACTCAAACAAACAGATAGTTCCACTTTCCTAGACAGTTGTACCTTCAAATGTTCCCACACGTTGGGTTATCAAGTCTGCCAATTCCCGAAATCATGGTTTGTGTTATAACAAGGCATTAAAAATGATGCCCCAAAAAATAACGCATGCGAGGGAAAAACAAAGGACACAAGTAGTCCCAAGGGATTGCCAACATCATACTTCTGCCATCATCAAAGCTCGTTAAGTAATTCAAAGTCATTGTTACTTCTCCTAATTTCAAAATCTTGGCACTTACATCAACTTCAAGAGTATGAGAGGGAAGAAGGATCTAATACCTCATAACTTCCTCCATGCAATCCCGGTGGAAAAATTGCAGCAGTCCTTACACTTATTACCTCAGTTGATGACATAATATTTTGTTCCTCCTTGTGAGCTTGAAGAGACAACCCACGCCATTGTGAGTGAAGAAAATAACAAAGTGAAAAGGAGGACAGTATCATCATCAGTACTAAAGGCAAATACATGCGCATTGGTTGATTAGGAAAATACAGGAAGGAGAATAGTCCATACGCATCTTGCTAGTCCACTTCACATAGGAGGATGGGGTAGAAAACACCTATCATACCAAAAGCCACGTAGCCGACATCAATATCAGCAACCTCCTGAAACAGTCTTTAAAAGAAAACAAAAAAACAGCAAATCCACACCCACCCTCGCAACATCATGGCAACATGAGGTTGATGTGACAGATTAATGAATCCACGATCCAGAACACGCTGTAGCAATTCATCTGTTCAACCATTTGATGAAGATCAGATTCAGAGCTTTTGTAGACTAGGGTTCCCAAATTGCAGGAAGCTTGAGTGCCCAGTAGTGCACCCCAGCTCTTCTAGGTGCTCTAGTCCAGCTAGATCCTCTAGCTCCACCCTTTTTGGCGACTTGTTATCAGCCAATTTTGACTGCGCAAAATTGTCAAAAAACAATTAAATAATTAAAAATTAGAAATTTTTGAAAAGTATTACTTTGCGTGGTTCATTGGACTCCTTGCGATCGTCTTATTTTTGTGATCATTTCGGTCTTCGTTTCGTGATTTTCGGGCAAGAACTCTTCCCGCCAGGCTATAAAACGCATTAAAATACATTAAAATAATTAATTAATATTTAATTAATTAATTGCTCCTTGTTTGATTAAATTAATTTTTAAAAATCACTTAAGGATTATTTAATTAAATAAATATAAATTAAATTTCATCTGATAAGTTTTAGTGCCGGGGAAGTAAGCTTTTGTTTCGAACTACCGGGTTGGCTTCCCGAACCCAGATTTCCACTTTCCTAGCAATTTCCTTCAAATTTCCCGCACGTGGGTTTTCCTCTGCCAATTTTCCAAATCATGGATTGGCAAAACGGGCATAAAATTCCCCAATTTCCCACATGGGGAAATTGGACGGGGATTGCCAACCCATTTTGCCATTCCCGTTGGCAATTGCCCGTTACTTTTCCCATTTCCCCTGGCACTTAAGCCACTACCTGGGAAGAGAGGAAGTTGAATTAATCCTCGTAACATCCTCCATCAAACCCGGTGGGAAAAAGTCAGAAGCTTCTTTTTCTTCAGGAAGACATAATATTTTGTTAACATTATGCAAGAGAAACCCACGCCATTGTGAGCGAAGAAAATAACAAAGTGAAAAGGAGGACAGCAAAAAGACTAAAGGCAAATACATGCGCATTGGTTGAAGGAAAATACAGGAAGGAGAACAGTCCATACGCATTTGGAGAACAGTCCATAGGAATCTAGAGAACAATCATACCAAAAGCCACGTAGCCGACATAAAGAAAGAACTGAAACAGTCTTTAAAAGAAAACAAAAAAACAGCAAATCCACACCCACCCTCGCAACATCAGGGCAACAGACCTTCATTTCACCATTAATGAATCCACGATCCAGAACACGCTGTAGCAATTCATCTGTTAAAGCATTTGATGGAGCGCAAACAAGCATTCGTGGTTTAGGGCAAAGTTTAGGAAGCATGCGGAACAGTGTGCGATCCATACTCTGAAGAACATCATCGATTGATCCTAGGCCAATACTGTTTGCATTATTGTAGGATTGCCTGTAGCTTTCAGGAGCAAGTTTCTTAAGCAGTGCACCATAATAGTGCTGATATTGAACAAGATGAATAACATTCAACATTCCCCAGACTGTGTGTGTCCTTTCTGTCCCTGGTGGACCTTGCAACGGGAAATACAGTAGCGGGCTACACAGAGGACTGGTGAACAAGGAGAAAGTGAGGATATCGTGGGCAGTCTTCTGCTGCTCTCCTAAAGACGCTGTAATCGGGCCCGTGAAAGAGATGGTGAACGACCAAAACCCTCCGCTCTTCCCAGCCATGACTTTCCAAGAGCACGTCGACTACAAACTCTTCAGGAAGAACCAAGCCAAAGAAAAAGCTACCAACTGATGATCCCTAGTTTTCAACATCGTACTGGAGCTCTCCCGTGGTGCAAGGATCTAGGTGTTGATGAAAATTTGTTAAGGAGCACTTCCAACAAGCAGGAGACCTGATGAAATTTATTACAAAGATTCTCTATTGAGACCTTACTTGTTTTACGATGTAACTCATGGAAGGGAATCTCATAGAGGTGGATCTATTTCATATCAGAATATTCATGAAGCACAATTTGCTTTGCAATTATATGAGCGTCTTCAACGGGTCATAATCATGGCAGCATCAGGTCTTTATCAGTAAAGGTATTTTCTTATCGTTTGGAAGGTACAATTGTTCTTATTATGGCAAAGCCAAAACATTCTTACTACAAGTGTTATATAATAAGGAAGAACAGGTGAGCATTGTGGTAAAACCGTTCTTTTCAAAAATGTTGGGTTAAGTTCGGTATTCAAGTGAGTTGAGCTAGAGAAGAACTCAGGGAGTTTGGTTCTGGAAAGAAGGTAAGACAACACGAAGGGCATGGATCGCCATGGGAGTCCAAATTCAAGTTGAAAATGCATGAGCTCACAATCAAGCTAGGAGCGATACGATTGAGGGCTCATTTGTGAGTTGAGTCGTCTAAACACCTAAGTGAAGAAGGAGCACATCTCGAGAATTTCTCATTCCATTCATCATTTGTCTTTGCATGATTGCCCTAATTCTTCAGACCTAATCAACAACTCAACACTATAATTCAGAGCATTGGTTCATGCGCAAGCACCTGTAATCTATATCACACAATTTCTAGAGGTGGAACTCGTTGATGAAGTACCTAAAAATATACCAGCCCAACTTGTGGAAGTAGTCACAACTTCTCAATCAAAAGTTGATGATCCGGTTTTTTCCCCGCCTACATTTGAAGAATCACCACAAATGGAGAAAATGGTGACAACATCTTTCTCACAACAAGAAGATCCAATTTCAGCAAAACCCGAAGGTGATCCCCTTCAGCATGATGAAGATCAATTCCCAACGAACACGAGAACCATGTACAATGAGGTACTTGGAGAGGTTCTCACCTGGCTACATGATATCCTGAAGAATTGAAAAAGGGTAATCAAGCCAATAGTGATAAACTTGGAAGCGATTGTGTAAATGTTAGAATTCATCACTCCAAAAAAGAACAAATACTACGCTAAGGTGTGTGTCAACGAATTCATAAATCACTTCGATGATTTTTCAACACCACTTGTTCACAATAGGGCAAAGGAGATGGATTTCCAAGACTCTGAAGTCTCATGAATTCTGCTCAGGAGATCAACACTTTGGGATGGTGACAAAGACAAAGGACATAACTCCAGGCAGTGAATTGAAATTTTGGCTCTTGGAGATCTTCTCTACAGCGAAAGACCAGAAGCTGGATTATGATAAACCAAGGTGGCGTAACGACTACGGTCTCGTGACAAATGAATAATTCACCATGGAAAGGTACTCTGAGCATGTGGAGAATTGTGAATATGAATACGAATGAAGACAAATCTTCTCACACCAGGATATTGCTCAGATAGAGGGGTGGATGAATTGCTCAAGTTTCAAACTCAGCACTCTTGTCATTTGGAGGATTGCAGAGCACAGTCAATGAGTTCATTCCCGTACGATCGGGATAGGCGGACTCTTGGCCCAATGGATAAGGCACTGATCTTAGGTGTCTTGATCTAGGTGGCACATTGCTGACTAGGATGTCTACGTGTGCATACAAGTCATTTAAGTGGGGTCCACATGTACCCATTTCTTTTATTTATGTATTTTTCCTTAAATGACCTTTTAACTTAAGTGGTTTCTATTTTTAGTCACTTTTTAATAAAGTTGGTTAGAAAAAGCCAAAGGTCACTTAAGTGCCTTATTTAATGATCATGTAAAACCCTAACTACTTTGTAACCAACTTTTGGGTTATAAAAGGAAGTGAGGGGCTCATTTGTAAAGGTGACTTTTGAGAGAGGAGAAGAAGATACTTTTGTACAAGCTTTGTTTCAAGAAGAAACTTTGTGTTCTTTGTGAAAAACATTTTGGAGTTAATAGAATAAGAACTTTGTGTCTCATTCATTGTCTCTTGTAACATTTGGTGTTCTTATGTTCATTAGATGTTAGGTGTTTGAATCTTGCATGCAAATATTATCTTTGATCTTATTGTCAACATTAGTAATCAGTTTTTCTAGTTCACAGTGATCAAGCTCTGACTATCTACTAGCTCATGTGTGTTCCCTTTTGCATGTTCTTGTTTGGCTAACTCAAACTCCGTTTTATTTGTGTTGGTTATTCATCTTTTCTCTTCATGCAATATTAGGCTCTGTTTTTACCTAACTCTTGCATGTTCTTTCAGTCCATTCCATTCCACTCCTTTCTTTCATTTCATTCTATCTCCTTCATTCACTTTTCTTCCATTGATGTTCCAAAACACCCCCCACATACAATTTTGAATGTACAGATGTAAATACAATTTTGGTTTTCAATAAAGGCAGCCTCACCTTCATTGAGGAGGGACTTCATTCCCACACTGTTGCATGTCATTTGCATGCGTGCAAATCCATATGCTAACAGCACTCCTGCACAGTTTTCCCTACTTCTGATTTTTCCAGTCTCCTTTGTGACACAGTCCCGCCACTTTGTCGAATTAGCGGAGTTCTTTCCTCTTTCTTCTTGCACATTAGGTTTTTCTATTTTTATTAGTTTTATTACTTATCTCATTTACATACTATCTTGGTGCATTTATTTTTTGTGTTTATATGTCCTCCTAGATTAGATTAACTATCCCTTACTACACTAGTTGATTAAATTTAGTTAATCAAAATAACCCTTTGTCTCCAGAGGCTACGCAAGGATTTTATTGAAAAATAAACCCATACATCATGTATATAGTAAACAGTAGTGGTCGTGCATTGTCATGACACTATCATGGGGTGAATTTGGTGGCCATGGCATCAATATCTCTACTAATATGATGGGTTATTCCCATACCATTCTTCAGAAACTGGCATTCGGTAAAACTATTACGCAACAATTTTATATTGTAACATCGTAGACACATGGACTGTCAGAGTTAGCAAGGATTGGTCCATATATATTCTGACTGGAAACCATGGGTTAAATGTGACGGACACCTATTCATGTCAAACAATTTTCAAGTGTCGGTAAATTTTTAATGTTGTCGGTCAAAAATACAAAACAATGTTATTTATACATTATTTATAAATTTTATAAACAACTATTCCATATTTATTTAACCATGTTTAATATATGCTAATATAATTTATATATGAATGTATATAAAAATTGATGCTCACATTTTAAATATGCAAGTCACACGTGATGGTTTTATAAGATATTTGTAAGTATTTTACGTCTAAAATTACAAAAAACGTCTAAACGGCTGTCAAATTTAACGCTTTCTAGAAAATAGTTACCACAGTGGAAGGAAAAATGAAATGCTTCTCGTGGGGACTTGGAGTCAGCCATGACATTAACTCATGATTAAGGGTTGACAGTTGACAGTCGACAACACCACAATGGGTTGACCATACAACGTTGCCATTCACTATACACGCAAGACAATTAACAGTCAAAAATGCCACATGATACAAGTTGTATGGGACAATTTTATAAAATATTTGCAAATAATTTGTCTAAAATCACAAAAAAACGTTTGAACGGATGTCAATTTAACACCTTCAGGAAAATAATATCCACAATGGAAGAAATGCGAAATGCTCGTCATGGGGACTTGGAGTTGGCCATGGCATTGACAACTCATGATTAAGGGTTGACTGTTGACAGTCGATAATGACATACTAGTTTTTCCATACAACGTTGACATTAACTATGCACGCAAGACAATTGACAATTGACAATGCCACATTGGGTTGACCATACAATGTTGACATTACCTTGCACACAATCACTTCACGTGGACTTTACTTATAATTTTGCATTTCTTAATCAAACTCTCCAACCATTTGAGTTTTATACATACCGCTACTCCTCGCAACCTTGTTTTTTTCATATATATTTTATTTTACCAATCTCAAACAGTGCACGCAACCATTTTATATTATTGTGTTGTTGTTGCACTGGCTATCAGAGTGAGCAAGGCTTGTTCCATATACACTCTGACTGGAAACATGCCTTTCGCATAATTAAGACATGTCAGAGAGAGCAAGGGTCGGTCCATATACACATTCTGACTGGAAACATGCCTGTGGCATAAATATATTAGTGTAGATCTCCTCTAATCATCTCTTTCAGACTGGTACATTAGATGGTGGTTTTATTAGTAAAAATCTCAGCTTATAAATTTTAGAGCAATTTATTCTTAATAATGTAAGAAATTATTTAGAGTCTCAGTTTATAACTATCGATCCCATAGATAAAATATAGATATCGTTCAAATGACCAACTGCTGAAGAGGCTCAATTATGGATGATTGTACGCCCATAGCCTATTCTATTATAATTACTTGACTTTAAAACTAAAAAGAGGGTTAAAAATTGCTACAACAAGTAAGCATTGTGGTTGGGTTTTGAACTTGGAACCTATTGAATTTTCCCATTTTTTTATTTTGGCACTTCTAAGGATTAATTGCACTCACCTGAATAATGTGAGCAAGATGGAGACGATAAAGTTAAGCATTGACATCAAATATTATTTGGGTGGGAACAATCTGATTCGTGGAAAATGTGTGGGACATGCAGGTATTTTATTCTCACCTTTTTCTTTCCAATTTTGCATTCATGTCTTTGTCTTATCTAACAAATTAAATGTCATTCAATCAAAAACACAAGCACCATAAAAAACAAAAAATAGCTAAACTTTTTCCCCACATTTTCTCAAAATTTACCGTTTCTTTCAGTTGTTTAAGGGGCAAAGTCGAATGTTAGTGCCCTAAAAATCCCTGACAAGTTAATGATGTTGAATGAGCGACCACTCCATATGGCTGAAAAAAATGTAGTAAAGTATTATTTTTAAGCTCCAAACTATTTTTTATGAAGTGGACTCATGTTAAGTTCAATACTTATTTCATTGTATAATATCTACCTCTAAAAGATTTTTCTCTTGTTTTTTCCTCGATATGGAAAATATTTTGATCAGACCTTCTAAATATATGTCAAAATATCTTCCCAAATTTGTCACCTCTCAAAAATAAAATAAAAATCATAAAACTAAATCAGCCCTTCAAAGTTAGAATATTAAAAAGTGTCACGAATCTATCAACATTAGAAATAACTAATCCTTTGTAAAACATGGAGAGTCCATCTTTTCTATTGACATATAAATAATTTCATCTTTTGTAGTATAAGTCCCTTTGGATTCCGTGAAAAAAGCAATGCCTAATAATAATACATTTTCTGTATTTAGCTTTTTAATCTTTTCCATCTCATTCATATTCCTAACATGTGGAAATTGTTTCCTATTTGGTGCTATGAGTATATCTCATGAATCATCATGAATCACTTCATTATTAACTTTTTGTAATAACACCAATACCATGTTGGACAAGTTCAAACATCATCTCTCATCCCTAAAATATTGCAATGAATGGGCCCACTATAGTGTATTATTGTTGATGTTGATCTAGACACCCAATGGTTTTTCAAGAGAATTAAATTAAAAAATTCTTACTTTGGATATTCCTTTTCAACTAAGAAAATGATGATTTATGATGTTCTAAGCTTACTCAACAAAAAATTTCAAGCCAAAAAAACATTTTCAACTCCAATGTAAAAACAAAACGGTGAACACAAATGAAAAACATGGTATATTAAGAATAAAGTTCAATACATATTCTAAGGCTCATGTCAAAATTGTGTCTTCATTTCATATGTCACACAAAAATTACCATAAAGAAACTTGTGTTGAGTCGCTTCCTTGTTCACAAAGGATTGAAAACAAGGTGCTCAATACAAAAAATCTTGTTCACAAGGTTGAACCTAAGAGTTGCTGACACACATTGGAATATCCTTATCATACATTCATGTGACAAAGCCCGAGTAGTAAGTGGTGCAATGTGGAAAAGTGTAGAGATAGTTTTTTGCTTTAACACATGAAAGTTGAAATTAAGGTGATCCAAAACCTAGGGGTCTTGGGATTAAAGGACAAAATAAAAATTGTGTCAGATGTAAATAGTAAAACTATCTCTAAAAAGATATGTATATTGCTCAAAAGACTGTGATTACAATAGTTATCGTTGGAAGGAGATTTTTGATCTTCCCTTGTAGGTTACATATACTTATATACTATAGAAATATGAAGAGACATCTAGAAGAATGTGGAAGGTCACAATACGTCTTAAAATCAACAAATGATCTCAAGCGCACATGACCTCCCGAGGTCGTGTCGGGACAACCACAATGAAATGGATAAATGGCTACGGATTGGGGGCACATTGAAATGTAGCTATAGGAGAATCAGGGACTAAGAACGGGTAGTGTGAGTTCCTACGAGCTAAGTTGGCCGAAGGGAAATTAGAGGCTTAGTACGAGTAGCGTAAGTTCCCTATTGTTTGATTGTTTGGTTTGATTGGAATGCTAAGCTTCATTGAAAGTTCATTTTAAATAAATAAGGAAAGTACATTAAGCTTAAATAAAAGACAAGTGTGCTTTAATCTTTTAATTAGCCAAGTTCATTCCCGATTAATTAAATAAAATGAAATAAAATACCATCTATTCTATTTGTTTGAGCAAGAAACGAAATGAAACAAACTGTTTAAACAACCAACATCTTTTTTTGTATTTTTCATAATTTAAATAAAATAAATAAATTAACTCTTCTACAGACACATGAAATTAATTAAAATAAAATACTACTACTTCTAATTAAATAAACTAAAAACAGAGAATAGTCAGATGTGGCCATTCCTCTATTGCATGGTTATCTAACAATGTTATTCTAAAAGAATATATTAAAAAATTATTAATCTAAATAAAATAAAATAAACATCCTCTGGCAAAGCTTATGCCTCAACTTTTCCAGAAAGGGAAAAGCTTCTCAAAAGAAATTCCCTCTTTTTCGTATGAACTTTTCCCGGTAGAAATAAATATAAACTAATTAAAATAAATAAATGATGTGCTGGGATTTCTTCACTTCTTCTTCCAACTAATTTCCCGAGCAGATTCACAGGGATAAGTTGAGAAGAAGTTATCAAAGGAAGATGTATTTAAGAAATGTTTTGAAAGTAATACTAGAAATAAAATAAATACATTCGGGAAGTGATGTAATATTCCGCTTCTACAATTATACCACCTTAAAACAATGCATTCTTTATATTCTAACAAATATAATTTAATTAAAGCTTCAAATAATTTAAGTACAACCCCAACATGGTTACTATTGTATTATGGTAGCTCCCCAAATGTGAGATATGCTTGTTGTCTCCTCATCTTTGTATCCTCTTCCAAGTATGAAGTCCAATTTATCCAGAGATATACATATGCTGGATGGTAGCAAAGAAAACAAAAGACTGGTTATGGTTGACTTGGTGCAAGAAATGGTTGGAAGTAAATGGTAGGAAAGAACAGAGAAAAGAAATGGTTGTCTGTGTGGTTCCCTTTAAAATTCAGCAGCATAACCTTACCTCAAGAATGTGAAAACCCAACCCATCATACGGGTAAAATTTTGGCTTTTATAAAAGTCTAGTTACTAATGTACTGTGGTAGTTTCCCAAATGTAAGATGTGCTTGTTGTCTCCTCAGCATTGTATCCTCTTCCAAATATGAAGTCCAATTGATCCAAGGATGTACAGTTGATGGATGGTAGCAAAGAAAACAAAAGATTGGCTATGGTTGACTTGGTGCAAGAAATGGCTGGAAGCAAATGGTAGGAAATAATAGAGAAAAGAACTGGTTGTCTGTGTGGTTCCTCTTAAAATTCAGTAGCATGACCTTACCTCAAGAATGTGAAAATTCCAACCCATCATATGGGTAAAAGTTTGGATTTTATAAAAATATGGGAAAGAAGAAGTTAATTACATGTGTCGATAAAAAAGTGACAAAACAACAAAAGGAGAGGTAGTCAACATTATAAACATAGCTTAACAAGAAGGGAAAATCAATATGATTCCAATGAGTCCAAAAATAGGCAAAACGGTTGAGAAAGGAGTGACAAAATCACTCCTGAAATCCAAAAATGTGTGTTTTAAATCTCTAATTTCAAGTGATAGGACTGTTGGTGTAGGTAGACTGATGGTTATGCAAGTGTTGTTTACACAACCGACAGGGCGGCTGCGCAACCGCTGCTCAAAACACTGCCAAAAACTTAAAAGTGGTCTTGCAAGAAAAATTAAAGTTTGGAGACAAAGCACCAAGGTTGATTTGAGTAAAAGGAGGGATGCAAAGAAGAGAGGGAAGGATTTTGACCTTATTTTTACCTTGGAAGAAGTTTTGTATCATCATTGGAAACATTACATTTTCTGTGTTGCACCATGTAATTTTTGGGTGCGTACAATCACCAATCTCGAGGGAGACGAGGTGGTTCACCTTCCATGAATTACATATACAAAAATTTCACGAAATTACTATTTTTAGATTTCACTATTTTTATACAGCACTATAAAAATTGCATTTTGCGGCTTTTAGAAGTAGATTTTGGGGGTCAAACTTTGCTAAACAATTTTTGACACCCTTTCACCATATGCTACATGCTTCAAGATTTCTGATGCATTTTGAATGGATTCAATCGGAGCTACGATGCAAAAAAGACGACTCTTGAAAGTTGCCCCACTAGAATTGATTCCCGGGTTGTTGTCTAGATCATTCCTCCCTCCTTTAGAAGCAATGGTCCCCATTGTGCCAAGGAGTCCCATCAAGTGTGGGAACATTTTCTTGATCTGGTATTCGGTGAGCCATTCTCCTTGATGACTGATACTTTCATTTCTTGATCACCCGATAGAGCTGAATAGGACGTCCTCTGGTGGTCTTGGTGCACGTATCCACAATCTGATCTTCTTCAACTGGAGAAAAGCTTTCTGGGTTGAGTTCAGATATGTCCAACTGTTCTGCTACAACCAAGGTGTCCAACATAGGTGGATGATATGGTTTGAGGATGTCCACATTAAAGATAAGATGCAAACCAAGTTAGGGCGGTAGATTCAACTCGAAAGCATTTTCTCCCACTTTTCTTGGTGACAGTGTAGGGGACCATACCATAGAGGTCGAATTTTCCATGTGTGGTTCTGCAAGTCTTTCCTTACGAAAGCCGACAACCAGAACCTAAACTCCTACCTTGAAAAAGATGTGGAACCTTGTGTTGATCGTGACATTGTTTATACTTTGTCATTCATCTTCTATAAAATAATCGTGGACCTATTGCTATCGAGTATATTGAATCTGTTCTAATGAACTTTGTTGCCATTTCTTGCTTCAGTTCTTCCATGAGGTGTGGTATTTCATTGTATGCACCGGAATGCACATATTAATGGGTATCATAGGCTGGAACCCATGACAAACTTGAAATGGAGTGTGTTTGGTGGAGATGTGCAGGGCTTGATTGTATCCATGTTGTATGTAAGGGAAGGCCTTCATCCCACATACGTGTCTATTTGGAGTGATACATACGAAGCATGCAGAACAATCAGTGTGGTTCACCACCTTTGTCTGTCCATCAATCTGTGGGTGGAAGGCTATGGACTTCATCAACTTAGTGTCCATCATTTCCCATAGGGTGGACCATAGAAGATGCTTAAGAACCTGCTATGTCCTTATCAGAAAACGATAGATTTGGGTAGCCCAAAAGTGATCCATACATGAGTAAAATAGATTTTAGCATGTTTCTTCAGCAGAAATATTGTTTCTTACAAGCAATTATTATAACCATTTTAGAAAAAATCGATCTACTACAACAAAAACACAATCATTACCATGTTTCGAAGTTGGAAAACCTAAGAGGAAGTTCATTGCGATGGAGGCCCAAGGCTTGGTCGGTTCTAGAAATGGTGTATATAATCCTTGTTTATTATTAGCCGGTTTGGCAACTACACAGGGGGGTGCAAAACTTGATGTACCTAACCACATCATTCCGTAGATTGGGCTAGTAAAAGTGCTTTTGGAGTACTACCATTGTTTTGTCCACGTCAAAGTGTCCAGCAGTCCTACTAAATTGTGCCTCCCATATCATCTTCTCTTGTTCAAACAACTGGAACATAGATGTGTCCCATGTGGCAAAGGACGCTCTCCTGTAGATAGAAATCAGGGACATGCTTTCCCCCATAGAGAACCTGATATGTATTTGAAAAATCAGAGATCCATCTCATACAAAATGCACCAACTGGAAGTCTCATGTCCGCAGAGGTCAAGGATAGTTGTGAGGGATGCAATTGGAGGGCAACTCGTGCAATATGCTACTGAATTAACACTTCCCTTCTTATGTTTTATTATCAGGTAGAATTGTTGCAAGTACGTGGCCCACTTTTGGTGTCTTTCATTCCTTCTTTTTCTCTATGTCTGAAGGAACTCCGACGACCTTTGGTCTATGTGGATGATTGTCTCCTTTCCCAGAATGTAGTGTTTCCATTGCTTGCAAGCTTAGATGATGGCATAAAGCTCCTAATCATATGTTGGGTATTTCCTGATTGTTTCATTGAATGTTTCACTATGATATGCAATAGGGTAGCCATGTTGCATGATAACAGCTCCCATGGCATACTCAAATGAATCCGTCATCAATTCGAAAGGTTGATATAGGTCAAGTAAGGAGAGAACAGGGGTTGAGCATAATATTTATTTCAAATTTTTGAATGCTCTCTATTGCACCTCCCCCCATTGGAATGTAGCATTGTTTCCTCCTTTAGTCACTTGGTTCAGTGGCTAAGAAATATGTGAGAACCCTAAGACAAACCTATGATAGAAATTTGCAAGACCCAAGAAGCTAAGGAATTTTGTAAGAATCTTTGGAGTAGGCCTTTTCTGAATAACCTAAATCTTCTCTGGGTTAACATGGACTTCTTCATCCACAATGTACCCTAGGTATTGAACCTTCCTCATCCCAAATGTGTATTTGTATATATTTTCATACAACAGTGCTTTTAAAGGGTTTGAAGTACTTCTCAAACATGGTGTAGATGTTGCTCCCACGTCTGACTATAAATGAGTATATCATCTAAGGAGACAACCACGAAGGAATTGGTGTAGGGCCGCAAGATGTCATCCATCATCCTTGTGAATGTTACAGGAGCATTAGTTTTGCCAACGAGCATGACCAACCGTTCAAATAGACCTTCCTTAGACTTAAATGCAATCTTCTAGACATCGGTGGGCTCGATGGAAATCTAGTGATATCTAGACTTGAGATCAATTTTGGTGAAGAATTTTACACCACGGAGTTGGTCGAGAAAATCATCAATCCTCGGAAGGAGGTAGCAATTCTTCACAGTAATTTTATTCAAGGATTTATTTTCAATGTAAAGTCTCCACATTCCATATTTCTTTGGTGCCAAGACAATTGGACTTCCACAGGGTGAAGACCTTGGCCTAATGTGTCCCTTTTGAATCAATTCTAGGAGATTCCTTTTGACCTTTTCATTTTCAAGGACTGACCTGTGATACACAAGGTTATTGGGTAAAGGATGAACAAATCAATAACATGTTTTACCTCACACTGAAGTAGTACCTCCATGGGTGACTAGAATAGATCATTGTACTCAACTACGATTTGGCCCATCTACTTCTTTTGTTGCATTGAATGTGTGGCCAAGGTGGCCGCAAAAAAATTCTTGGTAGTTTTTTTCCTGATCATCAGGATGTCGAACTATTTTTTTCTCCACCATCTTCTTACATTGTTTGGCATTGATGAGGGAAACAGAGTTGGAGAGGATGACCTCAAGTATCCGATAACGCTGAATCCCAATGGTAATGGTGACTCTTCGAGGTCGTGACTCATAGATGACGTGGCTCTCCCACATGAATGGCTAGCCTAGGAACACATCACAAACATCCAATGGAACAACATCTCATAAGACTTCTGTTAGAATATGCAGAGAGAAAGAATAGAGAAAAGGTGGATTGCGCACATTTGAGACTGTGTGTCCATCTATTTATTATAAAAGAAATAGTTACAAAACAGTTGATGTAGTTACAACCGGTTACAACCAACTTGTAGTTAGGCACCTTATAAATAAGTCTTATATTCTCATAAATAATTTGACTTTTCTACATCCAACATGCCTAAACAACAGAGTTACTCACAATTCTAGAGGGTACACTATCTTCAAACATTCCATCTGACAATGCTTGGGTAAGGTAGCGGCACTTCTAGACATCTAATATCATGCATGCAAGAAAGGGAAGCAAGCAAAGCACAAAAATTTGTACAACACATACAATCTTTTCATCAGCAGGTTCAGCATATTCTCTCTTGCTTCCAATAGAAGTACAAAGAGCATCCATAATGACCCATCACCGCACACCTCATGCATTCCGACCCTTGGTGATAAAGTCCAATTGCACCTTCAGGAGGAATGCTTCAAGGATCTCAACCCAACGGGTTGGGCTAGTCAAACTATATCTATCTTAAAGGCCCCTATCTATATATGAGCAAACTATATCTATTTGAGGGCTAACCTTCTAACTGCCTGGGCTAATCGTAACTATCTAAGGCTGGCTAACAATTGATTTGAAGGCCATCTATTCAAATCTACTAGCTAATGACCCCAATCGGCTTCTCTATTGGATCTTGAAAGGCCTCTTCTATATATATAATGACATTCAATCTCTGATCTTATACCAAAATATCTGATCTTCTACGATATTGTCATTCTACACCATTCTCCACTTTCTTGCTAGTGAAACACCTTCTGCATCCTTTGATCTCCCTTTGTACTCAGGCCTGGAGCCAATGTATTCAACGTGGAGCTCCTTAAGCCTTACTTCCCTCCACTTCTTGAAACAGCAATTTACACAATCTTTTTGATCTAAACCTCGAACACTTGCACCCCAGAGATAAGGACCTTAAATTATTAACGATGAACACATGCACCCGTGGAACTCACACATCAAATTTTCAAAGTTGTCAAGGTTTGACGCAATATGTTGATGCATGCTAAGTGGTTTCAACCTTCAGCAACTTGGAAGAGTGATTCCCTTCAACTACACAGACCATTGCTTGCTTCAAAAACTGAATGTAATGGCTCCCTGTTGCACAACTGCAACATGTTTGTGAATCACGCTCTATTCAGCTTGCTTACTTCTCACCTTGAAAATAATCCGTTCTTTTCATGTGCAATCACAGTGCATTCGCAACTGTACACAAGTGACTTGTAGCCATCTTGTGTTCACATGGAAAACAAAACTTGAGTCCTATACAGCCTCACAGAACCCATCGCGATCTTGTACAACGCAGAGCTTTTCACTGCCCTAATGTCATGTGTCACTCTTGCATAGTTCCTGCATTGGTTGTAACAAATGGCACCTTATAGACATCCACGTGGCAACCCTCTTGAATCTACGCCGCTTGTCAAATGGAACTTCCCAGTTTTGTAGCACGTTAGAGACAATTACAGCATATCGTTTAAGTCAGAAGCTCAACTTTGCGCCACACCCTCGGATACCAAGTTCAACCATCACATAGTTAGAAGATGAAACAACTTGTAACTGCACACTTTTTGTAACCGTCTTCAGCTACAATTGCCTTGCATTGCTGTAAGAAATATGTATCATACACAACTGCCCAAGGGTTGACATCCTTAAGAGTCAAACCAAATCGACTAGTAGATTATTGGCATGCCTTATGAGTAAGTCTTATATTCTCATACACTTCATCATTCAAGTTTAGTCTACGAGCAACATTGTTGAGGATATGGATTTCCCTTTCTGATTATAGGAACCGATGCTCTATGGCTAGGGATGTGGCTATAACATTTTAACCTTCTATACTTATTCCCTAATTCATCAATGAATAGAATTTTATTTCCTACAAATAGAGTTCAATGACATAATAGTGGAGGATTACCATGTTACCAAAATCTTGGAGTGATACAACTTTCCTTCTCATGCAACATATTCTTGACTGTAAGAGGTTTCCCGCAATGATCACTCTGGTTCCATCTACAGATTTCAGCTTCTTCTTCCTAGATCAAAGGTGTCACTGGTGGAGCAGTTTTTGAAGCATGAAAAACAAGTAAGGATTGATGCCTCAAAGAAATGTATCTTCCAAAGACAATTCAATCTTGTGGAGTCACAGGAACTCCCCTATCTTCATCCTTATGATGAAATCCTTGTGATTTGTTTCTTTGAACCCTAACTTCGGTTTGACCTGGATCATTTTTCACCCTCAGGTCCGGTTCTTTGTATTTCTCTTTCTATAATTTTGTTCAATCTTGATCATGAAATTGTACGCCTTTCCAAGGGTATGAAATTGAAAGAGGTCCATGTCCTCTCGTATGTACCATTGTAGGCCAATGCGATATTTGAGGATCTTGTGTTGTTTTGTGTCTTGAATGTTCAATCTTGCAGAAAGAAAATGAAAATTATCACTATAATCTTGAACTCACTAGTCCTTACATTGGCGGAGTTGTTGCCACTATATGTACAAATCATTGGGTAGCCTGATAACAATTCGTAGATTTTATTCCTTCATGCATCTCAAAAAATCATCCCATGTGGGCTCCTAGATTGCAATTCCCAGTTCGTCCCTATTGTGTTGTTCTTATTAAAGGTGATACAAATTTTTAACAAAAAGTGATGATTTCAAGAGAGAAAATGTTATCTTCTTTTTATCAGTGAATTTATTAATAGAAAAATAGCTGAATAATTGTCCAACCAATTTTATATTGCTTCAAAATTTATTTTACCCTAAAAAATAGGAATATCAAATTTTACTTGAACCTTTGTGGTTTTAAACGGGCACTTAAGGGTTGTCTCGCAAAGCCCCGAGGAAGGATTTCTTATGAGTGGTTCAAGGATCAAACAATTGTTGATAGCTGAGCTCCATCCACTTTAAGATCCATGAGAGCTTGTCATTGAATCGCAGGTTTGCGAGATGCTCATTATTTATACCTATAAAGTCTGCAATTTGAAGCCTCCTTAAACATGCATGTCATAGATGATTCATGAATCATACAATTGTGTAGACACAAAATCACGCACTTTGTGTCATTATTTAGTCCTGGTCTCATGCAATTATTCATATGGTTCTTTTTTTTAATAGTTAAAGCGGGTTGAAGGGACCCGTTCCCTATTTACAGTAGTAGAGGCCAAGCCTCGAGAACTATTCATATGGTTCTTAAGTGAAAAAAGTAACAATTGACAACTATCTTTGGCATCTTTTGTTTGTCTCTTGTTTTCTATTTGGTCTTACACACCCTACAACCCAGTTAGGATTTTACTCGATTTATCTTTTATGGCTTTAGACACCAATGTCTAGCCAGGACAGGAGCGCCTAGACACCCCTGTCCCCTTTAGGTGCCCCTGACCCTTTTTCACCTTACTCACTCCTTTTGGGTCTCTTTTATCTTTTGGACATCTTTTTCACTTATGGGTTATCCTTCCAGTTGTCAATTATGAAATTAAAACAAGGGAATCATATAAATACATAGTTATGTGTTCAAAATGAGGGACCAAGCACTAAGCATTACTATCATCACCTAAGCTTGCATTCAAAAGGAACCTAAAGCACTCCAAGGCATCCATCTAGCATCCATTCAAGGGACAAGGGTTGTATCATACTCTGGATACACAACATAGGAAGGGGAAGTTCATTCTATTCCATCCACACATTCTACTACATTTCTACATTCTAGTTACAACCCACTATCAAGTGCAACTTGCACAAGGGAATCCTAGGGCACAATTTCTACACACACTCACAAGAACTACATGGAGTCTGATATGTAGTGCAACACTTGGTTGTAAGTTCACTCTCGGGGTGACTTCCAGGGTCAGTCTGACTCCCCATTCTGCATTTTTCTTTTTAGGTTTGATGTGGTTTGTGGGCTTGTGCAGGTGAACATTCTCTTTTGTAGGTTACATGTACCTTTGGTGATCAAGAAGAGAACATTAGGTGATCAACAGAGAGTAATTGCAAAACCCCTTGAGACACACCAAAAAGTAGATCTTGAGCTCCTGTGTAGTCACCAGTGCCCAGAAGTAGTCTCTAGCGCCCATGCGCACCCTATCCAGGAACTCGTGTCCGGACTCATTCCTGCATTACAAATTTACTGAGCATTTAACGACACTCTTCCCATCCCATGTTCATCACTTTTCCTAGTCCATATTAGTTCCAGATTGCATAAATCAGACTAAGTCATCTTTCTCTATCTCTTGCTTAGGGTTTCATATTTACATCTTAGTTTGCATGTGTCATTTACGTACTTTCATCATTTATACACTAGTTACTCTACAATATTTATATTTAATTCAAATTAAATTAAATCATTTGGTGAACCCTACTCATGGTCATACACTTAGATTCTCATTTTTCTTCTCGCATGGCTCCTAAAAATCCTCTAATCTCCTTACATGACTTGCTTCAAATGCACCCACCTTGCAAAGATGTTCTCCAAAAATCCCTAGACATTATATATCTCCCTCGCAGTACACCACTCGCTCAAGTAAGTGTCATTTTCGAAAGTCTATCTAATGACTTTATCAGTATGAATCCTCTAACCAATCAACCCATCTTTGAGTTCAATTCAAGCTTTACATTGTTTATTTCAAGACAAAATTCAAGCTATGGAAACAACAATTACATCTCTTAAAGCTGAAATCCAACATCTCAAGGATGTTTCTCAAGCCCATGCTAGTTCTTCTTCTACATCTCACCCTACTTCTATGTCTTCTACATGTGCTCATATCAGTGAACCTCAAGTCTTACCACTACCAGCACCTCTCAAGTTTGATTCAAATGCTAAGCAACATGATATTCTTCCTGAGCTCCTCAGTCACCAATTGATCAACTTGCCAACTACTCATTGCTACCCTCCTTATCAGATTGTCAAATACACAGGTCTCCCATTTTACAATTATCACATACTTAATGGACATCATGAAAATGATTGTTATGCTTTAAAACAAAGAATTAAGCACCTTGAGCATCAAGGTTTTATTTCATTTGTTTCACAACATTTTGCTTCATCTTCAATTGTTAAATCCCAATGGGCTCCCAAATCCAATCCTTCCATGTCTAATGAGCATCATTCCATAGTTACTAATGTTCCTTCTTTGGTCAGTCAAGAGTTGCATGTCCAACCCATTCCAACTAAGCAACCTCCTCTAAAAATTAGTCCATCCCCTCCTCCTCTCAAGCCTTCTACAGCGTTACCAACTCCAACTAAGCAACCTCCTCTAAAAATCAGTCCATACACTCCTCCTCTCAAGTCTTCTACAACATTATCAATCCCAAATAATCTACCACCATTCAAAATCCCTCCCCACCCTACTCCACTTAAGTGTCCAATTCTCTTTGTCAAACAAGCTAATCCTTCCATTAATAGGCCACCACACATTTCAAATCCCTCTCCATGCCATGGTCCTTCTCACATCACCGCATCCAATCTCATCACTTATTTCAACAAGATATTCCTTACACTGATGGTCAGGACACATTTCAAACTTTGTCACCACTTTCATACCCCTTCTCATATTACCACATAGATATTCATCACACACTTGGGGGCATCAAACTTTCTCCCCCCTTCTAATCTTATCAATTACTTTTGAGCACCTACTACTACATTTTGTGCTCAATGCACCATTATCTAATCTTCTTATGCATTTTCAAACCCTTTGATACAAAATGTATCGTCATTTCCCTATGACACACTCTAGTTCCATGGTTCATACTCGACTATTGAGGGTCTAAATTTGAAATGAACCTCACCACATTCACTTTTCACTCTCTATGCTTCATGATCTATCTTTCTAGAACACATTCTCAAACCATTTCACGATGACGCACTCTTGTTCTATCATTCATTCTTATTGTTGAGGGGTCTTTTATAAATGAACCTCATCTCATACACATTTGTTGGGGGGCACGCTACTCCTATCACATTCACACATTGCATACCATTCCATCACACTCATACACTACATTTACATATCTTGGTTGCACTTAATCTTGCTTACTTATAATACATACATGATGCAATTTTCTTACTATGTTAGCCAGATACTCAGTATGTCATTAATGTTATCATATACACATGCGTGTTCACTTGGTCTCTAGTTGTGAATGCAGATCTCTTACAAATTTTCACACGCTGCAATGATGTTTGGCACTGTACCTTTTACTAGTCCCACTGAGGCTCCTGGGGGCATCTACCTTTCCTACTACTCACACATACACAGGTTTATTATTTTTTTTTTACTACTTCTATTACTAGTCACTTTACTTTCCATTGATACATACATGCATTAACATAATTATTTATCTTTCTAACATGCTAACAGGGTGCTTCATGTGTAGCATTTTCCTTGCAGGACTATTTGTCCACCATGGCTATCTATACACTTTTGCTTGTCCATTGTTTTCTATTGTATGCTATTGTTTGCGGGTTATGCCCTATGTCTTGCTTGATCATTGTTTGTATGCTTTTGGCTGCTTTGGCCCTGATTGTCTTGTGACATTGTGAGCGATGTCCCATGTTTGAAACCCAATTTTCGTGGTCTATCTTGTCTGCACACTTGTTTGTTACATTGTTTCTTATTGCATGCTTGGTACTTTTACTACTAACACATTTTGTACTAGCCTACTTTGTTTGCATGTGCCTTGGTTTCTACCATGCACATCCCCTACCCCCTGTAGGTATCAGTTTCAAATCAAAATCAAGTCCTCTCTTTTGGGCCACACTCCTACAGTCGTCGCATGCACCCCAAATGAGGGGGGACATACATTGGGTGAACAAATCACCCCTACAACAGCTTAGAGCTACAGTACAGATATGAACAGTACAAAAAGTCACATAACGACCCAGAATATGACTTGGGTCCTCAACACATCACAGACACCGGCACCCAGACTCAGATAGTAGCGCCTGGATGCCTATGTGCTCCCTTGGGCACTAATGTCCTGGGGGTACTACAATCAACTTTTATACACATTCACAGAAGCCTTCATAGCAGTTCTAATAGTTACAGGAACAGTCCTTCAATTACATAATGCATTCTATCTCATTCAATCAATACAACTTAGAACTAATTTGAAATAATCAGGAACAACAAGAACAAATCAGGATGCACCATCTATAGTGGTGCTTATTGGGCAGAGTCATGGATGGAGAGTAACACTAGACCTCTCTCCCTAACACTTGCTCTTTGGCATGAGATCGCCCAAAAAACTTGCTCTTCACAACATTTTCAAGAAATCGCTTTTGAGATCTAATAAACTCACTCTTCACAACATTTTGAACATTTCTATCCTGTACACTCTTCTACATCAGGTGCACACTTTCCTTTACACACTTTTACATACTTATGCACATTTTTCTCTGATTTATCATATACATGACTTTGACTACTCTTTCACTCTTCTTTTGTAGGTCCGTCCTTAATACAAAAAAAGAAGCAACCTACAAGCAAATATAATCACCAATAACATGTATAACAAACGCATACGCTTCACCCTTAGGGTCACTTTCTTTTCCTAGTCTCCACGCTTTTTGCTTTCCACACTTCACTTGTCCACTCAGCACATATTTCACCGCACGCTTTACATGATCATAAGGTACGCATCTCTTATCTACTTTATGTTATCAAGTATTCACTCAACAACATAAAGTGGGGGCAAATGTAGACACAAAATCATGCACTTGGGTACATTTCTAGGTCCTAAAATCATGCTAGCATTTACATGATTCTAAGCAAGAAAACTAGTGGTTGACAACTATCTTTGGCCTCTTTTATTTGTCTCTTGTTTTCTATTTGGTCTTACACACCCTACAACCAGTCGGGACTTTACTGATTTATCTTTTATGGCTTCAAACACCAACGCCCAGCCATGACAGGGGTGCCCAGGCACTCTCTGTCCCTCTGGGCACCCTTGACCCTTTTTCCACCTCACTCGCTTCTTTTGGGTCTCTTTTATCTTTTGGGCATCTTTTTCACTTATGGGTCGGCCTTCTAGTTGTCAATTATGAAATTTAAACAAGGGAATCATATAAATACATAGTTATGTGTTCAAAATAAGGGACCAATCACTAAGCATTACTATTATCACCTAAGCTTACATTCAAAAGGCACCTAAAGCACTCTAAAACATCCATCTAGCATCCATTCAAGGGACAATGGAAACATGCATACTCTACATACACAACATAGGAAGGGGAAGTTCATTATATTCCATCCACACATACTACTACATTCTAGCTACAACCCGCTATCAAGTGCAACTTGCACAAGGGCATCCTAGGGCACAATTTCTACACACACTCACAAGAACTACATGGAGTCTGAGATGTAGTGCAATGCTTAGTTGTAAGTTCACTCTCGGGGTGACCATCGGGGTCAGTCTGAACTCCCCATTATGCATTTTCCTTTTTAGTTTGATGTGGTTTGTGGGCTTGTGCAGGTAAACTTTGTTTCGCAGGTTACAGGTACCTTCGGTGATCATAGAAGCAACGTCAGGTGATCAATAGAGAGTAATTGTGACACTCTTGCGGCACACCAGAAAGCAGATCTCGAGCTTTTGATGCAGTCACCAGATCCTAGATCTAGTCATCCAGCGCCCAGGTGCCCGTGACCCATCCCAGACACCATGTCCAGCCTTGTTCTTGAGCATTACAGAATTTACACTGAGCATTTACAACACTTTGCCTAGCTAGTTCAACACTTTTCCCTGCTCAGATCAGTTCCAGATTGAGCGTAAATTATCAGCTAAGTCATCCTTTCTCTATCTCTTGCTTAGGGTTTCATATTTACATCTTAGTTTTCTTGTGTCATTTCTGTGTTTCGTCATTTATACATCAGTGACCAATGAATTCATTTGCACCTATCGATGTTCCCATTGCACCTCTTCGGTGTGATTGCTAGTTTAACTTCACACAACTTCACTTGATAAGATTTAGACTAGATTGATATCACAAAAATAATATCTACAACATTTGATACATAAAACATTCTAAAGACTCATAATACTAATATGACATGACTCTAAAATGACTACCTCTAAATAAAGGCTTTTACAAACCAAACAAAAAAAAACTATCTAAAAAGGGGGTAATGTAAAACCGTGGACTAGAGGTGGTTTTGTTTGCTACTAAGTTGGACAATATAAATTCGTTGTTGATGAGAGGATGTTTGGCAGGGGTTGGAGCTTGATAGTTGCAATGTTAAAAATACGTGGAAATCAAATGCAAAAAAACTTCCAATATCTGGGCATGTCCCTCTACGAATGGTACTTGAGAAAAGAGAAACCAAGAGTATATGAGTCATATGTCTCTAGAACAAGTGTACAGGGGAGAATGAGCACCAAAACATAGGTGTAGAATATAGAATGGGGACTATCGCTCTTTAAGCAGGGAAACCAATCTAGGGGTATATGAGACTTCAAGTGATTTGTGGTGCAATGGCGGTATTTCGCACTATGTCATCTTCAATGCCATCCCAAGTAAACGTGTTCATACCACGAAGTCCTTTCTCCCTTCATTGATGTTACACAATTTTAATAGTGCCAACATCATTTTGTGCAACTATCCAACATTGTTTCATGAAAACGATAGAACAATGAACCAAAACAATAATAAAGTGAATGAATATCATTCATGTAATGGTTCAACCGTTCCTTCATCCTTTACACTTCATGTTAATGTATTCTTCAATTCTTTGTGAGTACAACTTGAGATGAGCAAGAAAAGATAGAATAGGAAGTCTAGTTGAATTAGACATCTTGAAGCACATCCAACCTCTCAAATTGTACAAAACTTTTCCATAATACAACTTTGTAGTTCACAATTTTACACAATGTCTATTGTTCTCACTTTCGCATATCCTTATATCCTCTTTGATATATCTTACACCTTTGCCATATATATACTCTTATACATGGCATCACGTTTAATTCGTTTAATGTCGTCATCCACTGAGTTCCTCCTAAGCTCGGGATCAAGCTTTGACAAGGCCACTAAAACTTTAATAATTTAACATAGATTTGGTATGGTTTACTCATTTGAATAGCTTTGTCCTACTAGATAAAGTTTGTATCATACAATCTTTTATTCCACCTTAAGACAATCATATTTATTTCACCCTTGGAGAACTATATTTACTTCATCCTACGACAATCATAAGAAGCAACAACTCCAACAACAATCTACAACAAGTATCCAATTAAATAGGGCCAAATATTTTAGCAAATGAATCATAATACTCTTCCACATACAAGTTCAAATCTCTAAGCAAAATTTGGTTGACAATTGTCAAAACAATGGATAAAATAATGGCTACAAAACAATCGCCTCATAGGGTAGATAATGTCAAATTCCAAGATCCAACATTAGTCAATTCAACTTTTAGTTCATGGGCAGAGGCTATTCTCCCCACATAATGCACCACCATACATAAAACCAGCCATAAACACACCATGCAATCATCATGCCCATCCGCTCCCACATGGCAGGCGGTTCAACACTTGTTTTTTTTTGCAATTTTGGTTGAAAAACACTGTTTTTCAATACTGTAAAAATGCCTACAATGTCCAAGGCGATTCAAACCCGTGACTTCCTTGTTTATTAGCACACGTACCTACCAACCCACCTAACGCCTGCCACATGCAACCATCTGATTTCAATCAGAATATTCAAAAAACAATAACCCTGTTATTTGATTGTTGATGCGTGGGTCCCACCCATGCATGGGCATGCATGTCTTTATGGTGTGTTTTATGAATAGTTTTATGTATGTTGGTGAATTTTATGGGGAGAATAGCCTTCGCCGTACTGACATAGAGGCATCCAAAAGACTTGAGGTGTCAATGCCCATGTTCATACACTCATGGCGAGATTGGTCCCATACAAATGGATATGTCCCATTCATAGACTTTTCGGAGCTCCTTCGTTACCAGTCTATAAAGGCCATTGACTTGAGTCTTTAATGTGTCGCCTTCTTTAAAAAGCTTGATATACAACTTTTGCTTCATGTGTTATATTCATCTTTTTTTAATTATTAAGAGTTGCAAATTGCTAGAAAGTCACTCATCAATGTTCCCCACACACCCACACCAAAATTCCAAGTAGATGTGTGACATAGAATGGGCCTCACTTGACAATATCAATCATACATGCCTCCTAAAGTTCAACTAGTACATCTATTTGAAAAAATGCCAAGAGAAGTCAATCTTAAGGTCTTTATCTTGGACTTTTTGCACGCCACAATTGTTAATAACTCCACTACATTCTTCACAAATTTCCTTCTATAGTGATAGACGGTGTCAATCTAGCTACACTAGCATGTAAGGCATCTCAAGACCTTTGTCTTGAATTTTCAACATACCACAATTATTAATAACTTTGTTGCATTCTCCACAAATTTCCCGTCGAATAGTGACAAATGGTGTCAATCTAACTACACTAGTGTAAGACTCAAAAAAAATATTTCTTTGAGAAAAAAAGGGGCTCCAATTTCCACCATATGGCTAAAAGATATTATGATTTTTTGATTGACTTCTCCAAGAAAAAAGAACAACTTCTTAGTGCTGGTCAAATGAGCGTCAAATTAAAGGTCAGAATTAAAAGTGAACACACTCGCAGACATTACAGCCCACCATCAGCCCTACAAGCTTCTCAGCATAAAAAGATACAAAAAAACAAAGCATTATAAAACACTAGTATTACAGCACTTAGGTTCATAACAGCTTTCCAGCTTCAAGCACAATATTACCTAAAATTGCCATTCAATGACAGATGTTTCTACAAAAAAGGAGTCGGATTATTAAGAAAAGAAAACGCTACAGAAAATGCAGAACCAAAAGTTCAATTTATTTATGGGGAGAGAGAATATAAACAAATAGTATCAGTTGTCAAGGGTAACCAATACTGAAACTAAAGAAAACAATGCCAGTTAAAAGAGAGTTGAACCCTTAAAAACGCCAAAAATAGCATATTGACATAGCAAATCTATTCATACATATACTGAGCAAGCCTTCAAGTACTTTTGATACGGTGTAGTTTGTTGGCCAGATATTCCACTCCACCCTGATCTATGCTTTCATACATTGGTTTTATCAGTAACGAAAGGGATCTTATGCTCTCAGTATGTTCTCTAATCTACAATGGGTGGACATTATTTAATTTCGTGACTGTCTAGTGGTGTGTGAACCTTCCATTAAAATGCCTTTAGGTGAAAGGTAATCACTTTCTTGTTATCTAATGAGTTTTTCCTTCGTTTTTTTTTTCAAAATTTGTCCAATGTCACACCTTATTTAATTTTGTTTATTGGTGTACGAACCTTCCATTAAAATGCCCTTAGGTGGAAGGTAAATCACTTTCTTACTACCCAATGAGTTTATCTTTGGCTTTTTTTTCCTCATTTGTCCAATGCCACACCTTTTATCTGTAAATCAATAGCATACTTAATAGCAGAATTTATGCTTGTGTTGAATGTTTGCCCAAAGAATTGGGGAATCAATAGTGGCATGCCATTGGCATTTGAAGGGACTATTTGAGCTCTAAGCTTATGTGTTTTGTCCTCTGCCTTACTTAATTCTCCTTGTTTTGTGAATATTCATAGCCATTCATAACTCAGTAAATGAGACTGTTGCATTAACACTGGGCAACACACACGAGCTATACCATTAATAAAAGCACCCCTGTCAAGCTATTCCATGGGATTAAAGAAAACAACAATTCCATTAGAGCCATGCAGTCCTCTAAAAGCTAATTCAGTCAAGTCTGTCAGCAATGCTTGTAAACTAACCCATTTTGAGCAGCCCTTTAATCCAGAGACTGCTACTCAGGCTTAAAATAAATCCATAGCCATTTAGTTCAAGTGTTAGTGTTATATATAGTCGAGAGTTTATATATCTAAAGTATGTTTAGAAAAGATTGTGCAGTTTTAACTGAAATTAATGGAATAAAGCTAATCTTTCTTTTTGTACAAAATGTAGGATGTTTCTTTTGGGGCTACATAAGTATGGTAAAGGTGATTGGAAGAGCATTTCAAGAAACTTTGTTGTCTCCAGAACTCCAACCCAAGTAGCTAGCCATGCACAACCCTTTCGCCATAAGAGCCTCAGCCAAGCAACGTTTCATCCTACGCAGAAAATACCGAACTGTTTTGTTGTGTTATCAAATGGAATGGCAAGATGAGGCAAACTTCACTTCCATACCATTAAAATACAAATTAGCAATGAAAATGTGAATGTTTAAATTCAGCCATTTTTGTCTTTCTCGTTCCATATCAAAATAAACAAGGGCCATAAACAATAAGATACACAAGACTCCCGGGGAGAGCAATTATACTTTGAAGACAAGCGCATGAACTTGCAAAATCTCAACTTAAATTAAAACCTCAGACCCTGGATGATCTCATTTGGGAAGCTAGTCCAGCACTTCTCACTATGAAGAAAACTTCTCATATTTTTGAGTCTGCTACAGAATGCAAATACATCAAAATCTGTGCCACCTTCTGCAGTGAAAACCTCATCTGCATGCACATATAAAACCCTTTTTACCAGTCAGATATCAAATAAATAAAACATAGTCCCAGCACCAAAAGCATGAGCTTGTGATCTCCAACAGACTTGTCTACATCTGCAGTGCAGGATTAAGGATTTACTGAAATTCCACTCCATATTTAACACAAGTAATAGAGACCTGCAAGGTTAGTGAAATGGTCTGTTTCTGCTACACAAATTGGAGAACTGGGAAGCACGTACCCAAAAAAAAATATGTATTCAAAATCCAATAGATGGACCAGTGTTCGATCTGTTGCTGCTGGAATTGCCGTCTTTTGTCTTGTTCATAACTCCCCTTCCAAAGTAATTGGCAATGACAGAAAACCCATCATTTGAATTACGAACAAGCTGGAAAAATCGATCATGGTCCTTGGCATTCTGTTCTAAGCTCCTCTTCATTTCAAGCAATGTCTTGTTCTGGGGAGCACAAACAGGGCATTCCTTCTCATTGTCACCAAGACAGCGTTGATGAAATGAATGCATGCACATAAAGTGAACTGCTGGAAGATCAAGAGTAAATGTACATCCAGTACATTTGCTCAACTGGAAAATCCTAGCATTTGTACGGAGTTCCTGTACTTCTTTTCTCATAGCTGCAGTCTCTTCCTGCAGCACAAATGTTTGAATGGCAACCTTATAAGATGAAAGGAATGAATGTATACATTAATATAATCAAGAGGGAAGGGTTTGTAAGGTGCTAGGCACCAAGAAATAGTCAACCCACAGCATTGACAATAGAGTTCTAAAAGCTTGCTAACAAGGAAAGCACTAATGGAATGTAATGTCCCTTTCTGGGCTGAAACTGAAAAGAAAGGGAAATAGCACAAACCCCAATAGATAGTAAACTGAATTTTATGACAGCCACCTGAAAATTATGACAGCAAAGTACAACGGTAGTCTGATTTTTTATAACAGCAACAACAAGAATGAAATAATTCTTCAAAAATACATCATTCACACCATCCAAAACATGTAGGGCACACTTAGAAATATTTTAGAAGCCAATTATTGACCAAGAAATCATGCCTTCAAACCCCAGCTGGAAATTATTTAATTAAATAGAATAACAACAGAGAACATTCTTACAAAAGTGGCTGGAAATGAAGGATTCCAAGCCCAAATAGAGATTCCGGCTGCTAAAAATATGAATGCAATGATGGTTGAGTTGGATGTTGTTGTGCCCTATAAACCCCCTAACTCCTCCACAAGGTGGGTCGCTCCCCTAAGGAGAGGGGCTGAAAATCACTTGTAGAATCAAACCCTGGGTGAAAATCTACAAAATCAGGCTTCTTGAAGCTCTTTGGAAACCCTAGAGATGGAGAATCCTCGATAAATTGAAGAGTTTTTGTTCTTAAATCAAACAAGGAAGGTTTTCGTCCTCCTTGTTGGCCACACCAAAGGATTTTTCACTATTAAGTGGAAGTAGTTGAACAATCAGCCCAAAAACCATGCAAAGTTGTTAATTTTAGACAAGATGAGGATCTGCAAATGAGCCAAGTGACCACTTCTTATACCTTGATGTGGTGCCAAAACCAATTAGAATGCCCCCAAATAGGACCGACCTCATAATGGATCATTTCTTTTCTAATTTTCATTTGTCTTTCTTCTTAACCAATCCGACCTAATTTTACATTAGAAAACTACTAAAGAAGAATGCAATGCTAAAGAAAACAACTGAAAAAACATGACAATTACTCCCTTGCTCATTTACTTCTTGCCCACGGGAAGTGGAATGAATGGCTTCGAAGTCTTCCAAATCAAACCAGCTTGGAAAATAGCGGACATTATCAATCCTCCCTCTCCCAAAATTGCATGCCCACAAGCAACTGCAAGCTCTCATGCCCAGAGTACCATCATGTCAAAGTGAAGAAATATGTTGTAATAATCCAATAATCTAGATCTCGTACACCTATCAAATGAAAGAGCTCTTGTCCAAAACAAGCTTAAATATCTATTGTTCCTCTTTTTAGTGATGTACTTTGGCAGCCCATGAAGTTTAACAACTTCTTTGAAAAAGAAATAAGTTGCTACCTCAACTCTATTGTCTTCACTTTCACCTTCAAAAATAGCAATAGCAACTTTTCTCTTTGCATACTCAATTGTACAAAAAGCCATCCAATCTGTTGTAATCTTAGTCATAAAGCAAAAAATTGAGGAACATAAGCAACATTGACAAGCTAAAACACATTCCAATGTGGCTTCTTCACTTTCATGTTCCAACCTTGTCAACTATGGTGGAAGAGCATCATGCTAAACATACACATGAATGCAACTAAAATAATGTCAGGGTCTCTTCCCAATGACGACAGCAACATCTACTCGTGGCAAGTGATCCCCTGGTTCACATGGATGGACTTCTTCTAACAGTTGGTGGTAGTAACACGTCATCACGCATGCCCCAAACATGCTTTGTTGTAGGTCTTTTGAAATCGCAAACATGTTATCCTTCATTATGTCATCTTCATCTTCAACTGCAACCTCATTTGCTCGAGGGAAAAGCAAACTTAGTTGTTCTTTCTGTTTTATACTTGTACCTGCACATGGAACAAACTCATTAGAGAAAACAAGAGTTTCCCTCATCATTGTTTCTTCCAATGAAACTTATTTAACCTTTGCAACATCCAATGAACAAGGAGTTGGCTTTCTAAATAGAGCATCCCCAACCCCATTATTTTTCCTCGTCACATTCTAGTATATACATACAACTCTACCATTCAATCCCATCTTTATGAAGTTTGTTAAGGTTGTATTGGCATTCAGTTAAACTACCCTTAGAAGTTGTTGGAGATCATACCATATGAGTCGATCTGAAAATGCTTCAACAAAATAAAAAATATTGAAGCCATGGCTGAGCTCCTATCTTGACAATCTTTGGCTGAATTTCAACACCTTCCATTACATGTAGTAGATTCAAAATCTCTTCCAGGGTGCCCAAAGCAAGCTTGAAGCATCACCCTTTCTTACTAAAATTCAAAATTGTAATGGTCAGCAAACATCTTGTGATAGCTACACATACCTTATCAATATCACTACGAGAAGAGCACCTCTTCCATGTGATTGAAATCCACTTAGTGGCTGCTAATAGAATGTGGAACAAGCTAGACATGTTGGTAATAACAGCCACAAGATTCAAGACAGCTCCTATAATGACTTCAAGGGTCATGATTCACATTATCCAAGCTCATCTCAGTCGTGTTAGAAGGATGACTTACACCACAAAACTCCCATTGAATCCATGTCTCATTAGGCATTCTTGCTAAGTGTGTTTTAAAGAACCAATCCCTCATATCATAGACCAAACAATAGCAAGGTACCTTACTTCACCTCAATTCATGAAAACTGAATTATTGCATACCTTGTTTCCACACCAAGTTGTGGGAAATTGTTGTATCTTCATGAAACAAGGAATGGTGAAGTCATTCGGTGTAATCTAAGCCTTCATGAAATCTTCCCTTAGGTTGCAAATAAAATGTTGGCCTTCCTTCCCCAAGTGTGAATTGGTTGGAATAAACTTGACACCACCACTTACCATGCCGTGGAGTACCATTCCTTCTCCAACACAGCCACTTAATGCTTTAACAGTCTTATCAAGTCCCCTTTTTATTATCCATGCCGCTGAATTTATATTTTCAATAGATGAGTTATCCATAACCTTCACATACATCCAAAAGTGGCAATTTTGAAAGTAACTTGAATCCCACAAAACCAAAGCAAGTTGATTAATAAAATCTTGACTATCAAAAAAACATCTAGTTTGCTTACCATCTTTACACCTTAAGCATCCAGCTGGAATTATCTTCTTTAGGCCATTCCCTACGATCTTGTCTTCATGTGTGTTACAAAGCCATCTAGAACTGTTCTATTAACCGAGAACATGGATCCTCCACAATGTGGTTAGAATGCACAACAATCCTTATATGATTGCTTATAAATTTCCTTTCAATCTAAGTGTCTGAGATGGAGAACTCAATAGATGACACTACATGCATTTGCATACACTGGTTGTCCTTAAAAGATCACTCAAGTTGCCCATGATGCACAAACAATACTTGCAGCGAACTAGAAGGACCTACATGCCCTATGTTGCAAGTGGTATCCTTGAACCTATCACCCTTCTTAACATGCTTACCATGACGACAAAGATTTTGTAAGGATATCAAGCCTCTATTAGAACCAATACTTTCATGCTTTGAATTATAATCACAAATATAATCAATATGCTTACCCTTCATCTTCCCATAAATTTTAACGCGTTGCTCGAGATAAAAATATATATTGCAGCAACATAGGAGAAGCAAATGCTCACCATGATGATGGTTCCAATATGGGAACCGAAACGTTGGTGCTAATCTTCTCTACGTAACGTATCCAAAAGTTTCGTTCTTCTTTTAACCTGCGATATGAACTTAAAATCTTTAACATAGGAGAAATCAACAAATCTGAAATATGACCATTACTATCATACCTTAGGTTGCCAACAAGGAGCTCACCTTCCTTTGTTGAATTGGAATTTGTGGAGACACCTCATAAACCTTCTATGCTTATGACTCTGAATATTCTCAGCAAAATACATGTTCTCTCCCCAAAGCTATTCAAAAAATCAGTCAATGGCTCATTCTTTGGGAGTTTGAAGGATAGTACATGTGCCTCTATCTTGAGCTCGTTGCATTCGACTAGTAATGCCCTTTTTGTTTCAATTTCTTCACCTTTCTTGCCAGCCACATGCAATCATTGGAAATCAATAAAACATCATCTATTGTCAAAGAATCTTTTTACCTTCAAGCTGCATATTGGGCTTTTTTTGTTCTTGTTTTATGATTTCTAAATTTTTCCTCTTTGGCTAGAACATCTCTTCCATTTTCCTTTGGCATGGTAGATTCCTCCATGGGTTGTTCTCTCTCCATTTCAATTTGGAAAACCTAATCTCCTCTTCCTGTTCTACAATTGCAATGCTGAAGATCACTCTACTATGGTTCTTGAGCCCTAGGCTCATGCCTCCCTCTACCTTTGTTCACTCCTAAGAATTTTGCAAGTGATATGGCATCACGAATCTCATCCGGAAGATCCCTATACTCCTGATCGCTGGAAGCAATGTCGTTGTCCATAGAATGTCGTGTTTCTACCTTCGCAATAACTTCTTCCCTTCGGAAGAAGATAGGCTAAAAAGGCCTAACAAGTACGATCCATTACGGATCTCGATGGTTGAATATTGTTGTTTTCTCTTGAAGAACTTCTTGGTTGCATATTATGAATCATTTGTGCCATTTTAACAACCAACCTTTCTTGCCCTAGCGCAAACATCTCAAACTTGGTATCACCAAAAAAATGTATCTGTCAGTTTATCTTCTCCTCCTGCGTAAATACCCTCCAAGTTGGGAGGATCTTTGCTCCGCTACCATTGTGATGTCCCATTTTTGAGCATCTAATTGAAAACAAGGGGAAATATCACAAACCCTGATGGATAGTAAACTGAATTTTATTACAGCTAACTGAAAATTATGACAACAAGGTACAACAGTCTGAACTTTTATAATAGCAAGAAAAATATAATCTCTTCAAAAATGCATCATTCACACCATCCAACGCATGTAGGGCAACTTAGAAATATTTTAGAACAATTATTGACCAAGAAATATGCCTTCAAAACACAATTGGAATTTATTTAATTAAATAAAATAACAGCAGTGAACATCGTTACAAAAGTGGTTGGAAATGAAGGATTCCAAGCCCATAAATGAAGTCCAAATATAGGTTCCAGCTGCTACAAATATGAGGAATGCAATGATGGTTGAGTTGGATGTCGCCTTGCCCTAGAAAAGCCCTAACTCCTCCACAAGGTGGGTCGCTCCCCTAGAAGAGGGACTGAAAATCACTGTAGAATCAAACCCTAACTGAAAAGATGCAAAATCAATCTTCTTGAAGCTCTTTGGAAACCCCAGGATGGAGAATCCTCAATGAATTGAAGAGTTTTCGTTATTCAATCAAACAAGGAAGGTTTTCGTCCTCCTTGTTGCCCACACTGAAGGATATTCACCCTTAAGTGGAAGTAGTTGAGCATTAGCCCAAAAACCATGCAAATTTATTTTTTAGACAAGATCATGATCACAAATGAGCCAAGCGACCCCATTTATATCTTGTTGTGGCGCCAAAACCAATTAGAAAGCTTCCAAATAGGACCAACCTCATAATGTATACTTTTCTTTTATTTGTCCTTTGGCTTTTCACCTTCTTAACCCAACCAGCCTGACTTTATGTAGAAAACTATTAAATAAGAATACAATGCTCACAAAAATAACTAAAAAACATGACAACTACTTCTCTTATTCATTTCCTTCTTGCCCACAGGAAGTGGAATGGGCTCAAAGTTTTCAAATCAAACTAGCTTGGAAAAGGGGACATTACATGGAAGTCCAACATTTTAACAAGAACAACCAGATATAACTCACCTTGGGACTTGCCACTATATCCATGTTAATTCCTTATGCAAATTGCAAGCTTACTTTTTCCCTTTTCATGTGGATGTTCATATTAAAGGTACCAAGTCAAAACTTGGTTGTCAAATATGCTCTCTGAATTGGAAAGGATTAAAGGCAAACAATTCAAGATATTCATCATCGCTGCCATGTAAAGAGTTCTGTTTTAGGCTTTAACACATCACTCACATTCATCAGCTAATAACTATAAAATCTCAAGAATACTACACTAGGAAGCTCTCATTACTTACACATTATGTGTTGGGTATGGAATAACCCAAGTCAATAATAATTGTGAGTCAAGGTAGGCTTCTAAAGCATTACACGCACCAAAAGCTTTGTCAATTGGGAGAGGGGCTAGGGTTGAATATCCCAAAGTGGTGGATTTTCTGAAAAACGTCATTCCTTCCAAATACTAACAAATGCTTAGAGGTGTTTGTGTGCTTTGTGAGTCCCCTTGCCTTTTGATTATTTCATCAACACACATGAATTAGGTCATAAAGAAATGACTATCATGGAAAATAGTCATCAGGTTGATGACTTGTGTAGTAAAAATACTCCGAAAGCTCTATTAAACTCACATTGAACTTTAAAAGGCACAGATAGTTAGAAGTCAGGGACCTTTACATTTTTCTTTTCTTCTTTTTGTAATTTAATTAACAGTAACTAGAAACCTGATATTAATAAGCAAGAAAAATCAGGCAGTTTGTAAAGTTTACCTGATACTTGTCAATAGATTTCCGATCTTCTTCAACAAGTTTGGACTCTTGCTCTAGCTTTCGTGCAACGTAATCCTTAACAACTGAAAGTGTGAGACACGGATTTTTTGCAAGAATCTGTAAAACAATAATAGGGGGCAAGAGATCATCCCTTTCAATATACACCAGCACTTCTTTAACTTCTTTGGAACAATCTTCTCCAAGCTCCCCAAAGTACTTGAGCACATCTTCCCACAGAGATGGATCTCCCCCCCTGCTTGAATCACCCAGCCTTTTACAACAAGCAATCAGACCTTCATGGTCTGAATCTTGCATATAACAAGATATAACCTCTTTATAAAGTTTCATTTTTTCATAGAGAAATAGCCGACCTTGCTTGAATTGATACATTTCACAAAGCACGACTGCAAGATCTACATCATAACAAGGATGGTCCTCATGAGACGGCCACGCACTCTTAAGCAAGGCTAATCCTTTGTTCAGCCTTTCCGTGCGCTCATCTGTTCCCATATGTACCTGTCCATTTTCAATTATTCTTTTTCCTTTATTCCCAATATTTGACAGTGAGGAAACATTTTTGTTTGGGCCTCTTCCAGAAGTGTCCACACCCTGGACATTAGATTTGGATAATGATGAGGTACAAAGATCATCAGACAAGTATAGCTCCAAAAGTGTGTTATGAATTTCAACATGAGCAGGTGAATCCTTAACCTTACTGATGTATCTTTCTAGGAAATTCATGAGATATAAAGGATGGTCAATAAAAACATTTACAAAATCCATTGGTGAAGGCAACTTGCCAGGAAAAAGGTTAACAGAAGTGCTGTCAGTAGCCAAATCATCATCACCAGAGCAAAGTTTCATAAGAATAGCAATGGTCTCATCTGATTTATGCTCAACAAGAATCTTTCCATATTCCTTCACAGTAACTGCAGCTTGTATTGATTCGAGGCTAG
Source organism: Taxus chinensis (assembly GCA_019776745.2). Lineage (NCBI taxonomy): Eukaryota > Viridiplantae > Streptophyta > Pinopsida > Cupressales > Taxaceae > Taxus > Taxus chinensis. Next base: position 162,836,508 of record CM034155.1, on the reverse strand, counting down.
AGATGTACTCCAGAGCCTCATCATAACTGCCAAGATCCTCTAGTAGTATCTTTAAATACCACTCATGCTTCCCAGCTTTTTTTGCAACATACATTGCATGTTCATGATAACCTGCTGCTCGACAAACTTTTACAGCTGTTTCAACATCAAACCGGTGCTCACCTTCACCTTTAATGAACTCGTCCAACTTTGCTACATCCTTAAGTTTTGTATAACAGTTCAAAAGAAGAGTTGTATGGTCCTTGGAGGCCAAACCCTTCTCATGTAGTTTTTTCCAAGTAGCTAGTAAGATTATAAATGCGTTGGGCATCAAGAAACTTTTGAATGACATAAGAAGGTTCTAGCTGGCCAATTGTACGAATATACTGTGACATGGCTTCATCATAGTCTTGCTTTCCATACAAGTGGTCACCATATTTGCGCAACACTTCAGCTGTGGCTGCTGCATCTGCTTGCTGACTTTGAACAAGATTTATTGCAATGGTATATAAATTCTTTTTATAAAGCATATCCAGTTTACCTTCCATGTCCTTTTCTCCTATGCAAAAGACTTTATGATCACTCGTTAGAAGTACAATGTTGCCCCACTCACAAAGCATGTGGGAAACCACTCCAACTGATAAACTATAGGCAATCAAACGGTTTTTCAAGTCATAAATGGTGAAAATGTTGCGATCTGTTCTCTGGTCTGCAATGACAGACAACAAGTATCCTCGAAACCATCCAAGGAACCTCTTTTCTCCCTCAAAGGCCCAGCAAGGGCCTCTGCCATCTACTTCATAAAAATATATAGCCTCAGTCCGCCCAATAACCAGTTCCTGACCAGAAAACAGAAAAATGTATCCTGTTCAAGTACCTTTTTTAATCAACAAAAAAGCTTACAAATGTATAATTGCTTTATCTGCAATGTGAAGAGAAAATTGATTACAAGAAAGCATAAATTTCTGAAACTTCATTGAATACCTGGTTTTCGCTCATCGTCACACAATTAACTTCACACCCAATCTGATCCAAAACATGCATCCTGGGAGGCTGGTTGTGCATGTCAAAAAGGTTCACTGACGATGTCGTCACAACAAAAAGCTGAAGAGCTGAGCCATCAGCTCAAAATCCTAATCCTGTCACAGGAGATGCATCAACCTGAAGCTTTGTGCGCACAATGCGTTCCCGAGCAACATCACCTCTTATACAATAGATATGACCTGTTTCTAGACCTATAGAAATCGTTAATATTGGAGGCGCTTCTTCGAAAACTAGAAATGATGTAATCTGCAAAAGATTGGAAGGTAACATGTTAAGACTCAAACCATGCCAGAGCAGTTACAAACAGTAGATAAGATTCCCTTGGATTATCGATTTTTGTTTCCAATTTTAGGTGGGATACGCTGGCTTGTTATAGCAAAAAACATCCCATTGATGCTTGAATAAACAAAAAAGTAATATAACAGAAAACTAACTTCGGAATAATATAAAACCTTAAAATAAAATGTAAAATATACCTTTGCTTCAGGAAATTGGTTGGTGAAAATTCGAAGTATTTGTATGCAAGTGGGGCCTGTGGTACTTGACCCCTCTGGCTCCATCTTATCCAGATCAAAAACCTTAAGAGACATTGCAGACAATTGAGGGGATGTTGCTTCATCTTCTCCTACAGTTACCAACATATTCCGTTGCTGCATGGTTCAACAAGACATGCACAACACTATCTCAATGATTGGCTCCATTAAACACTTTTGAAGCTTATGGCAATGCCATGATACAAAAAGGAATCGTAAATTAAGAGACTCATTGCATTCCAAACAAAAAATTGCACATTGCATATGAAGATGATTTAAAACAGATGCTGTTAAATTCAAAAATAAACATATTCACAGAGACCAGCATAAGTTCAAGAGTTGAATAAATCAAAAATTAAAGCCACCACTACAGCGATTTTAAGGTATGCTTAACTAGGAATATCTGATAAGTCGTATATAAAGTCACTTGACATCCCTATAAATAAAGCTCATACATTCACAAAATATAAAAATTTAAACACGTTCTAACACCTTCAAAAATCTAGTACTTGTAAAAACAGAATCTTTGCTTAAGAAAACTCAGATTTTGACATTGTTTGTGAATAGAAGAAACAAATAAAACCCCACAGAGAGCAAGTTTATAAATTCTTATAAATTTCCAAAAATTCCCAAAAAGTAGAATGAAAAGAATTTTTGGATGGACAGAGGACTAGATATATACAGTGAAGGTATTAAGGGTAAAATTTGTTGGAAAACTCAAGCAGTAATTCATCGATCAAACCTCCAAATGTTAGAATTGAATAACAATCAGAACAAGCGCCTCTGCTCGGCGGTAGCATTTCCCAAATTAAGGGAGCAAATATTAAAGACGCTGCAATCCAAGCAAACAATTCTAAATTGAATGCAAATCCTTCAAATACTACTTGATAAACTAAACGCAAATTATACTTTTCTCAATAAAATCTACAAGCCCTAAGAGTTTGAAAAAGAAACTAAACCAAAGCAAAACCTAACCATTCTTAAAATCGGCAAACACAAAATATGATAAAATCCACCTCAAAACTAAACACGTTCATAGAAAACAAGAAATTGCACAGCACCTTCAGCTGCTGAATAAAACGAACACTAGTACTGTGAGCCTGAAAGTTGAAATTGAGCTTTAAACCCCGATCAAGCACGTGTACCATTCCATCGCCCGATCCAGCAACCATGCGGCCGCGGCCACTCGAACAGCACTCCACATTTTCCTTCAATTCCTCTGCAACATAAGATCCCGTAGGTTTCTCTTCAAAATATTGAAATTTTCTCCACTGATACATTTTTTTCTGAATCGTTCCAGGCCGCCTTCTGTAATCACAATTCTTACAGAGATACTATTCTTTCAAGAAAAAACCCAACTTTTAAACGCAGACGCATTTTTTCTCCCCCAAACCCTAGGAAGTCTACTGTGGACAGAATTTCTGAAGAAAGCTCAATGTGAGCCCTTTTTGGAGACGAATGCGAATTTATGTAAGATTTTGACTCGTTAGGCAAAAACCTTTCTAGATTAAACCCTTTGATTACTTACAGTGATCGATCTAAAGCCGATTTGTTAAGCTGAATGGGTTTTTTCACTTTCTTCTGTGAAAGCGTTGCCTCTGTACAGGTGTCTGTTATTTTTTTTGGGCAAAGAATCAATTTTTTCTAAACTGTCATGTTATATACGTAATTATGATTGATAGATAGACTATTATTTTAAATATTTCAAGAGATATTAACCATGAGATAGTAGTATAAATATATCAAAAAAAATAAAAATTAAATAAATAAATATAATGTGTATACTATATTAAATGTATCTATATGAAATAGATCAATAGATATTAATTTCAAGAATTTTAGTTTAGATTTTTCACATATTATTTCAGTGGGTAATTTAATTAAATTCTCTATCAATTTCTCATTGATTTGTGACAAATGGAACCATTTAACTATGTGGTTGTGTCGGTCTCAAAAAAAAATTATTCAAGGAAAAAGGGTCCAAACATTATTACACGACCAATATATTACTATATTTTAATTGACTTCTTCAAGAAAAAAGAAAAAAACCTATTTAAGTGACACTCCAATGGAAATCAAATTTATGGATGAACGGTCACATAACGGTCAAATGAAAGTCAGAGTTAATGTTTAAAATAAAAGTGAATAACTCACTCCACTGTAGCCCTAGTTACCATTGTAGGAATGTCTCTCGACATAATAAATAAATATTTTAATAAATTCTAAGGCGTTCCCCCTATGGGAAAGGCCCTTCCGGAACGTTTCTGCAACGATGTTAAATTTGACGGCCTCCCGGACGTTTTTCCAAGGTGATTAATTTTGACTGGAGGAATGACATTTATGACGGCCTAGTTCATGTTCTTGCTTTTCCCATCTATTTTCAGCAGTTTTACTTTAAAACATTACTTTAAACCTCCACTTATCTTTCGGTCATCGGTTTTGATTTTTTCTCGAAGATTTATGTGATCTATGGTATTGGATCTGGTAATTTTTTTGCAGTGCTCTCTTATTTTCTTTGAATGGTAATGTTTTTTCTAATGAATGTCTAAGAGGTTCTGTTACATTTGTTACCCATTCCTTGGCTTCGTGACCGTTGTTTGTTAGGGTTAGTTCAATGTTTTTTCCTACGAATTGAATGTGGGTGTGGATTGTGGTTCTGTTAAGGAAGTTAGTTCTTCTATTGGAGAGATCGAGGCCCTGGCCTACCCTTGCTACAAATACAACATTGTAGTTTATGCCATGTGGATTATTTAGTTTTCCCACCTAATTTGCTACAGACTACTAACCTCCATTTAGAGTAGTGGCACCTTCCAGTACTTTCACATTGTACCACTTTCAGTCTTTTCCAGAACATTTCCTATTAGAAGATCCAAAGCTAGGTAGGTCGACTCTTGACCATATTTTAATACCAACTGTTTTATCAATATGTGTTAACAGAAGAACCTTTTCATAATTTGTCACTTTCTTTTGATATGGCCTCAAAATTTATTTACTTATCTTTGTTCCCTCGAATTTATGTCCTTGAGGACTAGAATTTCTTTCAATGTTGTGAGGGTGTTAAACTGATGTCTCAGTGTGATTGAATATCTTTTTCTCTTGTTTGCAGAGGGTATTAAAGCATTCTGTAGTCCTTTTCTCCATTGGCACTTTTTTTGTATTTTGAATGAGGCTCTGTCTCGAATCCTCACCCTCGTCTACTCAAAACCCTCAAGTATTTGAATTTCTAAGCAATTAATGACATCCGACTACCCTAGTGATATTAGTGAGAGAAATTGGTCTCGAAATTTGCAGGTTTCTAAATTCCTAGCTAGCAGTTTAGTCTCACCTACAACTTGTTTGAACTTTCTTACCCTCGGCCATTTCCATTATCCTGGATGCAATCTGAGATCATCCTGTGAGGTTTCTTTACACATTGATTTGAACGGACAATATCTTTCCACCCTCATATTTATCAATTATTTTGCAATAACAAGTGTTAATTCTCAACAATCCTCAATAATTATTGTGTTTAGCACCCCTGAAACCTCTAGAAAGCATCATCATTACTTGCCCAATCGCTTAGTGCACACCTTTTTTTGTGTGTGATAAATAAGAACAGATGATCATCCTTATTCCTGTTTGCAATACAATGTTCAATGTGTTTCCCCTGTTATGATGATGATGTGGAGATTTTTACCATTAAAAATATTACAGGGGAAGTGTTTTGGATCAGGAAATTATGACTTGATGGTTGATGTGAACTAATTGATGGGTCCCTGTGTTCAATGAGGAAATGTTATGGAAAAGCCATGAGAGTGGTAAATGTGGAAGTAAGGAAGGTCTCTAAAGAAACCCCAAAGGCTTTGAACAAATTGATCAATGGACCATCAGATAAGAAATGAGCAAGGGTTTCTTCTTTGCATACATTAATTCTAAGTAAACAAGCAAACTAAATGGCAAATGAAACTAACCTCTAATTCTTTGTGGGGGCAAAGCTTGAAATAATGAACCTTAAAGGATCTATTTGTGCAAATCAGTTATGTGCTGTTAAGAGAAATGTTTAGGATCTGCACCATATGAAATTGGCTTCATAGGCCAGAATGGTTGCACACCCACACTTTTACTCCAAACTCAGTGTGATAAAATTCAAAAATCAAAGACAAAGTGTAGCTCAATGAGAAGCAAATGGTGAATATGAATCTCTAAAGCCTAAAGAGTGAATAATGACTATAGTTTATGCTAGGAAGAAGAGATAATTTTTAGAAATGAGTGAAAGTGGTAAATCTAGACCTATTGGATAGCTTTCCACTTCTGGGAAAGTGTGATATTAGGGGGCAGTGTGTAGACAAATACAAAATTCCAAAAAGCAAGGGGCATCAGGTGTTAGGGGGAATTTTGCGTAGTTTATCGTCGGTACGAGGGTAAGCACAAGTGTGCGATCAATGTTTTGCGTGCCAAGGCAGGCACATAGGCATCACACTGAGCGCGTTTAGGCAAGTAGTTGATGGCCTCCCAAAATTTTTTCCATAGGTGAATGGTAATTTTGACTGGCGGAATGACAATTGCATGATGGCCTTGAGAGTTCAGCGTTCCGTCACTTTTCCCATCTATTTTAAGGAGTTTTTCTTTAAAAAATTACTTTAAACCTCCACTAGATCTTTTGGTCATCGGTATGTATTTTTTCTCAAAGGCCAATTATGCGATCTATGGTATTGGAAGTCTAGTCAATTTTTTCAAAATTTGCAGTGCTCTCATATTTTCCAATTTGAATGGTAATGTTTTTTAGTAATGAATGTCCGAGCGGTATCCGTTACTATTTAGTTACCCATTCCTCGGCTTATCAACCGCTGTCTATTAGGGTTAGTTCAATGTTTTTTCCTGTGAATTGAATGTTGGGTGATTCAACTTGTGGTTCTATTGAGGAATTCAATTCTTCATATTGGAGAGATCGAGGCCCTGGTCTACCCTTGCACAAATAGGGATTGCATAGTTCTATGCCATGTGGATTATTTAGTTTTCTGCACCTAATTTGCTATCAGACTTACTAAGCCTCCGTTTAGAGTAGTGGCACCTTCTCAGTACTTCCACATTTACCACTTTCATCTTTTCCAGAACATTTCCTCTTATGAAATTAGACATGCTATGTATATCTACTAAAAGGTCGACCACATTTTAATACCAACTGTTTTATCAATATGTCTGTTAACAAGAACCTTGTCATAATTTGTCACTTACTTTCTTTTGATATGGCCTCAAAATTTATTTACTTATCTTTGTTCCATCGAATTTTATGTCCTCGAGGACTAGAATTTCTTTCAATGTTTGAGGGTTTAAAGATTCTCAAGTGATTGATATCTTTGTTTTGTTTGCAGAGGGTATTACAAGTGCATTAGCATGAGAGATTGTCCTGATAGGAAGCATGTTGAGTGCTCTCTAGAAGATCCTTATATGATAATTGTGACATATGAAGGAGAACATAATCATTCACGATTTCTTTTAGGAATTTCAAATCGGGTCGTTCATCCGTAGCTTTTTGTGGAGTACCATGCAATCTTGTTTTCACAGGTTACCTATCCAAGGAATGGTCTAAAGGTAAATCTGTAAGGAAAACAACTTATAACAAATACAGGTGAATGAGTTTTAACAACTCACGTAGGTTAGATTTTTGTTATAGCTACCTCCTAAATCATAGGAGAGCTATATTCCTATTTATATGGGTTCTTGTAATATGATGGATATGCTGAATAGAATATCTTTCTGTGTTGATTTAATTAAATCTGGTGCTGGGCTTTCATTTGGTATCAGAGCGACTATGAGATCCTGAGCATTATGTGAGCAGATCCATTGTGATTCATGGTTGCCCATACATGGTTTCATTTTTTAAATAAGGTTTTTTGTTTTTAGAATCAATTATTTTATTGGCTGACTTCTTCCTATACACACAACTTTGGTGCGGGTCTCCCACATTACTGGACATGGTGACTGGCGTCTTGGATAGAGCCTGAGAACTCGGATTCTCTACAAAGAGTATTGTCTGTGCATCTTGCAACATTCATGTCATAAACTACGAGCTTTCCAATAGTCATGAGAGTCAATAAAGATAATGCGACTATGATTGGTTCATCTACATCCTGTTGAATAAGTTTTTGAATCCATGTTTTCCATAATTTTGGTGGCATGGTAGTATTAGATCAATTGATTTGTGAACTCATGAGGATCTATCATTTCTTGGTGGTGCATTATTAGGATTGTCAGATCACAGTTTACTCAACATGTAAATCTATATAACTTCGTTCATATTCTCTGACAAAGATCTGGAAAATCAGTCAATTCTCCTGTGCAATCTAGGAACTGGCGCCAATTTGAAGCACAATGTGTTTCAATTTCTTGGGCACGAATACTTTATGTGCAGTCTGATAAATGTGTTCATGTGCATTTTCTTATGCATACTTACTATCAAGATCATCCTATAGTCAGTTTGCTACGTTTTATTTTCTGCATTTAATCTTGACAGACTGCATTATATTACGGCATATGGTTATAGGCATTGGATCGTTCTCTTGATCGCACTAGAAGATAAATACAGGTGTCATCCTTTGTCATCAAAGAAGTCTCCAAAAACCAACTCAAAACAACTAAGCCCGTCCACCATTTCAGATCAGCGTGACCATAGTTTACAATATGTCAATATATGCACCATCGGTCTGGGGTTCACTATTTATATTGTGAATCAGTCCACGTATGCCACATAACTGAAGATTTAAGCAGAAAACCGACGGCTTTCTCATAATTGGTGGTGATATCATTCTAGCTCAACAATTTTGTGGGTTCATAGAAAACAAAAGTGTCCACAACAGTCTCTCCAGCTGGAAGCAAGTCCTGCATGCCATTTTTTTGGTATTTATTCCTTTTTCTTTGGTCAAAGATTATTCTACCCTCACCCACGTTATTGCGTCCAATATACCAGCTGGCAGTGTGCATGTAGAATTCAAGCATATGGATATATGGAAAGTTTCAAATAGAAAGCACGTGGATAAGCTCTCAAACAATGGGTTCCACGTGGAAGTGAAGGGTATGTGAATGGAGGACAGCAAAGTAATAGCTCTTATATATGCAAGGTTGTTAAAATATTCTCTCTCCATTATTAATTTTGATTGTATTATTTTGAGTGGTCACTAGTTTCATTAGCTTTGCAAGTCATATTAATTTATGTCTATTGTCCTCCTAAATAGAGTCTAGGTTTTCGAAGTGTGATTGTCATTAAATGTTATTTTAGACTTTATTCTTTTGTTGATAAAGTATAATGTATTAAGGTCATTAGTATTGTCAATCAAGAGTTTGTTATAGTAGTATAATTATCATTGTATTAAGTCTGAAAAATAATTAAAAATAAATAAAAAAAATTACCCGCATTTCAATTTTGGACGCATTTTCGCTTGTACGCTGTTGGTCGTCAAATAGGACTTCACGAAGAGCAACAGTCAGGGGACAAGAAGTCCCTCCTCTTTAATGGGAGAGATTCCCTTATTCAGAAACGAACCTATTTACACATATACAAAACATGATTTTCTGGTGGAACTTGGATATTCACGAAAGTGTTTTCTATAAGGATCATCAATTACAAAAGGACTGAGGAATGAGAATACGAGAATGAGCAGAAAGGCAACACTCAGAATTATAGATGATAGAGTAATTCTTTATGTATGCGAAGGTACAGTGAATTGAAACAAGATCATTTGTATCATACTAATAAGATGAAATTTGAAAGACACAAAGTTCTATAAATAACATCTGCAAGAATACAAAGCTTCTTATCATAACACAGACAAATGATCTTAACAAGATTAAATGAAAAGCTTAGGGATAAAAGAGATCAGATAGACGAAGAATGAAAAGCCCTTCTGTATTGATTTCTTTATGATTTATTTACACTTTCAGAAAATAAGCCAAGTTCTTCCTCCTTCAAAATGGCAAGGAGAGGCCATTATATAGTTTACAATTTAGTTACTCTCAGTAACTACTTCTTTTAACTAAATATTAGTTAAGGATTGCCAATCGCAATACCTCAACTTATTACAATAAATCCGAGAGAAAGAATCAGAAGAGAAGAGAAGAATAAGGAGAAGAAGACAGGTGGTTATGACTGGGAGGGACCCACTGACTTTAAAATCCGCTACCTGAATCTCTTCAATGCCTCGGCTATGTCTCTGCCACGTGGGATTGACGTGTTGGCTATAGACTGGGAGGGGTTTGCATAGGTGTGTTTGATCTTGGAGTCGATGCTTCCCTCCTTGGTGTTTTTAAGCAAGATTTCGCCACCCGCGCCTTGTAGTTGTCACTATCTTGATTGAACAGGGCATGTGCTTGATTCTAAGAGACAACTATGTCGTTATCCATTTCTGGAATCCTCAGTGCAGTGCCAATGGCGGCAGCGCCAAGTTTGGCGATGAGCTCCCCATGTATGTTGGTCAATTCGCTCGAATCAGGGTTGAAATGAGCTCCGCATGAAAGCACTGTATCTGCACATTGCACAGAGATTGGGAAACCACCAGCGAAAGCCAAACCGCTGTCATGAATCATCTGTGCCATTGGTGTAGGGTTCACGTCTGTCATCCTCGACCAAAAATCGCTAAAGTCAAGATGGCGAACTTCACTGTCCCCGATATCGGGAACGACAGACTCTAGTGGTGAGATTTGTTCTTGCCCCTGAAATTTAATCTTCATGTTGGTAGTAATCCAGAGAGAAGAGCTGCAAGCTATACTTGGGATGAAACGCAGAGGGAATGGATACGCGCATAGGAATTTAGATTGCAAAGGTTCGAGCAAAAGATAGCAGGAAAGCAGTGTGCAAAACGCATAAGGGGTTCGCTCGTTATATAGCCGTTTAGGAGAGAGAAAGGCCATGAATGTGCATTTAATACATACCCACCAATTTAAATAAGCCAGATATTCAGGTAGAGCAGCAAAAACTAGCACGAATGGCACTTGGTTCATTAGGGACATGTGAGACGCGAATGCACGAAACACGCGGCTCGGCCGATTCGGGTGAAGTGGGGGAAAAGACGCACAAATGCACTTTTGGGATCACGTGGGACATGAGGGACGCGAAAGCGCGAAGTACGTGATTTGGCTAGATTCAGGTGAAAATGGTTACAACTGGGTCCGGAAAAATTTGGGACATTTGGGACGAAAAAGCGCGAAGTACGCGGTTTGGGCGAATCAGGCCGAAAATGGGAACAGACTTGCACAATTTGCTCTTGGGACATTTGGGACATGAAAGTGCATGAAGTACGTAGTTCGTGTGTGTTTCGGACTGAAAATGGAACAACTTGCCCGATCGAACTTTGGGACATTTGGGATGAAAAGTTCCGACGGGCCCGAAAATAGAACAACTTCGGGGAAATTGGCCGATTGGGGAACAAAACGCACTTTTGAACTTGGGACAGTTGGGACAAAAATGTTCGACAGGCCCAAAAAACACACAAAATGACCCAAAAATGTAGACTTTCTCAATTTCTTTGACTTTTAACAATTATCAGCACAACAGAAAAGACACTTAAACTCAAAATTTTAAATTTTCACCTTCTTAAGAGCAGGGGAATTTTGAGTGGACAACATACGCGACGTCCAAATTATTGAAGGTATTTTGAGCTTCGTGATCACATCCAGCTGAACTAGCAACATGAAACCGGAGGCAGGAGGCATCAGAGGTTGGAGGTCATTCAGCGACCTCTCGTCAGTTGCCAATGATAGGGCCGCATATCAGCTTTGGTGACACGTGTGTGTGCAGTTTGATTTTAGTGCTTCAAGTGTGGTGTGCCTCGGGTTGCAATGATCTTGTTTTCAATAAGTGGAAATTTCACATTGAGGGAGGGAACATCATTCCAATGTTCCATTTCTAGTATGTCATTGTTTTCTATGTATGTATGAGCAACAGATTTCAGTAGAATTTCCTATGTTATTCCCTGCAGTGAGATGTGATGAGGGTTGAGAATAGTACTTGGCATATCATGATGTGGTTGTAGGTAAACCACTTGAAAACCTTCATTTGTGATTTGTGGTAAACCAATAGCAAAACCACCATTCTTGGTTGTTGGTAATCCATTTGCAAAACCATCACTTTGTGGTTTGTGGTCCCAATGGCAAAGAGGTGCATTCTTGATGCTTTGGTAAACCATAGCTTGCAATACCATCCCTGATGGCTTGACATCAGCTCACTTTGACATGATTCACCGGAGATCATAAGCAATGGATTAAAGTACAAAGGCATGCTTCTTATCCATGTCTCGCACTGAGGGGGGGAATGTTAGGAAATCATTCTCACTTAGTGATCCATTGATGACATCCTAATTACGATAGTAATTATTATCATGTCCATATGGGGCTTTGTAAATCTTTTAATATTATTGTTCCATGTACCTTGTAATGTAAAACAACTTATAACAAATACACCTGTTATGATGCTTTAGGATCAACTTATGGAGGTTTAGATTTTCTTGTTATGAGCTACCTCCTAAATCATAGGAGAGCTATATGACTATGTGATGATGGAAAAAAGTAATGAAATGATGTGAAAACCTGAATAGAACTATAACTTTCTGACATAGAAAATTGAAACTTTATAATTTTGTGCAAGTGGGATTTCAGGAGATTCATTATTTCGTAAGAACTTATTTGAAGGAGCTTGTAATAAAAAAATTGTTTTCCAAATGGTCCTAACACACTAATATTACTTTTGGAGGTATCTTTTTCTAGCTTTTGTACTGGGAAGTTTCTATTTTTAGAAAGTTACTTTTTTGGATTTGTAAATATTATTCAAGGGATAGTTGATTTGTATTCATACCCTGTTTGCAGCTGATCAGCTAACATTATTTCTGGATGTGACAGGGTCATGTTGATCGAGAGCTTGTTGATTATTAACGAACCCACTGCCGCAACGATATTTTATGGATCCATTTGAGTGTAGAAGTTTAAGGACTTTCTGATTTTTGATATGATTTGAGGCACCTTTGACGTTTCAGTTGTATATTGTAATGAAACCACCTTCACTGGAGGTCGAAAGCAATCTGCTCTAGGGGACACCCATTTGGGAGGCGAAGATTTTCATGTGTGTAAATAGTAAGGAGTTGTCAGCTAGAAATATTCTCCTGGAAATAAAAAAATGAAGATATTTGGAAGGTAGGGTTTCATAAATTGTTGCCCAAATCTAATGAATTGATTAATAAACCTACATCATTCCAGGTATGTAGCTACTAAATCTATTAACAAAGGTTCTAATTGGAGTAGAAGCATTATGTGATAAATCTTGGTGCAATTGAATTTCTATGTTGAGAGATATGAAGAAATATCAGTTTTTAACGTCATGGGCAGTTAAAGGAAGATGCATGGGAATCATGTTTGAGTTTATTATTTTTTTTTCTAAAGGGGTCTAAGAACAACGGGGAAAATCCAATTGGTTTTTTGTTTGAAGACTGGACCATATGCATACAGAAAACCTTGTTTTTTGCTTAACGGCATGGGGAGAAATGGCACTCATTACTTTCTTTCTGTAGGCATGCTAACCTGTTAGGAAATACTTGTTTAGTGCTCCATTATTATTTATGATGTGTTTATTATATATACATATTGGTGAATATAATAATGTGTGATGTAAATGTTAATGTGAGTTGTTTGATAAACAACTCATATAGTTATATTGAATGTGATTTGAGTTGTTAAACCAAATACACGTATATAGGTGTTGAGAGAGAGATTTGTGGGAGTGTTGTTAGAACAACCTCCTAGAAAATAGGATAATGCATACTCCTATATATATTTGTAATATCCGGATGTTTTTTATGAATAGTGAAGAATAGAGCATTATTGAAGAATATTCATTTGTGTAACATCTGTTTCAGAACTTTCATTTGGTATCAGGAGCCAGCTAAATCCTGTGTAGATGCAAGGGTATTATGGAGAATTAAAAGTGAAAATGGGGCAGCCGTATCACTCTATGTTGTCCCTTATCACGTTTTTCTGTAGAATCTTCCACGTCTTCCTTCTATGAGAAGCAGATTTTCAAGCCTAAAATTGGTCATAAGTTAAGCTAGCTTTGTTTCAAAGCAATAGGTCCTATTGTGAGAAATAGGTTTACCTACTAATATATTGAATCATTTAAATGCATCTCACTGGCTCAATGCGGTTGTGTCGATGTACTAAAGAGATTACAGATTTGTATGATCAGTTTTGTGTTTGTAATTGAACCATTTACCATTTTCTGAGGGCCCTCCATTTTTGCATTATCTGTAGGGATCTGTTAATAATATTCTTGCATTCACCTCTGGCCCTATGTGATCATGTTGACTCTAAATTGAGAATTAAAAAATCACAAAAATGCAATTATATTTTATTTGGAATCAGTTCGGAGTGTTTATTCTATGCCAGATCCTTAATCATCATTGCACGTAAGCATGGATTTTCATATCATAATTGTGCCTTTCTACTAGTTGGAGACACTTTATTGCTACTTTCTGGGTGTTCCATTATTCACAGTGGTGTGCACATCCATCTTTAGAAGGTTCGTAGATCTGTTTAGGACAAACACAACTGATACTCTATATGGTTGTACTGACATTCTGGCGCATCGACTCTCTGATGAACTACTGTGATCTATGCAACATTGCGGCTTGATCAATTTTAGAGTGCAGATCATTTCTCTAGTTTTTGGTACGTATTGCTGGTCATTTAATGCAAATAAATCTTTGCATGAATCCATACATTGGAATGAGTGGATCAGAAAATTATTGCAAACAAATCTGCCTAAGGATGTGTCACTATAAATAAGGGAAGCATTATTTTGGTCGAAGTTAGATGCTGCATTACAAATGCACACGTTGTAATTCAAACGGGTTCGGCTATGAATCGATTATAAGCAACGATTTAAAGTATAGTATTGTTCCAAAGGTATGATATTCAGACGTGTTTGCAAGCAAATCTTGTATATGCATTGTGAGTCCTTTATGGCTTCACCACCGTGTGCACAAAATTCTAGCCATATCTGCGAGTGGAATTTTTTCAATAAGCATGTGTACAAGTCGAGTCTTCTCAATATGTGAGCCATATGTTCTTATTGGGCGTTGGGATCCTAGATACAAATCTTAGTTAATCTGTTTATGTTATTTTTTAATGTCGTTAGAAGTGGCGATTCAAAAAGTGAATTGAATGAAGATTGGCGTTGCAACGATCCATGTATTCATGATCGATCCCAATAATGGTTTGGATACATTGGTTCTGCTTTAGTTTTCAAAATTAAGTTGTCTTTGGTTCATTAATATTAGTTGAAGTCCTTTCATGTCTATAAAGTAACTCAGTTTTTAATTTTTAAATTTTTAGTCAGTTTCATATTGTGTCTGGGTGCATTTTGTGATCCGAAATCTCAACAATTAGTATTAGTAAAAGTGTCGTTATGTAAACAGATGTATCATTCATAAAGGTGATTCAATTACCAGGATTGTTTCATCTTCATTTTGTGTCAAGGTCTAGTCAAGTCATAAATTCAGCTATGCTAAATTTAGAGTTGGATATGAAAGTGACAGTCGAATTTGAACCAAATTCTAAAAATAAAAAAAGTTGACAGCTACATTTCAACTTTGGACGCATCTTTTACGCTGGAATGAGACGTCCGGAAATTATTGAAGGAATTTTGAGCTCCATGATCTATGATTCTAAGCTGAGTTAGCAGCATCATGATACTGGAGGTTGGAGGCACAGGAGGATGGAGGTCATTCAACGACCTCTCGTTAGTCACCAACGACGGGGCCACAGAAGCTGTGGTGGCATATGTATGGTGTGAGTATTTGATTTTCAGTGTGGTTTCCATTTTCTCAGTGTGCTTCAGTTTGCAGTGTTCCTGTTTTGTGTGGTATTTGATGGATGTTGGAAAGAGAGTTGTGTTGGAGTGCAGATGACTTTCAGTGATCCTCTGACTGACTTGGTCCTCTGACTGCCGTACTTTGTTGGAAGATGGTCAGCTAGAAGAATACGTTCACTAGCATTAGTGACCATGTGCAGCAAGACCTAACTAGCAAGATCCATTTAGGAGTATGCAACTTCAATGCAGTTTGCTTCTCAGTATCTATATGAGTGGAATTTCACATTGTGGGGGGGAATACATACCAATGTTCCATTCCCATTCTGTACCCAAAACGACTTAGTCAAGGAAAGCTTCCAGTGGCAGTGGCAGTTTTCTATGTTGTTCAAGATCGAGTGGCAGCGATCAATGACAGAGACTACGATTAAGAACATTACGATTCTTATAGGAAGTAATGTGAAATTTTTTTCAGTATTTCTTCTATTGTGTGGTTTTGTAATATGCAAGTTGTGTTTCCTACATAATTCCCTGATGTATAAGCATAGTGGTGAACAGTAGCACCAGAGTAAGTCAGTTCATGGATCTTGAAAGGGTTTGTGGGAGGATCTAGAAAACCACATGAGGTGGACAGTTGATGAGGTTCCTATCACTTCAAGGTTTGTGGTAAGCCTGTTTAAAAACCATGGAAGGAGAGAACCTTTCTTTTGGATCAAGGTCATGAGTCACAGAGTTGGACATGGCACAGGGGTGAGCATACTGCAGTTGAGTGTGTGGATGTTTTTCTACCATGTAAACACTAAAGGGGGAATGTTAGGAATTAGTATTCACATGGTTAGTTAGTTCCATTAATAATTGGTATAGTATCTTTATATTGTTACTAACAAATGTATAACAATATATTAGTGACGGGAAGGTTAATGTGATTTTGTATACTTCCTATTTTATAGGAAGTTGTTCAACAACATTCCTGGCTATATAATAGCCATTGTATTAGCATGATGATATCAAGAAGAAATCTGAGAATTATTATTGTGTACAATCTGATACTGTGCTATTAGGAATAACAAATAACCCATATATGTGATACACGGGTGATAACAATATAACACTAGAGCATAAACGAGTTTCAAATAATAATCTAGTTTGATTGGTAGGGAGGATAACCAAATCCTCTTCACATATTGTCTGGGTGCCACATACCACTCTTTTTGTGCATGCATTAATGTCTCTTTCATGTACTACTGGGTATATTGAAAGGACAATTTTCTTCCATGTACCAATTAGTATATAAGAAATTCACATATATATCAGACTAACAATATATAGAACCAATCCATCTCCTATAATTTTTTCATTGGTTTCCAATGAACCAAATTATTTTCCACCAAATATACAAACTCTTTGAGATAACAACTAATTTGCATTGAAAACTTAGGTGAAAACACATTTGGAATTTAAAGAAATATAACATGATTTTTATGGCTCATACACTCGACATGCTGTTGATGCTAACCAATTGCAGAATTTTGGAAAACCCAACTAAAAGGGAGATTCAATAATCATATTTGGGGTATCGAAAGAGGTATATCCAAACACCTATGAAGTTAAAACAATTAAGGAAGCTTACACCAAGAAATATGCACCTCCCTCAAACCCCTTCTTGTAAGGAACAAAACACTCATCAACGAATTGATAATAGAGAACCAATGGATCTGATCATCTGACATTAAAAGGTATGTATCCCATCAAGATTCTCATTTTACAGTGATTTCTATATGAAAAGCGTATTTTTTGTTTATTTTTACCCTTGTTTTGTTGTTTGTTTTTCTTGAGCCCGTTTCAGTCATCCGTGCTTAGGATTCAACAATTCTTTCTTGTTTTTGGTTGAACTATTTATCCTTTCATTAAATATTCATCCCTTAAAGCAAAGTTATGGGAAGAAATAGGAAATCTGGCCTCTGTTATGCCCCTAACAAAATCAGTTGTTACAAAATCAATCACACCCCTTATCAACATGAATTACAAAAGTAATAACTATCCCTCTAAATCAAATAACATATAACGTTCGGCGTTCACATTGCATTATACACATGTGATTGCTAGTTTAAGTACCTACAAAGGTAGAAGTACTATTGTTTTGGTCATAAACTATTACTTTGTGGATGTGTGAGGAAGTATAATTTTTATATGAATAATTTAAAAAAATAATCCTCAGAATGATAATTTTCTGCTTTTGTATTGTGTTATTGGTGGAGCGACCGTGAGGTGACTAATTTCCCCATTACTAGAACCATTCTTTTACCCAAAGAAAGGTATATAATTTTTTTCCTAATGCCACACCTTGGAATATTTGACTTCTCACATTGATTTTTTTAAATAGTTTTTAGTATAATGGTTTTCTTATATTCACACCCTATGATATATTATGCAGTATTTATTTTGTTTTAATCGTGTCCCTATAAAACAAGGACAAATGCCTTTATGCATGGATTACATATGATGTTTGGCATGGAAATACCCATGAAATAATTTATTTTATCAGACCCATTGTAGTGTCGTCTTATTCGTCACCTTGTTGACCCCGCTTGCAAGCAATCTTATTGATGCCTTGGCATAGATGTACATTTTCTCATGCAAATTGATTTGAGTTCATTCCAACCTTGGACAACATGTCTATGTCAAACAATATTTAACCTTCACTAGAGAGAGGCTTCAGTACGTCGAACTTTGCAAGTGCCTTATCAAGCACCTCGATTTGGTGTGTTAGTGTGAGTGTTTGTTCGCAAGTTATACAAACCAATTTGAAACTATAAAAGTCCCCTCTATATGGGGATTTTGGAGCAAATAATGAAAATATATAATAATAATAATAATAAACAATAAATGGTGGAATGTGTGTGCATATAATAATAGTAATAATATTTAAAATAGAATAAGATATATAAATAAAAGAAAATAATAATAAATAAAAGTAACAAAATCTTTTAAAGTGTTTTGGTGTAGTGGACGAGGGAGTGAAGTGATGATAAAGTGTGGGAGAAGGTTCTGTGGTAGGCAAGGATGGTAGAGTGGCATGGGCACCCATCAAAACATAATTGAAATCAAATTCTACTAGATGATTGTGGCTTTACATGCTCCTTACAAACCTTGTGTTTTTGTGTAGCTAAGTACTGACATCTTGGAGTGGGTTTTGTTATCCGACGGGAATGTAGAGATTTCTTGTTTTTAAAATGAATGTGTTTTTCCATTCACCTATAGGTTGTGTCATATCCTTCCAACTGTGTTGCCTTGGGAGCTTTGAAAACAAGATATGGAGATCCACAAAGCATAATAAATGAGAAGGATAACTTGGAGGAGGAGGTGTGGATGGCTATGGAAGTGTTGCAGAAGAGTGGTTTTCATTGGATTTTATAGCCTTGGCCATATTCAAGGGGGATTGGATGGAGGATGTCTCTTGGCCATCTATGATGTGCTCTATTTTTTGTAGAATGGTGCATGGAGGATTTACAGGTTGATGAAGATGGCTTAACTATGAATGATCAAGAAAGGTTTCAGAAGCTTTTGGATGTTACAAGGGATGATCATGCTACAAATGATGATTGAATCAAGGTGCTTAGGGAACAAAAGGTTAATAGATCTAAGGAGTTGCCTAAGATCTATGATGATGCCTTTGTTTGGGATCAGGAGTCCTCTACTATCTCTTAAGTTAATTATGTAAGTAGGTTTACGAGGAAGATGGGGTGCTACCATGGTTTTCCTCTTTGTTGTCTAGTGGGAAATCGTGGATTCACACTCTTCATTAGATGAGGAAGGCCTTTCCACATATGACTAGGAGTGGTTATGTAAGTTGGTGTAATGCCCCTCCCGCACCACCCTCTGGATTTTAGTTGCGTGAGCTCGAGTCAGTCCTTCGTAGGAGTGAGTTTGTTGTTTTAGTTTCATGCTTGCAATATGAAGAATTCATAAAATGAAACAATTAATTGGAGTGTAAAGAAAATAGTACTACATTTTCAATATTTGATGTTGTTAATAGATAAAGGTAATTGTATATACCTTCTATCACGAGTGGTCATCTTTCCTAAGGTCAAGAGCACGATTATCACATTTACAAAAGCTTTAAAATTCAAGCTTCCGAGATGCTTTATCGTGATGGGAGCCAAGTCTCCAACATTTACGGGTGATTACCACCTATGTGGTGGCTAGAGGGAATCTTACGACCTTTGATGCGAGGTGCGTCCACAAGTAACGAGGTCACGTAATTATATCATAATTAAAGTTATTAAATTTAATGAAATTAATTACGAGATGATGGTAAGTATCTTACCAAGGCATTGTTGAGGTTTGGGTAATAACAAATTGTATTTTCTTAGCACAACCTTAAATTTGCACAGTAATAATAACACCAAATAAAGATATTATGAATTCAATTGATTCAGGTTACATTACAAAGTAGAAGAACACCATATATATAGGAAAAAGACATCCTAATTTTAAGGAGTCTTGCCAACTACAAAATCTCAACCAAACCTAATTATGTGAGGTGAGTATACCTCACGTAACCCATATATAACAAAATATCAAATATATGAGTTTTTTAGTAATAACTCATTTACAACTCACATATACAAAATTACAAACAATGAATAGTATTTACCCTACAATAAATATCATAACAACATAATGTGAGCACTAATAATATTTCCTAACATTCCCCCCTTAGTGCAAACATGGGAGAAAAATAATTGCACTTCCTTCCACAGCGTGCTGCCCATGCATGCTCATGATCTGGATGGTTTTACAGGATAGCCAACAACCTCAACAAGGATGGTTTTATAGGACAACCAAAAACCTCAACAAGGATGGTTTTACAGGACAACCAATAACCTCAACAAAGGATGGTTTTACAAGACAACCAACAAACTCAATATCATGATGCTCTTTTCCCTTGTGCTTTCGTCTGTCCACTATGTTTTTCCTTCAGGGAATTATGTAGGAAACACTGCTCACTAAATACAAATTGAAAAGAAGGAAAATGGAAATGGAACATTGAAACCATGTTCCCCCCCTCAATGTGAACATTTCACTTATTCAATACAAAACAAGAACTCTGAAATCATAATGCACACAACTGAAACAAACTGTAACTCTGAAATATAAAGCAAACTCGCACACACTATCACCACAACTTCGTACGGCCTCGTCATTGGTGACTGATGAGAGGTTGTTGATCGACCTCCAACCTCCTATGCCTTCATCCTCTAGTAGACACACTCTTTACTTAATACGAGAAGTCTTCATCACTTTGCTGAGCATTTGTTTCCTCATTATTAGAGTGGGTAGACTTCATATCCAAATCAATTTCTTCGTCTTTATTTTCAGAAATGAAGGATTTATCCTTTAATTTACCATCAAGTAGATCCCGTGCTCTTTTCTTACAATACATAATGCCATGTCCAGGAGAATTACAATAGCGATAAAGAATTTTTCGTGGATCTTGGGAGGTTGATTCTTGATTAAAAAGAAAGCTTGAATCTTCTTTTAGCATATGATTTATTTCTACCATACATTGCAGTGTCTTCTGGATCAATCTTCTTTGTTCTATTTTCTTCTTCTATCAAATAAGAAATTAAATCCTCTAGACTTGGATTTATTTTTCTCAAAGTGAAGACCATATTAGAATATCTAGGAGACATGCTATTAAGTAATACAACTTTTGCATCATCATCGGGAACATCTAATTTTATTCCAACTAATTGATTTAATATAGAACAAAACTTACTCATATTTTCCACCATGATGCCACCTTCCTCCATTTTGAGTTTGAACAACTTTTGTTTTAGTACCATTGTTGCATTTCCTACTTGTGATCCGAATAGTTTGTTTAGTGTTGTCCAAATTATATTTGAGGATTTTGATAAATCTATATGATGCAAATACGCATCAGATAACCCCAATCCAATGATTGTTATAGCTTTTCGATCTTTGTTTTCCCATATCACTACTGCATCTGCATCTTTTGGTTTCTTTGCTTTGCCATCAACAATCTCCCACAAGTTTTTGTTGATCAATAACAACCGAGTTTTCACCTGCCATGTGTGAAAATATTTGCCTTCAAATTTTTCAATTCAATTCAACTTATCCATGTTGAAAAAAATGGACGTTGATTACAATGGAATATTTTATGATATTTTTGTGTATTAGATCAATCCGAAAGTCTCAAATCTTGAAAAATTACTAAAGACTCTACCACTTAACTATGTAGAGGACAAACAATAAACTATCAATTTCACCTATTGTACAAAATTTATACTGTGACTCTTCCAAACATGGGACATAAACAACAACTAATACTTGTTGATTTTGAAACCATGGAATGTGTTTTTGGACATTCTGGAATGAAAACCAATGTACCGAGCTCTGTGAGGCAAGGAGTTGTGGTGGAGACCAAGAGCTAACAACCAAGAATTGAGGGTCGATTTGCTTGAGAAAAATCGATCAGAAACTTGCCACACAACCCACGTAAAATATCGAATCAGCACATTCATAGAGGCAATGGAGTCAAATTCACCAAGTCAGGTATTA
Organism: Taxus chinensis; assembly: GCA_019776745.2. Lineage (NCBI taxonomy): Eukaryota > Viridiplantae > Streptophyta > Pinopsida > Cupressales > Taxaceae > Taxus > Taxus chinensis. Next base: position 162,814,542 of record CM034155.1, on the reverse strand, counting down.
TGGAGATTGAACTTGAGAGATGGCTGCCAATAGTGGAGTGGATTTTTGAAAAACAATAGACTGAACTGAGTGCAAATTTAAATAAACCTCAGATATTTCAATGAACATGACAATGATAACCGGTCCATGTGTGTATTTGAATGATCTTTCCTCTAATACATGTGGCACATTGAATAGCAATACATTATTATGTTTGGACATTGGGCATTGAGACTGCATGATTGGGTCTTCGAATGGATCGATACAACCGACAATTACCACTTTCTCGGATACATGTGCTGCAATTATGAATAATTTTGACATAGAATCTAGAAGATCATCTTCCTAACTGTAGTTTAAGTCAATGGTTATAAAAATTTCACTCAGTCTGTTGATCCCATGTGTAAATGACATATTAACTATAGACAGGGATACGATATCCGGTGTTTGAGTTGTGAGGATTGACATTCAATGCTTGGGCATGAAATATCAACGCAGACTTCACGTTCATACACAACGGAAAACATACAACAATCACCAATCTTAACTCTTGTTAGATCTACCTTAAAGAAGCATATAGATTCCTCTAAAGTCTCTCATGGCTAGATCCACCAAGATCTAATACCAAATCTTAGCAAAACCTTAAATGTGCACAATAATAATAACACCGAATAAAGATATTATGAATTCAATTGATTTAGGTTACATTACAAAGTAGAAGAACACTATATATATAGGCAAAGACATCCTAATTTTAAAGAGTCTTGCCAACTACAAAATCTCAACCAAACCTAATTATGTGGGGTGAGTATACCTCATGTAACCCACACATAACAAAATATCAAATATATGAGTTGTTTTAGCAACAACTCATTTACAACTCACATATACAAAATTACAAACAATGAATAGTATTTACCATGGAGTAAATATCATAACAATATAATGTGAGCACTAATAACATTTCCTAACATATTTCAATATCAATAAAGGGAATCCACATCACATTCAAATAAAGATAATTGTGTGGTAAGTAAGTTCCTTGGGGGAGCTAACATGGTTGGGTGAAATCAAAATTTTAAAATAATAAAATAAAACGTGGAATTCACAATAGAAGTGAGTTTAACTAAATTTACATAAATCATAAAATATTATTGATATTTCTAAAACCTCCTAATTATTAGAACCTAGTGCCAAAGAATGAAATAATGGAATTTTGGGTAATTGTGAGAATTTTTTATTCAATGTCTGAGCATCCATGAGAGGATTATGGAGATTAATTCCAGGTTAAGGAATATCATTGCAAGTTCTGGGTATTCATGTATGCCAAATTGAGATAAATGAGTTGGGTTTGCTTTGAGATTTCAGTTGAGCTTAGTTTTGTTGCAAGATCTAGTCAAAAGGAGTTGTTCAAAAGCCTGCTAATCCTTGAGGGAAATGCACGGGTAAGGATGGAGAACTGTTTGACAGAATGCCACAAAGAAATGATGTCCCAGAATGCATTATTTGCAGGTTAAGCACAAAATAGTTTTGTTATAATAAAATGGGGCCTTTGGAAACCTCAAAGAAAATGCAAAATTGGTAGGTGTGAAGCCAAACACCACACCCCTTTCTCCTCCAGTGAACTGTTCGATGAAATGCTTCCAAAAATGTGGTCTCGTGGGCTATAATTATTGTAGGTTTTAAACAAAATGGGTTCATGGTATAGATTTTGGAGACTTGGTGGCAATTCCATTGGCTAACAAGGAGCCCAACTTATTCCCTACCGTGCCAAAAATAGAGCTTTGCGCAGGGCACGTTGGTTATTGATAAAATTACATGATGAGATGGGCTCCTTACAATGTCATGGTTACAAGATAGTCACCCAATGGGCTAAGGAGGAAGGCGTTGGGAGACTCCAATAGATGCAATTGACTGATGTTAAGCTAAATGCCACAGGTGGTCGGCATCCTCCCTGTATCTAATGGTTAGATTGTCTTCCAAGTTGTTCCACTGGGGAGTTTTGTCTGATTTTTTTGTTGCCCCTCATCTTGAGTATTAATATGCACAGTATAGGAAAATAAGAGAGTTTTTTTGGGCAAATATGAAGGTGGCTTAGAAGCATTTTCTAGGGGTTTTGAGAAGATGTGATTTAATTGCACTTTGAATAGAATATCTTAGAGATAGTGGGCACATGGCGCTAAGTGGGCATCTTATAGGAGATTTCAACAACTAGAATCCCAATGATGATGTTATAACCAAGAATGAATTTGGAGTGTGGGAGTTATTCTTACCAAACAATGCAGATGGATCTCCACCATGACATGGAATTTGGTTGGTTTTAAACTTGTTAGGCGTTCAGACGGTCACACACTGGTCTTTATGTGATCCTTGTATTTCACCTATTTGATTATCAAGCATGGTCATCTTACTCTATCTTTACATTATTTTAAGGTTCTAGTTTTCCTAACAGTTTAATGGAGTTGTTAATCAACTAAATAGTATTAATTTGTTTATATAAATTAAACGAAACATGTTATTTGATAACAATGGCACCCCTGTTTTGTGTGTAACTAGACCAATACTGATGAATGCAAAAACTACACTCAATTACCTCGTGTGATGGTTTGAAACACTACAATACTAGTTTTGGTTACAAAACCACACGGTTGGCGAGTTAAACATGAAACTTAAAGAAAACCACTTCTTGACGACCTTGTTTGATTTTAATAAATCATGTTTTCAATGAGATGCAAAACATCCCTATAAACTCTGAAATGAGAAAATCAAACTTTGGTCGTGTACCTTCTCATGAGGAGTGTTTAACCAAATCTTGAGTTGTTCCTCAGATGTCTGTTTAACCTTGTTTTATAACGCGTGTAGGAGTCCAATGGGCTAGTTTGTAGTTTTAAACAACTGTTGAAAGTGAAAAATGTAGTTTGGTTTTGACCTGTCATTTTGGCCCTGGGTGTCAAAATGCATTTTGGCTTCCACATACCTCTAATATTTATATGCGACAATTTCTACAAACCCTCATTTTGGAGAAAAATGTCCCGTAAACTAGTTTTCCTAATAGGTTTTGTAGGCATTCGGTCATTGGGTGACAAGGCCACTTGAGTGCACTTACAATCGGTAGCCCTGGAAAGTCGAGCGCCATTTTGATCTTGTTTTCCAGTTTGGGGTTTCGTCATCTCTAAGTGTTTCCCTGTATATAGGGGAATATGTAGGAAGTTATTTCCTTGTGTGTTTGAGTCTTAAAGATGGTTTTCAAACGTTGGTTTATGAGCAACTTGTCTAAATTTGACGTTTTTGGAAACTTGCGGCTAATTGGTGAAAACTGTCATATGAACTTATCCAAGAAAAAAAATGATAAAGAAACCTTGTATGAAAAGGATGAACAAGCTACAATGATTCAACCTGACACGAGAAATTAAAGCTAAACCCATTCCACAACATGATTACATATTTAATATGATTAGTTTCCATTATTTAACCTTATCCATTTAAAGAGTATTTAAGAGGGAAGCATATATTCTATTCTCAAGCTACATGTTCATTATTTCCTTTAGCATCATTTTTTAAACCACATTTTTGTGTACAATGTATGTGCTCATGCCTCAAAGCTGCATTTTCCCATTTTAATAGATTGTCTTATCACCCTTTATTTTCATTCATTTTATGATCACATTAGGCCTTTTACTTTGGTTTGACATCATTCAAGGTGCTTACAATTTTTGTAGCAATCAATCCATAGTTTAACCTCATTTACTTGTGTTCTTATTACATTTACGTTGTTATTTTGGTCTTGTGTTGGCATCATTTTAAAACAATTGTAATTCATATAATACTTATTCTACACTTAAGGTTCCATGGCACCAAGGAGTGTGTTCCCACATGCAAGATACCTTTTTATTATCCTTAGGAAACTCAAGTATTACACACATAATTACAAGTGGGACATGAACAGTAAAATTTTACATGTTTCAAAAGCCTCCTAAAACAATATTTCCAAATGTTGGGTAACCATACATCAAAGTTTCTTTGACCAATAACATCATGAGAGGTCACACTATTTATTAAATTCATTAGCACTTGAGGGTTCCTACACCCTACTATAAGACAATACTAGAGTAATCAAATGTCCCCATCTTGGAAAGCCTTCATGCAACTTATGGGTTCCATTACTACCTACTAACATAATATTTGCTTTAACCATAAGGCTTAAAATTGCCAATATGAGGTTCTTTCACGATGTGAGTTTTGCTCCATTGACAAGTCTCTAGTTAAATACTCGTGGAAGCGACAATTTGGCCCACGAGGGAAGAGAAGGAACATTCTCATGGACCATGCACTAAGGATTGACAAGGTACAAGATTCTTTTTAGTTTTATACTTTAATAATTGGTTGGTTCATATTAATGTTTACACGTCATGAGTTTCTTTCTCTCAAATAAAATTTCATGTTTCTCGAATGCAAGATCTGACATGGAGCAACTTATATTATTTTTCCATAACATAAAAAGGCTTAATCTAGTTATAAGGAGGCTCTAAATTTCACTTTTATCTTGGAACAACAACTTGTGAATACACTTTCAAAGACTACGTGTTAATTACAAATTATCCACGTTCAACTCTTATTATTGTTTATATAGCAAACCCAATTGATAACCGAAATTTGGTATGGAATTCATCTGTAACCCTAATTCTCTAAGATGTTTTCCGAATGCAACTCCTATCTTTGTCACCTAAAACCCTTCATTCTACTCATGTGTTGGTTTTAAAAAAGTTTTCATTAGATTTAAAACTGAGTTCTCTTGAGGTACTTACTTAAGATGCCCATTCAATTTATGGTTCGCCAATGTTTGAAGGATCATCCATCAGTGTTGTAAATTTATATTTCTTATTTTTCCATATGCTACCAAGTAGGTTCATTGTTTAGCCCTCCATGCCTAGCCTCAACACAACTAAGCAATTATGTTGCTTAGACCTTATGTCACGCATGCCCAACAATGACTCTATACCTTAAACTAAATCATCCCACATAACTTCCACACACACAAATACAATTCCTAGGAAGAAAACCACATACTCTATAAAGTGTTTAACCATTACTGTTCCTACTGGGTGGTTTCACAACAATGCCGATAAGCATAAATGTTATTATGGTAACCTAAATTTAGACTCTTATTTTCCCTAAGCTAGGAGGTGCCATTGAGTATAAGGAGTTATGATCATCCTAAAATTTCAATTTTCTACGTTATGGGAGTGATCCCACAATAAGGGTAAATCATACAAGAGTTTTACTCTAAAGTTGACCTTTTATTTAGGTTCTTTTCCTACAATTCCAAAGTAGTTAATACAACACACAAGAGGTTCATTTATTAATTTCACACCGGAGCATGCTATAAAATACCAATAATTTCCAATTAGCATATACATCCACCCCTTAATAATATATAATACTGAATCAAGTTAACACTGACGACCAAATGCCCATTTTCCAAACACCCCAAAACGCTGACAATTTCATACTCATCTCAAAATTCAATAATTAACATTTCTATACATAAAAATGTTGTTGATATATTCTATACAATTACATTGTTCCAAAATAACATGTTATTATAAAATCAATAGTAACCTTCACTTTCTCCTTGTCTCAAAACCTACAACCACCACATGGTCAACAAAACTGTTGGCATGTCATCTACCCAAAATATAACATAATTCACTTTTTCATAGTTTTTCCATTGACATGATTATAATACTTAGTACTCAACAAGATATATTTAAGTTGTACCCACCCACGTGGGACCCAAACACATGGCCAAAATACCAAGATTTTTTATTTGACTTTCATTTACTTGATACAACTATGCGACACCATATGCACATCAAAGCCACACTATTATAGATGAATAAGTACAAAACCAAGACCCAACATAGTATGAACAATACAGATGTACCCTTCCACAATACCACCTTTTCATGGTTATTACTTATTTATAATCATGTTTCATTATTTAACCTTAAGGGTTTGAAGAGCGCTTAACATGAACACACACATTTTCCTTTCTTTTCTAGACCACGTTTCTTTAAGTTCATTTAACACTTAACTTGTAATGGCTACGTCCAAAATTAGTTCATTTAGCTTATTGTAAATAAATTATAAAACGTGATTGACCATTATAGGAATCTCGACATTTACACATCATAGGATTAGATTTCCAAAATAGAAACTATGTCTTCTTTTCAGATCATGAAAATCAAAACACAACTACTTTCACATCACATGAAAGATCTATTAAGTTGCAAATAAGCTCCATGAAACTTAATTTATAGTTCAACATCACAAGGGTATATTCACAATAACAAAGAGAAAGATACAAACTTCCTGTACAAATATAGTCTTAGTGGGGTAACCATGCATAACCTAATCATCCTTGCAATCCCAAACACTTACATTATCTTCCCTTCTAAAAATGTTTAGCTCAAGAAAAACCATACTGATTACATACTATAAATATCATCCTAGATGTCACCAATTGACAGTATGCCCTGCATCAAGTGTCCTATACACCACATACCCACATGAAAACTCCCTACTAGGTTCATAGGGAAGAAACTTAAAAACTCTTGCATTTCCCTAAGACTTTAGGACTACAAAATGAACTTTAAATCTAAATATAACTCCAAGCTTACTAAAAAGGACCCTCCTATCGTCTTATAGAAAACATCCTAGCAAATTTGGTCCATTACAATTCCCGTAAGTGGTCTTACATATCTAGATTTGAGCAAACATATTCCTATGGTAACAAGAATTTGAGATCCTATTTTTTTTTGTGAAGTTAAACTACTATAGTCCATAATGATGGGATGCATTTTGAGGTACACATGGGTCATATGAATTCCCATGTCTGAGAAAGAGAACAAGAATTTGAGATCCTCTCCTTTTGTGAAGTTAAACTACTATAGTCCATAATGATGGGATGCATTTTGAGGTACACATGCGTCATATGAATCCCATGCCTGAGAAAGAAGGTCTCATTATCAAATTACATGTTCCCATAAGGGACAACTCAACCTACAATTTGGAATAAGAAAGGGATTGCCAATGATTTGAAAGGAGGTGGTTTTCATGATTCATTTGGTTTCTAATCTCATTGTGAAAGGAATGATAAGAAGATTGTTCTAAGGCGTGAAGATCTCAGATGATAATTACACACCACATTTGATAAGCTAAAAGGAATTCACCAGAATAATCTTACAAAAGGATTTTCAAACAAAGAGCTAAAATATCATATATGGAAATCCAACATAATTCATAATACTATTATATTACATTACATTTCTCAATAATGAGGATGTACATATAGGAGGAGGGAAGTGCAACCACTACCTAGATTAGTGGTGAAGAAATCCCACTAATTGATACCATTAGTTAAGTTAACTCCACAAGACTAGTAAGCTAACTCCACATAATTGATAAACTAAATCAACAGTGTAGGGATAACCCAAGTGCAAGAATTATCCTAATAAACAAATAAAAGGATAAATAGTAACTTGCAATAACCCCCCTTAAACATAGCTTAGGTGGGTGAAAAATAAGGTGGGTCCCGATAATAAGTCCTGATGAGATACTGTACGTACCCAAAATTGTAAGGTACTGTACTACGGAACGGTGTAATAAGTGCCCCGATGATGATACAGGTCCCTTCGCAAGGTGTTCGGGATCCAGAGAAGCTTTACGGATATGCGTTAACATCCCGCATGCCCCGCTTAGCCCCCGCGTGCTTTGTTTTCCCTATTTTTCCTCTTTTCTTGGCTTTTTGGTCTTCAGTGACGAAACCGCCGCCCGGAAGGGCGGCGGTCTCGTGACCGCCGCCCTACACAGGGCGGCGGTCCTGTAACCGCCGCCCTGAGCAGGGCGGCGGTCCTGTGCGCGTTTTCCAGAACGTGCTTTTGACGGAACACACGCAAAAATCAACGCTTTACCAGCTTTTCTTGCCGACTTGAGCATGCATTTATGTTTTTGGTCCCCTGGAATAGTGTTTTTCTTTTGTTTAATGTTTAGGAGTTCAGTTTAGATTTGATCTTTGCATGTTTGGATTCCTATAAATGCATGGTTTGTGCACATGCAAATGGCCCCTGATTTTAGTTCTGAATTTTGCTCCAAAGTTTGTTTTAAATTTCTTGTTGCAGTAGATTTAGTTTTCCTTTGCTTAGGATTCTTAGTTTTCTCATTGAGTGCTTTGGTTAGTTTTGTATTGCAGCTGGTAAGCCACATATCCAACTTGTGCAAGTGCAAACATCATTTGGGCCACCATTTTCACTCCAATTTTCATGTTTTCAGTACTATGGTTGTTTTAGTTTGCTTAGGATTGGTAGCATAGTTTGTTGCAGGTTTGTTTTAGCTTTATGTTACTGTTGGTAAGCCACAGATCCAACTTGTGCAGACAGCATTATTGTTTTGGAGTAGAATGGTCTAGGTAGCCATTAAAGTTACAGGTTTTGCTCTTCATACAGGCTAGTCTCAGGTTCTGGACGCTCTTTGTTGCATGATTCGCAGTAGACCCCACTAGGAATTGCATAGGCCAAGCTCTGTACTCTTGTGCTATCCCTCTCCTATCCGCATTCTATTCTGTCTGCATTTTGAAGGCTGTCCATTGATCCAAATACCTATTCCTGTTGATGCAAGCATTTCACGCTTTTCTGGATTCACGTGAGCACAAAGAACGAAGAGATCATACTGAGGGGACAAGAACACACACACCGTCGGATTCGCCACTGTTCTGCGAAATCCAGGTTCCATCTTTCAAAGTTTTAGTTAGAACTTATCAAATAAAGTAGTTAATCACTTTATTTCAGTTATTTCCATTCTCGATATTGCCAGGGAGGTTGTGGGGATTGATAGTTTCTGAGAAACTATGATTCATTCCTCACTTCTGAGGTAGGATCGAGAATCTTGCAGATAGATTAGTTATTTCGTTATTTAGAATAGATATACAAAATCGCACAGACAAATAGCTACACTCGGCTATTTTGTTTGTTTTTACGTTGTTAGTTTAGTTGTCAATTTTAAATATTTTAAATAGCTACTCTCTCATAAAATTGCCGGAAAATACAAAAAGAAACTATATATGCTAGAAGTGCATTTAGATTTTACTTTATTATAGTTTGTTTCATTACTACTTTTGTATGACAATTACGGGACCTAGGGAGCCCAGGGAATACATTTTCGAGCCAATTGTGCCTCAGCCCAACACCGTAGTAGCAATAACTGACATTGACCAAAACCTTAGGATACAAGTCTTCCAAACAACAACAGACTTCCAACAGATCAGGATACAGTTGAGAGGGTTAAACATCGAAGACGACCAAGCGCATCTATTTTGGTCAAATCAGCCAAATTACAGATTACCCTAGAAAATACCCATATGACTGTAGAAGGGCTCGAAAGAGAACAAATATTCGGGTGTGATCCTTTAGTTCCACAGCCAGACGCTGGAGACACCCTAGTAGATATAGATACCAGCTTAAGAATCCAAGTTGCGAGAACGCCTGTAAGGTATTCTGAGAAGATAGCACAGCTGTTGGTTCTAAACATAGAAGCTGAAAAAGCTTACGACTATTGGATACTAGGGATCAGAACTTGATCTCCCGTATGACCATCACGGGACCGCAACAACCAAGAGTCTATGGTTGTGATCCGCAGATCCCACAGCCTAACGAATCCATAAGAGAATTAGACATAGACACTGGCCTACGTAAATTAGTATTTCAGTCTACTCCGATTCCACCTCTCATCATTCAACAGTTATCCCTACTAAATACAATAGCTAACGAAGCTAGAGAATTTTGGACTAGGCCAGAGAATCGTCCATAGAATCGACCATATTTACCATATGACCCTATCAGGAGAAATACACGAAACCATCCCGGGTCATTTTCCACGCATCCCACAACCCATAGATCGAATCACGCCAGAGCTCGATATTGATTGGAGCCTTCGAGCAGTCATCCTCGCTGATCGATCTATCACACCAGTCCAAGTTAGAAGGGCCTTCTTTGCCTTAGATTCGCAAATACCATTAGTGCGTGTTGAAGACATTAGACTGCCTAACTAGCTTGTCTGCATATTCTACCCCCACCGGCTGTCTCGGCACGACCTCGGGAGGTCAGGTACGTGGAAGAGTCACTTGTTGATTCTCACGCTCGCCTGTTGCTTTTCCGACGTACAAAATTGGTGAACCCGACGTGAATCAAGCAATTCTTTCACCTTCTCTTTGAGAAGTTTCATCTTCTCCACATCGCCTTCGCTCCTTCCCATTATTCTGCGGGTATTCATATACCCCCCGAATATGTCGGGATTAGATGCATACGGCAGACCCCTCTTGGGTCTTGAGGCATACTACGCCCAACAGAATAGGCAGTCATCACCCTCACTCTCAATATGGGGTGACAACTATTCAACTAATCAATTGTCAACACAAACACCAAGGACTAGATATAACTCGTCCTACCAAACAGAGGGGTTGGAGCAACTTGATCAAACACAAACAGAGCCTTCAGGCTCGAACAATATGACATTAACTGGAGAGTCTGCTTCATCTCCTCAGGTATTATTCCGACCACCTATTAGTAGACAATCGGATCCATACTTGGTCTTAGACGATGGACAATCAATACTTTATCCTAGGAGTGAACAACGCTCTCAAGGCATGTACCCACCTGTAGGAACTTTGCAGATACAGCCCGAGTTCTCTCCTCAAGAAAACTCCCCTATGCCATCACGTATGGAAAATACTCTCAGAGAAACTTGGCAAGATAGCAATCAGTTCATGACAGGCTATCACATGCCTATACAACACCGGGATATACAACAAATGCCACCAAGGCACGATATCATGGCTTCACCAAACGAAGTCATTTCAAATCTAATGGAAAAGGTTAGAGGATTAGAACTTGCCCAAGCAAGTCAAAATTCAAGAATCATACAAACCGGGAGTTCCAATCCTCCGCACCATCCTAGCCAAGTGGATCTCCTCACAGGAGTAGGCACATTGGGTATGACTCCTCAATATTCACAACAAGTGCCAACTAGACCCACTATCGCCAGTACTGTTCCTCTAGGTCCAGTACAAAGTAATCCATTCCTGGATAGTGCCCCTTCGTACTTAAACATGTACTCCAAATCACCACAAGGGGATTTGTACTCATCCCCCGGCATGTTTACTCAAATGCAAGGATTGCCTTATGCCCCTGCTAACGCGTACGTTACGCCATATCAACAACCCGTTCCGCCACCACCTCCTCAACAGGCACCATCAATGGTTGAGACGTATGCAATAGGGACTTATTCAGAATATTTAAAAGAGCCCTTAGATTTCGTCATACGAAGCGTTATGCTTCCAAGGCCTCTTCCCGATTTGCCTAAATACAAAGGAGAAGGAGATCCGAATGCGCATATCAAAGCTTACGCTACAGCCATTCGTGAACTACTCCCATGGGATGGGGTTGTTGCTAAAATATTCCCCAAAACTCTGGAAGGCATTGCCCTCGATTGGTATTACAGAATACCCGAGGCTTCCATACATTCATTCAAACAACTCGTGTCTGAGTTCATCAAAGCCTTCGACATGAACAAACTACTAAGGACAGGAATCAGGGAGTTCTTGCACATCAAGCAAGAACATAACGAGTCTGTCGCCCATTTCATCCAAAGGTGGCGCACAGTCCTTTATTCCTCGGCAAGCGCTCCAAACATGGATCAGATGGAACTATGTGATTTATTCCTTCATTCTCTTAGCAGAGAGGTGAAGGAAGAAGTCCAGAAGTTCCCACTAAGGACTTATGACGAGGTACTTGAGAGCGCTCTGCGAATTGATCAAGCAGCGATAGATAGTGGCCGTAAGACGTATGGAGCAAACGGGAGGTTAATCACCCCTACTCAAAACACTACAACCACTACAAGCGTCAATCAAGGACCCAAAATCCTTAACAAAAATCGTGGGGTAACAACAGATGGAGTAACTGACCAGCCCAAGAGGATAAATGTCATTAATACTCCGTCACAAACAAACAACCAAAGAAACAACAATTTTACCCCGACGATCAATACAGTGGATTTTAATAATCCACAACAACAACAACGGTGAAATCCCATACAAGGACCAAACCAAAACTCCTTTGGTTATCAAAACCAAAATCAAAACCAAAAACAACAAAACTTTAGTCCTAATAGGCAACAGTTTGATCAGAATTTTAGGCCACAATACACACCAAACCAACAAAACGGGAATTACAACCCCAATTCTTATTGTGGTTTCCATAAAATTCGGGGTCATGACACTAGAACGTGTCGTGATTACAACAAATTCATGCAACGCTTGCCAAGTGAACAAAAACAATTTTTTATGGATATGTTCTTAGCAGATCCTACGTCACCAACGGCAAGTACCTTCGCAGGGGCAGTTTCCCCTCAGAATGCCCCTCTCAAGATCTTTAATGATCCACTCCCAAATCATGATAGCGATAGGATGAAACCAACTGGAACAAACAAAGGTGCAATAACAGGAAACAACGATCACGAGGCCTCAACCTCGCTGAATCCGTTAGTCGCGCCGCAACTAGGAAGTCAACCACGACCTAAGGTAGTTGGATTAGTAGAGTTAGACTCCGAATTACCCGTTGAAGCAATTACGAGAACACGAGAGTATTTCTCTCAACCAAGTCCAAGCCACCTGCCGGAAACAGATAACATCCAGCAAACCATAGCAAAACCCATGGGTGCTTATGATCTAATTAATGATCTAACAAAAACCTTCTCGCATATTTCATTCCTTGATTTATTAAAGAATTCCCCTGCTCATAGGGCTGCTCTTTTAGAGGCGTTAGGTTTGGGTCATTTAGTTAGTATCACTCCACCACCGGAAGCGCAGGTAAATCATATAGACTTTGATGTTTATCCACCGGGACAGGCGGATAGGGATGTTGAATTCATATTCGAAATAAGTAAAATGCCTACAGATGCTGAGATCGCACGCCAAGGCGATCCAGCCCTACACTTGCAAGTACAAGTTTATAATAACTATGTAAAACGGGCAATGGTTGATGACGGAGCTGCGGTTAACATAGTTCCTTTCTCTTTTCTCCAAAAATTGGGATATGGAGAAACAAACTGTTCTACTACACGAAATACCTTGAGAGGCTACGACAGCCTTAAAGCCACATCGATAGGAACTATAATACTACCGGTCACCTTAGGACCTAAAACAATCCTGACTGAGTTTTATATTATAGATCGGGAAACTAACTATAATATGATCCTCGGCCGGCCCTTGGATACACCGAATGAAGGCAATCCCTTCCACGCTATTCCAAGAAGTAAGATTCCTACATCTAGGAAAGGTATTTGTAGCCAAAGGTGATCCAAAGCCATTTGACGTACACCTAGCTGATTTAAAGAAGAGACCAGGTGTACACTCAGAATTCGAACTGCCAACAAACCAACTTAACAAACCCTCTGACCCAAAGCCAGAGGAAAAGTTGATACCTACGACGGATCTTGAAACTACCAACATAGTCCAAACAATTCCAACCCCTAAAGGTAAAACTAAAGAGACAGTATCATTAGGGGACTACTGCGAAGATCGTTGAATTAATAGAACAAGATTCACCAATGTTCTTACCATTCGATTCAGTAGGCATAGGATTTTCCTTAGGTGTTGGTTCCTTGCCAGCAGAAGATCTCTGTATGGTAGAAGTAGAGTATGCAAACACAGCAGATACACCTACATCCATACTCCCAGCTAAGTATTGGACTCTCCATTTCGATGGAGCTAAATGCCGTTATGGAGCGGGGGGCAGGTATAATTCTTACCTCGCCCGAAGAGAAGGTCCTCCCATTCTCGTTTAAGTTAAACTTTGAATGTACAAACAACGGCACTGAATACGAAGCCCTCCTCCTTGGCCTTACCTTAGCCAAAAGAATTGGTATCGATAATATCAGAGTTTTAGGAGACTCAAAATTAGTTGCAAACCAAGTTTCAGAGGTATATGAAACTAAAGCCGAACACTTGCAACTTTACAAATAACCCGCTAGACGGAGGCGACTTAAGTAAGGCACTTAGACTTTCCAGATAAATGCGTATACTGACATCGAAACCCCGACCTGCTATATCTGAATGCCCTTGGTACGCTGATATCATTAGTTATACCTCATGGACCATAAGTTTTACTCCAGAAGGAATTACACCTCAACAAAGAAGACGGTTACGCATTATCGTACGCTAAATACGTCATTCGTAGAGCAGGTGCATCTAATCGAAAAGCATTCGATGGGATGCTCTTAAGGTGTGTTGACACAGAAGAGTCCAAATCTATTCGTCCTATGAATCCCATAGTTGGGAATATGATGGAGGCCACTTTCGGGATGGCTTAAATGCCACTGCTCGAAAAATACTATCGAATGGGCTATTTCTGGCCCACTCTAGATTTATGACACAATAGAGTTTCGTACGCAGGTGTCATAAATGTCAGGAGTTCTCGTCATGAGATCTTCACATGCCAGCACAAGCTTTGCAACCGAGTCGCTACTTACGTGGCCCTTTTCTACATGGGGCCTAGACTTAATAGGGAAATCTACCTCCGGCACCATCTGAGTCCGACAGATGGCCACAATGCCTCTTATAATTGACGGCCATAACAATCGATTTCACTAAATGGGTACGGAGGCTATGCCTCTTACAACTGTGCCTGGTTCCGTAATCGCTAAGTTCATTCATTAACCCCAGATCATTTGCAAATACGGTATCCCAAGTTCTCAAATCATTAACATCAGATAATGGAACTTGCATTTCAGTTATAAACGAAGAAGTTCGGGAGCTATCGCACCCACACAGTTGCAAAATAAGCCATCATACGGCTCGTCACTTAGGGTCATTATCCCCAAGCCAATTAGGCAGGCTGCAGCAACAAATCAAGACCCATGAAATCCAAATGTAGCTCTCATGGGTAAAAGAGGTAGGAGGTAAGAAAACAAATTCAGGATTGGCATTTATCAAGCCAATTGACTACTCCGGCCTTGTGGGCCCACCAAACATCGTTTCCCGATCTCAAGGAACGCCAACAGGAGCAGACTACGCTTTCTGCATTGGTATTTGGAGATATCAACAAGCAGTTCTCCCACTTGAGAGTTGAAATCCCCAGTCTCCGCATTTCACTACAAGGGATTCATGGATGAGGACGCTTACAGAGAAGCGCGTCTTTCTCAATTAGAAAGCCTGGATGAAACTAGGTTAAATGCTGAACAACGACATAGAGTCTATGCCGACCGGAGGATGTGCCGACAGTACAACAAGAAGGTCTTATGAACGGTGACATATACGAGGGTGACCTAGTTCTAAGGTTAGACAGCCGGATCGACAAGAAGACTGGCGAAGGAAGGAAATTCCGGCCCAAATGGTTGGGCCCATACCGAGTCATGAAGGACTACGGAAAATGGTGCATACCTCTTATGCACGCTAGATAGGAGTGAGGAGTTTGGCGAAACAGTCAATTCTCTCCACCTCAAGCGTTTCTACGCGTAAGCAGCTAGCAGCTACCTATATAACTATCTACATTGGCATTTTCATACAAATTAGAGCATCATTTTGTCCACTTGTTCTTACACAAATTGTGATCAGGGAATCTATTCTCAAAGCAATCTCATTACAAACTCGTGATGTTTCTGGCATAAAGCTCTTTAATCATACTTCTCCGTCTTCGATATCATCAATCAACTCAGAATCTTTTTATCAAACAAAATCAGATATGACGAGGTCCTAACGGTAATCATACCAAGATCTGCAAGTTTGTTCTCGCTTTGATTTCTTCTTAGGATAGGTGTCTTGCCTATGGTCTGTTCTAGAAGCTTCATGGTGTCACATCTATCCCATATACACATCTCTTTGGAAATAAGCATATACTGACATTTTACTCAAATAGACAAGTCAAGAAGTGATTAAATAGAAAAAAATTATTTTACACATTTCCTTGCCCCACCAACCTTCAGTGATGAGCTTGCGTCTCTTACTAGTGACGTAGGGTTGGGAAAGGATGGAAATGCCCTTACTCGCCTATGCCTTGCCCACGGTGATAAACCCATGTTTCTTACAGGTAGCATGGGGCAAAGTGTAGGGGGTCCTCTAACAAAGTAAATGTTAAAAGGTCATAAACAATCAATTCAAACTTTGAGTCAATAACAAATGAATCAGATGTTCAAAAATTCCAAGAGAGTTAAAATCCTAAAAACCCAGATTTTGTCTACTATGTGGCCATCTACGGGTCTAAGTCTGGATAAACCGCCAAAGCAAGTTGCATCCAAAACTATGAAGTCATTAAGGTAGAATAAGCTTGTAGTTTTTATTTGGTTCCACCAAAGCTTCGTCTGTCTTTCATCACTATCACTTCACCATATTCCATAACTTGCGCCCTTCTTGGCTCTTGGTGATGAGCCCTCGCATCCTACTAGTTGCGTGGAGTTAGGAGTGGGGCAAGTTAATCTGTTCATCGTACTGATTATTTTCATCACTTTGCCAAAACAAATCATGAGGTATCCAAATTGCTCACAGAAGCTAAGATTTAAGATCACAGTATATCTACAATATCATGTATCAGCATCATGAAACACAAAAAGAAAGCAAACATTTGCACCATCTGTTTTCCATTGCATACATTCTAGAAAGCATATAAAACATACATCATAGTATACACGAAGCAGTTGGAAATAAAGAAAGTAGAATACAAATGACAAGTTTTGATCCAAAACCGACGCATATATATAAATAAATCAAGTTTATATACAATGCCATCATGCACTAGGCATGGTCAAAACGCTCCAAGAGCCCGTAATACACAAAAGAATATAAGTACAAATACAGAAAGCCAAGTGGCCTCTCAACCCCTGCGCGATCCCACTGAAGGTGCGCGCCCTCGCCTAGGACTCCGGCTACGCTGGCGCTCTGAATGGACGGAGGGCTCAGGTGTCCCTAGGGGCAGTCGTAGTCTCGCCATGAGAACGGCTCCTCATAAGACGCTCGGCTTGTCCTTATAGCTGGCCAACTCTGTACGGAGAGTTGACACCATCTTGGCCACATACCAAACGGGAGCAAAGACGTCAGTGTGCCTGCGGCTGCTGAGGGCTCTCCGGCATCACGGATAACTCCGCACGGGTCTTATCCATAGGGATCATCAAAGAATCGACGCAAACCCTACGGATTAGATCCCGCCACTCATCAACAGTCTCTGCAAAGCAAAGAAAGAAAACGAATTAGGAACTAGGCAAGAGATTAAAGTGTACACAATGCAAATATAAGGAGAGTTAACATTCGAAAAAAAAATCCTAAAAACAAAACAAGCATTGAAAGGAGGAGAGGATAACTTACTCGGATCACCAGGCCTCCAAGATGGGTCGCCATGGCAAGCACCCTGCTGCTGACGCGCGTGCTGACTGAGGGCTGCTCCTGGGTAGGGGCAAACCATGGTGCCTCCACGGACTCATCATCCCACCATGGCCTCGGGACGAGCTGGTCCTCAGAAGCCACGGTCTCTCTCTCGACTCTCCTCCTCCCTCTCGGCCGGAGGAGGAATATCCTGAGTCATCATGCCACTCGGATCGAATCTCGTCGTCTGCTCCTCTGGAACCTACCTCTGGTACTCTTCAGAATTGATGGCAAATTATCTTAGGGTCGTCACTGCTATGAGCAGCCTGCGCAATCGGAAGTAATTGTGCCTGAGCGACACAGTCTCCCTCTTGCCCGAACTACACCCCTGTCTTTTGTTGTAGGTCAATATTGTATATGTAATAGGAATGACCAGGGGTTAAACGCGTCCAACCACGGGACTCTAGGCCCCCCTCTAGCCTCTCGGACTGATCGAATAAAACGGGTGCTTGCTTACTGGAGGATAGCATAGCCGAGTAGGGCGGCCAAAAACTGCTGAGGAACCTGCTGAAGGGGATCTGTACCCTACCCGGCCCACTGATCAATAAGCTGCACTGGAGGGAGCAGGAGATCAATGTCGTAGTCTCCTCTCCCAATAACGGCCATAAGCTGGTACGGTTATGCTCCAGTCGGCTGGTAAAGGGGGGGGCTGCTACGGCTGGTGAGGGGCTCTGAAGCGAAGACCTTACCTAACCATCGGGCTGCCATCACCGCCCCGGGATCTGCACATCACGCCTCTGCCATACGGATATGAAACGGCTCCATACACAACTCATAACAGAGTGGGGGGGACAAGACGGTCCCTGCAATCGGGACCACTCTGTATAAGTATGGTAGGTGGTCCCCCACAATGTCAGCGCCCCAGGCGTTATTTCGACATGTCCATCATATCCGGTGCAATAATGGGGCCCCAGCAGTAGCACAAGTATCCCTCCCTTGTCCCGCGAGTCCGAGGAAGGATACCCATTAATGGCCTGTCTAAAGATAGGGATGGGCACAGAAGGAAGGATCTGACCGCCCTCCCTATTAGGCCCCGTAGATACGATAGAATGGGGCATCCACCATATAACCCACAGCCCACGGCTATCGTGCCGTGGAGCCTGCTTGTCTCTAGTGTAGTCTCTCCCCATAACGGACCCCACAGGATGTGGTAAACAGCCTCCAAAGTGATGGTTCCCCTCACCACGGACCCTGCAATCGGAAGTGTTCCGATATAAATCCCAAGTATGAGAAGGTCACAAGAATGTGACGGGATGGAGTCAAACGTGGGGGCAACAAGCGATCTAGCAATGATGCCGGGGCCCTCTGCAAGGTCCTCCTCATCGGCTGAGGGGCATCCAATACCCGGGCAGCCAGTCGCACATCTAGTCGCACACTTCTCCCGGGGCCCCATTCTACGTAATCTCTTCCTGCATACACCCAACCACCACACAAGGAAGAGTAAGGTCAGTGTCTAAAACAATATAAGAGGAAGCATTAAAAAACGACAAATGCTTTAAACAACAAGTAAAAGCTTTTAAGTAAGTTCTTTTGCATTCTGTGCAACCCGCGCCGAGCCGGGGGGCGGGTTTTTAAACCGCCTCTTAAAGTCGGCGGTCTCTTTTCCCTCCCCGCCCTTTTCTATTGTGTTAGATGGGAACTGACAATTTTCTTCCATGTACCAATTACTATATAAGAAATCCGTTTGTCAATATAGTTTCCAATACCAAGTCTTTTTCGCGCCGCCAATATACAATTCTTTTGAGGATAACAAAGCTAATTTGCAGGAAAACATTAGGTGAAAACACATTAATTGAAAGAATATGTCTCATGATGTTTATCTGGGGCTCATACGACTCGAACATGTTTGTTATGCTAACCAATTCAGAATTTGGGAAACCCCAACTAAAAGGGAGATTCCATAATCATTTTGGGGTTCGCAAGAGTATATCCAAATACCTATGAATTAAAACATTAAGGAAGCTTTACACCAGAAATATGCACCTCCCACAAACCCTTCTCTGTCAAGGAGCAAAACACTCATCACGCATTGAATAATAGAGAACCAATGGATCGGATCATCTGACATTAAAAGGATGTGATCCTCGAGATTCTCATTTTAACAGTTATTTCGATATGAAAGCGTATTTTTGTTTATTTTTTACCCTTGTGTTGTTTTGTTTTTTCTTGAGCCTGTTCAGGCATACATCGTAGATCAACAATTCTTTCTTTTTTTGTTGAACTATTTATCCTTTCATGAATATTCAACCCTTAAAGCATAGTTATGGAAGAAATAGGAAATTTGGCCGCTGCTAGCCCCTGACAAAATCAGGTGTTACAAAACAATCCACCCTGATCCCAACAGACTACAAAAGTAATAACTATCCTCTAAATCAAATAACATTAACTTCGCGTTCACATGCATTATACACTTTGAGTTGCTCGGTTAATTACATACCAAGTGAAGTACTATTGTTTTGGGTCCTAAACTATTACTTTGTGGTGTGTGGGACAAGTATAATTTTTATATGATATTTAGCAAAATAATTCCTTTGAATGATATTTTCTTCTCTGCTTTGTGTATTGTTTATTGGTGGAGCGACTGTGAGGTTACTAATTTCCCCATTCGAAACCATTCTTTTACCCAAAGAAAGGGTATATAGTTTTTTTCCTGAATGCCACACCTGGTATTTGGCTTCTCACATTGATTTGTAAAAAATGTTTTTAGTATAATGTTTTCTATTTCACTCCCTATGATATATTTTTTTTTAAATGCAGTATTTTTTTTGTTTTAAGCGTGTCCTTGTAAAACAAGGACAAATGCCTTTATGCATGGATTCCATATTATGTTTTGGCATGGGAAATACCCATGAAACGATTTATGTTATCAGACCCATTGTATGGCGTCTTATTCGTGCACCTTGTTGAACCCTCTTGCAAGCAATCTTATTGATTTCTTGCATAGACGTACATTTCTCATGGCAAATTGATTTGGATTTCATTCGCAACCTTGGACAACAAATGTTTATTGTCCAACAATATTTTATTAACCTCACTAGAGGAGAGTCGTCCGTAGTCGAACTTTGGCAAGTGCCTATTCACAAGCACTCGATTTGGTGTGTTAGTGTGAGTGTTTGTTCGCGAGTTATACAAACCACTTTGAAGAACTGTAAGTCCCCCGTTGCTCTTCTGGGGGATTTTTGGATCAAATAATGAAAATATCAGTAATAGAATAATAAACAAGAAATGGTGGGCAGTGTGTGTGCATATTAATAGTATAATATTTAAAAATTGAATCATCTCTAGAGAATAAAAGAAATAAATAATAAAATACCCAAATCTTTTACATAAGTGTTTTGTGTCGGTGGTGGGGGAGTGAATGGAGGGCTTCCAAGTGTGGGATAAGGTTCTGTGGTAGGCAAGCTGGTCGAGTGTTTCACATGTCAGCATTGGGCACCCATCAAAACATAATTGAAATCAAATTATACACTAGAGATTGTGGGCTTTGCATGCTCCTTTAACAAACCTTTATGTTTTTGTGGCCTCTAAGTACTGACATCTTGGAGTGTGTTTTGTTATCCGATAGGAATGTCGAGATTTTTCCTTGTTTTAAAATGAATGTGTTTTTTCCTTCACCGATAGTTGTGTCATATCCTGCCAACTTGTGCCTTGAGAGCTTGAAACAAATTGGAGAGATCCACAAAAGCATAACAAATTATAAGGCTAACTTGGAGGAGGATGTGTTGGATTGCGATGGAAGTGTTGGCAGAAGAGTGGTTTTCAATTGGATTTTATAAGCCTTGTCCATATTCAAGGGGGTTGGATGGAGGATTCCTCTTGGCCATCTATGATGTGCTCTATTTTTTTGTAGAATTGTCATGTAGGGATTTACCGTTGATGAAGATGGGCTTAACTAAACTGATGTTGATAGAAAGGTTTCAAAAGCTGTTTTGGATGTACAAGGGATGATCACTACTACCAATGATGATTGTATCAAGTGGCTTAGGAACAAAAGTTACTAGAATCTAAGGTGTTCCTAAGATCTATATTATGTCTTTTGTTTTTGGATCAGGATTTCTCTACGATCTCTTTAAGTAATTATGTATGTAAGTTTACGAGGAAAGGGGTTCTACCATGGTGTTCCTCTTTGTTGTCTGATGGTAAATGGTTTGGATTCACACTCTTCATTAGGATGAGGCAGGCCTTTCCCACATAGACTAGGTGGTTATGTAAGTTGGTGTAATCCCCTCCCCTCCCCGCACCACCCTCTGGGGAAATTTTAGTTGCGTAGCTCAAGTCTGTCCTTCGTAGAGTGAGTTGTTTGTTTTATGGCACTTGCAATGGAAGAATGCATAAAATGAAACAATTAATTGGAGTGTAAAGAAAATAGTACTACATTTTCAATATTTTCAATATTTGATGTTGTTAATAGATAAAGGTAATTATCTAGATACCTTTTATCACGGGCGGTCGTCTTTCTAAGTCAAGACTGATTATCACATTTACGAAGCTTTAAAATTCAAGCTTCCGAGATCTTTATCGTGATAGGGATATAAGTCCTCTGACAATTTACGGGTGAATACCAACCTCTTGGTGGGTATAAGTCATCTTAAACGACCGTTGATGTGAAGGTGCGTCCATATAACGAGGTCGGTCATTTTATCAAATTAAAGTTATTAATTTAATAAAATTATTACGAGATATGGTAAGGTATCTTACCAAGGCATTGTTGAGGTTTGTGTAAGAACAAATTTTATTTTATTAGCACAACATTAAATTTGGCAACATATATAACACCAAATAAAGATGTATGAATTCAATTTGATTCAGGTTACAAATTAGAAGTAGAACACCATATATAAGGAAAAAGACATCCTAACTTTTAAGAAGTTTTTCTCACTACAAAATCTCAACCAAACCTACTTAGTGTCCCAGTGAGTCTAACACCCTCTGTTATTACTCCATCATATATGAGCAAAATATTATTAAAATTCTTGTATCATTTTTTTAGAACCACCGCATTTACAAGCTCACATATAACAAAATTACAACAATTATATATTTACCCTACAATAAATAATCATAACCACATACATGGTGGCAACTTAATAGTCCTACATTTCCCCCCTTAGTGTAACCTGGGATAAAAATAATTTGCACTGCTTCCACACCACATCGTGCCGCCATTGCGTGCTCTATGATCTGGATGGTTTTTCTATAGGATAGCCAACAACCTCAACAAGATGGTTTTACAGGACAACCAACAACCTCAACAAGGACTGGTTTTACAGGATTAACCATACCCTAACAAAGGATGGTTTTACAGGACACCAAGATCCTCTCTCATGAATGCTTCTTTTCGTTTTGCTTTCGTTCTTTCCACTAAATTTTTTTTCTTCAGGAATTATGAAGACACATTGATCACTAATCAAACTAAGAGAGGGAAATGGAAATGGAACATTGAACCATGGTCCTCCCACCCCTCAATGTGAACATTTCACTTATTCTATACAAACAAGAACTCTGAAATCATAATGCGCACGAAAGAAAAAACTACAACTCGACATAAAAGAAACTCGCACACAATTATCACACATCTTCGTGTGGCCGCTCGTCGTTGGTGCGTGACGAGAGGTTGTTGACTCGACCTTCAACCGCCTATGCCTTCGCCTCTATAGACGCACTCTTTAACTTAATACGAGAAGTCGTCATCACTTTTGCTGAGCATTTTGTTTCCTCATTATCAGAGTGGGTATACTCATATCCTTATCACTTCCGTCATCTTTGGTTGCAGAAAGAAGGATTTATCCTTTAATTTACCATCAAGTAGATCTCGTGCTCTTTTCTTACATACATAATGCATGTCCATGAGAAATTACCTCGCGGCCAAGAATTTTTCGTGGCTCTTGGGAGGTTTGATTCTTGATTAAAAAAAGGCTTGAATATCTTTTAGCATAGATTTTTATTTCTACCATACAGGGCAGTTTTTTCTGTATCAATCTCTTGGGTTCATTGTTCTTCTAATCGAAGAAGAAATCAAATCCTCTAACGTGTTTATTTCTCAAAGTGAATACCAAGTATTAGAAAGAGCTATGAGACTGGCTAGAAGTTATACACTTGCATCATCATGGGGAACATCTACGGTTATTCCCAACTAATTGATTTATATAGAACAAAACTTACTCATATTTCCACCATGAGCCACCTTCCTCATTTTTGATTTTTAACAACTTTTTTAGTACCTTGGGTGCGTTTCCTACTTTGAACCGATAGTTTGTTTAGTGTTGTCCAAATTGTATGTGGATTTTGATAAATCTATATGATCCAATACGCATAGATAACCCCCAAGCAATGATTGTATATCTTGTCGATCTTTTCTTTCCCATTCGCTACTTCTGCATCTACATCTTTGGTTTCGTTTCTGTTCTTCTTGCCATCAACGAATCTCCATAAGTTTTTGTTGATCAATAACAACCGCGTTTTCACCTGCATGTGTGAAAATATTTGTCTTCGAATTTTTTTCATTCAATTCAACTTATCCCTATTGAAAAAAATGAACGTTAATTACAATAGAATATTTTATGAATATTTTGTGTATTAGATCTATTCGAAAGTCTCAAATCGTGAACAATTACTAAAAAGACGCTAAGACTTAACTATGTAGAGGACAAACAATAACTATCAATGTCACCTTGTTCTTGCACAAAATTTATACTACACTCTGTCCCAAAGAACTGTGGTACATACAAAAACTAATAACTTGTTTGATTTTGAACCATGGAAAGTGTTTTTTTTGACATTCTGGCATGAAACCAATGTACCCGAGCTCTGTTAGGCAACGCGTTGTGGTGGAGACCAGACTAACAACCCGAATTGAGGTCGATTTGCTTGAGAAAAATCGATCAAAACGGCCACATCAATCAGACCCCACGCAAATCTCGAACCACCACATTCATAGAGGCAGTGGATTCAAATTCGCCAATAGTATTATGGAGATTGAACACTTAGAGAGAATGGCTTGGCCAATATTTGATGTGGCTTTTTGAAAAAATAGACTGAACTGAGTGCAAATTTAAATAAACCTCAATATTTCATAACTATGGATGAGATATAACCATCACTGCGTGTAGTTAATGACCTTATCCTCTATACATGTGGCATGATTGAATACTGAAAATACAACATTAATGGGTTTGGACATTGGGTGTCACTGAGACTGCATGATTGGGTCTTGAATGTATTCGATACAACCGACAGGTGTAACCACTTTCTCTAATAATACGCGGATGCATTATGAATAGTCTGACAGATCTGAAGATTCATCTTCCTTAATGATCGTTTAATCGACGATTATAACAATTGTGCTCGTTTTCGGTTGATCCCATGTCAAATGAAAGATTAACTCATCTATAGACAAGGATACAATTCGGTGTGTGAGTTGATTAGGATTGACATTCAATGCTTGGGCATGAATTATCAATGCAGACTCCACGTTCATACACAACGGAAACATGCAACACTCAACCAATCTTAACTCTTGTTTAGATCTACCTGAAAGAGCCATAGATCCCTCTATAGCTCTCATGGCGGTGATCCACCAAGATCTGATAACCAATCTTAACAAACCGAAATGTGGCACAATACAATAACACCGAATAACTGATATTATTAATTCAATTTCTTTAGGTTCCATTACAAAGTGAAGAACACTATATATATAGACAAAAGACATCCTAATTTTAAAGAGTCTTGCCAACTTTACAGAAATCTCAACAAACCTAATTATGTGGGTGAGTATACCTCAATTAACCCACACATAACAAAATAATCAATCTAGAGTTGTTCTTTAAGAACAACTCCATTTAACAACTCACAGATACAAAATGACAACAATGAAAGTATTTACCGTGTTTGTAAATATCATAACAAGATAAAATTTGACACTAATAATATTTCCTAACAATTTCATTATCAATAAAGGAATCCACATCACATTCAAATAAAAAGCTAATTGTGTGGTTAATAAGTCCTTGGGAACGCTACACATGGTTGGGTAAATCTACATTTTTTAAATAATAAAATAACAGGGAATTCACAATAGAAGTTAGTTAACTAAATTTTAAAAACCAGAAATTATTTATTGATATTTCTAAATCCCCTCCTCATTATTGACACCATGCCAAAGAATGAAAATAATGGAATTTGGGGGTAATTGTGATAATTTTTATTCAATGTTCTGAGCGTCCGTGAGAGGATTATGGAGATTATTCTTCTGGGTTAAGGAATATCATTGCAAGTTGCTGGGTTCATGTAGCCAAATTTGAGTAAAATGAGTTGGGTTTTCTTTTATCTTTCAGTGACGCTTATTTGTTGCAAGATCTAGCTAGTCAAAAGGAGTTGTTCAAAAGCCTGCCTAATCCTCAGGGAAATGCACGGGTAGGATGTAACTGTTTGACAGAATGCTCACAAAGAAATGATGTCCCCAAAATGCATCTTTGCGTTAAGCACAAACTAGGTTTGTTATAATAAATAGGGCCTTTGGAACCTCAAGAAAATGCAAAATTGGGCAGGTTTGAAGCCAAACAACCACACCACCGTTCTCCTCCATTGGAACTGTTCGATGAAATGCTTCCAAAAATGTTGGTCTCGTGGTCTATAATATTGCAGTTTTGAAACAGAAATGGGTTCATGGTAGAGATTTTGGGACTTGGTGGCATTCCATTAGGCTAGCAAGGAGCCCCTTTTCCCTACCGTGCCAAAAATAGAGCTTTGCGCAGGGCACGTTGGTTATTGATAAAATTACACAATGAGATGGGCTCCTTACAATGTCATGGGCTGGGGAGAAAGGCATTGGGAGATTCCAATAGACGCAATTGACTGATGTTAAGCTAAACTAACGCCACCAGGTGGTCGTCAATCCTCCTGTATCTATACGTTTAATGTGAGCCTTAGAACACGGTTAGATGGTCTTCTAAGGTTGTTTCAACACCTGGGGAAGTTTGTCTGGTTTTTTTTTGTTGCCCTCATCTTGAGTATTAATATGCACAATATAAGGAAAACAAGAGAGTTTTTTTGGGCAAAGATGAAGTGTTAGAAACATTTTCTAGGGGTTTTGAAAGATGGGATTTTAATTTAAATCGCACTTTCGAATAGAATAATCTTAGAGATATGGGCACATAGCGCTATGGGCATATATAGGAGATTTCAACAACTAGATCCCATGAATGATGTTATAACCAAGATTAATTTGGAGTGTGGGAGTTATTCCTTACCAAGAACAAATGGAATGATCTCCCACCATGACATGGAATTTGGTCGTTTACTGTTAGGTGTGTTAATGACGGTTCACACAACTGGTCTTTGTTTGATCCTTGTATTTCAGCTATTTGATTATCAGCATGGTCATCTTACTACTTCTATCTTCACATTATTTAAGGTTCTATTTTCCTAAAAGTTTAATGGAGTTTGTTAATCAACTAAATAGTATTAAGTTGTTTAATATAATTAAACGAAACATGTTATTTGATAACAATGCACCCTTGTTTTTGTGTGTAACTAGACCAATACCGATGACTGCAAAACTATACTCAATTACAACTCGATGCTGTTTTGAAAGAACACTACAATCCTATTTTTGGTTACAAAAAAAAACCACACGGTTGGCGAGTTAAACATGAAACTTAATGACAACTACTTCTTGACGCCTGGTTTGATTTTAATAAATCAATGTTTTCAATGAGATGCAGCAAAACATCCCTCCAAACTCAATTAGAAAATAAACTTTGGTCGTGTACTTTTTCAGAGAGTGTTAACAAATCTTGAGTTGTTCCTCAGATTTCGTTTAACCTTGTTTTAATAACGCGTTAAGGAGCCCAAATGGCTAGTTGTAGTGTTAAAACAACGTGAAAGTGAAAAATGGTTAGTTTGGTTTTGACCTGTCATTTTGCCCTGGGGGTGTCAAAATGCATTTTTGGCTTCACATAACCTCTAATATTATATGCGACAATTTCTACAAACCCTCATTTTGGAGAAAAACAGCTCCCCAACTAGTTTTTCCTACTAGGTTTGTACATTCCTCATTGGGTTGTGAGGAATGGGAGAAAAAGAGAGGGGAGGGGGAGCAAGGCAGACTAACAGTGCGGTGACAGTGGAGGGGGGATAGGACGACAAGGTGCCACTTGATTCAACTTATGATCGGTAGCCCTAGAAATTCGAGTGCCATTTTGATCTTGTTTTCCAGTTTGGGGTTTCATCGGCTCTAAGTGTTTCCCTATTTATAGGGGAATAGGTAGGAAGTTATTTTCTTGTGTGTTTGAGTCTTAAAGATGGTTTTCAAACGTTGGTTTATGAGTAACTTGTCTAAATTTGTGACATGTTGAAACTTGCGACTAATGGTGAAAACTTTCATGTGAACTTATCCAAACAAGAATAACGATAAAGAACCATGTATGAAAATGCTGAACAAGCTACAATGATTCAACCCAACACGGAAAGTAAAGCTACACCCATCCACAACTGATTACATATTTAATATGATTAGTTTCCATTGTTTAAACCTGAGACATTTAACGAGTATTTAATAGGGAGCATATATTCTATCTCAGCTACATGTGTCTCTTTCCTGTATCATCATTTTTATCAACCACATTTTTGGGACAATGGATGTGCTCATGCCTCAAAGTTGCATTTCCCATTTAATAGATGTCTTATCACCCATTAAACTCTCCTTATTTTCATTCATTTTATGATCAACATTAGGCTTTTAGTTCGGTTTGAAATCATTTAAGGTGCTTACACTTTTTGTAGCAATCATCATAGTTTACCCTCAGTTACTTGTGTTCTTATTACATTACTTGTTTTTGGTCTTTGTGTTTGGCCCCCAAAAAAACAATCCATTTAAAAAAATTGTAATTCATATAATACGTATTCTACAATTAGTTCCTTGGCACTAAGGAGTTGTGTTTCCCACATCACGAGACATTTTGATTGTCCTGAGAAAACAAGTATTACCCACATATTACAAGTGGGGACATGGAAGCTGATAATATTTTTTACGTGTTTCCAAGCCTGCCTAAAGCAGCAAATATTTCCATCTTTGGGTAACCATACGCTCGATTTTTCTTTGACCATACATCATGCGAGGTCACACTATTTATGAATTCCATTAGCACTTGAGGGTTCCTACCCCTACTCTACAAGACAATCTAGAGTAATCAATTTCCTCATCTTGTGAAATCCTTCGGTGCACAACTTATGGGGTACATTACGACCTACTTAACATAATAGTGCTTTAACCATAGGCTTAAATTGCCAATACGAGGTTCTTCGCGAATGTGAATTTTGCTCCATCCATTACAATTTCTCTAGTTCAATCTCGTGGAAGCGACCATCTGGTCCACGGGTAAAGATAAGAGCATTCTCAGGACCAGGCACTAAGGATTGGCCAAGGTACAAGATCTTTTTCTTTTTCATAAACTTTAATATTGGTTGGTTATTTAATGTTTACACGTCACTATTTTCTTTTTTCTCTCAAATAAAATTTTTGTTTCCCTCGAATGCAAGATCTGACATCTGGAGCAACTTATATTATTTTTTCCATAACATAAAAAGGCTTAATCTAGTTTATAAGTAGGCCTAAATTTCACTTTTTCTCTTGGAACAACCACTTGTGAATACGCTTGCACAGACTACGCGTTGATTACAAATGTATCCCCGTTCACGTCTTATTATCGTTTTATAGCAAACCCAATGATACCGAAATTTGTATGGATTCATCTTGTAACCCTAATTCTCTAAGATTTTTCCGAAGCCCCTCCTATCTTTTTCCCTAAAACCCTTCATTCCCTACTCATGGGTTGGTTTTAAAAAAGTTTTCATTAGAGTTCAAACTGAGTTCTCTTGAGTACTAACTTAAGATGCCATCATTTATGGTTTTCGCCAATGTTTGAAGATCATCATCAGTGTGGTAATTATATTTCTATTTTCCCCCTATGACCTACCAACGTAGGTTCATTGTTTAGCCCCATGCTAGCCTCAACACAACTAACAATTATGTGTCTTAGACCTACGTCACGCATGCATGGCCCATCACGGACTCTATACGTTAAAACAATCAGCCCACATCACTTCCCACACACGCACAAATACAATTCCTAAAAGAAACCCGCATACTCTATAAAGTGTTAACCATTACTTTCTACTGGTGGTTTCACGATAAAAAAGCAATGGCGATACGCATACGTTTATTATGGTAACCTAAATTCTTAACTCTATTTCCCGTAATGGATGTGCATGAGTATACGGAGCTACTTATCACCCTAAATTTCCATTTTCTAACTTATGGGAGTGATCCACAATAGGGTAAATCATACAAGTTTTACATTTACTCTAAAGTTGAGCTTTTATTTAGGTTCTTTCCTCCAATTCCAAAGTAGTTAATCAAGACCAGGCCACAGAGGTTCAGTTCTGGTGGAATTTCAACACCCCGGAGCGCTATAAAAGACCAATACTTTCCAATTAGCATATACAATCCACCCCTTAATAATAGATAATCCTGAATCAAGTTAACACTTACGACCAAAATGCCCATTTTCCAACACCCCCAAAACGCTGACATTTCATACTCAGCTCAAATTAATCATTTAACATTCTCTCCTTAAAACTGTGTTGAGATATTCTATACAATTACATTGTTCCAAAATAACATGTTTTAGAAAATCACATAGGAACCTTCAATTTCTCCTTGTCTCAAAACCTACACCACCATCAGGTCAACAACAACTGTTGACACGTCAATCTACCACACCCAAACTATAACATATTCACTTTTTCATTAGTTTTTCCATGACCTGATTATATCTTAGTACTTCAACAAGATATATTTAAGTTGTACCCACGTGTTTGGACCCAAACACATGACCAAAATACATGATTTTTAACTTTCATTTACTGGATACAACTATTTCAACCATATGCACATCAAAGCCATACATTATAGAGAATAAGTAACAAAAACCAAGACCCACATATTATGACAATACAGATGCCCCCTTCCACAATACCACCTTCTGGTTATTACTTATTTATAAATCATGTTTCATTATTCAACCTTCAGGTTTGAAGAGCGCCTTAACTGAACACGCCTGTTTTTCCTTTCTTTCTAGACCACGTTTCTTTAAGTTCATTTAACACTTAACTTGTAATGCTATTCCAAAATTAGTTCATTTAGCTTATTGTAAATAAATATAAAACGTGATTGACCATTATAGAATCTCGACATTTACACATCATAGGATTTAGAATTCCCAAAATAGAAACTATGTCTTCTTTCCAATTCCATGAAAATCAAACACAACTCTTTCACATCGATAAAGATCTATTAAGTTGCGAATAAGCTCCACCGGAACTTAATTTATAGTTCAACCCACAAGGGTATATTCACAAAACAAAGAGATAAGATACAAAACTTCCTATACAAATAGAGTCTTAGTGGGGTAACCATGCATAACCTATCATCCGTGCAAATCCAAACACTTACATTAATCTTCCCTTCTAAAAATGTGTAGCTCAAGAAAAACCATACTAAGTACATACGATAAATAGCAGCCGACAATGTCACCAAGTGATAGTATGGCCATGCATCAAGTGTCCTAAGACACCACATACCACATGAAAACTCCTGTAAACCTCTACAGGTTCATAGTGGAAGAAACTTAAAAACTCTCTCTTGCATTCCCTAAGAAAACTTTAGGACTACAAAATAAACTTAAATCTAAACATACAATCCAAGCTTACTAAAAGGACCCTGCCTACTCAGCTTATAGAAAAACATCCTAAGCAAATTTGGTCCATTTACTTACGTCCCGTAGGTGGTCTTACATATCTAGATGTAAGCAAACATATTCCTATGGTAACAAGAACTTGAGATCCTATCTTTTTTTGTGAAGTTAAACTACTATAGTCCGTAATGATGGGATGCATTTTGAGGTACACATGGGTTGTATGAATTCCCATGTCTGAGAAAGATAACAAGAATTTGAGATCCTCTCCTTTTGTGAAGTTAAACTACTATAGTCCATAATGATGGGATGCATTTTCAGGTACATATGCGTCATATGAATCCCATGCCTAGAACAAGGTCTCATTATCAATTAAATGTTCCCATAAGGGACAACTCAACCTACAATTTGGAATAAGAAAGGGATCGCCAATGATTTGAAAGGAGGTGGTTTTCATGGTTCATTTTGTTTCTAATCTCATCGTGAAAGGAATGATAAAAAGATTGTTCCAAGGCATGAAGATCTCAGATGATAATAACACACCACATTTGATAAGCTAAAAGGAATTCACCAGAATAATCTTACAAAAGGTATTTTCAAACAAAGAGCTAAAATATCATATATGGAAATCCAACATAATTCATAATACTATTATATTACATTACATTGCTCAATAATGAGGATGTACATATAGGAGGAGGGAAGTGCAACCACTACCTAGATCAGTGGTGAATAAATACCACTAATTGATATCAGTAGTTAAGTTAACTCCACAAGACTAGTAAGCTAACTCCACATAACTGATAAACTAACTCAACAGTGTAGGGATAACCCAAGTGCAAGTATTATCCTAATAAACAAATAAAAGGATAAATAGTAACCTACACTAACCCCCCTTAAGCATAGCTTAGGTGGGTGAAAAAGAAGGTGGGTCCCGATAATAAGTCCTGATGAGATACTGTACGTACCCAAAATTGTAAGGTACTGTACTACGGAACGGTGTAATAAGTGCCCCGATGATGATACAGGTCCCTTCGCAAGGTGTTTCGGGATCCAGAGAAGCTTTACGGATATGCGTTAACATCCCGCATGCCCCGCTTAGCCCCCGCGTGCTTTGTTTTCCCTATTTTTCCTCTTTTCTTGGCTTTTTGGTCTTCAGTGACGAAACCCGCCGCCCGGAAGGGCAGGCGGTCTCGTGACCCGCCGCCCTACACAGGGCGGCGGTCCTGTAAACCGCCGCCCTGAGTCAGGGCGGCAGGTCCTGTGCGCGTTTTCCAGAACGTGCTTTTGACGGAACGCACGCAAAAATTCAACGCTTTACCAGCTTTTCTTGTCGACTTGAGCATGCATTTATGTTTTTGGTCCCCTGGAATAGTGTTTTTCTTTTGTTTAATGTTTAGGAGTTCAGTTTAGATTTGATCTTTGCATGTTTGGATTCCTATAAATGCATGGTTTGTGCACATGCAAATGGCCCCTGATTTTAGTTCTGAATTTTGCTCCAAAGTTTGTTTTAAATTTCTTGTTGCAGTAGATTTAGTTTTCCTTTGCTTAGGGTTCTTAGTTTTCTCATTGAGTGCTTTGGTTAGTTTTGTATTGCAGCTGGTAAGCCACATATCCAACTTGTGCAAGTGCAAACATCATTTGGGCCACCATTTTTCACTCCAATTTTCATGTTTTCAGTACTATGGTCGTTTTAGTTTGCTTAGGATTGGTAGCATAGTTTGTTGCAGGTTTGTTTTAGCTTTATGTTACTGTTGGTAAGCCACAGATCCAACTTGTGCAGACAACATTATTGTTTTGGAGTAGAATGGTCTAGGTAGCCATTAAAGTTGCAGGTTTTGCTCTTCATACAGGCTAGTCTCAGGTTCTGGACGCTCTTTGTTGCATGATTCGCAGTAGACCCCCGCTAGGAATTGCATAGCCAAGCTCTGTACTCTTGTGCTATCCCTCTCCTATCCGCATTCTATTCTGTCTGCATTTTGAAGGCTGTCCATTGATCCAAATACCTATTCCTGTTGATGCAAGCATTTCACGCTTTTCTGGATTCACGTGAGCACAAAGAACGAAGAGATCATACTGAGGGGACAAGAACACACACAACCGTCGGATTCGCCACTGTTCTGTGAAATCCAGGTTCCATCTTTCAAAGTTTTAGTTAGAACTTATCAAATAAAGTAGTTAATCACTTTATTTCAGTTATTTCCATTCTCGATATTGCCAGGGAGGTTGTGGGATTGATAGTTTCTGAGAAACTATGATTCATTCCTC
Source organism: Taxus chinensis (assembly GCA_019776745.2). NCBI lineage: Eukaryota > Viridiplantae > Streptophyta > Pinopsida > Cupressales > Taxaceae > Taxus > Taxus chinensis. Next base: position 162,781,077 of record CM034155.1, on the reverse strand, counting down.
ACTTCTGAGGTAGGATCGAGAATCTTGCAGATAGATTAGTTATTTCGTTATTTAGAATAGATATACAAAATCGCACAGACAAATAGCTACACTCGGCTATTTTGTTTGTTTTTACGTTGTTAGTTTAGTTGTCAATTTTAAATAGCTACTCTCTCATAAAATTGCCGGAAAATACAAAAAGAAACTATATATGCTAGAAGTGCATTTAGATTTTACTTTATTATAGTTTGTTTCATTACTGCTTTTGTATGACAATTACGGGACCTAGGGAGCCCAGGGAATACATTTTCGAGCCAATTGTGCCTCAGCCCAATACCGTAGTAGCAATAACTGACATTGACCAAAACCTTAGGATACAAGTCTTCCAAACAACAACAGACTTCCAACAGATCAGGATACAGTTGAGAGGGTTAAACATCGAAGACGACCAAGCGCATCTATTTGGTCAAATCAGCCAAATTACAGATTACCCTAGAAAATACCCATATGACTGTAGAAGGGCTCGAAAGAGAACAAATATTCGGGTGTGATCCTTTAGTTCCACAGCCAGACGCTGGAGACACCCTAGTAGATATAGATACCAGCTTAAGAATCCAAGTTGCGAGAACGCCTGTAAGGTATTCTGAGAAGATAGCACAGCTGTTGGTTCTAAACATAGAAGCTGAAAAAGCTTACGACTATTGGATACTAGGGATCAGAACTTGATCTCCCATATGACCATCACGGGACCGCAACAACCAAGAGTCTATGGTTGTGATCCGCAGATCCCACAGCCTAACGAATCCATAAGAGAATTAGACATAGACACTGGCCTACGTAAATTAGTATTTCAGTCTACTCCGATTCCACCTCTCATCATTCAACAGTTATCCCTACTAAATACAATAGCTAACGAAGCTAGAGAATTTTGGACTAGGCCAGAGAATCGTCCATAGAATCGACCATATTTACCATATGACCCTATCAGGAGAAATACACGAAACCATCCCGGGTCATTTTCCACGCATCCACAACCCATAGATCGAATCACGCCAGAGCTCGATATTGATTGGAGCCTTCGAGCAGTCATCCTCGCTGATCGATCTATCACACCAGTCCAAGTTAGAAGGGCCTTCTTTGCCTTAGATTCGCAAATACCATTAGTGCGTGTTGAAGACATTAGACTGCCTAACTAGCTTGTCTGCATATTCTACCCCCACCGGCTGTCTCGGCACGACCTCGGGAGGTCGGGTACGTGGAAGAGTCACTTGTTGATTCTCACGCTCGCCTGTTGCTTTTCCGACGTACAAAATTGGTGAACCCGACGTGAATCAAGCAATTCTTTCACCTTCTCTTTGAGAAGTTTCATCTTCTCCACATCGCCTTCGCTCCTTCCCATTATTCTGCGGGTATTCATATACCCCCCGAATATGTCGGGATTAGATGCATACGGCAGACCCCTCTTGGGTCTTGAGGCATACTACGCCCAACAGAATAGGCAGTCATCACCCTCACTCTCAATATGGGGTGACAACTATTCAACTAATCAATTGTCAACACAAACACCAAGGACTAGATATAACTCGTCCTACCAAACAGAGGGGTTGGAGCAACTTGATCAAACACAAACAGAGCCTTCAGGCTCGAACAATATGACATTAACTGGAGAGTCTGCTTCATCTCCTCAGGTATTATTCCGACCACCTATTAGTAGACAATCGGATCCATACTTGGTCTTAGACGATGGACAATCAATACTTTATCCTAGGAGTGAACAACGCTCTCAAGGCATGTACCCACCTGTAGGAACTTTGCAGATACAGCCCGAGTTCTCTCCTCAAGAAAACTCCCCTATGCCATCACGTATGGAAAATACTCTCAGAGAAACTTGGCAAGATAGCAATCAGTTCATGACAGGCTATCACATGCCTATACAACACCGGGATATACAACAAACGCCACCAAGGCACGATATCATGGCTTCACCAAACGAAGTCATTTCAAATCTAATGGAAAAGGTTAGAGGATTAGAACTTGCCCAAGCAAGTCAAAATTCAAGAATCATACAAACCGGGAGTTCCAATCCTCCGCACCATCCTAGCCAAGTGGATCTCCTCACAGGAGTAGGCACATTGGGTATGACTCCTCAATATTCACAACAAGTGCCAACTAGACCCACTATCGCCAGTACTGTTCCTCTAGGTCCAGTACAAAGTAATCCATTCCTGGATAGTACCCCTTCGTACTTAAACATGTACTCCAAATCACCACAAGGGGATTTGTACTCATCCCCCGGCATGTTTACTCAAATGCAAGGATTGCCTTATGCCCCTGCTAACGCGTACGTTACGCCATATCAACAACCCGTTCCGCCACCACCTCCTCAACAGGCACCATCAATGGTTGAAACGTATGCAATAGGGACTTATTCAGAATATTTAAAAGAGCCCTTAGATTTCGTCATACGAAGCGTTATGCTTCCGAGGCCTCTTCCCGATTTGCCTAAATACAAAGGAGAAGGAGATCCGAATGCGCATATCAAAGCTTACGCTACAACCATTCGTGAACTACTCCCATGGGATGGGGTTGTTGCTAAAATATTCCCCAAAACTCTGGAAGGCATTGCCCTCGATTGGTATTACAGAATACCCGAGGCCTTCCATACATTCATTCAAACAACTCGTGTCTGAGTTCATCAAAGCCTTCGACATGAACAAACTACTAAGGACAGGAATCAGGGAGTTCTTGCACATCAAGCAAGAACATAACGAGTCTATCGCCCATTTCATCCAAAGGTGGCGCACAGTCCTTTATTCCTCGGCAAGCGCTCCAAACATGGATCAGATGGAACTATGCGATTTATTCCTTCATTCTCTTAGCAGAGAGGTGAAGGAAGAAGTCCAGAAGTTCCCACTAAGGACTTATGACAAGGTACTTGAGAGTGCTCTGCGAATTGATCAAGCAGCGATAGATAGTGGCCGTAAGACGTATGGAGCAAACGGGAGGTTAATCACCCCTACTCAAAACACTACAACCACTACAAGCGTCAATCAAGGACCCAAAATCCTTAACAAAAATCGTGGGGTAACAACAGATGGAGTAACTGACCAGCCCAAGAGGATAAATGTCATTAATACTCCGTCACAAACAAACAACCAAAGAAACAACAATTTTACCCTGACGATCAATACAGTGGATTTTAATAATCCACAACAACAACAACGGCGAAATCCCATACAAGGACCAAACCAAAACTCCTTTGGTTATCAAAACCAAAATCAAAACCAGAAACAACAAAACTTTAGTCCTAATAGGCAACAGTTTGATCAGAATTTTAGGCCACAATACACACCAAACCAACAAAACGGGAATTACAACCCCAATTCTTATTGTGGTTTCCATAAAATTCGGGGTCATGACACTAGAACGTGTCGTGATTACAACAAATTCATGCAACGCTTGCCAAGTGAACAAAAACAATTTTTTATGGATATGTTCTTAGCAGATCCTACGTCACCAACGGCAAGTACCTTCGCAGGGGCAGTTTCCCCTCAGAATGCCCCTCTCAAGATCTTTAATGATCCACTCCCAAATCATGATAGCGATAGGATGAAACCAACTGGAACAAACAAAGGTGCAATAACAGGAAACAACGATCACGAGGCCTCAACCTCGCTGAATCCGTTAGTCGCGCCGCAACTAGGAAGTCAACCACGACCTAAGGTAGTTGGATTAGTAGAGTTAGACTCCGAATTACCCGTTGAAGCAATTACGAGAACACGAGAGTATTTCTCTCAACCAAGTCCAAGCCACCTGCCGGAAACAGATAACATCCAGCAAACCATAGCAAAACCCATGGGTGCTTATGATCTAATTAATGATCTAACAAAAACCTTCTCGCATATTTCATTCCTTGATTTATTAAAGAATTCCCCTGCTCATAGGGCTGCTCTTTTAGAGGCGTTAGGTTTGGGTCATTTAGTTAGTATCACTCCACCACCGGAAGCGCAGGTAAATCATATAGACTTTGATGTTTATCCACCGGGACAGGCGGATAGGGATGTTGAATTCATATTCGAAATAAGTAAAATGCCTACAGATGCTGAGATCGCACGCCAAGGCGATCCAGCCCTACACTTGCAAGTACAAGTTTATAATAACTATGTAAAACGGGCAATGGTTGATGACGGAGCTGCGGTTAACATAGTTCCTTTCTCTTTTCTCCAAAAATTGGGATATGGAGAAACAAACTGTTCTACTACACGAAATACCTTGAGAGGCTACGACAGCCTTAAAGCCACATCTGATAGGAACTATAATACTACCGGTCACCTTAGGACCTAAAACAATCCTGACTGAGTTTTATATTATAGATCGGGAAACTAACTATAATATGATCCTCGGCCGGCCCTGGATACACCGAATGAAGGCAATCCCTTCCACGCTATTCCAAGAAGTAAGATTCCTACATCTAGGAAAGGTATTTGTAGCCAAAGGTGATCCAAAGCCATTTGACGTACACCTAGCTGATTTAAAGAAGAGACCAGGTGTACACTCAGAATTCGAACTGCCAACAAACCAACTTAACAAACCCTCTGACCCAAAGCCAGAGGAAAAGTTGATACCTACGACGGATCTTGAAACTACCAACATAGTCCAAACAATTCCAACCCCTAAAGGTAAAACTAAAGAGACAGTATCATTAGGGACTACTGCGAAGATCGTTGAATTAATAGAACAAGATTCACCAATGTTCTTACCATTCGATTCAGTAGGCATAGGATTTTCCTTAGGTGTTGGTTCCTTGCCAGCAGAAGATCTCTGTATGGTAGAAGTAGAGTATGCAAACACAACAGATACACCTACATCCATACTCCCAGCTAAGTATTGGACTCTCCATTTCGATGGAGCTAAATGCCGTTATGGAGCGGGGGCAGGTATAATTCTTACCTCGCCCGAAGAGAAGGTCCTCCATTCTCTTTTAAATTAAACTTTGAATGTACAAACAACGGCACTGAATACGAAGCCCTCCTCCTTGGCCTTACCTTAGCCAAAAGAATTGGTATCGATAATATCAGAGTTTTAGGAGACTCGTAATTAGTTGCAAACCAAGTTTCAGAGGTATATGAAACTAAAGCCGAACACTTGCAACTTTACAAAAACGCGGTAATAGATTTAAGCAAGGCACTCAACTTCATATCCATTGAAGCAATCCCGCGAGAAAAAAATCTTCTCGCCGATTCAATAGCAACCTCAGCATCATGTTTTACTCCAAACAATGAGCTAGAAGATACTCATTTCACGGTATCCATTCGTAACAAACCATTAATAAAAACAATGATGGATCCTCTTTCAAACAGAAGTAAATATACCGTCCTAGACCATGTTGGAAATGATGCGGCTACTTTGGATTACTTAAATGCCTTTGCAGCACTACATCTCTCCTATCACATGCTAGATTTATCTCTGATCTCGCATTCGTCTTCCTACTTCGGAAATCCCGTAATGAATCTTCCCTCACAAAAAGAACCTAAGTATATACGTGGTGGAAAACGGGGATGATATAGATCTACCTCCGGCACCATCTGAGTTCGAAGAGGGTAATGCCTCTTTAATTGAAGAAACAATCGATGTCAATATCGGAACGGAAGATGAACCAAGAATTTTAAAGTTAGGTTCTTCATTAACCCCAGAGGAAGTGGAAATACATACTCAGTTCTCAAAGAACATCAGAAGGCATTTGCATTTAGTTATAAAGAGATGACAGGAGTCGCACCCCACATTGCGGTACACAACCTCGTCACTAGGTCAGATGCGAAGCCGATTAAACAAAAATCAAGACCCATGAAGCCCAAAGTAGCCCTCATGGTAAAAGAGGAGGTAATAAAACTCCTTCAGGTAGGATTCATCAAGCCAATTGACTACTCCCAATGGGTATCTAACATCGTTCCCGTTCTCAAGAAGAATGGAAAGATACGCATCTGCATAGATTTTCGAGATATCAACAAAGCTTGCCCTAAGGACGACTTCCCATTACCATCCATAGATGAAGATGCTTACAGAGAAGCACGTTTTTCCCAACTAGAAAGCCTGGATGAAACTAAGTTAGATGCTAAACAACGACATAGAGTCTATGCCTGACCGGATGTGCCGGCAGTACAACAAGAAGGTCTATGAACGTGACATATACGAAGGTGACCTAGTTCTAAGGTTAGACAGCCGGATCGACGAGAAGACCGGCGAGGGAAGGAAATTCTGGCCCAAATGGTTGGGCCCATACCGAGTCATGAAGGACTACAGAAATGGTGCATACCTCTTATGCACGCTAGAAGGTAGAGGAGTTTGGCTGAAACAGTCAATTCTCTCCACCTCAAGCGTTTCTACGCGTAAGCAGCTAACGCTACCCTATATAACTATCTACATTGCATTTTCATACAAATTAGGATCATTTTGTCCACTTGTTCTTACACAAATTCGTGATCAGGGAATCTATTCTCAAAGTAATCTATTTCAAACTCGTGATGTTTCTGGCATAAAGCTCTTTAATCATACTTCTCCGTCTTCGATATCATCAATCAACTCAGAATCTTTTATCAAACAAAATCAGATATGACAAAGTCCTAACGGTAATCATACCAAGATCTGCAAGTTTGTTCTCGCTTTGATTTCTTCTTAGGATAGGTGTCTTGCCTATGGTCTGTTCTAGAAGCTTCATAGTGTCACATCTATCCCATATACACATCTCTTTGGAAATAAGCATATACTGACATTTTACTCAAATAGACAAGTCAAGAAGTGATCAAACAAAAAATTTTATTTTACACATTTCCTTGCCCCACTAACCTTCAGTGATGAGCTTGCGTCTCTTACTAGTGACGTAGGGTTGGGAAAGGATGGAAATGCCCTTACTCGCCTATGCCTTGCCCACGGTGATAAACCCATGTTTCTTACAGGTAGCATGGGGCAAAGTGTAGGGGGTCCTCTAAACAAAGTAAATGTTAAAAGGTCATAAACAATCAATTCAAACTTTGAGTCAATAACAAATGAATCAGATGTTCAAAAATTCCAAGAGAGTTAAAAATCCTAAAAACCCAGATTTTGTCTACTATGTGGCCATCTACGGGTCTAAGTCTGGATAAACCGCAAAGCAAGTTGCATCCAAAACTATGAAGTCATTCAGGTAGAATAAGCTTGTAGTTTTTTATTTGGTTCCACCAAAGCTTCGTCTGTCTTTCGTCACTATCACTTCACCATATTCCATAACTTGCGCCCTTCTTGGCTCTTGGTGATGAGCCCTCGCATCCTACTAGTTGCGTGGAGTTAGGAGTGGGGCGAGTTAATCTATTCATCATACTGATTATTTTCATCACTTTGCCAAAACAAATCATGAGGTATCCAAATTGCTCACAGAAGCTAAGATTTAAGATCACAGTATATCTACAATATCATGTATCAGCATCATGAAACACAAAAAGAAAGCAAACATTTGCACCATCTGTTTTCCATTGCATACATTCTAGAAAGCATATAAAACATACATCATAGTATACACGAAGCAGTTGGAAATAAAGAAAGTAGAATACAAATGACAAGTTTTGATCCAAAACCGACGCATATATATAAATAAATCAAGTTTATATACAATGCCATCATGCACTAGGCATGGTCAAAACGCTCCAAGAGCCCGTAATACACAAAAGAATATAAGTACAAATACAGAAAGCCAAGTGGCCTCTCAACCCCTGCGCGATCCCACTGAAGGTGCGCGCCCTCGCCTAGGACTCCGGCTACGCTGGCGCTCTGAATGGACGGAGGGCTCAGGGTCCCTAGGGGCAGTCGTAGTCTCGCCATGAGAACGGCTCCTCATAAGACGCTCGGCTGTCCTATAGCTGGCCAACTCTGTACGGAGAGTTGACACCATCTTGGCCACATACCAAACGGGAGCAAAGACGTCAGTGTGCCTGCCGGCTGCTGAGGGCTCTCCGGCATCCACGGATAACTCCGCACGGGTCTTATCCATAGGGATCATCAAAGAATCGACGCAAACCCTACGGATTAGATCCCGCCACTCATCAACAGTCTCTGCAAAGCAAAGAAAGAAAAACGAATTAGGAACTAGGCAAGAGATTAAAGTGTACACAATGCAAATATAAGGAGAGTTAACATTCGAAAAAAAATCCTAAAACAAAACAAGCATTGAAAGGAGGAGAGGATAACTTACTCGGATCACCAGGCCTCCAAGATGGGTCGCCAGGGCCAGCACCTGCTGCTGATGCCGCTGCTGACTGAGGGCTGCTCCTGTGGTAGGGGCAACATGGTGCCCCGCAACGGACTCATCATCTCCACCATGGCCTCGGGAGAGTGGCTCCTCAGAAGCCACGGTCTCTCTCTCTGCACTCTCCTCCTCCCTCTCTGCCTGCGGAATATCCTGAGTATCATGCCACTCAGGATCGCTCTCGTCCGTCTGCTCCTCTGACCCTCCCTCTGTGTACTCTTCAGAATTGGAGTCAATATCTATAGGGTCGTCACTGCTATGAGCAGGACCTGCAGCAATCTGAAGTAATGGTGCCTGAGGCGCACCAGCTCTCCCTCTGGCCCGAACTACCCCCCTGGCTGTAATAGGAATGCCAGGGGTAACCGCTGTCCAACCACGGCCTCTAGGCCCCCCTCTAGCCTCTCGGACTAATCTATAAACGGGTGCTACTGGAGGAAGCATAGCCGCGTAGGGGAGGCCAAACTGCTGAGGAACCCTGCTAAAGGGATGTACCTCTACCTGGCCCACATGATCAATAAGCTGCCCTGTGATGGAGCAGGAGATCAATGTCGTAGTCTCCTCTCCCCATATACCGGCCATAAGCTGGTACGGTGTAGCCTCCATGTCTGCCGTGGTAAGGGTGGCTACTGGCTGGTGAGGTGCTCTAAGCACTGACATACCTAACCATCGGGCTGCCCTCACCGCCCCGGGATCTGCCACCTCCACGCCTCTGCCATACGGAATGAAACGCTCATACACCCAACTCATAACTAGAGTGGGGTGGCTCAAGGACTGTCCCTGCAAATCGGACCACCCTGTATAAGTCATGGTAGGTGGTCCCCAAAATGTCCGCGCCCCAGGCGTATTTCCGACCATGTCCCTCTATCTGTGCAATAATGGGGCCCCAGCAGTATAACAATGTATCCCCTCCCTTGTCCCCGATGAGTCTCGAGGCAAGGATCCCCATAATGGCCTGTCTAAAGATAGGGATGGGCAAAGAAGGAATGGATCTGACTCGCACTCCCTTCTTCGGCCCCGTAGAAATGGCTGCATCCCCCATATAACCAGCCCACTGTGCGATCTGTGCCCGGGAGCCTGCTTGTCTCTAGTGTAAGTCTCCTCCCAATAATCGGGACCCCCAGGATGTGGTAAACATCCTCCAAAGTGATGGTCCACTCACCACGGACCCCTGGCAATCGGAAAGTGTTCCGATCTACATCCCAGTATGAGAATAGGTCACAAAGAATGTGACTGGATGGAGCAACGTGGGGCACACGCGATATACGCAATATGCCGGCCCTCTGCAATGTGTCCTCCTCATCTGCTGAGAGGGCATCCAATACCCCGGGCAGCCAGTCGCACACTCTCTCCCGGCTCCATCTAATGTACTCCTCTTTTGCCTGCATACACCCAAAAACACACAAGGAAGAGTAAGTTAGTGTCTAAACAATATCAAGAGAAGCATAAAAACACGTACAAATGCTAAAAATACAAGTAAAAGCTTTTAAGTAAGGTTCTTTTGCATTCTGTGCAAAACCGCCGCCCTGAGCAGGGGGGCGGTTTTGTAACCGCCGCCTTAAAGGCGGCGGTCTCGTGACCGCCGCCCTGTATAGGGCGGCCGGTCGTGTAACCGCCGCCCTGTCCAGGGCGGCTGGTCTCGGTCCGAAAACCCGCTGCGGGTTTTTAAGCTTAAAAAGGCCCAAAAATGCGAAAAATAACTATTTTAATAAAAAATGGGGCCTACCCAGTAGGCGCCCCCCTAGATGGACCTTATTAAACCAAACATTTTCGAAAATAACCCCCCCATTGCAAAGAATTTAACATTCAAATCAAAAGGGGGAAAACACAAAATTGAAGAAAACCAACCTGTGATCTCGCGGGGTGGCGTTCCGCCCGTGGAGGCATGATCTCTATCTCACTGCGGACGTTTGGGACTCTACTCGCGTGAGAAAACCGTCACCGTGGGTCCCAAAGCTCAAAACCTATCAATCGACTCACGCAATGAATAGGAAAGGGCCCACTTTCATATATAACGCCCCGGTTTGTTTTAAATATCTTTTTCGCAGGTTCGGAGCGCCGACGGAGGTAAGTTTTCTATCCTCGCACAAATGGTACGTCCTCTTTCTCTATTATTTTAACATTTATTTTTCAATTATTGTATCTATCTGCATTTGAGTTCTCTTTTCATTTCGCAGGTAGCGGGAATTTTGGACGGCGTCATTTCATATCAACCACGTGCATGTAAGGTATAACTTCTCACTTCCCATTTCGGGACGGCCATACTCGGACCCACCGTTTTTATGCCTCTTCATGGCTAAAACGCTTTCTTCCGAGGGGGCAATATGTACGTACCCAAAATTGTAAGGTACTGTACTACGGAACGGTGTAATAAGTGCCCCCGATGATGATACAGGTCCCTTCGCAAGGTGTTCGGGATCCAGAGAAGCTTTACGGATATGCGTTAACATCCCGCCATGCCCCGCTTAGCCCCCGCGTGCTTTGTTTTCCCTATTTTCCTCTTTCTTGGCTTTTTGGTCTTCAGTGACGAAACCGCCGCTCGGAAGGGTGGCGGTCTCGTGACCGCACGCCCTACACAGGGCGGGCGGTCCCTGTAAACCGCCACCCTGAGCAGGGCGGCGGTCCTGTGGTGACTTTTCCAGAACGTCCTTTTGGACGGAACGCCCGCAAAAATCAACGCTTTACCGCTTTTCTTGCCGACTTTAGCATCTTAGCATTTAATGTTTTTGGTTCCCCTGTAATTGTTGTTTCTTTTTAATTGTTGTAGGAGTTTCCATTTAGATTGATCTGTCATGTTTGATTCCTATAAATGCATGGTTTGGCACATGCAAATGCCCCTGATTTTAGTTCTGAATTTTGATTGATCCAAATTTGTTTTAAATTTCTGTTGCAGTAAGATTTAGTTTTCTTTGCTTAGGGTTTTAGTTTTCTCATTGAGTGGGCTTTGTTAGTTTGTATTCAAAGCTGTTAATGCCACATATCCAACTTGTGCAAGTGCAAACACATTTGGGCCACCTTTTCACTCAATTTTCAATGTTTTCAGTACTATGGTCGTTTTATTTGCTTGGGAGTTGGTAGCATAGTTTTGTTGCAGGTTTGGTTTTAGCTTTATGTTACGTTTGTAAGCCACATATCCACTTTGTGCAACAACATTAATGTTTTGAGTAGAATGGTCTAGTAGCCATTAAAGTTGCACGTTTGCGCTTCATACAGCTTATCTCAGGTTCTGGACCGCTCTTTGTTGCATGATTCGCATAGACCCCTACCCCCGCCTCCGCTAGGAATGCATGGCCAAGCTCGGTAACTCTGAACGAGTGCTATCCCTCTCCTATCCGCATTCTATCTGTCTGCAGTTTGAAGGCTGTCCACTTGATTCCAAATACCTATTCCTGTTGATGCAAGCATTCACACCTTTTCTGGATCACTTTGCACAAAGACCAAGAATCAATACTGATTGCCGGTCGAGAGAGGGAAAAAGAAGTGGAGAAAAATGAGCAGAAGAAAGGGCAGTTGTGACCGGAGGGAAGGGGAAAAGGATCGAGAGGCAGTAAAACTCAGAGTGGAGAAATGGGAAGGCGAGGATTGAGAGTGTAACACCAAGCAAGAGCAGGTACAAGTAACACACCACCCGTCTTATTCTCCACTTTTCCTGTTGAAATCCATTCCATCTTTCAAAGTTTAGTTAAACTTTATCATAAAGTAGTTAACACTTATTTCAGTTATTTCCATTCTCGATATTGCCATGAGTTTGTGGGCTTGAATATTTTCTGAGAAACTATGATTCATTCCTCCCTTCTGAGTAGGATCGAGAACTTTGCAGATAGATTAGTTAATTCTTTATTTAGAATAGAGTATACAAAATCGCCACAGAACAATCTACACTCGGCTATTTTGTTTGTTTTTACAATTGTTAGTTTAGTGT